>CM053790.1:848788645-849988645 GCA_028749045.1 Cupressus sempervirens
ATTTCTCTGAAATGAGACAATTTTCAAACATGGAATTAGATGATATAGAAATAGTCCTTCATGTACTCATTTCTGATCTAGAAGGTGAGATCATTGGAAATGATTTATCTATTTCTCAGTGGGAAGGAAGAATTTAGGGTGACTAGTATGTCAAGCCATGCTCTTTACATTGGTGGAACCACTACATTTTTCAAGTTAGATGTGATGATGAACGTTTCCACAGCATTTTTAGGTTGCCTTATGCATTGTTTAAAAATCTTTGTGAAAAATTGGATGATGACTTGAAGCAAGGTGTAATACCATATTCATTTTCCACAAGCATAAAAGGTAGGGTACTGTCAGTTGAGAATCAAGTTGCTATTACAATTTTACAATTGTCATCTAGAATAACAATGCTTAACATCAGTGAATTATTTGGTTGTGGTAAGTCCATTGTGGTAAGAGTTGTGAATAAGTTCATTAATGTCTTTTATGCTCGATATCAAAATCAAATCCTATGGCCTAGTAACCAAAGTGCATTTGAGCATGTGAAAGAAGGTTTTCATCATAAACGAGGATTTCCAAATTGTTGAGGAGCAATAGATGTAACTCATATTCAATTTCATCTTCCACCTAATGAGTGTTCTTCTAATTGGTTTGATCGTGATCATAATTAGAGCATGTCAGTACAAGCAATAGCTGACAGAAATATGTATTTTGTGTATTTTTTACAGGATGGCTTGGCTCTATAAATGATTCTAGACTTCTACGAAACTTGGGTTTCTATAGAATGTGTGAAGGTCTAGAGAGATTAAATAAACATGCAGTGTCAATTGGCTCATTGAAAATGAGAGAGTACATTATTGATGATGGAGGATATCCATTGTTTCCATGGTTAATTATACCTTTCAGTGGAGGTCTAACAACTAGTCAAAGAGAATTCAATTTCAAGTTGTCATCAACACGTATTGTGGCAAAGCGTGCATTTGGCAGGCTAAAAAAAATGTGGCCAATCTTGGAATAAAAAATGTGGCATCCAAATTTGGAACTACTTCCAAAAACCATATTTTATTGTTGTGTATTGCATAAATGACATTATTTTTGCAAGATGAAGATGGTACATGTGATGATGTTTACGATGAGAGTGGAACAAATATGCTAACTAATGAGTCAGTTGATCCAATTGCAAAAGTTGCTAGAGAAGCATTAATGACTTTTATAAATGGTGATACGAATATATAAGCATGTAGAACTATTAAAAAATAAAAGGTATGTTGATTTGAATCAATTTTGTACAAGTTTATACTATTTTTGTTAAGTTTTGATTACTATACGAATACTAAAATCTTCATATATAAACTTCAAATCAATTTACATATAGCTTCCAATCAACACATATTATTGTAAGTTTGTGAAAATAAATTATATGAGTTTCACCCTTAAATATATATATTTTTATGAAGAATAATAAAATTTAGAAGTATAATAATAAATATTAAAAAATTGATGCAAATATCTAAAAAAGTTAAGTATCATATAGTTTTAAAAAAAATTGAAATAATGTAAACAAGTTTTTTTTTTTAAATTAAATATATTTAAACACAATAAAAGTCATTACTTTTTAAATACGAGTATCATGATTCTAAAAAAATACTTCTATTAAAAACGTTGTAATAAACTTGTGTACAAACTATATTTAATTCATATGTGTGTGTGAGTGTGTGCGCGCGCACGTGTGTGTGTGTGTAAAGTAGAATATTAAAAAAATAAAAAATTTAAATGATTGTAATAAAATAATGTTATTGAAAGATTAAGTTGATTTAATTCTTCAATTCATGGGACTACCAACTTCCTCAAATGTAGGAGCTAAATTTTTTTAAGGGAATAGCATATAAGGTTCATGGGACTGCTTCCTTTTGAATCTCCCTAAAAAATCTCAGCAACACCCACTTTATTTTTAAGGAAGCGGGTATCCATGGGATCCCAGAGTTAGAGCATGTTCCCATGCCATTACTTAGCTTATTTTGGTAAACAATTACTGCTCAATAATTATAGGAAATAATTGTGGAGGTTGTGACCCCATGAACATATGTTTTGCTACTTATTTTTAAGCAGCAAACTTAAATAATGAATTAATTGATTAGATAATACGTTTACAAAGGTGAATTTAGAAATAAAATATTTTGAAAAAAGGAGGGGAAAAAGTTTCTAGAGCCACATGGTGTTTTTGACAATAAGCAGTGACTGCTTATTTTCAACCCCTCCTCTTTTTGTATAGCTTATTTTCAATTACTAAATAATAGTCGCTCCACTAAAATAGCTAGAGATTCTAAGGGTGGGGTCCCATGGATTGGGGCTTCCTAAAAAAAATGAGCAGGTGTTCTAGAGTTTTTTAGGAATTTTTTTTAAGCAGAAGGTGAATTTTGTAGTGAAGTTATTCCTAAAAAGTTCAAGCCCCATAATTTATGGAAGCAAGTGTCCCATTAATTATTTTTATTTAACATATTTCATTCACTTACTAAACTAAAAAAATGTTTAAAAACATTATTGATAAAGAAATAGAAACTAGTATATGATTGACAAGTGGCCAAAGAAAAGCCTAAGCTAGTGGAGTAATTTCTACCCCTCAACTTTCCACCCACTCAAATTTACACTCTAAAACTTAGGGGTTGTTATTATTTAGGAGAAGAGTCCAATTAATCCTATAGCAAAACAATTTTTGGTTTCATGGGACCACCCGCTCCATAAAAATAGATCCTATAGCCCCCCTCATGGGACCACACCCTAAATTATCCTTTATAGACACTTTTAAATTTCCATAAGAACACTAGACTACTTAAATATAAGCATAAAATGCACTTAAGTAGCCGCATAGGAACGCAAGGTTAAAATAAGCAATGGTTGCTTATTGAAAAAACTCCATTTGTCATCATAAAAAAAATTGTTTCTAATTTTTTTTAATCACTTCATTATCTCTCTAATTTTTATATTTAAAAATAATATTAAAATAGTTAGCAACAATAATAGCAATTTCATGGGGCCATAAGCTCCCCAAAATACTCTCAAAATTAGTATGCATTCGTTGTTAGACAAAATAAGCCTAGCAGTTGCATGGGGCCTTGATGTTAGTTTAATTTGGCTTAAAGTTTCTCCTCAAAAAAATTATGAGCAATTTGTGGAGCTAGTGGCCCTGTGTTCATCAGATTTTGGAGCTTATTTTTTAGTAGCCATCACAAATAATATGTTTAACCAAAATTATTAATAATATTTTTCTAGATAATATTTAGAGAAAAAATAAGAAGCAAATTAAAAAGAGGAAATCAATATGTAGAGCAAGCTTTTTTTTTGTTGATTCTTCTCAATAGGGAACTACTTATTTCAGGCCCTCCTTTTTTTTCAAGCTTATTTTCTTCATTTTTAAGCATTGATTACTTCATTAAAATAACAAAAGATTCCAAATTATCCTTTGTGCTAATAAGAAACTAGCATGGAGACACTTTTATGCTTATTATTAAGCACAAAAGAGACTTTAGTTGTCACATGGGGACATGGGGTAACGGTCTGGAGTTGTGCTTGAATTATGCTTGAAGATTGCATATAATTCTTTTTGGTTCAATTTTGGTCTTAAAATGATCTCTTTTGATAAGCAAGAGGTCGAAGCCATATATTAAATATAAGAATGAGTACAACCCAACTCATGAGGCACTTAGGACGGAGTTGGGTTTATTCATTTAATATTATAAGATTTGATATTTTAATTTTTTTAATTAATTAATTTTATAGTTTTTAAAATATTGGTAAGATTATTAAACTTGTATTTGAGAAATAAGTGAAATAGAGAAATAGATTTTAAATATAAAAATAATCCTTTCGTATTAATAATAATAACTTTTCGGAGAGAACAATGGCTTATATAAAAATAATCCTTATATTGTAAAAGGCATTCACTGCCATTTTTCTATTGGATGAATTATTCTAGCCCTAATTTTGTAAGCGAAAAAAGCTTGTATAAAAAGGCTTAGGATTAGGGATTTTATAATGTATGGTGATATTGTAGCTTCTTGTGGTAGTATTGAGTTGTAAGGGATTGCAAATTGTTGATCTGATTAGGATCTAGGACTATTACAGAGGAATGTTTAACATCATTACATAAAGTAAATTCAAAGCATTATTTAGCGAATTAACATAATGTAAATGCTTAAATAAACAAAGCAAAATAAAGTAATGACTAAAAGAAAGATAGTAGAGAGATAACGGAGTTTGTTTGCGTGTCAGACTACGCCTTTGGGTCATGCTCCAATAGAGGGACCGATCCAATTAGCTCCAAACAAATCAATTACAAGTGTTGAAGATCTTCCCTTCAAGCACAATGGCAAAATTCCAATGTATAGGAATAATCATCAAACCTTCAAAATCATAATTTCCTTCTCATCACCTCGATGATTTATGAAAGAGCTCCTACCTCCATTTTATACATGAAATTAACCAAAAATGGGCTAAAAAAACCAAAACCATATGATCCCCTATTTTGATTACATATATTAAAATTTCCCTTTTTTACCATTTCATGGTTGTGATTTTACTCAATTAATAGGGGTTTGCTTTTATCAAATATCCTTATTTACATAAGGTTGGGTGGATTTGTTATGAATAGATAAAAACTCTTCCTATAATGTCTCATGTACTATAGATAGCCCTGTTGGGTGGATATTTTGCAACAGACAATTTTGGGTAAAAATCCAGTTGCAAAATAGGATGACCAGCCACAATGTGTGAGACAAAGTCTCTCCTACCTTAAAGGGAAGGTCCCCCTTCTCACCATTCCTTGGATCAACTCAAGGTAAGCAAGAAGTCGAGAGATTTTATAAAGAGGGTGTTACCAATACCCTTTCTTCTTAACTTTCAAGAAAGAATCCACTTACTCGTGGAGCGAGTAATGGATAGGGTGAATCTCTAACTACACTTCTATTAAGACCTGGAAACAATGATAACGATAAACCTTCACTAACTCAAAGGCTAGCCGAAAATATACTAGTTTGGCTCTAAGTCTGATCGTACTTCTATATGGAAAAAGCTTTACAATTAGGGCACAAAGACTCCTATAAGTAAGAATACTTAACTATTTTGTGAATTAAGAAAGTAGTATAAGCTACAAGCAAAGCTTCTAGCTATATATTTCCACAACCGCTCCCAGTCAAAGCTTCGACTCTGATTGCTTCTTAAATTGCTATGCTCTTTTATTGAACACACAATAATAACATGAATTAAGAAAATAAACACAAATTATAGTCAAAGCTTCTAATTTTCTCTATCACAATTTTTCTTGTCAAAGCTTCAAATCCAATTGCTTCTTTTATTCACTTTTCTCCCAAATTCGTACTACACAATCAAAGTTATGCTTGCACAAATGTGGCAGAGCTTTCTTGCATACAACAAAAGATGATTTTTACAATGAGGGGGCACTCCTTTATATAGGCATAGGAGTTGAAAAAAAGGTGGAGGAAAAAGTGGGAGCAACTCAACCAACTTTGACCTAGTCTAACTAGAAGAGAAAATATAGGATTACATGCAACTGCACGTGCAACTCACATTATATCTTTTACATACACATGTAACTCACATTACATGTAATTACATATGTAAGTCATATTACATTCTCTTCAATTACAAACATGAAAGAAAAATAAAGAAGACGAAAGAGAGTTGAAACAATTCCAGGAAGGACCTTGTACTTGACGACGCAATCCCAGATGATCACAGGATTGAGAGTTTCTATATTTTGTACTGTTGCATTCACCTTTATAACCATGGTGTTGTGTCTTTCTATAACCTTTGACTTTGATGAATTGTCCGTTGTCATTTGAAAACTTGATGTGATCCTGCTTTTCTTGCTCAAGTTGTCGTGAATTCTCCTTTGTAGATTGACACATTATGGATTCTCTGACACTTTGAAAACCTTCTTGATGATGTCTGAATGTAAGATCGAAACAACTTTCCATCAGCACCTTTACCTCCTTTTTTTAAAGTAAAGTGCTTGGTGCATAGGAAATGCAAATAGAGATTGTTGATTTCCAAAATCTAACTCGGGCTTTCAATATGTCATTGCACGAAAAATGGATTACATGTAAATGTAACATTTAATGAGGAATGAAAAGTGAGATGACATGTGAATGTGGATGGTGGACAAGCTTTTACATGTAAGTGTGAATGGAAGATGAGGTGCAAAGCATGGAAAGATGCGAAAAATGGAAAAGCATATATTTTCTCATGGAGGCATGAATGCATATAGAGAGATGGAAATGGAATGTGACAATGCTCTCACATGAAATGGAAAGTGGAGTGAAGTGAAACGTGCTCAAGTTCTTGGGAAAGAACTTGCAATTTCTTCCAAAATGAAGAAAAAACTGAAATGCAAACAAGTAAAACACAAAAAAAAGCACAAAACAAACGCGTGCCTTTGACAAAAGACTCAAACATGTCAAGAAGAAAGCCACTTCAACATGCAAATTCGAATTTGGAGTTTGGGGAAATTTCAAAAGTGTGAAAATGAGAGTTTTCATCATTTTTAGAGGTAAAATGCACTTTTCATGGCATATACATGGACAAATGGAAATCATCAAGCAATAATATGCATGGAAATAGCAAGATAAACATGAATTAAAATACAAGAAGGAAGAAGTCCACTTACATGAAGAATAAGTGCCAAAAATAAAGGAAAAGATGCTCTTTGTTTGAAATCTTCTTTAAAAATGGTGAGAACTTTTCCAATCTTGTAACTTCGAATGATGAAGGGCAGCAAACAAGGAGATTAATTTGCAAGATGCCAAAACGTGCCCTAAATCCTGTCCCTTTTCCAACATTTTGAAAATTTCAAGTTCTTGAGATGTTTTGGAAAAAACATGTTTCCTCAAGATTTCCAAGCAAATTGATTTGGTGTTTAAACACCAAAATAATGATCACAATGCAATGTAATCAGCCAATAAGGCCAAAATGACTTGATTCCAAGCAAAAATGTTTTCAAAATTTGAAGATTTATGGAGTTTTTTGCAAAAATGTGCCCTAGCTTGGAAGATTTAAAAATGTTTTTTGGCTCATTAAACTGATTTTTTATGGAGGTAAAATGATCACCAATCCAAAATGCCTTGAATGCAAGAGATTTCATTCAAATCCATGAAGAAAATCTTGAGTTATGGCCAAAATCGAATTCTTTGAGAGCAAGAACACATTTTCTTCTCAAAATAGGACATTTTCAAGACCAATACATATTTTAAAACATGTATGCATGTAAAATCGAACCTTTTGGAGTCTATTGCATGTTTTAAAATGTGTTGATAGGCAAAATTGGACCTTTTGGAGTCACTTACATGTTTTAAAACATGACTCACCTTTTTGATGCTTAAGCACAAAAACTATACTTTTTGTGTCATTGCATCAAAAAGGTCCACTTTCACAAGCTTTTGATGTAATGACATGAAAAGTATCCACACAGTGAGTTTTTATATGCAATAACATGAAAAGTTTCCACTTTTCATAGTTTTTTACATGCATTTGCACATAAAAAGTCCACTTTGAGGCTTTTAAGTTATGTATTCCACTTAATTTTATAAAAATGTCATCAATATGGGTCAAAAATAACATTTATGCATCATATTATTCAATATAATACATAAACATTATGTTAAAGTGACATTTAGATAAGTATTTGATTTTAAAATCAAAATTTTTAAATGTAACTATATAGTTCTATAGTTACTTTAAGTGAAAAATCAAAAAGTAACTCAACTTAAAATTATAACATTAAGTGCACTATAGTCACTTTAAGTTATAAATTTAAAATAAAAGTAACTTCAAAACATAACAAAAAGTGAGTAAAATGTTATATTTTTGAAAAAGTGAATGTCAAAATGAAAATATAACATCATTTTTTTTTAATTCATATTGTTGCACCTAAAATGTCCACTTTTGAGGTACTAAAATGACCATATCTCTTGACTAACAACTCTGATTGACCTCTAGGTTAGACCGAATTGAAGGGGAAAATGAAAGGCATGACATGAGCAAATCCAAAGGACTAGAAATAAGCAAACGCAAACTCAAAAGCAAATAATAGACTATGGAGGCTTCAAAAATCAAGCAAAGGCTCGATAAAAAGCAAAACAAAAATGACTTGACGAAGGCCTTCAGTAAAATAATTAGATATTCGAATTGAAATGGATCAATTGATCAATATTAAGCAATTGAATATCAAATTCAAGCTTAGAGAAACACAAAACTAGCTTGAAAAAGTTTTGTGCTATTACCAACATTTTGTGGTGACAAAATGCAGGACAACAAGCCCATTCGTTGGCCTTATTTTTAGGTAACAACTAAAGGGTGGACCATTTTGTTTGCCCTACCTATGCCAATGGCTATGCCTCCTACCATGCCTCTCGTATATGCATCGCCCTGTCATTAGTACCGCTGATCCCAAGGTCCCTGCGAGCCAACATATAGTATTTAATATGACTTGACTTTAATTTTGGAGGGAGAGACAATAAAAAAATGTCATTTAACTCCATCACATTATTCACAATGCCATTTAGCTCTCTCTTATTCACAGATCCACCTGAACAAATAGGCACTCCATTCAACAAAGGTATTTCTTTCATTTTTTAACTTCTATTTTTTACAACTTTCTTTATCAATTTAATGTTGTATATTTATGAAATGTTCAATTTTATCTAGATGAGATTGGCTTTTCTAATACAGGATTTGATCAAATTGCCAAGCCCATTGCTGAAGTTTCCTTTGAGTTTATAGGTATGCAGAAGAACTTATTTTTATTATAGTTTCCTTCAAGTTTTGAATTTCACATGGTTTTCAATCTAGTTTTCTAACACATTAAAGTAGCTCAGATTTTTTGGGCACTATTTAGATCTTTGATAATATATTAGACTATTGTTTGTGATTACAAAGTAGATTGTTATTAAGTCTTTTCTCTTTATCCACTATCCATTTGGTGTCTTCCCCATTTTTTTAATCTCATGGTAGTTAGTGGATAATCAAATTTGCTTATCATTCTAAACTTGTTGATACCATACTTTTGCATGCACTTATCATTCTAAACTTGTTGATACCATACTTTTGCATGCATGCAGACTTATCTTATGTCAAAACAATGAAATAAATAAGAAAATCCGAAGTAGTGAAAATAAAAGACAAAATATTCTAAATAGTTTTGTTTCATTTTGTTTTTTTTTGTTTTGTTTTTTTTTTTAAATAAACAATCTCAATGAAATAAATAGGAAAATCACAAGTAGTAATCCCAAGTAAGGACAAAAAAGTAAAGAATCCCTAGGAGAATACAAAGGTAAATACATAAATATTTAATATATTTTAAATTAAATCTAATTTTAAAATTAATTTGTTTTTAAAAATGTATATAAATTATAAGTATTAATAATAAAAAATTATAAATAATAAATTTGTTAAGATAATAACTATAAATATATTTAAATTGGTTGAAAATTTAATATTTACGTATAAAAAATAAAAAATTTACAAGTTCTTTATATAAGTTAAGTATTAAAAAAAAGATTTCAGGAATTTCAATTTATCATTAAAAAATATTTATTTTATGATAATATGATATTTAGTCTCCACTATAACCATAATTTACATCTATTTATAACTTTACTTAAACATTGTTATAAGTGGTGGTAAACTATACTTAAATGACCATAATCCTAATCAATCCATAATCCTTATTGAACCTCAAACATTACCCTAACCCATAAATTATTGTTCACAATTTTAACCATTAATAAACTCTATCCCTAATTGAGTCATAACTCTATTTAAATCCAAAATCTAATTTAATATAATCTTATAGTTTAGGATTAAATTTGGTTTAGGTCTATGATTCAATTTGGTTTAGTATTAGGCTAATGACTCAAATGTATAAAAGTACGAGAATATTTATTTTTATCACATTTACATTGATTTAAGTTGATTAATTTTATAGAATAATATATTAAAGAAACAATAAGATGAAATCTAGAACAATACAATTTATATTAAATCTTAATAATTATAATACTAAATCTAGAACAATCAAATGAAATCTAAAACAATAAGATGAGTTTGATAAAATATTATTATGTTGGTTAGTCCATCTTTGAGTCTTCCTTAGTATCTCTTTATTTATTTTCTATTACATTTTTAGTCTAATTAAGTTAGTCTAATATAAAATTACACACAAATTCATTAGTTACAAATCATGTATTCAATTGAATAAAATTATTATTGTACGCTAGTTATACAAAGTGGAGCAAGTTTTTTTCTCATATTGCACACTAGATATCAAGTATTGAACTTATTTGATGCTCCTTTTCCAATAATTTTGCTTCTAGAAATCTCCTCTAGGTTTATACCACCATCATATTATCTATAGTCACACAACATCTTCGTAGACCTCCATTATCCATTAATTTGTAGTTGTTCCTCATCTCCAATATAGGTTTTACTTTCCTATAGAATCATCCCCTAAATCTATCACCTCTTGATAGGAAAAATTATATATTTTGATATAATAGAATAAATATATTTTTCATGCATGTTTTAATAGGATAGAGGGTTACTAATTAGCCAAATATTGTACAGAATGAGTAGGGAATTGAAATGGGAATCACTCATTCGCTTAGATGTCCAAGACATTCCAAAAAAAAGAAATCTTTTAACAATGAATGATCTTGAATGGACACCTATCAGAAATGAAAATATCTAAGACCTTGACTGATGTGCTACTATCCCTCTTGGGAGACTTTCTCATTTTATCAAAGGAGAAGGTATATTGCAGGATGGCATAGAGACAACATTTCTACGTAAAGCTCATAGAGAGCCCAAATTGGAAAACCCTATTGATTATAGTACCATAATGTATTCAAGGTATGCTTAAATTTTTTCATATTAAGCATGTCAAATTATTATTTTTTATCATGTTGATTAATATATTGTTTTCTACATGTACTTAAATAGATATCATTATGCTTTTGGGCCCAAGGATAATAGAAAAAAAACCTAAAAGCATTAAAAAGGTGAAAAGGATATGAAAGTTTATCAAAAAAGCAGTTGCCAAACCCACTTTCATGGTAGAGTTATGTATGGTAGACCACATGTTGCTATTATCACATATAATGAATTTACTCGTCGAGATGTTAATGGAAAGAATGACCATTCTAGAGATCTAAGGACTAGCTTTGCACCAAGACTATCAAATGAATGTAAATCATACATTGAGTCCTTATTAATGATGGGTGTTGGAATTGACACAATTTGTGAGCAACATTACTTAGACCATGGTCTAATAGAGTTGATGAATAAGAGAGATGCTTGTTTACTAAGGAAAGATGTATTAAATGCATGAAAATGAGTACGCTCATTTTGATCATAAAAAAATGAGGATGACGCAAAAAGTGTTAGTTTGTGGCATGTAGAGGAGAAAGATAATTTCTTCTTTTACAAAACATCAAACACCATGGAAGATGTTCTATTTATTGTAGGCATCCAAACACCTTGGAAGAGAGAAATGATGGTCAAGTATTCACATGACTCTATTATAGCAATGTATTCGACATTTTCAACAAACAAATATGGTGTAAGTATAGAAATGTTAACTATATTTATTGATTTTATTTTACTCATTCATTTGTTTTATTTCTCTAGATTAATTTTTCAAAGTTGAACTCATGTACAATATGAGTTTTATACATTGCTTATTTTTGATGAATAAGAGGCTAGTGTACCTATTGCATGGGCAATATTCTTGAGAAGTAGAGTTGAGGATATAAATGATTGGTCAACAGTGATCTATAGACAAGGGAAATAGTTGAGAGATGATTGGCATGTCAACACATTTATGATAGATAATGCTAGTGCAGAAATTGAAGCTATCAAGTTTTTATTGGCCTTAATTTCTACATTTAAACTAAAATTAACTCAATTTTAGTCATGATTTATGATATAAACTAAAATTTTGCATTCATTTTCTTAGAATGTTATTGATCAATTTTTGTAATGTATACAAATCATCTTTTAATTGATAAGTAGGAGATAATTTCCACAAGTCAAATTGTGATATTGCTATCAAGATTTAACTGTGTGATTTTGAGTCAAACTCATTGACCCATGTTTCATGAGTCGTGATTCAACATGAATCCATCTCTCATTAGAATTAATGGGACACTTAACACTCATTGGATCTAGGTGATGCTCATAGGGGTGAAGCACCAAAACTTCCCAAGAGGTCACCCATCCTAGTACTACTCTAGCCTAAGTGCACTTAACGACAAAGTTTCCTCCATGGTTAAACCCAAAGCTTGCAACCCCATTTGCAAAACCTTCATCAAGTTTTGTGCCTTATGAACCTGATTAAATCCTAATAGCAATATCACATCTTTTAATTATCAAGTGCTTTTATGTATTTGGCATGTGTGTAGAGCATGGCTAAAAAATGTGTACAGGTGAGTCAATATTTAATCAAAATATGTCAATCATCACTTATTTGAGTATGCAACTTCCTATTATCTTTTCTAATATAGGTTTGCAAGCAATAGGGATGTTGGAACAAACATGTTTGATAGATTGGGAGACATAATGCATGTAATGGGTGATAATGAAAATACCACCATTCACTTAATCAAACAATTCATGGAGGAGTTCAAAGAAGAGAAAATATTCATTGATTATTTTCTACAAACTTAGTGTTATGATGAAACCCATATTGGTAAGTTTGTCGGCACTTTCATTTTTTTTGTATATTTATATTTACATGATTAAATTTATTTGTTTAGTTAATAATATATTTTTATATTTGCTTGTATAGCAATGTGGGCAAAAAATCTTCAAAACATTTCGTATGCCAATTAAGAAACTAATGCATCTATATAGTCTTATCATTTCCATATCAAGAGTCATTATTTAAGTGATTGTGCCAAAAAATGTACAAGGAGAATGGATTGGCTTATCCATACACTTCTTCATAGGATAGAGCCATTTTATAAAAATAAAAGATATTTGTGGTTATCTTGATTTTTCGCTAACTTTAAAAAAGAAAGATATTATAGAACTACACTAGAGAGATAAAAAACAATAGCAGATTTAGATTGCTATCCTTATGATCTCCCCAATACATACAAAATAAGAAGTCAATCCAATCCTATGAAGTGGTACATTGTTAAAAAAATTGGACTAGATTTGCATGTGTGTGATTGTCAATGGGCACAAAGAGGAAACACATGCAAGCATGTGTTGAAGATTTTAGATCTTATAAAGAGAAACCAATAAAATGGGAAAGATCGAGTTGTTGGTAAGTTTCTTCTAGCATTTGACTATTATATAGATTTATTTTCAAAGTTTATGTTTTCTCTAAACTAACAAAAATGAATTGAACTACGGAAGGTGTTACTCCATTGGTTGATCATGGTAATAACGGTGGAGAGAGTTCCTGTCATGAGAATAATATCATTGATAATGTTTATTTATCTTTCATAGTAAAAATAATTATTGATTTTTTATGGTTTTTAAGCTTAATAAATTATTATTTAAAGTGTAGATGCATATAATCTGTTAGAAGATCAAGAAGTGATTGAAGTTGGAAGTGTTCAAGACCAAAGAATTGGTAACTCTCAATGCCATGAATTCTCAATTAAACTATTAATTTTTTCCATTTATTTAACTTAATTGTTATTTTTGTATAGATGGTTGGAATTCGTCAAGTCCTTCCTGTATATGAGCAATGTTAGTATGCTAATAGAAACCAAATTTAAATAAAGCTTCTACAAACTAAACAAAATTCATAAACTTCAAGATAGACTAAGATGAGCTCTCAATTGAAAATATGAGCCATTAATGGGCTCTCTCAATGAGAAGCTCTCTTGTTGAGTAGCTTTGTCTAAAAAGATAGGATGTATGCTCAATATGCTTCCAAAGGCTTCAATGGATGATTGTGGATTTTTGGTGTGGATAGATGGCTTTAGTATGGATTTGGCTCTCAAAATAGCATTATAACTTTACTTCATGGATTGTGTTAAAATGGCTTGGGAGAGGATTCCTTAAATAGGCAAAGGGCTTGAGGGATTGAGGGCTAAGATGCAAGGATGGGAAAAAGCTTATGGAGGGCTCAGATTGCATGAGAGGAGAGCACATGAATTGTGCTTCCTTACAACCAATCAAGGAGTGACACATGTCACATGGTGAGAGGATGGAGGAAAGGGGAAGGATGAGTCAACAAAGGAGGCTCAAGGGATAAAATCTTCATAAAGACCCTCATAATGACTTGTAAGAGCAATAAAAGGGCTTGGAAGAGTCATTTATGGCCTAGTGGACTTCATAAAGTTTTATGGTTGAGATATTTTGAGGGTGATGAGAGCAATTTCGACTTGGACTTGATTAAGAAGGTTTTAAGCTTGCTTAGGCTTGTGCAAATGATTAGAGGATGGATTAGGATGGTTTAGGATTAGCTTAGGGATAGGCAAGTGGATGGCATTTAATGAGGGTGGGTGAAGAAGGAGATATTTGTTAACTTTGACTTGGGTTAGTAAGTTTTAACTCATGTTTAGGGAATGTGACAAGGTTAGGAGGGGATTAGGATTAGGTTTAAAGACATCTTCTAGAAGAGTCTAGACTTTGGATGAGGATAAAGACTTTCTAGAATAGTCTAGAATTTCCTAGGATGAGGATGAAGACTTTCTAGAAGAGTCTAGAACTTCTTAGGATGAGGATAAATTAGATTTTTAGGAAATAAATAAATTTTTATTTATTTCAAGGGTTTGGGTTGAGGAGATATTTATTAAAACTTTTTTAATAAACATGAGGATTAATATTTAATCTTAATTAAATATTTTGAGTTGGGATTAGGGGTAGGAAATGATGGGATTAGCCTTTAATCAAAATTAAAGAAGGATTAGAAGATTTTGGAAGAGGTTATTGGTCTTAAGGAAATTGGCCAAGTTTTGGGCAAAAAATAAATTTTTTATTTATTTTAGGATTTTTGGTCAATTTATTAATTAAATAATTAATAAATAAGGAAATAATGTTTAAATAAGATTTAAACATTTTTGGGAGGGATTCCTTAATTAAATATTTTTAATTAAGATAAAGGGATTTAATGGCATAAAAATTAATTAATTAATTAATTAATAAATGATGATGTCATCAGAGATTTTTTCAGAAAATAAAAATACTTTATTTTCTAAAGGTTTTTTTAGGTGTCTACATTTTGCCCCTCTTTGATGTGATGCCGCAAGTGGCATGACATCAAAGATAAAAAAATAAGATGCCCAAGGCTAGAGCAGAAGAGGAGAGAATGGACTGTGAGATGCCCCCTCAAGAAGGCAGCGAGGAGAGAAAGCGAGGCTTGGTGGATTCTTGAAAAATACAAGAATCTGGGATGAGCAAGGAGACTCAGATTGGATTAAGAGAAGAGGTTTAGTTAGCTCAAACTCTTACTATGGGAGAATGATAAAGGGAGAATCAGAGGCACAAGAGGAAGCAAGCTTAAGACTTTAGGGAAGGTGGAGGATGAAAGAGCGGAGCGCTATAAAAAGGAATCCAGGATAGGGAGATGGATGAGGGGATTAAAAAGCTGATGCAACAAGATTTCAAAGAGTCAGATTGGTGGAAGATGGGTTTCGGAGATCCCTAGGACTAGGATTGTGGATCTCGAAAGATGAGGCTTGGTGGATTGATTTGGATTGGTGGATCCCTAAGACTAGGATTGTGGATCCCTAAAGCTAAAGGTGAGGAGTGATTCAAAGAGATACTGATGCATAAGCTAGGGTAGGAGAGACGGATGCTGGATATGGATGGGGGATAATGGAGATGAAAGAAAACCATTGAAGCTTTTTGAGCGGGGGGGATACTTCAAAGAGAAGTACCACCATGTAGTTGAGCACTAGATTTGCTATAGGACTGTTGGTTAATTGCCAAGGTTACCAAGAACATCAAGGCCTTTTCACCAACTGTCCAGAGGACTGACGAACTGACTCAAAAAAAAAATGCAAGGGTTGCCCCAGTATCACACATGAATCCCAGAGGAAGCAGTGTGGAAACGACACTGGGTAACCCACAAGCAAAAAAGAAAACAAGCAAAAGACATGATCAAGACCTTACGCTCTGATTGCCCCATTCACAGTATACCATGATATGGAAGATCGTGGAAACCTTGAGGAGGGAACAAGGAGATTGCTTGGAAAAGATATTTCAAGACCCAATAGGGAAGAGTCCAAATCAAAAGAAAGCAAAAATCCAAAAGAGAACCGTTTGCCAACGAGATGGGTAGGATGAGGTACTAACGGACCAAGATCAGACATGAGGAAAGCTATATCCTGCAAGGACCTATCGAAGAGCACCTAAGCTGGTGGATTTGGATGAGTGATGCGTCTGGCAAGCTGAACTAAGAAAGATAACACTTTGGTGATAGGAAATCTAGCTAAAGGATGCATTGGAATATCTAACCAAGATGTGCGATGTGTGCAAGATGCTGATCAAGGAGGAACTGACACAGAAGCTAGATAGATACAATGGTACTAAGCTAAAGAGGATGTACAAGCTAACGGACCAAGATATTTACAAGCTGAAGCTGACCAAGATAGTTACAAGCAGGCGAAAGCTCAGGATGATAGGATAGCGAGATGGTTCGATGTTGTGCAAGATGCGAAAGCTAAGGGTGGGGTGATAGCGAAAGATATGGATTTGGCAGGATGCATCCAATGATGATGAGAGATTTTGTGACCAAGGATAGCTAGAGGAGCAGGATGAGATGGCTGGATAGGATGGTAGATAGCTAGGATTATGATGGATATAAAGAGATGACATTTGGTTTGCATGAGGATAGCTTAGAGCTAGATACCAATGACAAGGGAGGATGGACAAGACAAGATCTCCAAGGAATATAGTGCCCCCAATCAGAAGATAACATGCGGAAGGAGGTCTTATGATGGATGTGATAGGATTGAAGCTAGGATGGAAAAAGCTGAAGGGGCTAGGGAGATGGATGATAGCTGGGATGATTGGCTGAAGTTGCAGGAGATTAGTGGATGGTGTGAGATGGAAGATGGAGGGTGGAGGATAGGTGGATAGATTGGAAGATGGAGTTGGATGTCAAGAGATGACCAAAAGCATGAGGGTGATAGGCTAAGCTGGGGATGGCGGGATTACGCATGACGCTTGTTTGCCAAGTTTTCATCATGGTACTTGTCCAAGGTGCTTGAATTGCCAAGTTTTCAACAGTGGACGCTTTATTTTTCTTTTCTTTTTTGACTTTTTGACTTTGGACTTAGCTGGAATGATTTTGGCTTTCTTCAGCTATTTTGGCTTTTTTGAGATTTTTCACTGGCTATTGGAATGTTCAATTTTGTTGCTAGCTGTTGGTACACCGAATGTTTGATTTATGCAATAGATCGGATTAGATGGGATTGATGATAGGAGATGGAGGGATGAAAATGCTGGAAATGAGCATGAGATGGGGATGCTTGCAAGAGCAACATTGGCACATGTTGGAACGGGTGTGAAAAGAGCATATGGGGGATAGATGGTAGATGCGGGTGTGATGGAAGATTTGTGGAAGCGTGCTTGGGGATATAGGCACCCAAGATGGAGTTAGGAGATGGGGGACATGAGTCACTAGATGGGGGATTAGAAATGGTGGATGCCATTATGCATTGGGTTTCAACTTTTTTCTTGGGGATCCACATGGTTTTGGATTTTCTTTTCATAGGCTTTTGCATTGTTTTGCATTCTTTGATTGGATTTTGCCTTTTTGGAGTATGTCTTTTAGAATAGACATATGATTGCCTAGGATGTGGATTTTTAGCTTTATGCATTTTGAAGTTGGCATTTACATTGTTGTGGTAAGCTTTGGGAAGATGGTTAGGAGAAGCTTTGTGAGATGGAGAGGATATGAAAGAGCATGCAGGGGGATGATGATGGATGATGTGCCCTGATATGTGCCTTTGTTGATCTTGCATAGAAATGGATGGAATAGGATTTTTATGATGGCTGATAGGAGGATGGAGGATGGTAGATTTTGGGACATAGGGACCCAAAATGGATTTAGCGGATGAAGGGGGGATATGGTAGGTTGTTTTGGGTTGCAAAGATGGTGGAGGGGGGATGACATAAGATTTCTTGAAGGAGTGATGGGAGGTTGGCATGGTGGGCTTGGAGATAGGCTTGGTTTGGGGGTGTGGTGTACCAACACCTTTAGATGGTGAGCCTTTGGATACATATCCAAGACCATGAAATCCTAGATTTTTTTGTGCAATAATAGGCTCTCTGATTCCTTGCTCTTGTGATCCTAAACCTTGACCTTGATAATGCCATCGGTTGAGCATTTGAACAAGCTGAGGAAACTTTTTGCTTGCAGAAAATGGTAGAAGTGATTTATTAGGTGTATTGCAATGGGGAGATATTATTCTTAATTCTTCTGCTGAGAGAGGGCCACCGTGGATGAATGTAAGTGAACCAAGAGGGTAGATTATAGATGGTGGAATAGCTTGGATAGGTGGTAAGATGGAAGCATGGAGCGGGGGAGATGGAAGGATTGGATCTTGATGTAGCTGGTGGGATGACAAGATATCTTGTAGTGGAGGAGATATGGCTTGAGGTTTTGGAGATGGAGGAGATGGTGACTGCACTATGGATGGAAGACATGGTACGATGATATCTTCATTTATGCTTTGGGGGATGTCAACATGCTTTTGGGCAAGATCTTGATAGGATTGGTTTGGAGTGGATGGTGCGATAGGAGGTGAACGGATGGATTCTTCAAAGGCAGCGGATGGATAGATGGGAGATTCAGTAGTGGAGATGGGTGAGTAGAAGATGGATGCATAAGGGTCATTACAAGAGATTTGGGAAATGCTTGGAGGCGATGTGGATAGGATTTGGAGGGATTTGATAGGTGGTGGAATTTTGATGCTTGCGGGAAGTGGAAGGATTTTAAGCAATTTGATGGATGGTATGGGGATGATAGCTATGGGAGATGGAGGTGATATTATAGATGGGGAAGCTTCATCACTGACTACTTCACATGGTTGGATTAGATGACATGGCTTATCGACTATTGGAGGCAACTTTTCTTGTATTTCCTCTAGGAGATTCCTTGGAGACTCGTGCGTCGAAGGTGGAGGTGGATTGACAGGAATAGCTAGTGTGATGGGGGTGGAAGATTGGAAGCTTGGTTGATGGGGTGATGGAGGGGAAGCTGGAATATCAGATGGCATGACTAGATAGTTCGGAATAACTCTTGGATTTTGGGGGATGCTTGGGGGAATGTTTCTAAGGCTTTCAATATACCCGTCATAGTCAACAAGGTTTTCATCATCATTAGAATAGGAGGTGGTGGGAGCAAGGACAATGCGACCAAACACATCATGATAGGATTGGTACTTCATGCTTTGATGATGAGTTTGATGGGGATGGGGTCTTGCGTATGGATGAACACGGAAGCTCATGGTTGGATTTGGGTTAAGCACAGATTTTGGATTGGCTGATGAAAGATTTCCTAGGGAGAGTCAAAGCTGTATGACAGACCTAAGGAGGATTGGCTGGAGATTTTTGGCTTTCTTGTGGGTGGAAGACTTCAAGGGTATGCTATCAAAAAGTGAGAGTTTTGCTTTCCTATGTGCAGGATTCGTGGTGATTGTGTCAACTTAAGGATAGACTAGTGATCCTATCGCATGACACAAGATTGACCACTTGTGGATCCCAACCTTTAGCTCAAGGTGATGAGGGATACAAGTGACAAAGCTGGATTACCCTAGACAATGCTCTGTCAAAGGGATAACCTTGGTGAGATTGGTTGATTGGTAGGATTGATTGGATAGCAAAATCTAGCAAAGTGACAACAACTCTTTAAAGGCTTGGGTGATTTTGGATTGGGTTGCTAGCTGGCTGGGGGGATGATTTGGACGGACTTTGGATTTGGGATTGTTCTAAGGCAAAGAACTAGATAGATTTGGTTGTAGCAGGGGAGCTTGGATAATTTTCTGATAAGGCAGTGACTACGCTAAGTATGCCTTGAGCTCAGAGATTTTTGCTTTTTTGGGATTTTGACCAAAGTTGGCAAACATTCATTCAAAAGCTATGAACAAATAAGCAGACAAGTTTTGAGCAAGCACGTCAAACACACCAACATCCTAGGAAGCTTTCTACAAGGATGAAATTTGGTTTAGCTAGGGAGTCCTCAATATACGCAAAGTACGTGAGGCCCAAATCCGTAGATGAAACCAAAAAGATGTCACACAGCCGAGAGGAGCGGTAACCCACTTCTCCTCTTTCACTTCTCAAGGGTATAAAGTTCCTTGAGGCTTAGCCTGAGTGACAAAATTTTGATCCCAAGAGAGGTGTCTTTGGATTCACCTCCCAATCTTTATACTCTGTCGGAACGCTGGAGTTGAGGTCGTCCAAGGGGTGATGAAATCCCCAAGCAGGCCTCCTAAAACTAAAAACAAGGTTTTGGATCCTAGTCTTATGCACCCAAGATGGCCTACAAAGGCGACAAGGGGAGAGAAGATTCAGATGACCTTGGGCTAAAAAGAAGAGTTCTTTTCCAATTGATGATTTAGATTTTGTAAGCTATGATTGAAGACACTTGTGATTATGGCATACAATGTTCATTCCAACTTGATAGCATCGTCAGCATAATGGAAGTCGAGAGATCGTCAACATAAAAAATGCGAGCGCCATTGAAAATGCGTCAAGACCATGCGATGTTCATTGATTGTTAGGCATTCAAGATTGAGTGTGAGTTTGTTTTAAGCCCAAAACAAAAGTGTGTGAGATTCGATTTCAAGCGCGCGCCCGGAGGCTCTCCATGTCAGTTGTTGTTCAATTTTAGTGCCCAAATGAAGTGTGAGCGAGATTAATACACATTCAAGAAATTTTCTAACTTAGGAAAACCACTAAAGACCCAAGTGAGTGGAGTTTGATCTTTGTGGAGCACTTAACACCCTCTTAGGTAGACCCATCCCCATAGATGGCGCTGAGATTGCAACCAATGGTTAAATTGATGGGTTATTAAAGAGGGTGAGTCCAACTAAAAACTTACTCAAAGCGTCTTTATTAGTTTTTATAACTTAGAAGATTTCAAAAATGTGGATTCTTTTTATGCCCCAAAAGATGATTATTTGATCTATGGCATTCAAGATTGGATTTTGTTGTTTTAATCATGCATTCATAAAATAAAATAAAAACTTGATTTTAATCCATGGCACTCAAGAGTGATTTTAGCAACATGCATTCAAAGACAAGTGATTAAACATTCAAGTTTTTTCCTTTGAGCATTCAAGATTGAGATTTTGTGTGTTGTTTTAAGAGCTTTGAAGTGCTTTGTTTTAACCTTAGATCATTCAAGATTGTTTTGGACTCAAAAGTGAAAATGACTCTTTGGACTTTGGTTTTCATTCAAAATTTTGTGTTCTAGTTTGCATATTTTAAGCCCAAAAATGATATTCCTAGATTGTTTTGATGCATGAAAAACCTAAGAAACATTCAAGATTTTGCAACAAGACATTTGTTTGGAACAAATAACAAAGCTTTTTAGGACAATTTTGGCAACCATTTAGGACTCTTAGTTTTCATGAGATTTTTTAAAAGAACTTTAGTGTGCACTTAGTGTTGATTTTGAACCTTTTGAAATGGAAACTTGAAGTTCTTTTTAAATTCCCACAAATGAAGTGTTCCTAACTTTGCATGAATACATCTAAAACCTTGATGTTGCAAGGATGCAAATGATTAGATTGGTTTAGTTTCACTTGTTAAAAGATTTTTTCTTTTTTGCAAATTTTTAATTTTTTAATGGATTTGAGTATGATTTGGGGGTTCATTTTAAGCACTAAAAAGAAGTGTGTATGATTTTGCTTCCTTAAAAAAAAAAATGGCCAAGATCTCCCACAAGAAGAAGAAGTAGTAGATGGAATAAGAAGAATATAGACAAGAAGAGGAAGAAGAATTCCAAGTTCTTTGTCCACCTATAAGCTTGAAAAATATGCAAATACTATGAGATAGACTATGAGTTCCTTTGTCTTCTTCATGCTCATGTGGACCTACAAAACCAATTTATACAATCCTACAATCAAAAAAACAAGCAAAATTAGCCAAAATCAGCAAATGACATACAAAACTTGACTAAAAAAGCTAATGAAGATGACCCATGCGGGGTCCCACCGGGCGTGCCAAAATGTATATGAGCAATGTTAGTATGCTAATAGAAACCAAATTTAAATAAAGCTTCTACAAACTAAACAAAATTCATAAACTTCAAGATAGACTAAGATGAGCTCTCAATTGAAAATATGAGCCATTAATGGGCTCTCTCAATGAGAAGCTCTCTTGTTGAGTAGCTTTGTCTAAAAAGATAGGATGTATGCTCAATATGCTTCCAAAGGCTTCAATGGATGATTGTGGATTTTTGGTGTGGATAGATGGCTTTAGTATAGATTTGGCTCTCAAAATAGCATTATAACTTTACTTCATGGATTGTGTTAAAATTGCTTGGGAGAGGATTCCTTAAATAGGCAAAGGGCTTGAGGGATTGAGGGCTAAGATGCAAGGATGAGAAAAAGCTTATGGAGGGCTCAGATTGCATGAGAGGAGAGCACATGAATTGTGCTTCCTTACAACCAATCAAGGAGTGACACATGTCACATGGTGAGAGGATGGAGGAAAGGGGAAGGATGAGTCAACAAAGGAGGCTCAAGGGATAAAATTTTCATAAAGACCCTCATAATGACTTGTAAGAGCAATAAAAGGGCTTGGAAGAGTCATTTATGGCCTAATGGACTTCATAAAGTTTTATGGTTGAGATATTTTGAGGGTGATGAGAGCAATTTCGACTTGGACTTGATTAGGAAGGTTTTAAGCTTGCTTAGGCTTGTGCAAATGATTAGAAGATGGATTAGGATGGTTTAGGATTAGCTTAGGGATAGGCAAGTGGATGGCATTTAATGAGGGTGGGTGAAGGAGGAGATATTTGTTAACTTTGGCTTGGGTTAGTAAGTTTTAACTCATGTTTAGGGAATGTGACAAGGTTAGGAGGGGATTAGGATTAGGTTTAAAGACATCTTCTAGAAGAGTCTAGACTTTGGATGAGGATAAAGACTTTCTAGAATAGTCTAGAATTTCCTAGGATGAGGATGAAGACTTTCTAGAAGAGTCTAGAACTTCTTAGGATGAGGATAAATTAGATTTTTAGGAAATAAATAAAGTTTTATTTATTTCAAGGGTTTGGATTGAGGAGATATTTATTAAAACTTTTTTAATAAACATGAGGATTAATATTTAATCTTAATTAAATATTTTGAGTTGGGATTAGGGGTAGGAAATAATGGGATTAGCCTTTAATCAAAATTAAAGAAGGATTAGAAGATTTTGGAAGAGGTTATTGGTCTTAAGGAAATTGGCCAAGTTTTGGGCAAAAAATTAATTTTTTATTTATTTTAGGATTTTTGGTCAATTTATTAATTAAATAATTAATAAATAAGGAAATAATGTTTAAATAAGATTTAAACATTTTTGGGAGGGATTCCTTAATTAAATATTTTTAATTAAGATAAAGGGATTTAATGGCATAAAAATTAATTAATTAATTAATTAATGATGATGTCATCAGAGATTTTTTCAGAAAATAAAAATACTTTATTTTCTAAAGGTTTTTTTAGGTGTCTACACTTCCAATGATGTGTATCAAAGTGCTTTGGATTATATGAATTTATTATTCCAAAATCTACCACCTCAAGAACATGTATAATTCATATTTACTAAATGTTTTAAGAGATTTATAAAAGATTTCCATGCATCTATGTCTTCCCTTCCAAAGTTTACAACAATCCCTAGTATTGAGAACATGCCCATGAGATGAATATCACAATGGTTTAGTCCAACCAAACTACATAAAAAACATATTGTTCTATAAAGACATAGTGACATTCATCAAGAATCAAATGAAAGAGCCGTAGAGTAGGAAGAGTTTTAGTTCCCTTCCATATCTCATAGAAAGAAAAAGAAAAAGAAGGTCTTACATCTTTCGAGCATAGCCACACAAGAAGAAACAACTACTATCATGGAACATGGTTAGTACATTTATTTTAATTTGTTTTAGTAATTTTCATAATAATAATTATTCTTCTTATTTATGTGTAAAATTATTTGATTGTAGCTTTGAAGGATGCAGAGAATACACGACAACGTCAACTGCCCTTCTCTATTTATTTGAACCAATTAACAATAGATGAAATGCAAACAATAGATGGTAATATTTAGTGATTAAATATGTTAATTCATTAATTATAATATTGTCATTCTTTGTTGCTTCTAACCTCCTTTCTATACTTAATCAAACAATTAGCATGTACAATTTGTGAAACTCAACCGCCATCAACTATTGGTGTTATCCCCACTCAAGCATTTGAACAAAGGATTTCAGGTAATTAAGAATTTCAATATTACTAATATATTAACTACATATTATACTTATAAATGAATAACTAATTTGTGTTGACTAATTAATTATACATGTCATTGCAAGTTTAGACAGTGAAAAGAATAATGGACAACATTGGCTACCATTTTGTATTGATCTTAACCAATTGCGAGGAACAATGTAAGCAATGCAAACTAGTGAAGGTAAAATCATTATTAAAATGTTTTTCTTACAATTTTAAAATTTAACTTTATAGATTTTTTTAACAACCAAAGTATGTTTATATGCAGGTTTTTATGAAATTAGCATGGGGAGTTATCATCAACACTATTACAAATAATCAATATAGTTTACTAAATTTTCTAATGTTTTGATAGTTTAGAATACATTTAATGCTACAATATTGAGTTGGGAGGAAAGAAATTTTTTCAATGTGTAAGTTTAATTACCTCTCATTTTGACAATGATATTTTGGATGGAGTAGCTTGATAATTCACAATAGATTCTTCATTTATATAGGTACTTTACGTATAATATATAGCAATATTTTTTATTGCAATTATGGATGTTCTTGACCTTAAATTATTTGAAAAGAGAATATAATTTTGTCATCTTGTTTTGTATTTTACTATAATTTTCTTTTGTAGTTTGAATGGTTATTTTACTTATAAATTCTCTATTAGAGGTTAACGAACTTGCATTTATCGTTACCAACCTAATATTACATGGAGTCAAGAAACAAGTGATGTTATGCAATGATATTGAAGTGATTTAATTTCTAAGTTTTCAAATGCATTTACTTGATATCTTCATTTAAAAATTTAAATGTCTTGTAAATGCTTTTCTAGTTAACTAGGACTATCTATAACTACATAGTTGTAAGTTCTCAAGTCAAGGTATTTATCTGATAGGTTAGTGGGATAACAATTAAAAGAATGCTTCAAAAGTAATTATATTTATTTTTTTACTAGATGGACTATTCTAGGCTAGTAGAATATTTAAGGTTCAATCTTAATAATTCAAAAATTTTCTCTTTTTATTTCATAAAGTTGTGTAGTTTGAATCATAGTATACTTAGCTATTAATGTTTTCTTTGCAACAAAAGTCTAAATAGAGACATGATAACTTCAAATCAACTATACATTCACTTATAGGGGTTGAAGACAACATTGGAGAAGTGTTAAATGTTAGTAATTAAAACATTAGGTCTTGTTATTTCATAAATTTGTATAGTTGGAATCATAGTCTATTTAGCAAGTATTATTCTCTTTTCAACGAAAATCTAAATAGGGAAGGGATAACTTGAAATCAAAAAAACATTCATGTCTAGTAACTTTGAAACACAACCTTTGATTTATTAAGTTAACAAAACTTTATTACCTATAGGTTTATGTTATGTTGCAATACTAGAGTAGATATAAGATATTTTATATTTAAATATAATATAATATAAAACTTGAGCCTTAATCTAATTCTTAAATTTATTTTAAGTATAATAAAAAAAATGAACTTTAATCTAATTCTTAAATATAATATTATTTAAGTTTATAACTAAATTTGTTATTTTATTCAAAATCATTATAAGAATATAAGATTAATCACACCTTATTTGACTTAAAATTTCTTATGAATATTTAATTTCTTTTAATTCTGATTGAACATAATTAAATAAAAAATTAAATTATATATGCGATGGAGTTGAATGGCATTATGAATAATGCAATGGAGCTAAATGACATTGTTTTATTGTCTCTCCCTCCAAAATTAAAGTCAAGTCGCATTAAATACTATTTGTTGGCTTATAGGGACTTTGGGATCAGCGGCACTAATGGTAGGGCAGTGCGTGTATGAGAGGCATGGTAGGAGGCATAGCCATCGACAGGGCAAACAAAATAGTTTACTCTTTAGCCGTTGCCTTATTTTTAGGAGGGCAATGGTTGGGAATTCAACTCCCATTATCTAATTCCTTTAATTCAAATTAAATAACCATTTTAATTTTTTCCCTCACTTTAAAATTTTATGATGTCATGTTGACATCATCAAAATCCACACTTTTCCCTGAACTCCAAACTATCATAACTTTCACATCTGATCTTTGTTTTCGATGAAATGAATGTCATTGGAAAGCTTTCGACGAATTCTTTCATTTGAAATCCATTGTTAACCACTTTTGAGATGATTATTTTTTCACCTTTTTACAGCTTCTATTCCTAGTTTGACCAAACTTTGATTGGCCATAACTTTTGCATCTAAACTCCGATTTCGCCCGTTCAAGTTGCTTTGGAGTCAGAATTGTGAACACTTTGTAATGATGTTGATTCTTGGAGCATTGGGCACATTTTAATTTTCACTGATTTTTATCCCCCAGATCAATTGTAGTCACTGGATAATAATAATATTGGAATTGTTATTGATCGACGTAGCCCAGGGATTGGGTGAACCACATTAAATCTTTGTGGCTTGTGGTCTCTTTTGTGTGATCTATTATTTTTTGATATTGGTTATATTTGCATGTAACAATTTTTTTGTTTGTGGCTAATCCTAATAGTTATTACTCCATTCATTGATTCTGATCAGGTGCTCATGCATTGTTAGACATTGATTATGATCGAGAGCTCGTGTAATATGTAATCACTAAATGTGATTAGTGTTTAATGGATGGTAACTAAAGTTGTTAAGAGTTGTCTCATGTAGAGACATGACCCAACAAAACCAAAGGGCCCATAGAGTCATGTCTCTACATGAGATATGACTTCCATCTCATATATATAATGATTATATATATAGTGTTATGATTGTTTGGAAACACGTCCACAATTACACGTTAATACACGTGATCTGCATATATATATATATATATATATATATATATATATATAGTGTTATGATTGTTTGGAAACACATCCACAATCACATGTCAATACATGTGATCTGCATATAAATATTTATTCACCTACAATCAATCAATAAGAAAGGATTAGTATTATTCATTGGGAGATAAAAACACAAGTAAGATATCAGAATTCACATAAAGCATTATATCTATATCTCTGCAATCGATTGACAACAAAATTGAGGCATTCATAAACCTCTAGATCTATTGTTATCTGGAAATTGTATTGAAAGATAAACTCTACCACTGATCTACATTCCTTAACATGTTATCAAATCGTAGTTGGTGGAACAAGAATTAAATCAACTGTGATATTTGCTCCAAGATAACTAAAATATTTTTTCCATTAAACAAATCAATCATGTAAACAATCTTAGAATTGAGGATAAATTGGAAGGCACCACAAATTTTGTTTCATCGAAAACTCAAATTATAGGAACACTTCAAGAACTTGAATTGGAGTCATTTATAGAAGAAGACAAGAAAATGCCTGGAGATGAACCCAAAAAGACAACATGGAAAAGGCATAATAATAAGGTTAAGAAAACAATCATTGATGGAGTTAAAGACCACATTCTTCCATCAATAGCAAAACTAACAACTTCTTTTGAGGTGTTTAAAGCTATTCAAGATACATATGAGATAAACAATGTGAGAAATTTGCTTACTTTAAAACAACAACTCATAAACATTATAATGGATAAAGGAGATACAATTTCATCCTATTTCTTAAAAAATTATGAGTTAAGGGATCAACTCTCTACTATTGGAAATATTGTAGATGGATTGGAATTATATCTAATAGCCCTTAGAGGATTACCATTATCATGAGAATCATTTATCCAATGCATTATTCATCTATCTCTACCTAAATTTGATCAACTCAAAAATGATTGCACTCAAGAAGAGTCTCGATTAATCTCGAGAGATATCATCTCTAATAAGGAGGAAGAGATTCAAGCAATACATGAGAAATCAAATAATAAGAATGGTAAATCCAAAAGGAAAAGAGGACAGATAAACTATACGAAAAGAGATCTATCGAAAGTTCAATGTTACAAATGTGACAAATTTGGACATACTCACATGTATTGCCCAAAAAGGAAGAAAAATCTCATCAACATGGTTGAAGTCAAGGAAGCAAAATACTTACTATACTACCTTGCCTAATCAAGTGACTTAAACACCAATTAAAACACTTGGATAGTCAAAAATGGAGATTAGTTTGAAACTCTTGAAGAATATTCAACCGAAGAAGTGACAATATGTGACAACTCCACTTACCCTGTGAAAGGAATTGGGACATGTTTAGTGCAACTAAATACCAGAGTTAACTTGTACTTAAAAGATGTCCTATTTTTTCTTGGAATCAAGATAAATCTTATCTCTATATTTGGTATAGTAGATCAAGGGTATCAGGTTTCCATTCAAGAAAATAAAGTCATATGCTGGCCTAAAAATTCAAACATTAAAAAAATGCAATTTATATTGGATTTAGAGAAGGGAGTCTATAAAAACTTTGTAATTCTTCAAATCTTCCCCTAAACAATGAAATTAGGAAAACAAATGAGATTTAGCATAGAAGACTAGGGTTCTCGAATTTCTAAGTTGTACCATCTATAGAGAAAATTGGAAAAGGTTTACCAAACCTTAAACCTAAACAAGAAGGGATATGTAAAGGTTGTGCATTAGGAAAGAGCCTTAAAACTTCCTTTCCTAATAGTGAACATAAATTAAAGAGCATTCTTGAACTCATTCATACTGACCTATGTGGACCTATGTGGACCCAAGTCAGTGCCTTCATTAGGAGGATACTCATAGTACATCATCTTTGTGGATGATTATTCTAGGAGAACTTTGATATATTTCCTTAAACTAAAAGAGTCAAATGAGTTTCTATCCAAATTTAAATGTTTCAAAGCCTTAGTTGAAAATCAAATTGGGAAGAAGATCAAAATTTTAAGATCTAATAATGGAGGAGAATACATCTCTAAGAACTTTAAAGAATTATGTATACCTGTTGGGATTATGAGGGAGTATATTGTACCATATAATCCTCAATAGAATAAGTATTAGAAAGAAAGAATATAACTAGCATTGAAGGGACTAAGGCCATGATGCATGATCAAAATATACATACAACATTCTGGGCTGAAGCATCTAATATTGCAGTATACATTCAAAATAGATGTCCTCATGCAATTCTAGAAAACATAACACCAACAGAAGTCTTCTCAGGGAAAAAACCTAACCTAAGTCATTTACAAATATTTGGTTGTCTTCTATATATATTCAATTTTTCTAAGGAGAAAATAACTAAACTAGAACCCTCGGGAAAGAAAGACATATTTGTTAGCTATAGTGATTCTTCCAAAGGCTACAAAGTATATGTGCCAAGGCCACAAACAATTGAAATCAACAGAGATATCAAGTTTGATGAAGACATTACATACAAGACTTCTAAAGATATAGAAAAACCTAATGATGATTCCATTCCTGGGAATAATGAAAGTTCTATGATTGAGAGGGAGAGTGGTATAGAAAATAATGAACCCACTACACCTAACTCTAAGGATAATTCAAAATCACTCTATAAGAAAAGACCCTTATGGGCAAGAAAAATGTTTGAAGAAAATAATGTGGCCCTTGGCCCCTGATGAAATCCTTGAAGAAACCAAGAAGACAAGAAACCATTCATGTTATGTGACTCACATAAATGGGACTATTAATTTAGAGCCTTCTAATGTTGAAGAAGTCCTAAAATCCCAAGCCTAGAAGGATGTCATGATTGAGGAACATCAATCTATATTGAAAAATATTGTTTGGAATAATGTGCCAAGACCCAAAGATAAAGAAGTTGTCTCCTTAAGATGGTTATTTAAAATCAAATAGACACCTAATGGAAGTATTGAAAAACACAAAGCCAGATATGTAGCCATAGGATTTTCACAGTGTTACATTACTCATATTTTACTTGTAAAACGTCTCATGCATGAGTCATTTCTTGGTCGTGAAGTTGAACTTGAAGCTTCAATTAACTTCAAGTTCAAGTTTGCATCCTCCCATTGTCTTTTGTGTATCAAAATTCATGTTCACTTCCCTGACTCAGTCCTTACAAAGTTGAAGTTGGAACAACTCAAACTTCAAATTCAACTTCGATATCGTTTTTGTGTACTAACCTTATGTTTTCATGCAGGCATTCAATCTTTGAAGTGAAAAAGGGAAAAAATGGGTCCCAATGATGACATTTCCCAAGGCACGTAAAATAATAAATAAGGATGTTAAGGAGGCACCTATCTTGATACGACAAGATTTGGGGAAAAAGTAAATTTGTCATTTCATGATGACATGGAGCATTAATAGGCATGCGGATTTGACGGGCATTAATAACAAATCACTCAAAGGGTCTTTTTAGGTGCGCGACACACGAATAGTAATTATTATATTTACTTGCCAAATCTGTACTGAGATTTTCTTCATAAGTTATCGCTTAAATGCATTGCTTAGCCATTCCACTACTTATTCTGCCATTTGCAAAAGGAAAATGTCGATGTCATCTGGTAGGGAGAATGTGTTGCAGGATAAGCTTTGTCAAACTATAAGTGCACCACCATTTCCCTCTGTAATTTTACTTGTGCTTGCTTTTGTTTTGAAAGGTTTTATTTTGCATCTTCTAGACCCTGTCATGCCATAGCAAGCCATGACATTGTTTCGTCCCAAAATGCCCAAATTGGAAAAACCATGTCTCCTTAGCTCTTTACGTGAGATTCGTAACACATTCTTGGTTAACAAAAGCTTGACCGATGCAATTGAAAGAGCTAGAAATGCCTAGTCAGATCCTATATATCAAAAATTGGTTAATAGTAGATTACTTAAAGCCGCCGCATTTCCTGCAGCCATTACATGCCCAGAGTTAATCATTGAATGTGCTAAACCACTATGATCCTAGCACGAGATGTGTCAAGAAAATTTCAAGGGAAGTGGTAGTCAAAATCAACAAGACCAGTGTTTGCTTAGCCCTTAGGATCCCTCATAAGGAACCCTATGAACCATGGACATTTGAGGAGGCAAGAATGCCTGTATGTTGAAAGGAAAAATAATTATGACAATAACGTAGCCCAGTCTTGGCTCCTAAAACCAGCAGAAGGAGGTTCAAGGTTACCCAAACCTTTAACCATCAAACATTTCATCAAAGAAATTGCAGATATTGTGCTTTTGTTGAACAGGGTCAAAGGAAACGAACATGAATTTCATTGGGAAACATGGATGTATTTCTTCATCCAAAAGATTGTTGAGGGGGATAAGTTCATTGATTGGGTTGACCTAATTGTTGAGAATCTACACAGGGGTTTAGTAACTATCAACAATTTTGATCCATTTTTCCTATCCTCCTTTTAAGTTTATGTCTTGGCAGCATCCAAAGAATGGGAAGGCCTTCCACATTTTCCATGGATAGATGAAATGCCTATTTACCAATACTATAATAATCTCCAAAAAGTTGCTCTGTGTAAAGAGTTCAGAAGGGTAAACAATATCTTCCTGGGAAAGCTAGTTTTTGATCTTCAGGGTCATGAAAATAATAGATTATCTGAGGAAGCAATACAGGATATACAAGTTTATGGTTTTTTCTATATTCAATTTCCTAAGTTCACATACCTCAAAATGGGTGGTTATTCAGGTGAACCATTAAAGCTACCTCGTTATTGCCTAGACCCTGTTGTTTTATCTGAAATGTGTAGACAATTTATCTCTGTGGTGGAGTCATTTGAGATTACCAAGAGGTCTTCTTCTATTTTCTTTCCCATTGAAATTGGCCACTACAAATGTCCTAATCTAAAGCAAGCCATGTTGACAAGAGAAACATTGACCCATCTATGTTTCAAGCCTTTTTCCCCTTGAGAAAATTTTGATTGCACATGATTTATCAAGAAAAATTTAAAAAATGCAGTTTCTTTTATTCACATTCCACATTTAGAGGACTACTGGGCAAATTGTCTTGATGAATTTGAAGTAAGAAAAAGGTTATGGTCAAGGTTAATAGTCAAACAAATTAATATGTTTAATGTTGATCTAGACACATGTGGGTTAAAGGAAGAAGATTCAGAAGAAGTAATTGATCCATTTTATATTGATCAAATTGAATGCATGCCTATTCCTGAGATTGATTGGGGAAGAAGAGAAGAAGATGATTTGTTTTTTGGCACTAAGGATGTGTTGACTAGGACTAAAAATTGCCTAAAATCAGAAAAGGTTGTTACCCCTGATCCATCTGGAAAATCTTCAAAAGCTAAAAGTAAAAAGGCCTCCCAAAAGCAAAAAGCTACCACTAACCAAGGTGTTCATGGTCCCATTGTAGGTTCAGTTGAAGTTGAAGCTAAAGCAATCCCATAATCACTTCAACTTCAAGTTCAAGTAAACACTTCTAAGGCTAAAAGGGTGACTCGTTCTGGTACAAAGAAAGCATTATCAATCAAAAGAAAAGATACGGTGATAGTTGATCTTGAGACTACAGAAGTCAATTTTGAATCACCAATGGTAGACAATGTACCAAAACCCCAGAAGTCACCAGTAAACACTGATAGTCAAGAGGGTAACCTCGTCTTGACTAAGTTTTCCCCTATAGCTGATAAGGAACCAGTTACACCCAAGTGGTTGGAGACCTCAGTTGAAAGGAAGCAGAATATGGTGCCTCTTTAGATGCCAATTGATGATTTGGTTAGTAAATGTCTGGGGAAAACATCTAAGGTAAAGAAAGCCAGAATAGAATCAAGAATCAAGTTTGATAAAAACTCAAGGCACTGGTTGGCTGAAATAGCCATGCCACTAGATGGAAGCTCGTAGGAATCTCTAACACCTTAGGATTATCAAATAACAAAGGTTGACTTGGGAAAAGGAAACCACGTAGTGGATATGGAGTTTTTTGAAGCTTCTAATAAGAAAATTGCAAACATGGTGTGGAAGGATACATAGGATAAACAAGAGATGGAGGCAATGAAGAACATGGCATAGTATATCAATGTCATCCTACACCCAAAAGCAAAGCCCATCAATGAAATGTCAGCAATTATAGATGTGACTTCTACAACCAACCAACAATTCCTTGATAATCTACAGAAGTGCAAAGCAATCGCAAAGACAGTAGGGGAATGGGTGCAAGCTATCTTAGATGACATTGTGAAATAGATAAACCTCTTGGATAAGGCTTCAAAGGAAATCTCCGCCATCACCAAAAAGGTAGAGCTGAGCAATGAAGGGTACGAGAAAGAAAGGAGTAATTGGGAAAATGTGGTAATATGGTTGGAAGATATCCAAGAATTTGGACTTCAAAAATTTCAAATTGAGTGTCCTGTAGCGAGTTTGGATGAGAAAACCTTGTATGTGATCAAAGATTGTATTGAGTAGAGGAACAAAGCATTAGTACAAGGTATGATTGAAATCAAAGAAACTCTACAAGAACTCAAAGTCATACATGAAATAATTCATGAGGACCTTAAATGGTTTGGTAAACACTGCACAGGTAAAGAGGATGACTGTGTTGCCCAAGCAGAGGAAGTGATTAAAGAAGTCTAGAAGAAATTCAAGGAGCTCCAAGATAATCAACCTAAAACACTTGGAAATGCATGAGGAAAAGATAGTGATACTAAAAAAGGAGAAATAAATCTAGAAACAACGACTAACTTACATTAGCATGCCTCATCAATCCATTATCTTTGCATTTTGAACTGCCTATGAAGCATGGAAAGGGGCAAGGAATGCAGCTAGCATGGATGGTGCTACTTGATCGGGATGCATAGTTATAGATAGTTTCTTAGTTGTTCTTTCTGGTTTTTACTTTCATGCATTTCAATTAACACAATCGTGTTAACTAAAAGACTATTTTACTCCTGGCAGGGTAATTTTGGCAGCTGTCCAACCCCATTCCTTATATAAATGTAATAATTAGTATGGTATAGTGTTAATCTCCAGCAAACTGATAAAAAAAACTATTTTTATTTTAGGTTTGATCTTAAGTTTTCGAAGATAGCATTTTAGATTATCAGTAAACATAAATAGAACTCTACAGTTTGATTTTGCTAAAGGATTTTTTGGAGGTAGATATTATTGTCTGCTTCTTTGAATCTGTGTTCTTGAGAATACTATTTATATCAAAAAGCTTTTGCTGTGTTTATCATTCATTCTAAGATTGCCTATTTAAAAAATTTGAGGAGCTGTGAAAAGTGAATTTCATTTGATTTGCCTACTTGTTTGCTTGACTTTAAATTATGTGGATAATATTGATGGTTAAGATCAAGTGGTTCTTTAGCATTCAAATCTACTTTATATTGATGAAATAGAATAAGTTGATTCAGTATTTTCAGAAAATTGTGTTTTGAAAAGATCTTTCCTTTGGGGTAAAAGATCGAAAAATCATTCTTTTTCAATAAAGGTAGATGTGCTTGTTTTACTAAAGAAAACTCTTAAGCAGATAATTCCTTAACATTTCGTAGGGATTCTATTTGTTGGTATGCATTTTTCTCTACTTTGAATACCAAATCATTTGAGAAAAACTGTTTATTGACACATAGAAGGAAGGAATTGATTATGAAAAAATGTTTGCTCATGTTTCCCATTACACATTTGTCAAAACCATAATTGCAATAGCTACATCGAAAGGTTGGAAGGTACATCAGATGGATGTAAAAATGGAATTTATGGATGGAGTTATTAATGAAAAAGTATACCTAGAACAACTATGAGGGTTTGTTATCCATGACAGGAAATCACATGTGTGCAAACTGAATAAATCTCTTTATGGTCTCAAATAAGCCCTAGGGCATGGTGAGAGAATAGATAGTTATCTTGTCAAATTAGGTTACTCAAGAAATGAAGCGGATCCTAACATATGCTTCAAGAAGTTAGACAAAGATATGCTAATATTATTTCTCTATGTTGATGATCTTTTGATAATAGGCGAAAACCACCTTATTATTAAATGTAAGCAAGATCTCATGCCTGAATTTGAAATGAGAGATTTAGGTCTTCTACACTACTTCTTAGGATTGTAAGTAAGACAAAAGGAAAAATATATTTTCCTAAACCAAGGAAAGTATACTCTTGAGATATTGAACATATTTGGCATGATGGACTACAAACCATTATCCACGCCTATAGAGACAAATCTTCGCAAACTCAAAATCAAAGCACACGAGTTTGAGACCATTGATATTACATATTATAGATAGATAATTTGAAATACCAATGATAAAGGAAATACTAAGATGTCATAGGATTGAATGTATCAAATAAAAGATACAATTACCTTTGTAGATGCAATTGGATTTGATATGTGATCATGTATGTAAATATAATATCCTTGACTCAAATAAACCACAAAGAAATGAAAGAATCCAAAACCTCATGAATAAGAATGTATGTGACATGTCATGATGAAGGATGGAAGAACTTGAATAATTTGGAATGATAGATCTCCTCCTTGGAATCCAAACTCCACTAGCACCTCGAAGGAAGAAGCTTGATATAAGAAGGAAATTATTGATGATGCTTTTTTGAAGTCTCATGAAAATGTGTATGCTTGATTGTATGTTTAAATGGATGCTTGATGGTTGAAAATGAATTGTCTAAGCCTCCTTATATACTAGTTTTTGGGATAAGAAATGAAGTAGGCCAACCCGTGAGTGAGAGTTAAACAATTAGCAAACTCAAGGAACCTCAAGCCCCAAAATCAAATTTCCTTGCAGAAGAGGTTGACCTGGTTGACCTCTTCCTTTAATAGGTCAACGTTCAAGAGGCCTTGAAGAAGGTGCAAAAATAATTGAGAGATAATGAAGTGATTGGAAGATATGACCAAAAAGGTGATAAATCAACACCTAAAGGACCATGATGAAACATGAGAGATGATCTAAAAATGTGGGAAAGATTAGAAATAAGAGAGATAGACAAATACCTTAACCCCACTAAGGAGGGATAAAAGGTCTCAAAATTAAGTGCATCAATTTTAAGACAGTACATATAGTCCTAATTTTAGCAGGAGTATAAGACAATTCATACTCTTAGTAAAGGAATGAGGAGAAGAGACAATGAGACAATATCACAATGAGATAGAACATCCCCAAGTTCAAGGACATAAGCCCCCAAACCTAAGATCTTAACTCCATCCCCATGCATAAGAGAATGAAAACAAAGGAAAAGAAAACAAAGAGAAAGAAAACAAAACAAAAGCAAAATCAAAAGATTAAAAAAGTGCAAATCAACTTGTGAAAGAGACCATGGTCAAAAAATGCCTGACCCACTAATATCATGTTTGGAAGGCTATTACAAAGTTTAAGAGATCACATAGGCAAGGCAAGAGCACCATAAAGGATTACATCCCTCATGAATCTATCCTACTACATAGAAGCACAAAGAGGGAGAGTGTGACTATCTTTCTGAGTGAGGTTTGTATGCCTTACTGTGAATCACAAAAAACAAAGTAGGATCAAATGGTCTAGTTGGTTTGTGTGCCAGATAGTCAATCTTATGTGCCCATCAATGACTTTTGCATGCATGTGTATGTGTGTCCACTCATGGATCAATTTCTTGGTATCACTATAAAGTGTAAATGTGTATGCACTCTCTATTGATGGATAAGTGTCTTATATCCATAGAGAAAATCTGTGGCATTTTCCTAGGATGAAGATGTATCATTAAGACCAATTAGGGAGTGGAATGTAAATATAAAATTTAAAAGTGCATAAAAATTAAACTAGAGTACAAGGAGGGCATATGTATTCCACCCCCACCCCTCTGCCCCCTCCCTCTCCCCTCCCACCCCCTTATGATGATTATAGAGCAATAGAAATCACAAGGAAGAGAATAAAGGATAACTACTAATAGAAAGAAAGAGATATCCTCTAACAATAATGTATGCCATAAACTTAGCAAAGAGCATGGACTCTTGTGAGCTAAAAGAATAGATAAATTATGAAAGGATATGTCACTTATGGGAAAAGACCCTTGAAATAAAGTTTTTATTATTATTATCAAGATATCTACCTTCAAGAGGAGCGTCATGAACAAAGATAAAAAATTTAGAAAAAAGAAGGGGAGAAGAAAAAGAATGCACCTATTAAGTCCCCTGTGTCTAGGTTGAATACAAACTTGTAGATGAAGGATGAAAAACTTTGAACATGTAGTAAGGAGAAATGTGCATAATGAATGTAATTTTGCAAACAAAAAAGAGGCAACGAGGAAGAACATGCACCTATTGTATATAAGAAAGAGTCGTGATCAAGACACAATTCCTTATAGGAAAAGAATATCATACAATAAAAAAATGCCAAGTGTACTAAGGAAAGTCAATCCTTAAACAAAGAGAGGTGCATAATATACAAGCAACCTTTTCCCTAAGCATGGGGCAAGAAAGAGAAGTTTGTGGTGGATTATATAACAAAATCTTATAAGACGCAAATATTTTTTGATGTTTGATAGCTTCAGTTGGATAAACCTATTATATATATAGTTAAAATAATTTTTATATTAACCATCTGATTAATGAATAGACATGTCCTATGAAGGGACGTGTCTATTCATGATCTATTCTCTATATATAAATCTAAAAGGATGTTGCATTTGGAACACACATACCTAATAAGATAGTGCTTGATACATTTGCAACAAATCCATGAAAATTCAACATGGTATTAGAGCCATGGTTGGAAATGCATACTATTAAGCATGGATACTATGTCCAAAACAACAAGGTAGAAGTGAAGGGAGTTGTACTGGTTCGCGTGAGTATTTACAAAGAGGTTGTACCAACCTTTACTCAAGTCTTGTTGCATACATCATTAGGATGACACTTATTTTGTCCTCTTTTACAGACTGAGATAATCCAAGTAGTTAATCGTCGTTCCTAGCATGATGCATCAAAATTAATAGCTAATGTTTTGGATTTTTACAAGGCACCATTGCTAGTTGAAGGATGAGATATAACAATTGTAGAAGTTAGCAAATTATATGTATGAACTATGCTCTCAGCAAACCATGCCTCAGTTTTATTGAAAGTAGTGCAAGACCTTTCGGTACTAGTCACAGTTGGGGTAGAAGATATTTTAGTCTCCTTACAATCTTCCCATCTTCTAGCATCTAAGATCTCTAATTCTAAACTTGTTGTAAATTCTGGTTGTCAGCATCTCCCTCATGAAGAGTGTTCAAAATTATTGTTAGTAGCTATTGTACCTTTTGTCTCTAACTTGCGCATGGAGTTAATTTTCTATTCAAATTCTTATCTAATGAATAAATATAACAATTTTGTGAGATTCCTGATGCTCTGACTAATGACTTTAACACTTCTAAATGGACACTTTAGTCAAAACTTGGAGTAAGTGTGTGATGCTTGGCATTTTGAATGGAGTAATAGTTCAATTTAAAGCAAAAGCAAATGAACCCAACTTGCTATTGAATTAACTATTGCATTGAAATCATAAAAGGATATGGTTTGAGACAAAGGAAGTTGCATTTAATTCCAAAAAGTCTAAGTAGAGTTTTCCAACAAAGGTTACAATTTTTGCAATCCGCTATTGTACAGAGGGATGTTCTTGCTATAATGATCACGATTCTCAACAGTCATTCCCATTACAGATGAAAATGGAAGCATCCAACATACATGGGTGATAGAAGTTATTTTACAACAAATGTAAAGGACTTGTGGTAAATGATAAGGAATCAATAATTTTTTTCTGATTTGAGGCGACCATGTGGATGGGGTTTGGAAAGTATAGATGGCCAATGACCACTCAAATGCCATTCATAACTTTAACATTAGCGAACACTTAAGAATAAGGAAGAGGGAGATTGAGATTCAAAGAGAGCCTGACATTTCATTAGAGGCAACCTTGAAAGAGAGGGTGTAGATAGAGGATCTGATTTAGTCAACTTGGTGATCTTGGTCATATTGATTTAGAGAGAGTAAAACAAGTCGAGATGGATTCTCTAGTGATCAATAAATTGTATCAGTCAAGAGGATTGTGATTCATCAATATACCTCATGATTATGTGATTTTAATGGTTTTACCCCTATGTACATCATGAGGAAATGACAACATCCAAATGATGTTACTTGTATTTGCATAAGTTTTTGATTAAGGAAAACATGTTTTAATAGGGCCCTGAAACCTACAAAAGTAAAAGTAAAACATAGAAAGAGTGCTTAAAGTATCATCAACATAAAAACCACTACCAAAAACAACAGCCTCCCACAACAAAACAAGAAAAAACATGAGAAATAGGGAAGTTGTAATGTCCCCTTTCTAGCATTCATAGCATGATGTTGTCGTTAGCCTATTTCTCCATGGTCCTGTAGGCTAACCAGGACATTAAAGGGGCTTAGAGGCCATTTGGCCTAGATACTTTGAGTTGCAGGTCTTTCTGAGGGGTTTTGAGGCAACTTTGAGCATACTTACTATTTATAGTAAGTCATCTTGGGCATGGGTGGACATCCAGTGCCAGCGGTATGTTGATGGTAATTGTTTAAAATCGGCAAGAACACTTGTTTATCATTGATAAGATTTGTTTTGCATTGATAAAGCTATTTAATAAAGTTAAATTTAAATATTTAACTTTATTAATGCATAAACTATAGTTTGTGGGAAATATTTAAATTAAAAGAGTCCCCTTTATTTTATAACACATTGGAGACATAAGTTACATAAAAGGGAGTGATGTTTTATCCCTCATTGAGAAAATGAAGGATTGAGCCCTTGTGAGAACACTATAAAAGAAATGGAAGAGCTTCTTTTAGGCATGCTTGGAAATATCAAAGAAATTGGAAAATTTTCTGGAGATTATGTCTCAATAGTTTGGAGGACGAAATCCCTTCAAGCTGAAAATCTTGACGCTATTGAAAGATATGGTCTTGAGATTCAACATAGTAGCAGTCCGAAAAAGTGAAACCGAAAAAGCAGGCTGAAAAAGCGGGTACAAAAAAAGCAGTCTGAAAAAAGCGAAACCGAAAAAGCAGGCGAAAAAAGCGGGTACGAAAAAGCAGTCCGAACAAGCAGAACCGAAAAAAAAGCAGGCCAAAAAAGCAAATCGAAAGAGCAAAGTAGAAGGGGCAGCATTGAAGGAAATTATTACAACCATCTACAACCAAGTTCTTTTGTTAGTATTGCTTTTTAGGGTGTTATAAGCTTTCAGCTGTAAGTGTGCATTATACCAGCATTGTCATTTTGTAATCCATGTAAATGCTAAAGTCTTGGCCATATTTCATGAGCATTGTATTAGAAATTTTATTGCAAATTAATAAGATAATAGTTGTTGGTGTCATTTAAGCAATACAATATCATTATTTATCAGCTAGTTAGTTTGCATACCAACTGTTTGTAAAAATGCCAGTTGGTTGTAGGTGTTCATTTCTCATGCTTAGATCATATATATGCACTGAATATTGTCAAAATTAGTTGCACATTCATGTTAGGTCATTGTTTAGACAAATTTGGAGTCTTTTGTAAGCATTCTCTTTGATGCAAATCGAAACAAGAGTTATTGCAGCAATTTGAAAAGTTATATCAGTCATATGACCCCCTTGTATGCAAAGTGTTTGACAAAATTCCTTGAGCTTTCATTAGCATTTTTGAGAGCATATTTGAGGAGGGTTATTATAGTGGTATCAGAGCTTGCTTGCAAAGTGTTTGATGAAATGTCAAACAACTGAAGTATAAAGATTTTTGGTGTTTAAAGAAGTTATAATCTATTGGGGTTATTACAGTGGTATCAGAGCTATAAGTCCTGCCATCCTGTGGAGGTCTTATAGGGAATTTGGAATATCCAGATAGAGAGAAAAATGTTTGACAAAATGAATGTCGGTCCAAATCAGGAAAAGGAAAGATTCTTACAATTATTAGACACCTTAGCACAGGGACAACGATCAACAGAGCAAAGAGCACAATAACAGAGTCAAAGATTTGAGCTTATGATGCAGATGATGGCTTGTCAAATGGGGTTGAATGCTAATGTGGGTGGAGGAAATAATTAGAATGGTAATAATCAGGATGGGGCACATAATGGAGGTGAACAAGTTGGGAACAATTTCAGTCATGCACCCCAACAAACTAGGACAGTGAGTTCGCAGCCCATGATTCCCATATTTCCTCCTAGAGCTCCAGAGCAACCCGTACTAGAGCCCCAGATCACTGATATACAGGACCAACTGAGGAGAGATTGGGAAGTCGAAGGTCCATATTTTATTGCTGCAATTACCTATAGGGAGTATATAGATGTACGAATGAAGCATATGCCACGTGGACATGACAGGAACCAGAGCTATGAGCTACAGAAGAAAGTAGGGAACCTCCGTTACCATATTATGATGCCTTGGGGAAGTCTACAGCAAGAGCTTGGGTTCAAAATCTTGATACATACTTTCAAATGAACCCTATGCCTGAGAAAGAAGCTATTAAGTATGCAACAATTCACCTGGATGGGTTAGCACACCAGTGGTGGCATCATAGTATGGTCACTATGGGTCATGCACACATTACCTCATATGTGGAGTTTTCAGAGAGACTGATTGAACGCTTTGATAGGCCTAAGGATCATACCTTCCCTATGACAAGTAGAAACTTGTATGAGGAGTTTAACAGACATGCAGATTTGATACAGGGAGACTTCAACACATCTTTAGGTAATGGTTTATCTGCATCATCTTCACAGGCATAAGGGGTTTCAGATGTTGTGCAAGTTGAGCCAGTTGCATCAGAAGGTGATATCATAGGCACACCGAATTGCATGATTGACACAGATAGTGATTCCAGTATAGTTGGGCTGGATGAAGTTATAGCAGTTGAGGATAGTGTCATGTTTGAGGATAGTACAGTTGATCAGAAAGTGAGCATTCAGGTCTTTGCAGAAAATGAGTATCAAGCACAGTTGGATGCTTCTTCACATGAGATAGAGGCTAGTAGCTCTTCACTTGGTTTGGCAAGCCAGTTGAAGACAAGGGACAAGGATATTGTCGTGGCTTTATCTCATCATGACAGGATGTATGGATTGATTGAGAATCACATTTGGATGATTCAACTGCAGGAGAGATAATAAGGAGTCACAACAGGTTCTTCTTGTGACGACTTACAATAGATCAAGGAAGGCATGGAGGCAATGAAGGTAAGTTACATACACCGACTTTCAGATCGCGATCATCTCCTTAATCTTGCAGGGATCTATTTAGATGCATTGAAGAAGAAAGAGGAGGAGGTTGACCAGCTTTCTCATGAGCTAGAGGATACTCAGAATTCCTTGGTGTGTATTCAGTTGGCTCTCCAGGATTTTGAGAGACATGTGGACGAGCTTTGTCTTGAGGTGAGCTCACTTCGGGAGTTAGCGCTTATAGCAGGGACTCAGTTTTCTTTTACAGTCAGGTCACATGTTGATGATTTCTCAAAGATGACAGAGTTTATAGGAGAGTCCCAAGATCTAATTATTACAGACGACACCCAGGGGGATGTTGTGGATAGTTTTGAGGACTTACTTTCCTTAGCAGTTTCTTATGGTACGGAGGGGTTGGACAGTGATGCTATAGTTTTTGATACTACGTATATTGATATGAGCTTTGGAGTTGATTCACAAGATATGGATGGTAATAGTTTAGAGACCAGTAACTTTGAGGATGCTCCTTTAGACAGTGTGTCAGAGGAGGTTTGTAGGAGACAGTCTAGCCAGTGCCATCATGTGTCTAGTCAGTTGAGAGTTAGTGAGTGAGACAATTCTATCACTTGCCAGCATTTCGACGTTGCTCGTCAGTTGTTAGCAGTTTATGGATGGGGTTGTCTTACTAGTGATGAGCAGGGAGGTAGTTATCTTTCCTTGATAGAGATCCACTCTTTATGGGAGGCTATTCAGATTCTGAGACAGGATTATATGCAGTTGGTAGCCGACAGAGATTATCTTATGGAGTGGGGGAGTACAACATATGATGCATTATTGGCCAAGGAAGATGAGGTGAGCGAGCTTACTCAGCAGCTCAAGGTGACTTCTGAGATTCTTGAGAGTACACAATTGGCTTTCGAGGAGTCACAGTTTCATTTGGCTAAGGTGACCATGGAGTTAGAGCGACTGTAGTCTTTACCAAATTTTGTACAGTCACAAGTTGTGGTGTCTGGTGATCTGAGGATGTCCATGGTCGAGATTGTCAGAGACAATGGAGATGGGGATGCATCCATCCTTGATACTAACATTGGCATATCAGGTTCGTTCTCACTAGAGTCAGGTTCAGTTGAGTTGGGTGTTACAGCAAATTGTTGTGGTATGCCTGACATGGTGGTGGGCTCTAGTACTGATGGCACAGAGACTAGAGATGTTGTATCAAAGATCATGTGTGATGTTGGTGAGCCGACAGTTGGCATGGTTCCTGCTAGTGATACTACTCCCTTGGCGATGTCTTCGGAGGTAGTAGTCAGTTCTAGCTTGGTTAGTGATCGATTGCAATTAGTTTCATCTGGGTTGCAATCTGAGCCACTGACTAAGATTGGCACATTCTATCGGCATTACATTGTGAGGTATGCTCATCAATTTACCTTTGATGACCATGTTGATGAGATGATGATACAGAGATATACTTTGATTCCTAGTGCTTGTCATTAGTTATGGGATGGTTTGACACCACAGGATGAGAATTGTGATGGGCATGACATGGCGATAGGTTCTGCGGTTGATAGCTTGATAATACATGACTTAGAGCAGGAGTTTGGGAGTGATGCTTCAACGGTTGTTGTTATTGATTCTACTCCTTTGGCTATGAAATCTCCTGACTTAGCTAGTGATCAGTCACAGTGGGTTGTATCACTTGTTCATGGTGAGTTGTTGACTGGGGTTGGTTCTTTTTATCAGCATTATACTGCAGGGTATGTACATCAATTAGCATTTGATCCTTGTGTTGAGGAGTTGGTGGCAGGCATATTTGGTTTGGGTTCCATTTCTTGCTGTTTATCTTGTGATGTCTTTTCACCATCAGCGGTGCATGGGAGTTATGGTGATGAGACAGTGGCCCGTAATCTACAGAGTTGTGTTAACTGCAGTAGATGTACAGTGTGTGGATTCTTTGTATTTGGTGCAGTTTCATGTGGGAGTGGTCACCATTGTTGCAGAGTTGGATCGTACATTCCATATAGACCAGTGGGATGCATTGATGGTATTTACTGTGTTGGCAGTTTGGGTTATCTACTCTACTTGGGTTCTGATATTTCGAGAGCTTGTTTCTCATGGGTTCCTGACTTTGGAGTTTGGGTGAGTTGTACTCGCCAATTTGATTATGGATTCCTTTTGGTTAATTTTTAGAGGTTGTTGCAGGAGCCTATGTTGACTGACAACAATATAGTTCATGACTACATTTGGGATCCAGGTGGATTGATTGGGTTGTTGTTCAGCCATTGCTTGGGGACAAGCAATTTTGGGAAGGGCAGACTGTAATGTCCCCTTTTTAGCATTCATAGCATGATGTTGTCGTTAGCCTATTTCCCCACAGTCCCGTAGGCTAACCAAGACATTAAAGGGGCTTAGAGGCCATTTGGCCTAGATAGTTTTAGTTGCAGGTCTTTCTGAGGGGTTTTGAGGCAACTTTGAGCATACTTACTATTTATAGTAAGTCATCTTGGGCATGGGTGGACATCCAGTGGCAGCGATATGTTGATGGTAATTGTTTAAAATCGGCAAGAACACTTGTTTATCATTGATAAGATTTGTTTTGCATTGATAAAGCTATTTAATAAAGTTAAATTTAAAAATTTAACTTTATTAATGCATAAACTATAGTTTGTGGGAAATATTTAAATTAAAAGAGTCCCTTTTATTTTATAACACATTGGAGACATAAGTTACATAAAAGGGAGTGATGTTTTATCCCACATTGAGAAAACAAAGGATTGAGCCCTTGTGAGAACACTATAAAAGAAATGGAAGAGCTTCTTTTAGGCATGCTTGGAAATATCAAAGAAATTGGAAAATTTTCTGGAGATTATGTCTCAATAGTTTGGAGGACGAAATCACTTCAAGCTGAAAATCTTGATGCCATTGAAAGATATGGTCTTGAGATTCAACATAGTAGCAGTTCGAAAAAGCAGAACCGAAAAAGAAGGCTAAAAAAGAGGGTACGAAAAAGCAGTCCGAAAAAAGTGAAATCGAAAAAGCAGGCAGAAAAAGCGGGTACGAAAAAGTAGTTCGAAAAAGCAGACCGAAAAAGCAAATCGGAAAAGCAAAGTAGAAGGGGCAACATTGAAGGAAATTATTACAGCCATCTACAACTAAGTTCTTTTGTTAGTATTGCTTTTTAGGGTGTTATAAGCTTTCAGCTGTAAGTGTGCATTATACCAGCATTGTCATTTTGTAATCCATGTAAATGCCAAAGTCTTGGCCATATTTCATGAGCATTGTATTAGAAATTTCATTGCAAATTAATAAGATAATAGTTGCTGGTGTCATTTAAGCAATGCAATATCATTATTTATCAGCTAGTTAGTTTGCATACCAACTGTTTGTAAAAATGCCAGTTGGCTGTAGGTGTTCATTTCTCATACTTAGATCATATATATGCACTGAATATTGTCAAAATTAGTTGCACATTCATGTTAGGTCATTGTTTAGACAAATCTGGAGTCTTTTGTAAGCATTTCCTTTGATGTAAATCAAAACAAGAGTTATTGCAGCAATCTGAAAAGTTATATCAGTCATATGACCCCCTTGTATGCAAAGTGTTTGACAAAATTCCTTGAGCTTTGATTAGCATTTTTGAGAGCAGATTTGAGGAGGGTTATTATAGTGGTATCAGAGCTTGCTTGCAAAGTGTTTGACGAAATGTCAAATAACTGAAGTATAAAGATTTTTGGTGTTTGAAGAAGTTATAACCTATTGGGGTTATTACAGAAGTGGAGCAAAAAAACTAGGACAGGCCCGAAAAGCCAAGAGAAAGGCTCAGGCAATTTCTTTAAGGATATCCACAGCTTGAATCTCTAGCTTAGTCATTCTTCCAGCTGCCTCTTTCAAGTTTGAAAGATCTTTCTTAGGTTCTTGGATGTCCTTTTTCTTTGTGCTGGATCTAGTTCTCTTTCTCGAACCATCCTTTAGAGTCTTATCCTTCCCATGGTTGGGAGATTGGTCATCCTCCTTACTATCTGTGTGTTCTTCAAGTTTGTTTATGAGCACCTTTATGTTGTCATTTGATTCTTTTAGAATGTTATAGCTTTGCTCAGCAATTTTTTGCAGAGTGCCTTCCATAGTTAAACTCTGCTCTTCACTTCCTCCACTTTGTTATCCATTTCCTTTTCCTCTTATGTTTTCCTAGTTTGCATACTACAATCATCCCTTTCTAGTACACCCACTTTGTATTTGAGCTCTTGGATTTCATGGAAAGTCCATTTAGTGGTTCAAAAACTATCAATAATAATATTTTTAGCATTATTAAGCACATCCATATGAGGGTTTTCCTTTGTGTTATCACTCAAAATAACAAGGTCAACGTCAATCAACTCCTCCATTTGAATTTTTCCCTCCTTATTCTCCTTGACCATAGTTTTGATCATCTCTCTCCTAAGCCCCATCCTCACAGAAACATTATCAAAATTTCTCCAAACCACTTTCCTCTCTTTGACTGAAATCATACATGTGTACTAGCTGGAACCAAATTCCTCAAATTCCTACTCATTCTTTTCCCCACTCCCTTGCTTCTCATCTTCCTCGTCGCTATCCTTTCCCTCCTCCTGCTTGTCCTCCTTAAAGTCAATATCTCTCCCTCTTTTCAAACTCCTATTAGGCTTGCCCTCAAAATCTTCATCTCTGTTGGCAGGCATCTTAACAGTGATGTTTATCTTTCCTCTCGTCCTCTCCTTACATTCCTCTCCTCTGAAATTATCTTCCTCCCCATTAGCACTGTCTCCCTTCGCATCCATGCCCTCCATCTATTCGTTGTAGTCCCTATCAGATGAAATCTCAAAGTATTGTTTAGGTTCATTATTATCCTTTTTCCCTTTTTTCTCCACTTTGATTCTCTTTTTCCCTTGCAAAAGTTACTATAAGGCAACGATCTTACAATAACTTGTACTTTTTGTAGAAGACAAAATTTCAAATTGCTTTAGGGAGGCTAATAGGTTAGCTGATTGGCTAGCCAATAAAGGGGTTGCTTTGGATAAAGGGTCGATTGATTGGGATTCAACATCATTAGCCAGTTCATTGATAGTTGATAAAGGTTCATAATGGGTATTGAGAGAAGTCTCATCATTTAGTATCTGATAGATTGCTAGGGGGTTTTAGGCTACTCACTTAGTATTTTGGTTTTGAATCTGCTCCCAATTTATTTTTGGGTAGATTTAGGTTGCATATCATTGAATATATATTGTTCATTTGACTACAAAGGGAGGTTTTCTTCACTGCTTCTTTCCTCCTGGAGCCTCTTGAAGTAGTTTATAATAAAATATAATGGCTTCATCCATTTTTATCGAAAAACAAAGAAAAAATAACTTGTATTATGAGATCAAACAAATTGAGTATATGGTTAATGTCTTGCATCTCAACAATGTTAGGTAAGGCCATTAGTCAAAGAATATTTAGTGAATATCATTGATATTCTGGGAAGCCAATACTCTTGATATTAGATGTGATATCAAACCTCATTTTGAGTATTCCGTGAATATCATTGATATTATAGGAGGCCGATACTCTTGATATTAGATGTGATATCAAACCTCATTTTGAGTATTTTGTGAATATCATTGATATTCTGGGAGGCCAATACTCTTAATATCATATGTGATATCAAACCTTATTTTGAGTATTTAGTGAATACCATTGATATTTAGGGAGGCTAATACTCTTGATATCAAATGTCCTATCAAACCTTATTTTGAGTACTTGGTGAATATCATTGATATTCTAGGAGACCAATACTATTGATATCAAAACCTTTTGAGTACTTGGTGAATATCATGTGTTGATATTCTAAAAGACCAATACTCATGGTAACAAATGCGATATCAAATGGCATAAATCTTCTGAGATGTCAAATGAGATATCCTTAAAATCAAGATATTTGTAATATCAAGTTGAAGTAATATTTACTTTTATGTGGTTATCATTCTAAGTTAAGAGGGAGTGTTGATATTTGCTAGCTTCAGAGGGTTAAACCTATTATATATGTGTTCTTTATATTTGAGATATAAGGTAATTGTTACATGAGAAAAATTAATATTATATATATTTATATATATGATTAAATTTGTTTTTTATATTAATTATCTGATTAATGAATAGACATGTCCTATGAAGGGACATGTCTATTCATGGCCTATTCTCTATATATAAATCTAAGAGGATGTAACCTAAATATCATTGATATTCTAGGAGACCAATACTCTTGATATCAAAACCTTTTGAGTACTTGGTGAATATCATGTGTTGATATTCTAGAAGACCAATACTCATGGTAACAAATGTGATATCAAATGGCAGAAATCTTATGAGATATCCTTAAAATTGATATTTGTAATGTTAAGTTGAAGTAATATTTATTTTTACGTGGTTATCATTCTAAGTTAAGAGGGACTGTTGATATTTGCTAGCTTCAAACGGATAAACCTATTATATATATATATATATATATAATTATTTTTTATATTAGTTATCTGATTAATGAATAGACATGTCATATATGAAGGGACATATCTATTCATGGCCTATTCTCTATATATAAATCTAAGAGGATGTTGTATTTGTACCACACATACCTAATAGTGCAGTGCTTAATACATTTACAAAAGATCCATGAAAATTCAACAAATATGAACTATAAGAAGCAACCATAATGTAACCATGAACAAAAAAAAACACATTAATCAACCAAGAAGTATCATAGAATAATGCAACACCACAGAGCAAAGGAGACAGTAAATGTCATAGGATATGCAATTTCAAACACCATAAGATGTTAGAAAAGACATCGCATATGAAGCGAACTATAGATGATTATTAAATGACAAACATTAAAATCCAAGGCATGGGAAGCCATTATTAGGCAACACCAATTGCGTTGTCCATGAAACAAAGCATTACATTCCCACGAATAAGAATGTGCTATAAAATAATGTGAAGATATAGAGAAACAAAAGAGATTGATGGTAGGATACCATGCTATACCTACTTGGTTATCACGAAAGGAACAATCAAAGGGATAACAAATCCTTGAGAGAAAAGAGACAAAAAATACAATATATGCCCAAATGATATATCCTTTATATAAAAGATACACTTATAGACATAAATTACACTTAGGATGCTAATTCCTATGTAACACAATAAATGCATGCAAGAGAGAACATCAAATTAGAAGAGAATGCAAATTCATAAAAGATATTGGATACATTACACAAGGGAAGAATGATACATTATGTTTCCCTATGTGGTTTTAATTTATATACCAAACATGTGATTTCAAGAAAACATAAGATTGCACTTGGGATGTATAGTATGCAAGTGACACAATAAATGAATGCAATAAAAATGTCACCATTTAAAAGGAAAACAAGTCAACAAAGGGAGAAAATGGATCCTATGATATAAATAGAAAAAGGAAATGGGTCTCTTGCCCCCCAAGTGAAGAGACAAGGGAAATGACTATTATGTTGCTCTCAAAGTAGGACAATGATCCTACAAAGATAGGCTAACAATGTCAGAAAGCTAGAAGCAACATAGGGATGTAGATGTATTGAGTAGAGTGATAATGAAAAGGATATCATGCATCATTACAATTCATTGAAAATATACCATAAATAATCAATTTTGTATATTGCAAATAATGGCAGAGCATAGAAAAAGAAATTCTTTTTAGGTGTAATTAGATTGAAATGTAAAAAGAGAAACATTCAATACGCATACCCTTGTCAAATGGATGTGTTTGATTTTCAAAGTGAAGGATGTTGGCGTTTCTATAGATGTTGGTGTGAAATCTAAGGTTGTCAAATCTTGAAGAGTTGATAAGCTACCCATAGGTTCAATGTGATTAGGAACCTTAAGGTCTAAGGTTGAATTCGTGGAAATAAGGTCATAATGATGAACAAGACCTAAATTCTTTTGAGATGTGTCTTGAGAGGAATAGTAGGAAGCATCAAGGATATGATCATTCACTTCTAAGGTATTCTTAGGAGAAGTATAAATAAAACTCATAAAGGCCTCATGTATAAAAGGAATAAAATGCATGGGAATTGGTTAATCATTAGGAGCAATAATAATTCTATCATCTAATTGTATAAAATTTGCCTCATGAGGAAGGGAGTAATCAATATCCTAATATAAAGTTTCATCCCAAATAGTAGAATCATCCAAGGATGGAAGAAAACACACATCATGACTCAAAGAAGTTTCACGAGGGATAGTCAATATCCTTTTCCAAGGGCTCATCCCAAATAGTAGCATTAGTAAGGTTAGGAACATGATAACTCACTAAAGATTGATCAAAATCATCCTTGAAAAGATTATCTTTTGGAGTGGGGTGAGAGTTAATGCAAAGAAAAATTAAATTCTCATCATATGCACGAAATTGAATGGCTTGAAGATCATGAAGGAAACTTAAAAATAAAGATAACAACCCCATTAAGATGTAATGCAATGACTATGTAAAGTGCAATACAATCTAAGAATGTAGGATGCAAGTTTATTGTGCATTTTTCCCAATTCACATTTATGAAAACAATGTAAATGCCAAAGGAGATCTAAATACCACTAATGCACACAAGAGCATACAAAGTAGATATAGATGCACAAAGAAGCAATCTAAACCCAAAATCAAACAAAGGAAGGAAAGTGTGGTTTACCAAAAGAAAATGAACACCCAATACCAAAAAGGAAATAAGTGAGATCAAGAGACCTAACTCCAAAATTTAAAAGATGAGACACATTAGGTTCCCCAGATGTTTAGGGGGAAAATAGAAGAAAATAGAACCACACCATAGCTGTTGTTTTTTCTTCATTGTATATATTCTTTTCATTATCTCTTATCCTCCCCTATGCAAAGTGCATGTTTAAAATATATTAAAAAAACTAAACCAAGTAAAGAAAATTCAAATTTATAAATAAATCAATTGTCAAAATTTAATTGTATCTTGCGTAACTCCGAAGGCACAGTTCTGGAGTATGGTGTGCAGCGAAGATTTCGGTGCAGCCCCTAACAAACAAAGAAAAATCCCCCTCCCATAAAAAATGTTTTTATCAATACGTTTGTTGTTTACCTAGATATTATAAAGAAAACAGATCTCTAAATTTCTCTGCATAGTCTCTCTCAATTTAAATCAGAAAGAAAATAATAATAGGAATTAATTAAATATGAAAAAGCAGTTAAAAGCATCTGACACGTGTCCTCGTTAAGAGCGGGTCAACAAGTCCAATGTTAAAATCTTTCATTTCATTTCCGAAAAATCATTTGTTTTCTACGCTGTTATTTTTTTCGTTTTGTTTTGTCAATTTAGCGCACTGATACTCCGCGTACGACACAATCAATTCGAATTGTAAACCCCAACGAACCCGGACAAAGAAGTGGAGCTCCTTTGGGATGGATTTTTCACCCTAGAGGTTTACAATCTTGGAAGATTTTTTTTTTGCAGTGGAAGGAGATTGAAAGCTTTAGTTGCAGTGATGGCGGAACTGCAAATAACGCCCACAGATGCTCCTGGTAAGCAAGCAATTGAAACGCAGGCTGCAGGTGTGGGAATTCTTCTGCAGATCATGATGCTTGTGCTTGCCTTCGTGCTGGGACATGTTCTCCGCCGTCATAAATTCTACTATCTTCATGAGGCCAGCGCTTCCCTCCTCATTGGTACGGCTATAGAACTCTAAAATTCTTTACCATATTTAACGTAAGACAATGGTTTAACGATCGTTTAAATTAAAGTGATTGTCGGGTTCATGACGAATGCGGAACAACATGTAGATCTTAGTTCAGCGGTGCGGCGAATTGTAATTTACCTATCTTACAAACCGAACACTGATATATATATACTTGTTGTTTGAAATATGGCGGAACTAGGGCAAGATTGGATGAGGGTGGATTTACTACAGGGGAGCTTTGAGTATCTGTTGGGGGTCTTGCAGCATGGTCCCATGCAGCTACTTGCTGCCTAATTTATGGAGGCATAGAGGGTCCCATGCAATTATTTTATTAAAATATGAATAATCTAGATTCTTGTCCTAGAATGGTGGAACAGCCACAGTTTGAGAATTGAAATTCCACCTGTTGGTGAAGAGAGGCCTGCAATAATGCTGTAACGGCTCAACTACAGGCGTGCCACAGTATCGAGTATATATAAAATTTGATATTTGTTTAAAGAAGCACGAAATAAAAAATAATGCAAGAAAACAAAGAGCATGGGATCATTGATCCCCGAAACAATTTCTGAAAAGATTGAGCTGTGCCCGCTAATTAACTAAGCGGCTACATGGGACCCTGTTGTAAAACGTTTGAATCAAATGCAGTTATTTCGATTTTATGCCATTGGCAATTAGCACAGCCGGACTTTAACATTCTATGGATCTGACAATGTTTCAAATTGCAGTCATCCGTAGTAGCACCTAGACAAAAGTGAGAGCTGACAATTGTCTGTAGCAGCTTCAGGGTAGTAACAATGAGTGTCTCGAGGAGCTGTGAGGTAGCAATCTGTATGACCTTAGTATACATTTTTCTGCAGTTTTAAATCTAATATTTCGCTTACATACAATTATACCATTCCGTCACAGGTAGATATTGTCATCATAGAGATTGCAAACGGTAGCAGAGCCTACTGTCTTTATAAAAGTAACATCATCAGTGTGTACGAAACGTGTGCCAGAAGTTTTTAAATCTAAAGTTAAACTTACTATTAGTAAGTTCCGTCATAGGTGGACACAGTCATCACAGAAATTGCGGGTGAGGGCTCAGTGTTTATACTAACAACGGTTAGTAACATTAGTCAGTGCAAGAAATATGACTGCAATTTTATATCTGAACTCTCATTACGTATGATCGTCATTAGATACAATCACAATAAATAGATACTAGACACAATCATCGAGGAGATCACAAACAAGTTGAGATTCTAGCATGGTTCTAATGGCCAGGTTGATAAGACCAACAAGTTTTGTGATTGTTGTTGCTAAAATCCTAAATCTGATGAAATATTATGAATATAATCTCAGAGTATATTAATAAATGTAATAGTGCATACACACACACACACACACCTTTTCACAGGATCAGTGATCATTGCCTGTAAATGAATCATAAACAGTAGCAATTCTAAGGAACCACAATCTGATGAAGGGGCAGGGGTTACTTAAGACGAGACACCTAAGAGATGTGGCTCTTTTTCCTCTCCTGAGGAAATCTCTTATGAATCCTCTATTTATCTATTAAATTAAATTGCCTATCTCTCAAGAAATATTATTCTCCTACAAGCAATAATATCTGGATTAGCGAGGAAATGTGGTAGGGAGGTGCAGCAGTGCCAGTTTTTTCCAATTGAGTAGCCTGGCCCAACCTACTCAGTTCGTGTCCCATGAGGCAAAATGACTTGGTTGGTCAGTCGGTGCTCACAACTTGGGTTTAGTTGTGAAGAACCAGTATCTAGGCTTCCTTCAATTGAACAGCCAGCATCTAGTTGGTTAGCTTATGGGCCAAGGGGTCAATTGACTTGGTTGGTTGTTCTGTGCTTTTGGGCTTAATTGTGAGGAACAGTCTCTGGGCATCCTACAGGTCGTTCCCATTAAATTCTTAATATGGTTGGCTGTTGGAAATATGCGAAGAACTGGATTCAGTGCATTTAGGATATTATATTTTTCAATAGGAATTATCTGTATATGATCTACATCCTTGATTTTAATGTTCGGTATTAATTGATTATTATTCTCTCTAAATTGAATTGCAATTATGTACTAGAACACTATCAAGATCAAGTACATCCCTAAAGGGGACATTACAAAGAATCTGCACATCTATATATAATTGTGTTCATTTCCTTGGAATTTGTGTACTGTTCAACACTTTGCTGCTTGTGATACATTTGCAGTCTATATTTGCAAAACTCACACACCACCTGAATCCACAATATGAACGCCCTAACTGTGCATTTATATCCCAGGGAACCCTCATACCCTTGTTTTTATGGCAAGCAATTGCATTTTGTTGTATTGCACTGCACCCACAAACCCTGCACTGCACATATTTTTTTCTCACATTCTCTTTATAGTTTGAAGCTTCCTGTTGGTTTATGATGCGGAGAAACTATATAAAATTCTTTCTATGCTGAGGAGCGATTTCAAACAACTTACAAATTTTCCAAATCTGCATATCTACTGTCATTACATGGTGGGTAAGTACATTCAAACACATCTGTGAATATCTCTAAACATTTTAGGGAGATTAAAATCTGTATTCAACCCAACCTGAGATCTTTAGTTCATAACCTAAAACTTTCATAAATCTATATGTCATCTAGTTTGATACAAACTTTCACTCTGAATTCAAAATAACTTCCTGAATCCTTATACCATCTTGGACTCAATATCAGTATTACAGGACTTCCACACCCATGCATTCTTTAATGAACCAATTTAAAGTTCAGACCAAAATCAATCTTGCATTCATTTGAATCAAAAATTAATATCAACTTTCTTGACTTGCCCCAGAGATTCCCATCTCTATGCATATATCTTGATTCTTCATTTTGTCAAACACTTGGCTCACTATGTTTTGCCTGTTATTGATCTGCATATTTCTCCAAGTTGATATTTGTTATATAGTTGGAACACAATAAGGCCAATTCCCTGCAGCACACTATATTCCCAAATGCCAATTCTCTACTCCAATAAAAATTCAATTGAACATTTCAAAGTGGAACCCCAAGAAGTGAGGCCAAAACAATTCCAACTACCAAACAATGAGAAATTTTGACTCATTGATATAAGTTCCAACACCCTATAACATTCCTATTCCCCAAACTGATAACAGGGCACTGTATTTATAAAACTTTATTTCTGTTTTACTTCATCAATCTACCCAATTCACAAGGGCTGAAAACATTTATAAGAGAACAGTTTTAATGAAAGATCTTGGCCGAATCAATGCGCAATACATCCCCACTTTAAAAGTTAGAATTTCATAGTCAAGTAAGGGCTCAATATCATGCAATGTATACTACTATGTTTAATTTAATTCTTGCAGCCCAAACAATAGTATTTTGGTGCCCAAGAAAAAGCTAAAACCATCCCATCACATGCAGCCCGATAACCATACTTGGAATTCATTATTTGCAGCCAAAACATTTGAATGCCAAGGTTTATTTCTGATTTGTCCAAAACAGATTTTCACCCTCAAAACCATTGTATTTGTTTGACCAAGAATGTTTTAAGAAAAGTGATCAGATGCAGCCCGATTCCAAGAAAAATTCCAGCTTATAAAAACAGATTTTGTGTATCTAAACTTTGGCTTAGGTGCCCAATAAATGCCACGTCTATCTGATAATTTTTGTGCAGCAATGAACCTCAATAAAATCAGATTTTAATGGCAAAAGAAACCCGATACATAGCAGCCCATACTATAAATTCCAATCTAAAATATTTTTCAAACAAACAATGTCTATTGTCATGAATTTAGACATCCCAATCATTGAATCAGTCTCTTTGAGTCACTTTTACAGAAGAAAATTGATGCCCATACATCATTTACCTCAAACCAATATCACGAATACAAATTCCTTCAAACCAAAACCCACAGGTGGAATTTGGAAATCACATAACCAATTCTTGGTTGGAATCTATTACACAAATGTGGAACTTGTTAGACTTAGAACACAGCTGATGATAACACAAGTAAACTAAATGGTTGGATTTCTGATTTTATAAAAACAAAGAACAATCTAAAACTGATATTACTCGAACTCAGAAATTTCCCTTCCCAAACAACAGTTCCAATACAAAAACCAAGAAATATAAGGAAATGAAACAACCTTATTATTTTCAATCTCCCTTTACATATCAATCTTTATACTTGAGAGATCAATTTCCTTTTCTGCTATGCTCTATTTTCAGTCCTGTTCTAAATACTACATCAAACTCTATATAAAACACCAGAGTCTCTACTGCCTTCTGAGGTGGTTATAAAACTACTCAAAACCAACTGAAACTGATTTCCACTCACATGTGTGAATCGGCTCATCACCCCATTACAATGATTTATTTTTCAAATCGAAAACTTCTAAATTCCTAACTTCTCGATTCCCTCTTAACATGCAAATGTTTGATACAAGACTATATACCCTTTGAACCCTTAAAATTTGATGTCTAAAAACACTTAGATGCTTCTAAGCTCAACATGACAATCTTATAAACCATCATTATGCTCCTTGGCATTTTCTGAGGTGCTCCTGCCCCTGTTTACCCATCTGCTCCTGCTTTCTACATGAAGTGCTAGGGGGTTCCTCAACTCCTATTTTCAGAATCATCACAAATTTTAGTGTTAAACAATGCAGAAGATAACAAAAATACATAGCAACAGCAAGATGAGTTTTCATGAGATATGAGTTGTAGCAAACAATGTTTTTCAACTTCATCTGTAGTTAAAAATGGATCTGACTTGGACTTGTAGGAGCTGGTGGAGTGATATAAGTGCAGCAATGCAGTACCCTGCACTCTCCTTTTTTGAGGTGGTCTAATATATCCTGGAAGAGGTTGCATAACTGGCTATTCATAAGTTATGCTCAATCACACACAAAGACATTCAATGGGTACTGTTATACCATCTATAAATCTAGCTAGTGATGGCATACTGCTTAAAACATTTATTATTTCTAATTATAATTGTATAGAAGTACTTTTTAGCCGAATTTTGGTTAAATGTGTCATAAAATAGGTCATTGCTGAACTGGTTGTAGCTGAATGCCATTGGCATGGGCCATAGAGTGTTCAATGTTGAATTCGATAGTTTTTAAATACACCATAAAACTGATTAAGGTTGATGATTATTTGTTCAAGTATAACTAATCTGGGGAGTTTCTTGGCAGGTCTAATTGTTGGGGGTCTGGCAAACATTTCAAACACAGAAGAGAGTATCAGGTGAGGTTCATGTAAATGCTAGTGGCGATTTGCAGATTGATAGTACATCAACAGAAGATCATGTCTGTTAGATAATGTAATTTCTGAAGTACCGGGTCTCTTATTTCTGCTGGAATGTTTTATTGATATAAGTGGTCTCTGGTAAACATGCAGGAATTGGTTCAACTTCCGTGAAGAGTTTTTCTTTCTGCTTCTGCTACCTCCCATAATTTTATATCCTTACAAAGAGAAGAATGAGATTATATTATCAAGTTCCAGATGGAGATTTACATTTTCTCTATTGCATATTAGATTTTTCTCTTCAAAAGAACAGATTTGCTTTCCTTAACCCATGTTTCACTCAGTCGGGCTTTAGCTTGCAACCTGTAAGTTCTGCCTTTTCTTATCAATAAAAATATTGAAAGCACTGTTTCATCTGTTAAAATATGCTGGCTATTTTTCTATATTTGTAGAAAATTAACTTTACAGCCAACCCTGTTGTGACAGAAACCATTCTTTTCAAACTTTGGTGCAATAATCACAATTGCTATATTGGGAACATTCATAGCTGCAATTGTGACTGGAACTTTAGTGTAAATTTTCTCTCCGTTTGCTCTTTAGGTCATTGTTAAGCTGCATTTTTGAAGAATACTCTGTCAACATATTGATGTTTTTTCATCCTTTCTTATTCTTGATCATTTATATTTCATTAAATGCTTTTTCTCAATGTCTGGTTGGTCTTCCCAGTTATCTAGGAGGACTATTCTTTCTAATGTATAGGTTACCATTTCAAGAAAGCTTGATGTTCGGTGCTCTCATCTCAGCAACAGACCCAGTTACAGTGTTAGCCATCTTTCAGGTAATTTGGTAGTCGTGCAAGCTTTATAATAACGTCTATGTTCTTACGATGCAATTCTGATTATACATTTTATTGAGATGTACATAAATATTTGAGATTTAATGCATTTGTAACGACGGTGGAGGTTTGTTGTTTGTAACTTGATTTTTAGGAACTGGCCCTTAAAATTTCATTTGATGCCTTGCTGTATGTTTTACAAACATGTGCATAAATATTTGGTATGCTAATATGCTTCAAATTTAATTATACTTTTATGTAACCAAAATTTCCTTATTATTTAGTTGTTTTGAACATATTTATGAAAATATACTTATTTCTTTTCAATGCATGTGTTTCTTTTAAACTCTTATACTATGAATTATTATGATAATAGATAGTTTCTATTATCTTTGTTTAGTATCTAATGGTAGTCTATTGTAATTTTTTCAAATATTAGAATGTTTCTAATATTTAGTTTTTTGTTTCTAGAATAGAATGTTTCTATTCTTTATGATTGTTTCTTAAGGAAACATCGTTTAGTCTCTTGTATAAATTGATCTCTTGATCACTGTTGATAACAAACAAATATTTTCCAATTACTTCGTAATATGGTATCAGAGCCAACACTCTAATTTTTTTCGAAAATAATTATAATTTTTTGGTTGAAATTATCTACCTTTTATTTTCGAAATTATTTACATGCATATTTGCTTCCAACTCTCTCTATAATCCTACTAGGGTTCTCGTTTTGAGAGATTTGAATCCACCAACTTCTAATTTGATTCTGCAACCCATTTTTGCCTAGATCTGTTCGTTTTTTTTGCACATTTCCGCCATTTTTTGAAGCTTTTTTGTAGCCAGGGTTGTCTTTGTTCAAAACCCTAAATTTTTGTACCTGATCAATTTTTTTACAGATTCTTGGTGGGTTTTTTGAGAGCTCAATTGGGTTCTCAAATTTTTCTAGGTTCCTTGATATTTGAGCTAGCCGATCCAAAAATCGACAAATATTCTTTCTAAGTTTTTCGAGCTCTCTTTTGGGTCACTCTTCAAATTTTCTAGGTCTATTTCTTGAGAGTTGCATATACTTGCATGTTGTTTGCATGTGTTGCTTTACCATGCAAAATCTTGTGTTTTCATAATTTTTTCCCTAAAAAATTTCTTATGGGTTTCTATAAATTTTCCCTTGAAAATTTCTGATTTTGTAATTTGCGAAGTTGTGTGATTCCTTTGTGGGTTTGTATTTTTTCCTCAAAAATTATTTGTTGACCATTTTTCTTAAAAAAATGAAGCTTTGTATTGTTGGGTATTGATTGATTTTTCATCTCAAAAATCATGTTGGGTATTGATTGATTTTTAACCTCAAAAATCATGTTGGGTTTTGATTGATTTTTCAACCCAAAAATCGTGTTTGGTTTTTTTTGATTTTCGCTTAAAGTCATGGCTTTTTGTGGTTTGTTTTGGAGCATTTTACTCATCTGCAAAGTTTTGGAGCGTTATCCAAAGTACCATCAACAATCTTCTTAGTAGACATCCTCTGTTCCAGATTCAAAAGGCTCGCAGAAGAAAAATATTCAATGCAACTATTGCCACAAGTATGGGCACATGAAGGTTGAATGTCGGAAGCGCTTAGCTGCCCTATCTAAGCAATTTGGTTAGCAACCCACAACGAACAGTGCAGAGCACTTTCAGTAGACAAAATCTGCCTTTTACGCTTTTTGACAGCTTCGTGCTCTAGATAGATTAACCATTAAGGGAGTATTACAATAATAGATAGTTTCTATTATCTCTGTTTAGTATCTCATGGCAATCTATTGTAATCTTCTGTAAATGTTGGAATGTTTTTGTAAATTTTTAGAATGTTTCTAATACTTAATTTTTTGATTCTAGAATTATGATTGTTTCTTAAGGAAACATCGTTCAGTCTCCTGTATAAATTGATCTCTTGATCATTGTTGATAACAAGCAAATATTTTCCAGTTACTTCGTAATATGAATTTCAATTGAAGGATCAACAAATGGTTTAATCTGTTGGAAAATTGCCCAGAAATTTAAGATAAACAACAATAAGAAATAATTAGAAATAGATACAAGAGACACAAAAATTACCCTGAGAAAACCCTTCCAAATTTGAAGGGAAAAACCCAACCACACAACAAAAATATCACTTTATTAATCATAACATATTCAAATGTACAATGCCTTTTGTTTGATGCGATATATATAAAATAAAAAGAGACTCTTCACATACCAACCGAAGGTCTCTTCAATTCCTAAAACATAACTCTTAATTCTCAAATACAACTCTTCGTATTTCCATGCCTTAACTAATGTTGTATGACACACATCTTTATATTTATTATTACATTTTATCCTAAATGTGCTTTTCAATTGAAGGTGACTATAACGGTATCATTGCCCAAGGATAAAGATCTCTATTGCAGCTACAATCTTCACCACTCCTCTTAGCAAGAGAGAGATCTTTAGCTGAATAATTACACAAGGCTGCAGCCAAAAATGTCAATGATTAAATCTAATCACATAGATCCTATAAAAATTCATGGAATCGCTCAACATGAAAACCCAACAAGAAACATAACGAACTTTTTTGGAATCAACATGACACTAAGATAACAATTTATTTATTGTTAATAATCATGGAATCACTCAACATGATAGATGAAATTTTTTATTCATAACTAATAATTGTGGAATCACTCAACATGACAAACTTGCAAAAATCCAATCACTTTCCATCAAAGACTCACTCAACATGATACTGTCATGGAATCTCTCAACATGACAAGTTAGGTTTACAACTAGGATTTTATCACAAACTCTCTCAATGTGATACAATCATGGACTCTCTCAACTTGACTTCCAATTCCCATCACAAAATCTTTCAATGTGATGATATTATGAACTCTTTCTACATGCTGTTCACTATGAATCTTTCATAAGTGAAAGAGTTATCGCGTTGACCTTATAACTTCAATTATTTCCCATAAATATAATCAATAAGAAAAGAAATCACAGCTGAAACTCTTTTCCAATAAGAATCTCAAATTCTGCAATACAAAGCATGCATAAAATTTTGCAACGATTCCATAAATACTTTCTCTTAATCAAGAATTATTTTGTTCACAACAAAAAGCAAGAGGATGTAACCTCCCTCTGAGGTTGAGCATCTCCCTCTGGATATGGAATCAAATCAACGTTCCCATCTCATAATTTGTTGCATCCTTTTCTTGCAGCCAAGAGAAATAAAGATCAATATTGAATAATCTTTTTTTATCCCTAAGTTACGATGATGTAGAATCTTGCAACTACTTTATATCTGGAAACATATATCAATCCTCCTTAGTAGGTGTAGATGCTGAAACAAGACAACCATGGAGCTCCCCTTTTCAAGAAGATTGACATATAATCCAGGCTTACATTCACAATTTTAGCAGAGGTCTCTCTCTCGTTGTTAGACATCATTCGTGCACACCACCAACAATTCGTTCCTTTTGCGATTAAAATAAGAAGACTACTTTCTTTAGACTTTGTAGAGGAAAAACAAATCTTTGCCTCTAATCGAATCTTCTAACTGATAATTCACTTAACTCAAAAAAAACAATAAAAAAATAATTGACGCAATCTCTCATGTTTAGTGTAACCTGCCTGAAGGTATTATCAAATCTGCAGGCATGCATCATTCTGAAAATAATCATGAGTATCAAACTGAAGGTAACTTTAGCAAAAGACTCTTCTTTGTGTGCGAAAAAAAATTCACAGAAATTGATATGATGATTAAAATCACTGCCCAAAAGAATAAAGAGTGGGCACAATAATGTCACCACACATAAAGAAAAGAAGAGATGCAACGACCCATTACGGAATGAACTTCTAACATAAGCCTTCACGTGTCTAATGAACTCTCGCTAGACAATGGCTCACACAAGAAACTGTTAGCATGAATGCTGTTGGTATTCCTATTGGGAAGTATCCTAGTATTGCTGGAGACATGAATCTTGGTTGTGTTGCATTTATGACAGTGTTTGTCATTGATGTCAACATATTGGTTATCCTGTGAAGGCTGGCAAAGTAGTAGACATAGTTTGGTTTCGTGAGCATCGAAGAATGAAGTTGAGCTTATACAGACTTGGGATAATGTTCTTCAGAGTGTCCTGATTCTATGGTTAAGAGTGCGTGCGGAAATATGAAGCCACTACAGAGTTATTCAAGATTTATTGAAGACAGTGTTTAGACAGAGTTCTTGTGCGGTGTTTATTGTTGTTTGGATTGTATCTCCTAACAGAGATAGAATCTGGTCAAGCGGACTTCGACAAAGGTAGAAGACATGATGAAGATGCTATGGTCAAACGCGCACATCCAGATGAGCATCGAGTGAAGAGTTATGAAGACTGTGAATTGACAGTTGCGTGTAATTGTGATAAGATGTAAAGATGTAATGTAACATGTAAATATAATATCTTAAGATGGTCCTCTATTATAAGTGTAAATTGGGAAAGAATCGGGAAAGCCTCAAGGCTGACTCAATAATTTGTTTTAGGACTTGGTATAAAGCAAAGATTATTTCCTTTTGGTAGAGTGTGGTATTGTGGTTTTGTGTATGCGAGTATGAGAACTTGTATGTGAGATCCAGTGAACTTGGTAGTGAATATCTTTTGATCAGAGAAGTGTTTGGTGTAGTTGAGGCATGGTGAACGAACAAAGAGACTGTATTTGGCAAAGAAGTTGCTGTGGACAATTGTTTACTTGTATTATTCTGAGAAGGATAGTACTAAGGCCAGTTGGATAGTTAGTTTAGTGGTCTTGCCTAGAAGCTGTTTGGATAGTGGGTCCTTTTGTCTTCCAAGACTCCTAGTAGGGATTTAAAGTCTTCTAAGAGGGGCTGATATGTACTAAATGTATTTCATTGACTCCTAACAGGGTCCATCCTCTTACAAGGAACTTATATATATATATATATATATATATATATCATTTTGTGTGTACATGATCTGTAAACTCCTTGTTATGAATCACTTAATTTTTAGATTCACCAAGATACAAATTTAAAATGAAGATCGATATTGACGTTGCTGGTGAACTAAGCAAATAATACTTAGAAATGCAGGAAATAACTAAGAAGACAAAAACATTCATCAGAAAGAACAAGAGACAAAGATTTGATTTTGGAGTTCACTAGACTTTGGCTATGTCTCCGGATCTACAAACTTGCAAGATCGATGCCATTATTATGATGTAAAAACTCTCACGTCACTATGGTCTTTCATGGAGTTACTAACTTCTTTCCGCTTCCACATTGTGATGACAGGAACTTGCTAGCAACATGTTCGTGCCTAGCTCCTTTGTCACTTTTTACAATGCTAAGCGATAAAACTGTAACTCTCTCTCTCAAGAGTATATGAATACAATAGGCATTAAGCCTTTACAATAATGACATAATGTCATGAAAAATACTCTCAAGAAAAATACTAAGTTGTTATCTCATAGTATGAGACCACTTAATTTTCTAGAGAGCATATTCTCCAAAATTCTCCCTTTGGAAATTACAAAGATTTTCTCCAAGTTTAATTGTAAAAAAATGAGTGTACCCTCTGTCACAAATTCATCTCCCTTTTATACATAATAATCTCCAAATTTGGCTTCTAACCAAATAACCTTTTCCCCCATTTAACCATAACAAAATAACCTTATTTTAAAACAAAATATTCAGCTCAATAATCTTAAAATAAGGTAATGCTAAAACTGTTATAACGACCACCCAATAGTGTAATGTTTGAAACATAAATGTAGAGATTGAATGGTGATGAGTTTGAATCACCATGCCATTTAATGGGCTGGCCATTTTCTAATTTTGTTTGTTAACTCAAAAATAAATCTGCACAATCTTATCTCAAATTTGGTGGGCATATATATTTGGATGAGCGGATTTCTAGGGATATAGTGGGTGGTTTCTTGTTTTGGCTTTTCCTTGCATTTAGTAGCATTTAAATAAACTATTTCACATTTCAAAAATAACGTTAGATTTGTGGGGTATTGGTGTAGCCATAGGATGATAATGAGGAGGTGTAGTGTTCAAACCTCTTTCATATTTTTGGTTGTCTCAACCAATAGATAAGACTACCATCTAAGTGCCATGTGGTAATAATTTATTGAACCATGGGTGAACATGTGTCATTATCTTCTTGGATTAAGTCGTGCATTGCCACATCACCTTAACTTGCAATGTCATCATGCCACATGTGCTAGCATGTTATCTGCGATGTGTCATCATTTTTCTACGTCATGATGATGTCATCATTGGTCCACCTGGTTAACCTTTTACCGCAAAACTTCGATCGACCATTAACTTTGTATATGAACTCGAATTTTGTCCATTAAAAATGTGTCAGAAAGCTCTTGACAATCTCTTTGATTTGAGACTATTTATGACCAATTTTGAAATGGTCAAATTTTCACTCTTTTTGTTCAACCTCTGGTTCGCTTGTTTGACCAAACCTTTGATTGAGCATATCTCGAGCAAACAGACTCCTTTTGACATGCTTCAAGTTGTGTCAGGAATGTTTCGCTGTGCTATATGCATTGATACCAATTTTGGAGATTCTGAGTGGGTTTTTTGAGGTCTTCCAGATTCACTTGGATTTGTACATCCTCATTGGGATTTTCCCTCTGATAAAGGGTTTTCTTAGTTAACAAATCTGGTGTTATTGTGTGTGGTGATCTTTCTATGGTTGTTGCATCCACTGTTTACATGTTTTGGAATTAATAAGGATATTGAGAATTGTTTTAATTGCATAACTGATTCACCCCCCTAGTTATCTTGGTGGACTTTACTTTCTAACAATTGGTATTAGAGCATTAGGTCCTTGAAGGAAAAGCTTAACAACTTAAGGAGATCTATGGTGAGTAATTATTTTAGGAAATAAAGTCCAAAGTTTGATGGAGTTAACTATGACATTTGGAAGGAGAAGATGGAGACACATTTGCTATGCACGGGTCTGAGTAAGAGCAAGAAGGATGTGGTTGATGAAGATAAGCTTGAGGTGTGTACTGAACCTTAGAGGGACATGTTTATGTGCAATATGCTTGCTAGAGAAGCAATTTTGATAGCTCTTCCTGAAAATGAGTATAGTCAGGTAAAATCTTTAAAACCAGCTCATGAAATTTGGAAAGCTTTGGAATCTACATTTGAAGGTGATAAGCACGCTAGAAAGGTTAGACTACGAAATTGGATTTGTTTATTTCAAGATGCTAAGATGATGGAGGATGAATCTGTAAGAAGTTATTTTGGAAGAATATCAGAGATTGTAGGAATTAAGGCTTGTGATGGAACAAAGGATGAAGATGAAGTTATATGGAAAGTATTGAAGACTTTGATACCTACATACTATTGATGTCATTTTTTATACCACATAACATATTAGCAATTGAATATTTGATACAGAGTATCAAACAACCAATTCCTCTCTTGAAAAGTTAATACCCATGGGACATGAGAATAACTCTAATGTTCCTTACACCTGTGGATACTAACTTAGTATATTGATGTGATTTGCTGGTAATCACATAGGCGGCCTTACATTGTTTGTTTGAGGATGACTTGGGCTTTGGTGGAATGATGGAGATGGTGATTCAACGTGAATGCTAGATGATGTTGGGGGGAAAAGTGATGGTGATGGAGGGTGAATGGTTCTTATGACTTATGCCTTTCTAACTTTCCTCTTCAAAATTCTAACTCCTAAACTACTTGCTATTCTACTCCTCCTATGAATGGAAGACTAGCAAATGGACTGGGATCGAATCTGATGAAAGTTAACCAATGGCTCCACCTCCATAGATGCAATGATTCAAAGGATAAATAAACTAGTTTACCACATAAGGCTTCCCAACAAGCCGCTAGGATGCTAGTGGCCTAGTATTGATCCCTATCTAGTATCTACTAATGCTACCATACAACTATCCATCTACTTTACTCTTACTTAGCAACTTGAAATGTAACCAACTTTAACAACTTGAAAGGAAATTTTACTCTAACTATTTGGAAGTAGAAACCATGCAATAATACCAAAGGCTCTTAATCACCATGCAAGTCACAATAATGAGAAAGAAATAGCGAATTTTGGCATTATCTTTGCAACAATTTTCTCCGATCGTTACAAATGAGGGCAAATGGCCTTATATAGAGGCCAAAATGTACAACTGACGGTAGAGATAAAGAGGCAAAATCGACGATCCAGATTGAATCCTAGAAACCCTAATTAGGGTTGCCACCCCATCGGCCAATGAGAAGATGCCACCTCGTCAACAGACCAATGGAAAAAGTGAAAAAGTGGCAACCAATGAGAAGGCACCAAAATGGTGGCCAATCAGAATTAGACACTTGTCCTATCCTAGAAGAAAGAGAAATTGCCACTTGGGCTTACATCAAATGATCTTCTAATATAACTATACCTTTTTCTTTCATTCTTTTAGCTAAGGCAATGAACTTAGCTAGCCTTTTGTTGACTTCTTCCATGGGAGGACAAGGTGTATGCTTTATCTTGAGCTCAGCTGATTTCATTATGCTGCTTGCTGCTTGCTGCTTGTAGCGTCCTCTCATGGTCCTTCTCATACTCTTTTGCAAATCTGATAAAGGCATCGAGGGAGGAAAGGGTGCCAAAATGTTTCTTCTTGATAACAACCTTTCCTAACTCATCCAATCTTGACTCAAGTCTCATCTCATCAATGTCTTCTTTTCTAATGTCTTCAAAATCAAGTGCCATCCCAACGTCGCTCATCATGGTTGAAATGGAAGTGTCGACGTTGGGGCTGTGTTGTGCAACTGCCTTCTGTATCTCCTCAAGTGTTCTCGATCTGGTAGTCAAGGCGACAAACCAAGATTCAACCGTACTCAATCCTCTCTCATCAACCAACTTGGCCTTTTCCAAATATGCCTCTGGAAGCCTGATGAATGCCTTTAGCCTGGGAATAGCCAAATCCTTGACTGGGAGGAAATCTTTCCACTCTTCTTCAAATATTCTGAATTTGTTTCTAACAGTCACTAGTGACCGGAATGTTGAGATGAAGGAAGGCAAGAAATTTCGCCCATCTTGGATTGTATCACGGATCCAATCCTTGACTTCATGTAGCTGAGCTGATATTTCTTCTAGGTTGCTCCCGCTGTCTTGAGGAAGGGCTTGCCTGGTGCAACTGTTGGATAGGCTGGCAATCTCTCCAATATTTGTTCTTGGCCTCCAACTTTACGATCCTTTCATTTGCCTTCCTCAACCTTTCTCTAATTGAAGCTATACCCTCCTGGATCTCTTCACATTCCATATCATCTGTGTTTCTTCCCAAGTTGTGTTCCACTATCTCATATTCCTGGGCCGCAATCTCATCCACTGCCTTATTGACTGTTGGTATAGCAATCTGAATCTTTTGGTGCCCATCATTGTCGCTCCTGATTACCTTTGCCACCGTCTTCGCTATTTGTTTTTGGTTCTCGCTATCACCTTTTTCTATTAATCCTTGGAGGTCTTCTGCTGTCCGGGCAGTTACTACCTCGCCTCTTGGCATGAGCATTTGCCTTAACCATAGTGGTGTGGTGCATCTTCTCAAATCTAGATTCGATTCGACTAACAAAGCATCACCAACGGCCTTGGGTGCTTGACTTATTGCTTCAATGTCAATCGGTTCATTTCCTTCTTCACTAGTAACTACGATGTCATCTCCTTGTTGGTTTTTTGAAAGAGGAGAGTACTCGGTGCTCTCACTGTAACCTCTTGATTTTGAATCGGAGCTCACCTCTATCGTGGCCCCTTTATCACTTGAATTGACCTCTTGGCTTCTAGCCTCAATTATGCTTTCCCTTGATGGTGCCGTGTGCTGTCTCTTTGTAGGAGGTTCCAGATTGTCTTTGCTTTTTTCAACCTCCAAACTTTTTTTCTTGCTTCTTTTGGTTTCCTGTTGCCGGCTACTTCCTTCACCCTTCTGTTGGACCCTCCTTTGGCTTCATGATGGGGACACAACCCAAGAACAGAATGGACACAACAGAAAAGGGAAATTGTATTAACTGAAAATAAGCTACTACATTCAGTACAGAGAAAATAAACTTCAAAACATGCCCTAAGGGCTTACAATAGCATAAATGTGGAGATAATTTCTCCTTTCAGTACCTCCTCTCAAACTCCACTCCGAACTGCCTTTTACAATGCCAGGAATCTTCTTAAATAGACCTCGGAGGGTTAAGGACTAGGAATATATTCTAGAAAGTGCTAGTAGGCATCCACCGACCAAATAGAAGGCTCCAAAACCTGCATTAGAAGTCGGCACAAATCTAGAAGATTCCAGAAACGGTAACCGAACTTCCGGGAGGCATAACTTTTGAACCGTAGCTCCAATTGACGAACCGTTTACATTTCTGGAAAGCTATCGAAGCGCTCTATAGCCCTATGGACCAGCTTCGCTCGTCCCCCATTTTTTGGCCCTTTTCGAGGTCATTTAATGCCCCTAACCTGACTTTGAAGCATTCTTAGGAGGTCTCCAAAATTCGAAAAATTGCAATAACTTTCAAACCATGGGGCCTTTTGACTTGATTCTTTTTCTGGGATGCTCTAAATTACAATTACATTCATCTAGCCAATTTACACCTCCTAGTTCACCAAAATGATGGCTCAATTACATACTCCTATTTTTTCGGGATTTACACGAACACTAATAGTGGAACTGTGAGAGTTGGAACCTTTATTTGACCTAAATGGGTATCCAAAAATGAAAACACATGAAACAGAAACTAAGTCTAAGTATATTTTTTTGGGTGACACAAGATTGCCCTTATACCTCTGGATGCTCCTGCATCACTTCATCTTCTCATAAGTAAGGGGAATCTTATGACTTTGTAGCTTCCTTAATCTTTCATTATACCACGACTCGGTATGCAAATCAGTTGCCCTTGTGACTGCCTCCAAGGAAGGATCTTGATGATCATCCCAATCTACTGGATTCAACTCCGTTCCTTCTATTGTATCATAATCTTCTCTCAATACCTTTCCATCATCTTCCAATTGATCGCGAATATCAAGGCCTTTCCATTTGATATCTCTCATCATGTTCACCGACAATCTTGAGAAAGCTAGCTTTCTCACATGAAAGTCATCCTTAGCATTGGCTCGAAAGTCCTCTAAAGTGGCACACCATTAGGATTGAATCCTTGCCTTGCTCTATACCATCCTAGATGATACCATTCCAATTCCTTCTCCGCAGCTGCAAAGGCGACCCGATTGTGGCACCTATCATTGCCAATTCCAAATGAGAAGGTAATCCCTGTCTTACCTCAAGTCTCATTATTCTATCAGAGTGCTCAAGTTGCCTAGCCAATTCCATCAAAATTATCTTGTCGGGTGGGTACCTTGGAAGCCTCTTGGGACAAACTGTGCTTCCTGTTACTCTAATGTATGTGAATTGTAGAAATTGGATGAACCAACTCCCAAACTTCTTTATCTTTGCTTTTGCTTCCAATGAGAGTCTCTTAGTAGGTGTCCCTTGTAATACCTTTATTGTCTTCATGGCAAAGGCGTCACAAAACATCTTGTAATCTTTGTTGTTGTGCAAATGAAGTTGAGGATAACATTCATGCACCAAATATTGCCCCGGCCCATTGCCAACTTCTCCTAAGGCCCTAAGTCCCGAACTCTTATACAATCTAGCAATTAGGTGAAACAAATAGGATCCCATGTAGAATTGTGTTTGGTTTTGCACGGTTCTAAGTTGCAACTCTAGATTCTTGCTTATGATCCTAGCCCAATCAAATCTTCTTTTTCCTTTTTCAATTCCATCAGTGAAGAAGTACATTTAGTTTTCAAATTGCATACCTTGAGCTAGGCCCATGATTCGGCTGAGAAGCACAATGAGATCTCCATATTTTGGTTTGAAGTCCGCCACTGTAAACTTTGATTACCTAGTTATGCCTTTCTTTCCCTCGTATAGCCAATCTTGTTATAGATGTGTGAAATAAGCTTTTTGGTTATCCTGAAATGATTTGGTTGCCTGATCCATCATTACCACTGTCATGCTCTTGTATTGGGGAATGTTAAATGCTTCTTCGATCGCTTGTCCTCAGGATCATTACCACCCTCATAACCAATTCTAAACAAGGCAATGTGGGAGGAAAAGCTGCTGCGTGTACAATTCCGCTCCTGTATATCTTCTTTGCCAAGGGGGATTGTCCTTCCTTTATTTGTAACATATTTACTGTATTGACATTGGTATCGATTATCTGCCTCATTTTTGAGAAGAAAGTTGTTTTGGGCATCATATCCTCTTTGTCTTTCTTAGTGTTTGTTCCCTTAGGGTTCTTGCTTGCACTAACATCTACCATCCTAAACACTTATTTCTGCCCCTTCGTTCTAAGTGATATGGACTACCCTTATCGATCTCCAACCTTCTTTCTATCGATGGATTCTACACTTATTTTTGCCTCGCCAATTGCCCTATCACTACACTTATCAATCTCGAATCTTCTTCCTAGGGATGAGACTACCACTTATTTCTGCCTCGCCTTTCCCTTAGGATGGACTACACTTATATCTCCCTCTCCAATACTTAGGGTGGTCTAGCTTATTTCTGCCTCTTCAAATGTCCTATAATGGATTCTACACTTATCGATCTCCAAACTTCAACCTATGATGGGATGATGAAGTGGTGGATGATGAATGGAAGAAGAACCAAGGGAGACAATATCTAGACAAGAACAAAAGAGAGAAATCAGCTTAGGACCCCTTTCAACTCTAAATGATTTGAAATTACCTTTACCAATAGTTGGGTCTTCTTTTGGAATTTAGGATCAGACCTTAAGAATTTCAATTCCCTTGCAAATCTTGAGGCTCTAGCTAGAAAAGATCAGAATTTAATGCTCTCGGAATTGTCCACCATTTGCCCAAAAAATCAGACCTTTGATCACAATAACCTCCTCCAAATAAAATCGCGCCCAAATTAGGGCAAAAATCCCAGCTCCTTAGCAAAAATCAGAATTTGCAAAAATTGCCTAGCAAAGAGAAGTTCCAGATCTGCCCTAGAGAAGCCGCCATGCATGAGAATTTTGCCCTAGGAAAATCGCCAAAATGAGGGGTGCTTAAATATGATGGATCTTGCTAGCTTTGGATACTGAAAATTGCCAAGAAAAAGTGCAGATCTGCCTTCTAAAAATCGCCAAACATAGGGGAGCAGCTTCAAACTATTTTTTAAAAAGTTGCTAACACAATGCCAATCTGCCCTAGCTGAAAAAAATTGCCCAAAAGGATGCCAATCTGCCTTAGAAAAAAATCGCTCAAAGATGAGAAAATCTGCCCTTAGCAAAAATCGCCCAAGCACCAAAGAGGAGTGAGGAATGAAGAAATAAGGGTGAAGAGTTTCCTCTTATACCACACTTGCCTTTCCCTTCCTAGCTGGTCGACTGGGACCCCTGGGAGCAAAAATAAATTAATTAGAACACAAAATTGGCCCCTTGATTAAATGCTTAGCCTAAAATTAACTTTGCCAAGATGAAATTTACTTTTCTAAATTGCCAATCAGAACAAAATTGCAAAAAGAAAGGAAATAATGCCTTGGAGATGCTAAATGTTTCCATTTAATGATGATTTAGCAATTAATGTCATTAAAATTGGATTTTGGCTAGCCAAAAGCCATTTTTTCAATATTAAATTACCAATTTCATTAAAGGCTTAAACATTTTCAAAGCAATTTTAATCCATTTAAATTCAATTTTTTGCAATTCAACTCCAATCGATTTTGCCAAGCAATTTAAATTTTTTGACGAAAATAAAATCATTTTTAGAGTTTAAAATCGATTTTGCAATTTAATTTCATCTTCACAAAAGAATTTTTTTTCTCACCAAAGAAATTGAAGATTTTCCAAAAAAACTCAAATCTGACAAAATTTCATTTTTGAAAATTATCCAAATTTACACAATTATATCCAAATTTTCAAACAAATCGTTTAAGTACAAAATCTACAATTTTATCCTGCCAAGTGTTGCTCTTTGAAATTTGTCCGGCTTAAGGATGAAATTGGTGGTTCTAGAAAATCAAGTTGAAACTGGGTGAAAATAAACCTAGCGCTCTCCCTTTTGGCCTGAAGGTGTCCAAGACTTAAAGTTTTCAAAAAAATTGAATTAAAATTTTTTTTGACAACCTAATTTTTTTTTGCCAAGGTGATTAGAAAAAGGGGGGGTCCCCAATGTTTTGGGGCGATGGTGTGACAACCTCACAACACATACAAACAGACAAAATAGATGATTGAACAAATTATTCCTTGTATGCCTAATTTCATAAGAGAAAATCTTTGTGGGAGATTGGAATCAACTAAGGTGTGGATGAGACAAACTGGAGAATTGCCTAGAATTGAGATTGCTTTCAGTGCATTAAGTGTTTTACCTACATTGACAAGAAGTGCACGTACAAGTGGAGATTGTGCTAGTTGTAGCCGAGGAAAAATAGAAGAAGACAAGTTCATTGAGGAAGGACTTTCCTTATCAAGAGAGAACCTGAAGGTACAAATTTTTTTAAATGTTGGACATGTGATGAATATGGTCACTATTTTTCTGAGTGCCCTAAAAGAGTAAGAAAGTTTAAGAAGAAGCCTTATAAGCCAAGGAAATGTCCATTTGCTAATGATGAGGAATCAGATGCTTGTGTGGAAACTTTCTTGAGTGAAAGTGATGATATAGGATTTGTTGCTATCAAGGAAGAAGAAGTTAGAGAAGAAAGTGCATTAGTATCCCAAGTTGAAAAGAAAAATTTGGTTGGACTATTGATAGTGGTTGTTCTTATCATATCACCGGAGATATGATAAAATTCATTGAATTCAACAATTACGATGGTGGAATTGTTAGAGTTGGAAACAATGCAATCTATCGTAACACACGATTGAAGCAATTTTCATAACCATAAAACAACACCTTAGGTGTGGTCTATAGTAGTAACTATGTCATGGTGTCCAGCAAGATCCGGCCCAAAGAACCATGAAAAGTTGGTTATCATGGTGTCCGGCAAAATTTGGCCCAAAGAACTATGATAATAGGTCTACCATGTATAGGATTGCCAGCTTACAATGGTTACCTTCTGTCTTTCTGTTATAATGATTTCTAGCACTTTGGGACAACAATTTAATGAAGTCTATCATGATAACAGGTCTACCATTTATAAGATCGTCATCTTATTATGGTTACCTTCTGTTTATATATGTCAATGAAAGATCGTCACCTTTCATTACATATCATATGTGAAATAGTAACCACCATGAACCCAGTCAGAGGGTGGTACAATGGTTTTCACCTTAATTTTCTCTCATAGAGAAGAATGCATCACAAAGAGTTTCACTTAGAACTTCTCAAAGAGAAGATATCATTCCCAAAAGATTGCACCTCAAAAATTCTCCCTTTGAACAATGATCCTAGGAAATTAGGTTTAGTAGTTACTCCTTTAGAGGCTGTCTTCCCTCAAGGATTCTTGTCACACTCACTTTGAGTTTGATACTAATCTTCTAATTTTCTAATGATAAGTCAATACTTCCTCATGATGCACTCAAGAGTAGGTCCACTAAAATCATGTAGTCACACACATGTATTTCTAGACTCCCTCTTCTAAGCTCCTGCATTGCCTTCGAAGAAGTGTCATACTCCCTCTCAATGTAGAAGGATTCTCATAATCTTAATCATCGAAGATATCTGCTTCAAGAGCCTTACTTTATCCAGCTTGATCATAACTTATTTTAAGCTACTCTCATAAGCTGCCTAATGTGTCATTCTTCTTTTCCTAGAAGATCAAATTCAGATACAAGGGAAAAGATCAAGGATAAATAGTTCATATAGAAATAAAATTAAGAGAGAGACTATAATGAGTAGATAGATGTAAAAAATAAGAATTCTTATCTGCACATGGGCATCCATGAAATTGATTTCTCCAATGAAGGTCCATATGGGAATGAAACATTGGGTAATTATTCATCCCCCCACAATGTAAAATTCCCACACACTTCATTTTTATATGATTTTCAATCAATATGTCTAATGAGAGACAATCACCATGAATGATATCAATCTCTATCTCCAACTTCTTCTTTCTAAGTATTAATCTTAGTAAGGAATCATTGTCATGTTATCATTTGTACCAATGAAGAAATTTAACTTGACATCCTCAAACTCTTGTACTAGAATCTTATCATAGGAAGATTGCCAATAATAAACTTGGTACAAAGTATTGATTATCTTCTTTAAATCTTGCAGATTGTAATGATAGGTTGTTTCCAAGAACAATGTATGTTCAAATTTTCTTCTTTGCCTTATAGGTTAGTCACATAACTTTCCAAATTGCCAATCAATCGAACAATAGAAATTTCCATTTGATTAATGATAATCTTCTTTGATTAATCATCAATTAGATAGATATTGTAATAGTTGCTTGTAATCATCCTTTGGTCATGTAGGTATTTGATATTGTAACTCTTCAACTAACATCAATAAATTACTTCAAGCTTACATGTGTCATTGAATTTGTATTTTCTCAACCAAAAATGATAGTTGTCAATCTATATTTATTTCCTAAGAAGCAATAATATCAATCAATCTTTTAATATAGATTCTCCACGTGCATTTAGAATGTTGACAATGGTATATTCAATTTATCATATTACCTAGCCAAACTTCGATGTGTCATTTCCAAACGGACAAGCATTTCTTGAAGTCTTTAGATTCATTCAAATTGACTGCTACATTGTAATAGTTTTGGTCATTACAGTGAATTATTTCATCTTTAATAATGTAGATTTGCCTTAGAGTGCATTTCAAGTACCGTTAAGGCATTGTTTGTTCTGGAAACACTCCGTGATTTAAGTCGAGAATGCACTTCATATATTTCATCAGACAAAATGTGGGAATAGATTTCACCAGATCATGATAAATAGAAGAGAGTTTCCAGAGGTTGCACAGAGGGTACTTAAATCTCCTTCTTACAATAACATTCTTAGAAGAAAAGATCAAGGCACATAGTTCTTATGGTAGATATATGGAAAAAATAAGAGAGAGATAATAGATAATTCTTCATAAGATATTTTTAATAATAGAAATAAAATAACATAATACTTAATACAACCATTAAAAAAACCAATTGAATATGTATAGATTGTAATATATCTTACCATGTAAGTGGGTCCCCTAGTACCCTTGACATGTACCTACCCCTTGAGTTGGCAATGAGTCTCTAACACATGTGACATGGTGTTTGTGGATTTTTTTTGAGAGGATACTGCAATTCTATTAACGGTGTTGGGCTATTCGATGGCTAATGCAACGTAATATTTACATTCTCTTCCCTCCATACATTCAATAAAAATCATATCTTGAAGTCCACCGATGACATCACTATTCTAAATTTTAACATATTATAATAGCATATGGTGGTGGTAGCCGAATTTTAAGTTTAGTACAAAACATCCATACATTTCGTGTTGGGAGGTATCTACATGAAGATATTTTTATTTGCAAAATACTTATATTAAAATGATCGTTGTATAATCATATGGTGGGTTTGCACCTATTTACTCTAGGAGATCTCTACAAGACTTCCTAGGGTGGCGGGTACCACATCTTTTCCAATGCTTTGTTTGTATTCCCTTTCATACGTGGTAATCTATACATCCACGTCAGATAGTACATGTAGGAGGAGGTAAGATATCTTTTAATTCCATTTTGCCAAATTTGATGGCTTATATCCTCTTTATATTGTTTGCATTAGAGTTGCTTAGTGTAAATATTTCAAATTGAACCCAACAATGTCGCTGGTTCTATGATGCGTGCTATTTTTAACCACCATATTTTATTTTCCTTATATCTCCGCGTGGCAGTCCACGTCAGCAAACCAATTCCTTTGTTTATTTATGCTTTTTGGGTGTTTTGTGTCATTCACTGACTGACTAAGCTCTAATGTCTCTTCTACTCTAAAGAATAGAAATCAGCCCCGTTCAATGTTCCTTCTCCCTACATTGACTATCTATTGATCGCTTGGCCATAAATAAATCATATATTATCGTGGCATATCCTGTAAATGGTGACTGCGTATGAATTTGGTGCCCCCTCCTTTCCTTATCTTTTTCTTGTCAGCGATGGTGTATGAACCGATTGAGGACTTGTTTTAATTATTTGTCTCAAATAATAGATGTTGCATAAGGCAATGTGCTCAATGATGATAACTATGCTATTAGTTCCCGATAGGTGTGTCGATATAAGCCAATCACACGTGTTTGTACTTCTATAGAGGAAGGTATCACCACTATTGACACGAAACAAATATATTGATGAAGCTTCGATGCTTTGAATACTTAACATTTTTTTATTTGATTTCTTCATATCGTTTAAATCATGATTTTCATATGTAAATTTTCAGTGTCTAGTATTGTAACCATATATATATGTATCAACTTATGTGGTTTTATTGTAGTATCTCTTTGTATCTTCTCATTTTCCTGTCACCTCTAATTCGGTCATCCTTGTAAAAGTTAATGCCAACTTTGATTACGTTACCATTGGATGAATTAATGGTCAAGTTTGACTTTGCTTCCTATTCGATCCCTTACGACTCCTGGTGAGTTGTCCTTCGGCACAAATATTTACTGTCATGGATGATGAGCAGGTTGGCGGTGTTTGAAACCTACATTGATCTATTATGTGCTCTTCCTCTTTCCGAATATTGGTGTCTATATTTATAATATAATTGAAGGATGCATAAATAATCATCTCTAGATGGATTACTCTGCCTAGTGTTAGGAATAGTTCTTGTTGACGTTACAACTCCTTGCTATACGAACCTTCTTCAACTATCTTAATTTTTAAAAAATACGTGTGGATCATCTTATGAACATTGTGATCAATGTACACAATTGGTGGTTTCTATATTGAGTATGTTGCCATGAATCAACATAACATGGTGAAAAAAACACGCCATCAATTTCCATATGTGGCAGTGAATATAGGTTTGTTTGATGATATGCTATTGGACTCGATACAATACCTCTCAACAAATAGTCTGCTGTGAACTCCTTGCAATGTTTGGATACAACTCTACAATCCGATCCTTCCATACTGGATGCAAGAAATGGAGAACAACTTCTTGATGGGTAGAATCTACTTATATAACTTATCTCCCCCCCCCAAAAATTCTTAAAGCTATTCAGAAATTTTTAATCTTTGTCACTTTTATTTTCTTTTCTACATTTGCAGCTTGGCTCTGATACCATGTTGGTTTCTAGGATCATTGCAAATGTATTAATAATGCCATTGTATTGATTGTGTTCCAAATGCAAATGAAGGCTTATAAATATGAGAGGAGACATGTCTCATGAAGAGACATGTCTCTACGTTTAAACATCACTAGTTAATATATTAATATAACAGTAATATAAATAACCATATATGTAATATATTATTATATAATATATAATATATATTATATTAGATATGATATTTATCTTAAAGACGATCTACCATCAACAAGGTATCTCATGTTAAAATCAATCCAACAGAAGCTACAACCTTAACATAAGTGTCTCTGCAAGAATAGCTTAAAATGTCAGTTTCAAGAATAAATGAATAATTTAAATTGCATATGCCGGGTCAGCTCATGATTGTTCAAATTAATGTATTTTCCGGCTGCTAAGTCGAGCGGTGGGTGATCGGGCTTAAACACTGCCCATCTAAATCCTTGTCCAAGGTAGGTTAGAGGCATGCTTGCTGTAACTGATCACTAGAGGTTAGAGTGCTAGCTGACAAATGGGAGGTTGATGGAGGATATCCACTGCCTTGTTTGTTGCTTAGTCGATACTCTATCACTGGAATGCTCAGATGGCAGGACCATGGTGCCCCAAACCTAACCTCGGGGTATGGAGTGTCTTTCTCGTAAGAGATTGTGCGGGGATAAGTTAAGATCCGCAATTGGGAGGTTAAACCTATGCTAATGCTTATCCTCTTCACCAGATGCTGAGGCTTGCACAATACATTAACAGTTATCGACACTTGTATGACTCTTGCTCTTATGTACGTTCCCTCATCTTATTTTAATGTTATTCCTTGAAATGTATATTTATATAATTGTCTTCATCATAGTATCAAATGATTATGGTAGAAGTTAATTACGAAAGTTATATTAGTTTCTTTTCATGTAACTAGGAAAAGGATTGTTTCTTAACCGTTGTTTACATATTCTTGTACATTGAACTTTGTTAGTTTTTCTTTCTAAATGAAGTAACGAATTTAATTGCCTTATGTCATTCTGATATGAAGGATAGATTATCTCTAGAATTTGATCTTTATTTTCCAACACATGGAAAATGATATGTCACAAGAAGGTAGGACTTGAGCCTAGAGTAGAAATCAGAGTTGAACCAAAGACACTAACAAGAATTTGATAAAGAATCACCTTGCTGATCAGATTATTGGAAACAAAGATAAAGGAGTCATGACAAGGAATAAGGTATATGAAAAACTGTATTTGAATTCTCAAATTGAAACTAAAAGTGCTGATGTAGCTAGTAAAGATGATTTTTGGATTAAAGCTATGAAAGAAGAACTAGATCAGACTGAAAGGAATAACACTTGGGAATTGGTTCCTAGACCTAAAGATAAGAATGTTATTGGAACTAAGTGGGTTTTCAAAAATAAGATGAATGAAAAAGTGAGGTTGTGAGAAACGAAGCGAGACTGGTATGTAAAGGTTATTCATAGCAAGAAGGTATTGATTATGAGGAAACATTTGCAGCTGTTGTTAAAATTGAAGCAATTATAATGTTTTTGGCATATGCAGGGAACAAGAAATTCAAAGTGTATCAGATGGATGTCAAATTAACATTTTTGAATGGTTAACTAGGAGAAGAGGTATACATAGAGCAGCCTAAAGGTTTTCCTTTGATTGATCAAGGAGATATGGTTTGCAAGTTGAACAAAGCGTTTTATGGATTGGAACAAGCACCTAGCATGGTATGTGATATTGGATAAGTATTTGTCAAATTTTAGATTTGCTAAAGACAGTTCTGATGGTAATTTGTATTTGAAGGAGATTGACAATGACTTACTAATTGTTGCAGTGTTTGTGGATCACATAATCTTTGGAGGTGTTGATGAAGCAAGCGAAGTATTTGCATTAGAGATGAAAGAATTTGAGATGAGTATGATTGGTGAGATGAAGTATTTCTTAGGATTGTAGATTGTTCAGAACAAAGATGGTATTTTCATATCACAAACTAAGTATTTGAAATATATGTTGAAAAGATTTGGTTTAGAAAGTTGTTAACCTGTTGGAACGCCTATGATTACTGGTCACAAATTGTCTAGCAAAGATGAGACTCCTATTGTTGAGTAGAAAAAGTATAGCTCTATGATTGGAGGATTGCAATATCTAACACACACTAGACTTGATATAGCTAATGCAGTTGGTATTGTGGCGAGATTTCAAGCTGATCCTAAAGAGTCACATTATGCTGCAGTGTAAAGAATTTTCAGATATTTGAAAGGTACACCATGATTTTGGATTATGGTATGATAGATCAAATGACTTTAACTTATGTGTGTACACTAATGCGGATTGGGTATGTAGTGTGGATGACAAAAAAAGTACAAGTTGTGGATCATTTTTCTTGGCTAAGCAAGAAACATGACTATATTTCACAGAGCACAACAAAAGCAGAGTATGTAGCATCATTAAACAGTTGTAATCAAATCATTTGGATGAAACAAATGTTGAAGGACATTGGAATTGAGTTCACAGAACCTGTTATCATACATTGTGATAACACAAGTACAATGAGCATGTCAAAGAATCCCGTTTTACATTCAAAGACAAAGCATGTATCTATTAAGTATCACTTTTTGAGACAGAAAGTTGAAGAGAAGGAGATCATATTGGAATATGTAAGTACAAAGGAGCAAATAACAAACATATTTACAAAACCTTTGTCGAAAGATACTTTTGAGTACTTGAGAGGTATGCTCGGGGCTATGCCCCAACCTACTTTTGAGTAGCTGATGCAGAGATTGCATCAGTCCAGTGGTAACAAAACAGTATTCTTTATTTGGACTGGATGCTTGATGCTTCCTCTATGGGGTAATATCTATGTTTTCGCTGAGTCTTGAAGGACTCTTGGTAATAATGCCTTTCCCATTGATGTCAATGGGGGAGGAGTAATGCATGAAAAACATCTTTTAATATGAATGTTTGCAGATATCTTATGGGAAGAGATACACATGAAAAATACTTTATTGATGTCAATGGGGGAAAAATGTTCTAGAAGGAGAGATTTGATTAATGAAGGGGATTTCAAAAGGATTCATGAAGAGGATTCGAAAAGACGGTGATGTATGAGAGTAGTACCTTCCTTATGCATGTTGGTTACAATATAGATGACATTCATAAGTAACATGAATAGGGGAGCAATTGTAGTAGAGACATTTAATATTCATGGAACTTAGATTTTTTTCGTCTAAGTTGCCATCAATGCCAGAGGGAGAGATTGTTAGCATGAATGTTTGGGTATTCCTATGAGGAAGTATCCTAGCATTGCTGGAGACATGAATTTTGGTTGTTTGTTGCATTCATGACAATGTTTGTCATTGATGTCAACATACTAGTTATTTGGTGAAGACTAATAGAGCAAAAGTGTTACATCCCAATTTTTGACCTAATTTAAAATGTTCATATAGTGGTTGAGGTTCACATGAAGTCAGTTGACAGTTTAATTTTTTATAATCTTGTGAAATGGTAAGATGGTTAGTCGTTATAATTTCATATGAAGATAACATGCTAGTTGATTATTTATCACGAATCCATGGAATTGGAAATGCGGTTAGCCATTATGATTATTTATGATTAATAACTTGTTATGGTAATATGAGTTAACTGCGGAGAATTTCCTTGTAGGAGGCATGTCGAAAGGGTGGAAGTATTGTCAGAAAAGAATTGGGTACAGGAGCATCACCATCATTGGGCAAATGGGTATGAATCGTGAATCACCATGGTTGAGGACCTAGTGACTTGAACATCAGAATACAATCGATGAAACAACATGCACTATTAAATAAATAATTTAAAACATAAAATAATTTATTAAAATATAATGCGTACCTCAAAGGATTTTAAATGATCTTTCATCTTTTTATTATAATATATATGTATGTACGTACACATAGATACAAAAATGAAGTGACAACATCATATTATTTTATTATAATAAAATGATGCCACCTCACCAATATATTTATATGTACATATATAAATATAAATCATAATAATTTTTGAATTATAACCTTCCAACTCTTTTTTTCCATTTAAAAAAAATTCTTTCCTTGTTTGAAACCAATTGAGCACTTGGCGTTTTTAATTGACAAATATTCTTTAAGTTATGGAAGCCAAAGAGTCCCTCTTAAACTTTTTTATATCATGAGTCCGGAGAGACAAAAGATCCAAGAGAACACATTCCCGACTTTCCGTTTTATTATCACATTTTTCCTTGCTTATTCCGGCTTCCTCCACTACCGAAACTCTCCAGTTTATAGCAGCGCCTTTCTTGTTACAAGTCTTCCGTATATTGTTCATCCTTGCTGAAGTCGAGAGAGAGGCAGAGGAGATAGATATATTTTTATCAAGCACTCGACTTCCTTGATCAACTGCCTGACTTCCTTGTTTATTACTTGATTTTTCCTTGCTTATTTTTGACTTCTTCATACTCCCGACCATGGTTTCCTAGCAACAAATATCTCTGCAGTATACTACATTGTAACCATTGCGTTGTTTTCCCTGCCATGATTTCTTTGTTATACTTAAGTTTTGTCAGAATCGTGAGCAATGTTCGTATTGAAGATTAGCATTCAAGAATCTCTCCTGTAAAGAGTGAGGTGGAATGATTAAACGTCCAGCAAGACTTCATCTTCTTACCAGATAATATCAAGTTATGTGGATAACCGAAACCCAAGTATTGTAATATGTTTTCCTTATTAGTCGTTACTGCATTCTAATTATACAACAGTAAGCTATAGTTTATAACATGATGCAAATGATTTTACTTAACATCATATGATTGACCTTCTTTAAATTAGAGTTGTTTATGGAAAGCAAAATCCAAGTAACCATGTTGTAAAATCATGATTTAATATGCCATTGGAATTCAAATAATATTTTTCTACAATCTCAAGAACACATTCTTTAAATCACAGATTGTGATAAGCTGGAATATATATATTATTCATGATTCAGTTTAGAATCAACGGACAGAGCTGAATTGCTCTGAGATTCAAACACCTGGGACTTACTCCGCTGTATAGCCAAGGAAAAGGGTGAAGAGGTGAGAGAAAGGAATCTGCAATAACATGAAACAAAATCAATTTTGACATAACAATGTTTATCATTTTAAAAAGGAATCATTTAATAGTTCATGCATGATCATGTTTTCTCTTGCTGTCGAGTGGTGTGATTAGATACCAAGATGCTCAGTAGATGACAAGATGTTCCATGTCTATTTTGGGTAGGGAGGGCTTTTCTCGTTAGAGATTGTGTGGGGATAAGTTATGGACCTAGCTTGAGTGGTTAAGCCATTGATAATGTTTCCCCTCTCCACAAGATGTCAGACGTGCATCAAATAAAGATAAGCTATGTATTCAAACGTATGTTGGAAACAGGTATTTTTATTTTTATGATATATGTTCAAGTAGAAGGTAAGATTAATTGAGTTGTATCATCGTTATAGTTATTTCTTTAAATGGAAGCAATTCTTATCGTCAATATAATTGGCAACCAGTTAGATCAGTTGATCTTCTAACTGAATATGGAATATATCTATAGGATTGTTATTTCAGTTTTTCATATATAAGAATAATTATTATGAGCATATTTTCTAATCTTATGTTAATGCTACAGTTTAGCAAATCGGAAGGAAAGGAGTGATACAGTGGTATTTGAAGCCTTAAATGATACAGTGGTATTTGAAGCCCTAAATGATACAGTGGTATGTGATGCCCTAAATGATCCAATGGTAATTAATGCCCTAAATGAGAGTGGTATTTGAAGCCCTAATGATACATGAAATCGATGCCCTAAATAATCCAATGGTAATTGATGCCCTAATTGATAGTGGTATGTGTTGCCCTAATTGATATAGTGGTATTTAATGGTAATTGTCATTTGATTTTGATATAGCGGTATTAGATGGTAGTCGTCATTTGATATTGTTATAGTGGTATTTGTGGACTAACCTGGGTGGTTGCAGAAGCATCCCTAGATTGATTTTGATTTCGGTCTCGAATTCCATGGTATGTAGATTTTAATTTTCATAGTAAAATTCATTGATGGTGTTTTCAATTCTTAGTAATGAAATTTTGTTTAACTGATTTTAACCATTAATCTCATTCGTATGAACGTAACTGATTTAACTGTCTTCCTATGAAAATGAATAATAATTGTATTTCTTTGAATATGAAAAAGTGTATGTTACAAAAATACACAGTTTGGTTTTGTGAGGATCGAGGAATGAAGTTGAGCTTATGCCGACTTATGATAATGTTCTACAGAGTGTCCTGATTCTATGGTTAAGAGCTCGTTCAAAAATATGAAGACAATGCAGAGTCATTCGAGATTTATTGAAGATAGTGTTTAGACACTTTCTGTGTAGTGGTTACTGTTGTTTGGATTTTATGTCCTAACAGAGATAGAATCTTCTCATGTGGAGTTGGACAAAGGTAGAAGACATGATGAAGATGCTATTGTCAAACACACATCCAGATGAGCATCGAGTGAAGAGTTATGAAGACTGTGAGTCGACAATTATGTGTAGTTGTGAAAAGATGTAAAGATAGTGTAACGTGTAAATGAAATTTCTTAAGATGGTCCTATATTGTAATTGTAAATTGGGAAAGCCTCAAGGCCAACTTAATAATTTGTATTTAGGACTTGGTATAAGGGAAAGATTATATCCTTGTGGTAGAGTGTGGTATTGTGGTATTGTGTAATGCGAGTATGCGAACTTGTATTTGAGATCTAGTGATACCTATAGTGAATATCTTTTGTTTAGAGAAGTGTTTGGTGCAGTTGAGGCACAATGAGCTAACAAAGAGATTATTTGGCAAAGAAGTTGCTATGGATGGTTGTTTACTTGTATTATTCTAAGAAGGATAGTAGTAAGGCTAGTTGGACAGTGAGTTCGATGCTCTTGCCTTGAAGCTATTTGTGATGCAGTGCAAGGCAGGAGAATTCCTAGAGGAGATGTCCTAGCCCCCAACAAATAACTACACAACGGAAACACAATAGCAAGAAGCAATAATGCAAGATCTGATACCAAATTACAATAATATATTCATAAGATATAATTGATTACATGCAATGTGCCGGACTGTAAGGCCTTCCCGGTTACGGCCAAATACAAAGCAAGTAATAGTTCAGCAAGATCCCTCAAGATCCAATCCAAACCCTAGCTAGTCCAGATCCACACACTGGTAGAAACCTCCAAGGAAGATCTCAACTTGTGCTCGCAAGCCCACCAAGCAATCCCCTTGTTTTCCAAGCCACAGCTACTAGCTCTGCTCCAACTTCATCCAAGATCCAAGTGTAAATTGCCTCACATTCGGCGCTCTGTCCAGACATTCACAACTCCATCACAAATTTGCTGTAGACTACCTCACATTCGGTGCTCTGTCCAAAGACTCAGGAAAAACTTGCTCTTCAGCAACCTCCTCTTCTCCAAGATGGATGAATAATCACTAAAGACTTCCCCACAACCCCTACTTATACCAATCTAAGCCACAAGTCGGCCCAGAACACAAATTAAATACAAATACATAAATTAAATGCCACAAGTCGGTCAACAACACCAATTAAATGCCCAAAATTGATATCAAAGTAGAATCGCGATATCTCCTAGGTCCGAATGAATTAGAACTCGTGCTTCGAACCGTAGTTAGTACTCTAGGCCCTCTTCAATCTCTAAAATTTTCATCCTCTAACTCATAATAGAAAATTAGTTACACGGCTTGCAATAGGCACCAAATTCGTAAGCAAGGCCGAGCTCTACAGATCATGCCGAGCAACCAAAGACCATGCCAAGCAACCAAGACCATGCCGAGCTCCAAAGACCATGCTGACCTCTAAGACCATGCCGAGCAACCAAGACCATGCCGAGATCTCAGAGCATACTGAGCACCAGTCCTTCTTTAACTGAGTACCAGTTTGATATATCTTACAAACATTAGGGTAGATCTTTTTTTTTTGGTAGTTATCTTTCTTGTTTTTTGTCCAAATTAAAGCTTGTTCATTGGAAAGCCCTGAAGTGAGTTTTGTAGTATGTCAAAGGTAGTTGCCTTTGGCATACTTTCTAGAGGACAATAGATTTGGTTTGATGGATATACAAATTTTGACTAGGTAGGATGAGCTGATACTTGGTGGTTTTTGCCATGTATATTTTCTCCTTAGTTTCATTAGCTATTTCATAGAATAGTAAGCTTTAGCAAACCATAATTTGAATACAAACTTTTTTTTTGTTGATTGTGAAGCAATTTGGCTTTATAGTGATTTGGCAGATTTTCAATTTCCTCAGCATTCTCTAACCACACTTTTTGGTGAGAATCAATATGATATGATGCTCAAACCTAACACATTGAAACTTATCATGAATATATTCAACATCTATTAGAGTGTGGAGATGTTGCTCTTCATATTTGCACTATGTCAGACTGGGAAGCAACATTGCATTCCTTTTCTAGATGGAGACTCTTGGAGAGCTTCTAAGGTATTACAATTGGTCCATGCTAATGTTTGTGGACATATGGCTACTCCTTTTGTTATTGGGTCCAAGTATTTTTACTTTTTGTTGATGATTTTAGTTATAAAATGTGGCATATTTTCTTCATAAAAATTCAGATGTGTTTGCTATATTTTAGAAGTTTAAATCATTGGTAGGAGTCTGGTCAAAATATTAATACTCTTAGAAATGGCAATGGGGGTGAGTTTGTTCCTTTGCCTTCTCCCATTTTTGTGATCAAAATGGCATAAAGCGCCAATTAACAACACCCTACACCCCTCAGCAAAATGTTGTTATTGAGCGTCAAAACACCCAATCATCGAAATGGCCCGGTCTATGCATGAACACACACATCTTCCAAAGAAGTTGTGGGGTAAAGCTATCCATACAGCCATCTATCTTCTTAACTACTCTCCTATTATAGCTATAAAGAAGCGAACTTTGGAAGAGGCTTGGTCTAGCCATAAGCCCGGTGTTTTTTATCTCAAAGTTTGTGGCTCCATTGCATTTGTCTAGATTTTTTATACTCAACACATCAAGTTAGATGCCAAGAGCTAGAAACTCATACTGTCTGACTATAGAGATAATAATAAAGCCTACCACTTGGTTTATATTGAGACTAGTTGTCTCATCTTTAATAGTGATGTGGTCTTTGATGAGGAATGAGGGCCATTTCAACTCTCTCCTCAAGTTATGAATTTAGAGGACCAATCTCTCCAAGCACAAGACTTGGATGCTTGTCTCCCATGAGGTTCACCTGATGGGAGTGCTTCAGTTGAGAAGACTCTAACTATTCTTGTCACTGATTCTCCTCCAATCCCTTCTCTAGTAGGCCCACCTAGAAATGTCACTACAACACTTGATTTTGCTCAAGATTCATCCGACCTTCTATTTGATAATGATGATCTTCTTGCACCCTCTCCTTCAGATGTTAGTACTTCTACTCTCTGGCCTAAGTGGTGGGCTAAGACAATTGGTGATGTTCATGATGATGAGCTCATCGAGGGTAAAATTGTTCAAAAGAAGAGCAAACCTTCTAACTCGGTAAATTTTCTCCCATGGTCAACATTCATAGTGTGTAAGAGCCTCAAACATACACAAAGGCAAAAGGAATACCCAAGTGGGAAGAAGCAATTCAAACTGTGCATCATAGCCAATTGGAAAATAATATGAGTTTCTTTCAGATCTTCCTTTAGGAAAGATTCCCATTGGTTGCAAATGGGTCTACAAAGTCAAATACAAAGTTGATGGTACTTTAGATAAGTACAAGGCTCGTCTTGTTACCAAAGGCTTCCTTTTCTTAGTGCGAAGGAATTGACTATGTAGAGGCCTTTGCTCCTACTGCAAAGATGATTACCATCGGATTAGTCCTTGCCATAGCAACTCAGTGTGACTGGAAGGTCCATCAAATGGACATCAAGAGTGTGCTCTTGAATGGTCAGCTACGAAAAGAAGTGTACGTGACACAATCTCTTGGATTCAAGGTTGTTGGTAAAGAACACTAGTTACTCAAACTAGTCAAAAGCATTCTATGGCCTCAAATAGGCTCCTCAGGCATGGTACATGAAAATTGATAAGTGCCTGTACTGATTAGGGTTTTCATAGGAGTCCTTCTGAATCAAATTTGTATGTCAAGACTATGGGTAGTGATGTCATCATTCTAGTTATATATGTTGATGACTTGATCATCATTAGTGGTTTTGAATGGTTGATTCAGGGAGTGAAACAAAATGTCTATCAGTGATTTGACATGACCAATCTTGGACTTCATTATTGCTTAGGTGTTGAGATTTGGCGATAGTCACATGGCATCTTCATCGTGTAGTCTAAGTATGCACAAGCTTTGTTGGACAAATTTACGATGCAGGATTGTAAACTTGCATCCGTACCTATGGAGTTTGGTCTTAAGTTATCAGCTAGATTCGGTCTTGTTGAGAACGAATCTATATTCAAACAACTAGTGGGCAGTTTGATATATCTCACCGCTACTAGATTTGATCCTAGCTTTGCAACAAGTTACATATCTCACTTAATGATAGGTCCTACTTTAGATCATTGGCTTGCAATGAAGTGCATCTTGCACTATGTCAAGGGAGCGTGTGATTTTGGTCTCCTCTATGGACAGACCAACAATTGCCAACTTATCAGTTGCATAGACTGAGATCGGGGAGGCTCAGTTGATGACAAAAAGTCTACTTTCAAGTATGTCTTCAATTTAGGCATAGGTGCTATTACTTGGGCTAGTAAGTAGTAGGTTGTATCTCTTTCCTTAACAAAAGTTGAAAATAGGGGAACAATCAAATCAGTTTGTTAGGTGGTTTGGCTTTTTATGATGCTTTTCGACATCCATTGCCTCAAGTAGGCCCAACACCCAACTTTTGTTACAATTAGCGGGTTCTCAAACTTGCTAAAAATCCAATCTTCAATGAGTGCACTAAGCACATTGATATTCATCGTCGTTTTATGGTTAGCTAGTTGAAGATGGATCCTTGGATTAGCAGTTTGTTCTTGTAGGTGACCATACTGCTTATATTCTCACCAAGTTGTTACTTCTAGAGAAGTTTGTGAAATTCACGGGGCAACTTGGTATCGTTGATAAGTTGACCATTATGGAAGGGTATGAAAGTAATCTTCTAACTTATTCTATTTCTATTGTAATGTTCACTTCTAGATATTGCAAATATCTTATATAATAGATTCTTTCTATTATTACGATTTTGGGAGGGTATTAAAATAGTCTCGTAACTTATTCTATTTCTATTGTAATGGTCACTTCTAGATATTGTAAATATTTTATATAATAGATTCTTTCTATTATTTGTATGTTTCTTTTTAGAAATATCTCAGTCGTAACTCTATAAGAACAATGTACTCTTTGTTAATAATTATTTGATATTTTACCATGCTATTTATCTAATATTTTGGGCCTGTTCATTTTCTTAAATTTCAGGACAGACTTTGTATGAGTTCTTTTTTCTTCATTAAGAGTAGGCATTACAGTGCTATAATAGTATAATAGAGTGTACTTTCTCACTTATATGGCATTAATTACCTAATAATGGTAGTTAGTATTCTTTATAGTTGTTATAACAACAGCATTTTTTAACTGCCGTTCATTTTTAGACTTTAGCTACTATATATTTTCTGCACATGCTCAATAATATACAGCAGTACTCTATTCATGCTAGAAGCACCAATTCCTCTCAATCATGTTTTTTGCTTTTTACCACTGTTCAAGGATATGGGCTGTTATGAAACTTTAGATAGTGGGGTCTTGTGGGTCCATTAAAAGTTAATCCAGATGCCAAATCATTAGAGCTAATGTAAGAGTTTTTTTAAATAAACATAGTTTTAGGAAAGTAAAGTAGAGCACAATTTGAGGAAAGCAATTATTGTGCACAAGCCTGAAGATTGTGTTGGGCCATTGCAGTACCTATACTCCAATGGGTTTGACCTAAGTTGGTGTCCTTACCCTCTCACGAAGGTTGTTCATATTTGGACAAAAAGATTGATTACATTTTTTAATATAATGGATTTGCAATTCCTTTTCAGATTTCCAAAACTTTGTCCATTTATGCTTTCCTTAAATTGTTTCCAGTTCTTGTTCAGGTGTTAAGATTCAGGTAAACAGACATAGGTTTGCAGCAGTTTTAGGGCTGCTACAAACAGAGTGAGAGGCAGTTTTCTCACATTTTGACAAAAATCTAATATTTGAATAAGCAGCCTATAATCTTGGAGGGTCACATACATTCCCAATGGTTGGGAGCAAGCTCAACAACCCTTCAAATTAATGCTTAGCTCATTTTTAGAATGCCACACTACACTAACAGTAGTTAAAATTATGCACTTCGCATTTCACGCAATTGCTCTATTGTAATTTTTATAGCTGTCTTTGAGAAAATTTATAACTATCAGGGATTCTAGAATAAGAATGCAAAATCAAATTCTGCATGCTTTTGCTTCTGAGTAATGAGAATATTATTGCTATTACATGAGAAATCTTCAAGTGTTATTTTAACTTGTAGAGGTTTTCTGCAATTGACTTGTTGTTTTACTAACCTTTCTCAAGTTTATTTCTTTCTGATGGTCTGTTTTTGTTCAGGATCTAGGTTGCGATACGAATCTTTATGCTTTAGTGTTTGGAGAATCTGTGTTGAATGATGCGGTACATTTTCAGAACTCATTTAGATGTTTCTTAACTTGTTATAACAAATTTTCTACATAGTAGCATTGCCTTTTGATTTAAGTATAGTTTGGGTTTTAATTTGACATGGTAATTTGCTTTTGTGGCATGGGGATCTTTTGTAAGGTGGCGATTTCTCTATTCAGGTTATCATCTTTGCTGATATATTTTCTGAAGAAGAAATACATTATAAATTCATTGTCATTTGTCTATACTCATATTTAGTTTTGGTTGATTTTCATTTTTTTTTTATGGATAGCTATGTTAATTTATTGCAGGACAATGTTATCAGTTCGTAAACATGCAGTAACAAATCATGCTTTATTCATCGTAGCATGGAGATTTCTGGAAACATTTGTTGGTTCACTATCCACAGGTTAGAATTAATTACTTATGAAATTTGCTTCGTTAGTGTTATCTCATTTTCTTCTATGTTAAATAAGATTAGCTAGAAGTAATACTTTTCTTTTTCGTGCCTGGTTATATAGTGCTTGTTGCCTCAGAGAAATCAGGGCCATTAAATTTTAATCTTTGTTTGCTGTGTTGGGCCACACTCTTTTGGCTTTTTATTCACTTTGTATATTTGCTTTCTTTCCTTTTTGGTTCTCTAATTTGAGAAAAGCTTTGAAGATGCCCAAAAACAGCGAGGTAACTTAAAAAGAGGAATTTGTGCTTTAAGTGCAAAGACCCATGGGAAACTGAATGCATCACATAGAAGCAACATCCAAACCAAAATCCTAGGAGAAGGTAGGATATGAAAATGAGAGTATGGGACTTGGCCACCATCTCTCAAGCCTCTAAGCACCGTACATTCAAAATCAAAGGACAAAGGGTTATCATCCTAGACGATAGTAGAGCATCCCATAATTTCATTAGTGAGAAATTAGTTGCAAGGATAAAGCTGAGACCTAAAAATTTAAAGGGATTTGTGGCAGCCACTGCTATGGGAGCTATGGCTCAATGTACTAAAATAATTTCCAATTACAAATCACAATATGGAAACTCCACATTAAAGAAAATTTCTGTGGTACCATCAGACACTAATATAATATTTAGCACCCCTAGGATATACTTCCTAGGATCCTTTAGGTTTTCCCTCCCAAAACTTAAAAATTTGCTTCCGACATGAGGGACAAGAAGTTACTTTGGAGGGGTTATGTGACAGATCGCCAACAATAGTCTCTTGCCTAAAAACAAAAATGATTTTGAGACATGGGTAAGGTGTCCTCAATTTTGATATCACAAGATTGAGGCAACCCTACGTAATTTTCTCATGAATCCATAGGTGCACCCTATTTGTTTTGACGTATTGGTAAAGGTGCAATTTGTTATCTCCAAATTCTACCCAATGTTACTTTATTCATGCATTTCTTTGAAGGTTTCTATCAAATTTAATTGTAGAATGTTTGTGAGGAAGAGTTTTGCTTCTCTGATTGCTAACTCTTGATTTTTGGTAAACTTTTACGTCTTTAGTTCATTTTCTTCTTGTTGTAAATAATTTTGAGTCTTGTTTTTGCCTTATAATAATAGCCCTTGCAATCACGCTTGTTCTTGATTAAAAATCCTCCAAAAGTGGGCTTTTTATTAGCAATTGCACGAAATAAAATAAAGTTTAATATTTAAAGTGGATTTTGAAATCCATTAAAAAATTTCAGCTCATTTAAGTTAATTTGACCATAGTTTTGAATGTTTTATTAAAATAATCCTTTTAAAGTCTATTTTCATGTTTCTCTATTGAAAACTATAGTTATTTATTAAATTTAGTTACATGAGACATTTAAAATGCATAAAGGTGGGGTTATTATCACTCATAGCATATATCAACATTGTTGGTAAACAGATTGTTCTTTTTTTATTTAACTCTTAGATGCCCAAATTTATGAACAATATTTGTTTACAACAGTTGGAAAGTTGCTTCTTAAAAGACCAACTTTCCTCTGAATTATTAGGCACAGCTCCCTATTGCAGATTTGCAATGAATTATGTTTATTCCTAAATCTAAAGAAGGGTATGTTCTTAACCCGAGAACAGGAGAGGCAAACCAAGCCAAACCTATACAGGATTTAAGTCAGGCAAGGAAAGATTTCAGCAGATCAATGAAGTTTATGAACTCATAAGACGTAACAATTCAATAGTGCATACTAACTAATATTAAACTGATCAGTAGGAAACTAATTATAGAAAAAAAAGATTAACTTGAAGGAAAAACCTAAAGGGTCTCTCTTGAACCTATGATGACAATGCTTATCATATTCAGCTCACTGCCTCAAAATAGGGGAGTGAAGCTCCGTTCACTCCTTGTTTTAATTCAGATAAAGAGAAAACACACAATTAACATCTAATGGAATGGAACAAAAAATAATTGACACAAAATACCATTCAATTGGCTGTGCAACATCCAATATTTCACACCATAAATTAGCTGACCCTTTTATTAATCTTTCATTCCAATACATATAGGACTCCGAGATGACCGTTACAAAAGAAGTTTAATTGGTTCATCTTCTCAAAAATGACAAATGGCAATAAGCCAGTTTGTCAATTACAATGATTACATCAAAATATCCCTTTTTTGCTTTTGTCCTATAGGCCTTAGCGGCTACAATGATTGGAATTAATTCTTCATGCCTATGAACATGTACATTAGTAAATCTCAAGAGCCATTTAGAATGCTCTTTGGCCAAATCTTTGACAACACTCAAACGGTCTTGCATTTCCTCCATGGCCACGTGTACGCATCCACCAAGTTTCTGGAGCACGGAAATTCTATTTTGGTAGCCGGAAGATATCCATGTAATTGGAGAAGTTTGATTGCATGACGGCTATTCCAATTATTCCCTTTCCTTGACCACTAGTTTGCGAGTTTGTATGCAAACCTCTCAGGAGTTCATAATCTCTGTCTTTATCTTTCTTCACTTTAGCTTTGGTTTTTTTGAGCCCTTCTTTTGCTGTCAAGATCATTTCGGACTTGAACTGCATGCTCTGGAGCCATTCAAATAAAGGCTCATCCCCTTTAGGCAAGATCTTTGCTTCTGCAGCCTCCTTAGTCTTCATATGATTGATCATCTTCAGCAGAGAGACAATTTTCACTCTTTGTTCTCTCCGCGGCCAAAGTGGCTCTATTTGATGAAATATTATCCTTCTCTGTTTCCAGCCTTAATATAGCATTGCCAATTTGCTCTATAATGGAGAGTTCCTCCAACTTGAGTTTCCCACTCCACTCTATACCGATCTGCCCAAAGTGTTTGTCTTCTTGGAGTTGAGAGATGAGTGCTTGAACATCCACAGCAGTAGGATCACTAGTAATAGGCATCCAGGATATGCTCGCCAACGGGGTGACCAATTGCCTGATGAAGCCATTCAGTTCTTGTGTTTCCGCCTTCATCCCGACCTTCGACAATTTAAGGCTTTCTAACTGTCCTTCAATCACCTCATTTGTTAACTTCCATAAGCCAACTTTGGTATCATGTTTGGCCTCCCCAAGATCCACCGAATGCAGAGTAAAGTCATCATTAGACATATCCTCAATCCTTCCCTCTTTGATAGGCTTTGCTATCTCCATTGTTAGATGCCCTGTTTCAGGGTCTTGTCCAAGGATGGACAAAGTCTTATGCTTCTTAACCTTACTTAGTGTTGATCCAGAGCAAACAAAAAGAGATAAGGTGTCCTTGTTGGGGGCACCTTCATCTTTTCTCTTTCTCTTCCTATCTAGAGTGTTTTCCAACCATGAATCAGTGCCTTTTACTTTGGAGGCAGTCCCGAGAGAGTCTATGCTAAACATCTTTCTCTCGGTTGGGGTGGTTGTTCTCGCAGTCAAAGAGAGGATTCTTTGAAGTTTGTGAAACAAGCTTTGAAGAATCTTGGCCCTTCTCTGCCTCTGAGGTCTTCTTCGTTGCCTCGTTTGACTCAGTAGACTTGCTATCACCACTTCCTCCATCTCCTAAGTCCATTACCTACGCTTGAGGGCTATTTGGTAGGAGAAGTGCGACACTTACATATGGAACTGGACTGCTATGAGGTGAGAGGGTTTGGGTAACCACACCATCTTTTTGTTCTTCAACTTTCTTTTTCTCAGCATCGGATGGAGTCCCAATCACTGGGAGGGAGCCGTCCTGACAAGTCTTAGCCAAGGGGATACTTTTATCGGGAGGCTGGTCACCTCCATTTGATGGTTGAGCCGGCCATTGAGTGATAGCCAGAGTTACACCTGAGGTGCCACCTTGAGAAGAGGAAGCCGTTGCAGCTGCTGGAGAAGCTCGAGCGGGTGTGCCTTTACTTCGACTCCTTCTGGCTGTGGTCCATTCGACCCATTTCCTGGTCCTTTTGATAATCTGGGCCATCATTATATCTAACTCCTCTCCTGCATCTTCGTAAGGTTCGAAGTTGATAGGAGTGCTTCTTAGTTTTGTCAGATAGGTGTTACTGTACATATAATGCCCATCATCTTCTACTCCCTTAATATCAATGTTAACTTTATACATCTTCACTTGATCCCCCGTAAGCCTGGCGAAAGCACGGTTGCGGCTCTCGAACTCATCCTTGCAATCCACCCAGTAGTCTTTAATGGTAGTGATATGTTTGATTACACTCCCAATTTGCAACACTTCTCTTGCATATCCATTCGGATCAAACATGGGCCTCAAGACTTCATACATCTCCAATTTGTATTTCATTTCAAACACCTTAAGCATGTTCTTTGCATTAGAATGAGACTCACAACTGTAAGCTCCCACCTTTATAGGAAACTTGTACCCTTTCTTCTTCAGACTCCCGCTCAGCACGTTCACTTGGATTGCTTGCCGCACGATCTCGATCAACACGGTCATATCATTGGGATATCTCGGCAGCTTCAAGGGAAAGCCATTAAAAGCTGCAAGACGCAAATATGAAAAGGATGAGAACTGGATGAAATAACTCCCAAATTGGCCAATGTTTGCCATGGCTTCGGGGGTGAATCTCCTCTCTAGACATCCTTGTAGCTCCCTGCAAATTCTCATGGTGAATGCATCATTAACTCTTATATACTCTGCATAGCTATTTTCCAATTGGAAACATGGCTATAATTCATAAGACTTCACATCATCAAGAAAATTTCCCACCCTTTTGAGGCCTGGCCATAATTGTAAAGAGTTTAACATGTAAATGAGGAAGGAGGGCATGTAGAATGCGGTGTAGAATTTTGCAGCACTAAGAGCATTGTACAGAATCTTGCTTACCTTGTGAGCTCAATCAATATATTCGGTATCAGAGCAGATGACTTGTACCAAAAAGAAATATTGCTTAACAAAGTTTAAAGCTTCTACCTCACCTTTCAATCTGTGAAGAGGACAATGATGTCGACAATCTCAAGTTTGAGATTACTCCCAAACAAAGTCTTAGGAACCTTACTCTTGGCGCTCCGTGGTTTTTGAAACCATGATTGCATGATCTCTTTTCTCCAAATCATTTTCTTTGCAGAGAATTCGGAAATGGCTCCTCCAAATGTCAAATTTGAAAATTCTTCTTGTTCAGGAACTCAAAGGAAATTCACCACAGTTTGCCTATCAATGGAGATCAACACTGTGTCATTCGACTATACAATTTGTCTGGTGTTCGGGTTATAATGATTTATGCATTCATAGATTAATTCCAGAGCTTGGACTGCAACAGGAAACTAGCTACCTCGACTAGCTTGCATCCTCGGAGTTTCTTAGTAATGGGGTGGATCGGCTCTGAGTTCACCCTCCTTTGAAAATCCTTCATATCATAAAAACGAAGAGAAGTATCTGTGAAATTTTGCAGTGAAGACTTAATTCCATTCAATCGTCGAAACCCGCAAATCTAGTTGCCATTCTGTTTAAAAGTGAATTTTGAATCTAGAAAAGGAAGAGGGATTGCAAGTGCGCAGATATTGGTTTTTTGAAAAAGTTATGCAAATTAATAGAATAACAGTTCAAGAAAGAGCGGTAGTTTGTGTAACTATTCGTGTTTTCATCTATATAGGAGTTTCAATTCATCCGTCGATCTTTAGAATTTGCGCCACATGAATGAATTGAAGGAGAGATCCGTTGAAATAGTAAATGCATGGTTTTAATAGATATCTCGACGTCTTTTCACTGTTCCGTTGGCCCAACGGTAACTTTCTATCTTTCCATACTTACTTTCCCGTTCCCCTTTAAGTTTCATAAAGTTATCAATAGAGTACTCCGTATTAAAATATCCATTGAGTTGAATTACGCTTAATAGCTCTTTCCCACGATGGATAGATTATTTCTATTATCATTTTGAGATATCTTATGCACAAAATGTGATTCCAATTCGCTTACAACTTGATTTTCTTTAAAATCCAGGAAATTGTCTTCATGGGTTGAAAACCCACCGAGGAGAAGACAATTTCCATTTCTTTGCCTAGGCTTCCCTTTTTAATTTACCTTTAGACTATTTTCTTCTTTGGGTTCAGAAACATCCTAAAGGAGTGTGAAAATTCATTAGGGACCCACCTTTGTTTCCTTTCCTTCAGAATTACCTTTTGCAGAAAACCAACTTCATGGGTTGAAAACCGGCTGGGGAGAAGTTAGTTTTGAGTTTTCCACTTGGAATGATTATGATAGTTGTGATGAATTCTCCTGTATGCATCATTTGGAGCTCTTTGCGGAAAATCATCTTCATGGGTTGAAAAACTGCCGAGGAGAAGACAAAGTCCGAATTTCCGCAAGCTTCTGTTCTTATTGAGAAAATGATAAACCGCAAGTAGATAGAATTCTTGTAAATAATCTTTGTTATGAGCAACGTGAACCTCCATTAGATTAGGCACTAAGCTACTCGCAAAATCCCTCTTTCAAAAAGGAGAACTACCCGGCTATGAGATGTGGAGAAGGGGAAAATGAAAAATCCAATGAAGATTCATTTCACCTAATGAGGCTTATCCTGAACTCAAACACAAGTATGAAACTACTAAGACACAAGAAATCACTTTTACTACTCGGGTGTAGGATGAAAAGTGGGGCAACAAACATACAAAACACCTATTAAAAACCCATTGTCAGTAAATACAAGTCCTAAACACATATAGGTGGACTTTTTATAGGCAATAACATGTTATTTTATCACTTAAGTGCTTATAAGTGGGGAATTTGAAACCAAAAGTACATGTTATTGCACTTTAGAAGTTGATTAATATGTTTATTGACTTGAGTAGGATTAAAATGCATATAGGTGGGGAATTCAGACCCAAAAGCATATGCATTTTGAAAAAACTTGTGTGGAAAAATGCATCATTACTCTTCCACTAGAGGTATTTTGATATGGTAATACATATGGTGGCAATTTTTAAGACAAAAGCATGTGCTTTAGTGTTCAAAAATGCCTTTTATAGTGGATTTTGAAATCACTTTGAAGGCATGTTAGACCAAATCTTCATATGGGTGGCGATTTTAGACCCAAAAGCATGCGTTTTTAACACTAGAAAGTGTGTTATTAGTCATTTTATAACTGTTGAGGCTTAAAGTAGAGTAACAATTTTTTATTTTGAGAAGTACAGGCTTTTCATTATCAAAACCTTGTCTTCGCTTCTCTTTTCATGTGTTTTTGAAAAATGGCAAATTTGGGCAAGAAACTATGTGTTTTGGAGGTTGATCATTGTTTAAGGTGTTTTTACCAACCAAGCAAGAGTGGCAATTTTTGAGAGGAAAGCATGTGTTTTTGACATGTAAAAACCCCCTTATTATTGGGCGTTTTTGCCGAAAATAGGATTTTTGGAGCAAAGAACCACAAGATTTATTCTCAAAACTTGATTTTTTTTGCTTTCTATAGGGTTGTTTTTGCATTAAGTCTCTCAAGGATCATTCTTGGCTACTTAACAATGCAGATTTAAGAAGATTTTGTTCAAATTACAACCCATTTAGGGCACGTTTTTTTTCCCAAAAACATCTTGTGTTTGAGCATTTTTCTTCATAAAAGCTTCAACTCTTTGCCTCAAGGAAAGATTTAAAACATTATTTATCATTTCGAACTTGTATACAATCCTTTTCAAGTTGCATGTAATGCTTGGGATGACATTTTTAATATGGGATTGCATATTGCTTGGTCAAAACAATTGCAAAAATGATACATTTTTAATCTCCAACTTCCTACACTTGGCAAGCTACAAATTTTGACTCAAGAATGCATTCATTTTGCAAAGATTCAGTCAAGATTCGAAGTCTATATAACTTTCATTCTTTTTTTTCTAAATCCGAAAATCTCTTGGATTTGCTTAAAATTTTGCACAAAGATTTGAAGAGATTTCTTCTCTTGTTTTTGGTGGAAAGAGGTAAAACTTCTTGTGAATTTCATCAGGTAAAATTGCATATATATGTTCTTTTGATTTATTTTGCAAATCTCGTCATTTCATTTTCAAATTTGCATTTGTTTTAAATATGATGTGTTCCTTCTATCTTCCATCTAAATTCTCCAAGTTGCATGTGCAAGTACTTCCCTTGTATGTGCAATCAAGATCAAAAACCCTATTCTTGAAAGAAACTTTCATAAAAAGTGAGCTCATTTATCACATGCTTTTCCATCCAAAAATCTCACTTCCATGCTTATGTGCACTCCATTCATACTTAACATACAGTTGCCACATGACTTAAAAACTTGTGATGGTCGTTGCTTGCATGTGTTTGCACATTTACTTGTATTGAAATCACAAAAGCTCATTTCAAGTAAATGCCTTTCCATTCATTTACATACATTTTCCACATAACATCATCATGTCCACATATGCTTTCATACTCCCAAAACCCGTTTTGGGGGTTTTCACCATAAAAACACATGTTTTGAGCTCGAATATGTGCATCCATTCACCGTCCTAATAGTTTCCAACCATCTCTATATGCCAAAATCCCAAAATCCATACTCGTACATCAACAAGCATGCAATGAACTCATCCATGCTTCATTTCTTACCAAAAACTTGTTCATTCATATGCAATGCTCCTAGAAAACCTTTTTTTAAAGATTTTCCTCTATTTAAAGAGTTTGTTTTACCTTAATTCTATGATCCTTCATTGCTTAAATGTCCTTCAATCATGCATGAAAAGAAGAACTCCAACAATTACAACAATGATGCACAACAATGGAAAACCATACACCATAACACAATGATTTTGTTGACTAGGGAGACCCTTGACCAGAGGGAAATCCCTTGTGGGGATGGTATACATAAGATAGTGTACTAACATATAAGTTCTTTGTGAAAGAACATGACCCTGTTAGGAGCCAGTTACAATTCATCCAGTACAACTATCATTGTTAGAGGATAAATCCGTATTAGGAGACTTTGAACCCTTGTTAGAAGTTTTGAATCCTGTTAAATGCTGATAAAGAAACAAGTGGACCCACTGCCTAAGTACTGAATGAAAATGAAGAACAAATCTTCAGGAAAACATATCCAAACTAATGAACTGATGGATCTGCAACTTGCTTGCCAAAATAGTTCCTTTGAAGCTCACCACAATAAACCAGCTCAATCTCTACTTTGCTATGATCATCCAACATGGAAGCTCACATCAACTGACCACATACATCACATACATGATGATTTCCAACTAAGGAAAACATTCTTCCTCTATACCCTTACAAATAATTTATTAGGTTGGCTTATTAAAGCTTCCCCAAAATTAATTACATTGGTACATGCTAAAGTATACACACCTTGTGTTAGGTTGGCTTATTAAAGCTTCCCCAAAATTAATTACATGGGTACATGCTAAGGCATACACACCTTCATAAGTATTATGGTTCCCACATGTTATAATACAAATATTGCATTTTACAATGATAAACAATACGTTTCCTTAACACAGTTGACTGCCAGTAAAATACACTACATGTTACACAACAATGATCTTTCTAGGATAATCTCAAAGTCTTGCTATCATGAACATAATTGCATGAACAAGTCTTCTACAATGATCCAAGCTTGCTGATACTGATTCCACCTCGCCAGTAAGATAAAACAAATATAAAACATCTATCTTTGACATTATTTCCTACACACTGGTTTGCTACCACACTTGATTTGTAAACTCCTTGTTATGAATCACTTACAATTTTAAGATTAAGTAGGATACAAATTTAATATAAAGATCATAACTGACGTTGCTTGTGAACTAAGCAAATGATACTTTAAGATTAAGTAGGATACAAATTTAATATAAAGATCATAACTGACGTTGCTTGTGAACTTGCTTGTGAACTGATGTAAAAACTCTAACATCACCATGGTCTTCTATGGAGTTACAAACATCGTTTCGCTTCCACATTGTGATGACAGAAAATTGCTAGCAACATGTTCGTGCCTAGCTCCTTTGTCACTTTTTGCAATGCTGAGCAATAAAATTGCAACTCACTCTCTCAACAAGAGCATATAAATATAATGGGCATTAAGCCTTTACAATAATGACATAACGTTGTAAATAATACTCTCAAGAAAATTCTAAGTTTTTCTCTCATATTATGAGAAACTTAATTCTCTAGAGTATTCTCCCAAATTCTCTTTTCAAGAATTACAAAGACTTGTCCAAGTCTCATTCCAGGATGATTTCTTTACAAAGGAACATAACCCCCTTTTATATAATTTTATTTCCTACTATATAGGGTTAAAACCATATAATCCCCATATCTCTCATTTAAAAAAAATATTAAAAATAAGGTTAATCCATTTACAAATATCCTCCTATTTTGGAGATAATATAATCTTATCAGATTGATTTACCTTGATTAATTTATGGTCAATAAATATGAGTGGAGAAACTTAAAAACGATGGGAATGAATCCCGAAATTCATGGGCGGCCAAGTGGTTGAGGGGATTCTTGGTTGTAAAGAATGACAAGTGTCCCAACCCCACCAACTCCACTTTCGTCCTTTAGTGGCTTCTGCCTTTTGTGTTTACTTTTAAAACAGTAAATGCACAATACTTCCCAAAGCACCTGCATGGTGCATTGGTAGAGGAACGTACTTGTTAAAGGGAAGTCAAGGGTTCAAAACACACTCCAAAACTTAAAAGTAGTTTTTCTTTTGAAGTAGCCAGCCATTGTTTCTAGCAAAAGTTAAATGTCCACGTGGCACAAAACTAGTTCCTAGCAATGACACGTCATTATATTATAGGATCAGTTCATAAATGACATATCACCTTTTTGCCATGTGATTAAATGGACTCCATGTCAGCATGCTGATTAGACATCATGCTGATGTCATCATTTGATTAGTCAACCCTTTTCTTGGGTAACTTTGACCGGTCATAACTCTTGCATATGAACTTGGCTTTCGTCCGTTTGAATCGGAAAGCTCTTGACGAGCTCTTCAATTTGAGACTATTTTTGACCAATTTTGAAACGGTCAAATTTTCACCCTTTTTGGTCAACCTCTTGTTCGCTTGTTTGACCAAATCTTTGACCAAGCATATCTCGAGCAAATAGACTCCTTTTGACACGCTTCAAGTTGTGTCAGGCACGTTTCACCGTGCTCTACACATTGATACCAATTTCAAGAGATCTTAAGTGGATTAAATTTTTGAGGTCTTCGAGATCCAGCTAGATCAACTCTTTGCCAAACATATTGTAACTCATCTAGAAATCAACATAAGATCCAACGGACATAGATATGATATCTATAGTCATTATTTTACTCAAATCCAAGCTTGCATAGCTTAACCTGTTATATGTCAACTTTGTTGTGCTAACAATCCTGTTGCAATGTACAAAATCTTTATCTATCATGATCATCGAGGACAAAACCCGGCATTAGTACAACACATGAACAATACATCCAAATGTCAACCAAACATTTATTTCTAACAATCTTGCCTTTGGCATTGATGCCAACTTATGGTGAAAAACCATCAATCCAAAAGCAACCATGTATCCGCTTGACAATTGGGTACGATTTTTTAAATATCCTCAACATATGTAGCCTTTACAAATTTTGATACTGTTAGAAATAAAAACATCGAAATGAACTAAAATAAAAGAATTAACAATTAATCCAAGAGAGTTTGTGAAAATAGTTACCATAAACTCAGATCCAAAGAGAGAGTGAAAGAATGAACAACCACCAATGAATCAACAAGAGGAGACAAAGATTTGAAAGGGGAAAGCAAAGAAAACCCCTTGTGAATAATATGAATGAGGCAAATGCCTAAAGAATGAAAGAAGGAGAGAGAAGAGAGAAAATGGAGCCACTGGCTCATTACAAGAACTACATAGTGATTGTGTGTTGTGAATGAGAGAGAAGCATCTTTTATAAAGAGATGAGAAGAGGAGTTATTTGTAACTCCCAAGTGAATGATTGCCACATTCATAAGTGTGTGCATAACAAGTGTCATAATCCTCTTAAGGAGGAATAACTATTTTCCTTAATAAAGGAATTACAAAATAGACTTGTCCTCACATGTGGACTAGAGGACAAACAACATAAGGGATACCTTGGTTTATCCCATTTAATAAATACAACCAAGGAAAGATTACCAATTCTAACAGATACAATCCTGTAATATTCTTCTTAGGTCAACTTGCTCCCCCATAGGTTTTTCAAACTTCTCACCCAAAGGTTTTTCGATGAACTTATCCCCCTTTGACATCAATGGAAAAGGTGTCAATGTGCCAAACATCATTTGTCGTTTTGAAGTATTCCCTATTTGATGAACATCTCTATCAAAGACTTGCATTCAGTGAAGCCAATCTGCAGCCAAAAATATGTGAAGTGCCAACAAACATTGTTGTGCCAAAAACATTACATAAGAACTCTTAGAATTAGCTCTGCTCTCTACGACCACTGCCCCTAAGGAGCAGTACCAAGCACCATGTCTAGATGAATGAATATTGCTCTGAATAGACTGGACCGCTGCAAATTTGCATCAATCACTCTATACTAGGTGAGGCGATCACGCCAAGCATACCTCTCAAATACTCAAAGGTGTCTTTAGCCAATGGTTTAGTGAATATATTTGTTATCAGTTATTTTGTACTCATATAGCTCAATCTGATTTCCTTCTTTGCAACCTTCTCTCTTAGAAAATGATACTTAATTGCAATGTGCTTAGTTTTAAGAATGTAAAACATGATTCTTAGACATACTGATTGTATTTGTATTGTTACAATGCATGATGGTCGGTTGCCAATATCCATTAGCATCTATTTCATCCACATTATTTGATTACAGTTGTTTGCTGCTACAACAAATTCTAGTTCTGCTGTAGACTGGGAAATACAATCTTGCTTCTTACTCAACCAAGATACTAACCTTCCTCCAAGGAAAAATGCTCCACCACTTGTTCTTTTTTTTCCATCTACATTTTCTGCCCAATCAGCATCATTATATGCATAAAATGTGAAATCATTAGATCTGTCATACCATAAGCCAGATTCTAATGTTTCTTTCAAATATTTGAAAATTCTTTTTACTGCTACAAATTGTCTTTCTTTAGGATCTGCTTGATACCTTGCTACAATTCCAATTGCATTAACAATATCTAGTCTTGTATGAGTCAAATACTATAAGCCACCAATCATTGATCTGTACCTTGTTTGCATAGCATTAGGTAAATCATCTTTATTAGATAGTTTGCATCCTGTAACCATAGGTGTTCCAACAGGTTTGCAATTTTCCATGCCAAATCTTACGAATAACTCTTTAAGATACTTAGTTTGAGATATTAAAGTACCATCTTTAGTTTGTATTATTTGTAATCCCAAAATTAATTCGTCTCACCAATCATAGACATCTCAAATTCATCTTTCATTTCATTAGAAAAAATATTACTTGCCTCATCATTTCCACCGAAAATGATATCATCAACAAATACTTCAATGATTAGTAAACCATCAAAATTAGTTCTCAAATACATATTATTGTTTGCATTACCTTTCTTAAATACCAAACTCAACAAGTGTTTATCCAATCACATACCATGCTCTAGGTGCTTGCTTTAATCCATACAATGCCTTCTTCAACTTGCATACCATGTCTTTCTCTTCTATCAATGGAAATCTATGAGGTTGTTCAAAGCGGACTTCTTCCTCAAGTACACCATTAAAGGATGTTGACTTAATATCCATCTAATATACTTTGAAATTTTTGTTAGATACATGAGTCAAAAACATTCTTCCAACCTCTAATCTTGCTACAGGGTCAAAGGTTTCTTCAAAGTCCACCTTCTTGTGGTGAATAACCTTTACATACCAATCTTGTCTTGCTTCTTACAACTTCTCCTTGCTCATTCATTTTATTGGTGAAAACCCATTTTGTACCTATAACATTCTTATCTTTAGGTCTAGGGACCAATTCTCATGTATTGTTCTTCTCAATTTTCTCAAACTCTTCTTTCATAACATTTATCCAAAATTCATCCTTGCTTCATCAGTACTCTTTGGTTCAATCTGTGAAATCAAACAAATTTCATCTTTTACCTTTCCTCTTGTCACTATTCCTCTGCTTGCATCACCAATGAAAGAATGAAATACCTCTCACCATAGAAAGTTCTTGTCTTTGTAGGACCACATAGATCTGCATGAACAATTTCCAACTTTTTTGAAGTAGTAAATGTTTTGCTTGGAAATGTACTTTTCTGTTTAGCGATCAAACATTCCTTACACATCAAGTTAACAGGTTTCACAATTTGTAATGTCCCCGTTTTGGAGGTAATTTGATTTAATTAATTAAATTAATTATGTTGTCCAAAATAATGAATATTTTATGAGGATGACTAATTAATTATTTTAATTAAATAAATAAGTGGTATTAAGTTAATTATTTATAAAGTTATCAAATAAATAAATATTAAAAGGTAACTTTATATTTAATTAATTTAATAAAGTGACTTGAATTATAAAATATCTTATAAAGTCACTTAATAAATAAAATAAAATAATGTTCTAGAAGTTTCTGGAGAAAGTGGAAAAAAAGAATAAATAGGCATCCTGGGTTTCATTCTCACCATCCAAATTTGTCGTTGTTGATGTTGATGTTGATGTTTGATGGTTGTGGAGCCTAGGGTTTCTGCAGTTGTCTTTGGCCTTTGAGAAGGAAAACTCTCAATTGGTGCGCAATTTTGAGAGTGTGAAATATCACTTGAATTATTGCAGCTGGGAGAAAGTTACTTCAGACTTTTTGTTTAAGCTCCATTGTTAAAACTTAGTGGCCTTTGGCCAAGTTTTTTGTATGATTCGATTTAGGGCTTTGAGGAGACATTTCGGTGTTAAGTCTTCCGCAAATTTGGCATGAAGGAGTTCGATTGCATGCTCATATTTTTATACCAGTCATTTCCAGAATTTCTGTCATCATATCATCTTGTGTGAGAGGTTCGATTTTGCTCATAGACACTTCATCTTGGGACAATTTCATCTAGGAGTGGAGGCGCTTCATATTAGAGGTCTAGACGATCTTGTTGGAGGCTTTGTTGGCAACCAAGAGGCTGCATATTATTTCTGCCATTGCTTCAAAAACAGGGGCGGCAACATAGGTGGCTCGATTTGGGTTCATGAGGTCTTCATCTTCTGAGATAATGCTTGCTTCACCATTGGAGACTCAAGTCAACTTCAAGCTACAGGTTCCTTGAAGATTTCATGCTATCTACGTGTCATTTAGATGCATTTTATAGAGCTGCTGTAGGTAGACGATGTAATCAGACTTTGGCATTTTCAGCCAAGAGTCTTGGCATTTCGATGAAAACTTGTGTAGGCAATTGCATTTCAATAAGACATCATCTTTGGGAAGTCTCACATGGCTGTAACATTCATTTGAATGTGATATGAAGATGTATGCCAACTATTTGACAAATTGTCAATGGATGTAAATGTTCTTATCAACATATAGGTTGCATATCAACTGTTTGCTAAAATTACCAGTTGGCTGTAGGTGCATGTTTTGCATTTAGAAGTTATATATGAGCATTGTTAAAGATGAAATTGAGTCATTGATGTTTCTAGGTTAGAGTTTATGCATTGTAGTTTGATTTCTAAGCGGTTGGAGTACTTTGGTTTCTTCTACAAGCATTTATATCATTATGATCACATAAACCAGCAAGTTGGGAGGTTGCAAGTGAATTGTTTGACGATATTCCTTGAGTTCCTTATCAGCACTTTGAGATCAGATTTGAGCAGGGTCATTACACAATCTTAGGTTTTACAATAATCCAAAGGCAATGTGTGCAATTCTAAGTTGTTTAGTTGTTACTGAGTGTGAGAAATATTGACTTTTTTGTACAATTAAAGAGATTTGGGAGCAACTTCAAGCAACACATGTCAAAAACCTTGATGATGATATTGTGTGTATGGTTGAGGAAGATGCTCAAATTGATAATCACGATGATGTAGATTTAACCAGTCAAGGACATGATGATGTGGAAGTTGATGAAGTTGACTCAGAACTTGAATTAGTTACAACACTTGTTGAAACTAAGAGACTTAAGATAAATTTATTAATGTCCAACAAAAGACCAACAAAAGGTCTAAGGGACTGCAAGAAACAAAGCAACAACCTAGTACAAAGCAGGAGCACCAATGGTGTTAGGGGAAAACAAGGAAACAAACAAAGAGCTAAAAGAATGAAGCAACCAACCAAACAACCCCAATAGGGGCTGCCAAAAAGGTGAGCCCGCTACCTAACTGGTTTGATCCACTTGGAAGAAATTAATAATAATCAGATGAGTCTAGTATAGAAAGTGTCGAGTTGTCTCCGAGCTCTCTTGATAGTGTCAAGTTGTCTCCGAGCTGAGCTATGTTGTTTAACAACCCGCAGAAGCTCGTGCTGAGGGTCTAACACATGCTTGATCGCTCGGATGAGGGAAACCATTGTGAAAAGTGGGCGATGAGCTACTCAGGCTGTTGTTTTGGTGGAGGAGCTACTACAGGATGTGGTCCCTTAGCCTTTGAGCTTCCTGTAAGTAGAGTGAAAGGCATCTCTGCTCTATGTACACGAAGGCCATGAGAGAGCTAGCCTCTCGGAATAAGCAACAAAATCTCCTTGGCATCTCGTAATAGATAGGTGAATGGAAAATGAAGCGAATCTTTGTCTCGACCATCCCCAAGTCACAAAGCTGATAGATCCCGTCCTCCTTCGCTAATTGGTGATCTATCTAGATGCAAAGATGATGGGAACCTAGTCTGAAAGAGCCGAGAGAGATATGGCGAGCATGAAACTAACCATGGGACAGGTATGTGGGGCGCACAATAACCCCATCCTGTAACTCGAGAAAATGCTCCACGTAAAAAGCCATCTTATGTGGAGGCCCCCACGATGGTAGGTTCAAGTAGTAAGGATATACCGTTTGTAGAGGTCAGTCTTGATATGCATGGTCATCACCTGTCGGGTGGGCAAAAGATGAAATAGGGTATCTAGGGAGTATTGGAAAGGAGGGAAGTGATTGATGTCAATCTCGATAGAACCCAACATTGACGCCTAGTAGCAAAGTAATGAGACTCAGACCCGACTCGAACTCGGCAAGAGTAACTCGACTCGTGACCCGGCTTGGACTCGCTTGTGACTCGGCAAAGTGATAAAACCCATGAAATTTAGAGATTTTTTTGGATTTAAATTAATTCCATGCACCCATTATTGAATAAAAATTAAAGACACAATAACATCATAAAATAGAAGGTAATTTGATCACATACATAACATATATCAATTGTGTAACTACAAAGGCAAAAGAAAATAAAAATTAGGCGAGTCAGGCGAGTCAGGCGAGTCAGCTCACTTGACTCGCCGAGCTAGGGTTATGGGTCATTTTGACCCGGCTGAGGCAACTTGACTCACCGACCCGGACGACTCACCCGACTCACGGCGAGTCTCGTTACTATGCCTAGTAGGGTCCGAGTAGGCAATGACCTTTGAGAAGAAGAGGGCTAGTTAAGAGTATCTTTGGTTCCCCTCCAAGGAGTCCGCATATCCCCATAGGTGACGGATGAAACAAACTAGGGAAAAAATGGTAGCAAGTCTGAATGGATGGGACCCAAATTTTGCAAGAATAATGTTTGTGATGTAAATTGGCCGCATTTGATAATACGTTAGAGGAGAGTCTGAACCCACTCAACGGAAGCCCAATTTGACTCTAGAAGAGATGATCCCCAAACTACGGAGCCGTAAATCATAGTCGGTCTGCAAACAATGTCCAAAAGGGTTTGCTTGGACCCGTTGTTTTGGAAGGGATGTCTGTAGTACTATCTCTCAACAAGGGCAAGTTGAAATATGAGAAAAAATCAAAACCTTAATTGTTGCAAGTTGAAAGTCAAGAAAATATGAAAACAACGATTGTCCTTTGTAAAGTTGGGAAACTTCATTAATTAAAAAATTCAGGAAAAGGAAGCCAAGAAGATTCAAGAGGATTTGGAGAATCAAATTAAGATGAAAGAAGAAAATATTGGCATGTTAGAAGCTGAAGTTGCCTCAGGAATATTGGCAATCCTCAATCTTGTTCGGACAAGAAGTAATAAATCTAAGGAGCCGCATGTCTTTGGATAATCTTCGTACTTCTCAAAAGCACCAGGTAAAAGTATCTCTGGCACCCCTTGATGAGGACACAACCCAAGAACAGAATGGACACAGTAGAAAAGGGAAATTGTATTAACTGAAAAATAAGCTAGTACATTTAGTACAGAGAAAATAAACTTCAAAACATGCCCTAAGGGCTTACAATAGCATAAATGTGGAGATAATTTCTCCTTTCAGTACCTCCTCTCAAACTCCACTCCGAACTGCCTTTTACAATGCTAGAAATCTCCTTAAATAGACCCCGGAGGGTTAAGGTCTAGGAGTACATTCTAGAAAGTGCTAGTAGGCATCCACCGACCAAATAGAAGGTTCCAGAAGCTGCGTTGAAGTCGACGCAAATCTAGAAGAATCCAGAAACGGTAACCGAACTTCCGAGAGGCATAACTTTTGAACCGTAGCTCCGATTGACGAACCGTTTACATTTTCGAAAAGCTCTCGAAGCGCTCTATAGCCCTGTGGACAAGCCTCGCTCGTCCCCCATTTTTCGGCCCTTTTCGAGGTCATATAATGCCCCTAACCTGACTTTGAAGCATTCTTAGGAGGTCTCCAAAACTCGAAAAACTGCAATAACTTTCAAACCGTGGGGCCTTTTAACCTGATTCTTTTTCTGGAATGCTCTAAATTACAATTACATTCATCTAGCCAATTTACATCTCCTAGTTCACCAAAATGATGGCTCAATTACATACTCCTATTTTTTCGAGATTTACACGAACACTGATAGTGGAACTGTGAGAGTTGGAACTTTTATTTGACCCAAATGGGTATCCAAAAATGAAAACACATGAAACAGAAACTAAGTCTAAGTATATTTTTTTGGGTGACACAGGATTTCCCTTATACCTCTGGATGCTCTGCATCACCCCTCCAGGAGTTTGCAAATCCCTGCAGGCAATGGAGGAAACAAACTAAGTAAAAAATGTAGTGAGTTTGAACAGATGGAGCCTCAAACTTGGCAAGAATAATGCGTGCGGTGTAAATTGGTTGCATTTGATCATATGTTAGAGGAGAATTTGAACCCACTCAATGGAAGCCCAATCTGAGCCTAGAAGAGACAACCCCCAAAGCATGGAGCCGTAAAGCATAATCGATCTGCAAACAATGTCCAAAAGGGTCTGCTTGGACCTGTTATCTTGGAAGTGATGTTTGAAGTACCGTCTGTCAACAAGGGCAAGGTGAAAAATCAGAAAGGATCAAAACCTTAATTGTTGCAAGTTGAAAGTCAGGAAAACTTAAAAACAACTGTGGTCCTTTGTAAACTTGAAAAACTTCTCATTGATTTAAAATTTGAGAATGAGGAAGCCAAGAAGATTCAAGAGGATTTGGAGAATCAAATTAAGACGAAAGAAGAAAATATTGGCAAGTTAGAAGCTGGAGTTGCCTCACTTAGGAAAATTGACAAATCCTCAATCTTGTTAGGACAAGAAGTAACAAATCTAAGGAGCTGCATGTCTTTGGATAATCTTCTTACTTCTCAAAGCAAGCACTAGACAAAAGTGAAATTGGACTAGAAGTTGGTCAATGTTCTCTGTCACAAGGGAATAGTTCAGCAGAATGCAAACAAAGAGCAACCTCCTACCTCTAAACAAGATTACTTGAATAGGTCTAATAAAACCTATTTTTATGGATATTGTTTTGCTTGCAACTACTTTGGTTACAAAGATACTAACTACAAATTTTTTGCTAGGAGCAAATTCCATTTCTTTAGTAAGATCACCTTTGGATCTTTTGGAAACTATAATGATATCTGTTATAGGCGCAATATCTTTGGTCATCCTGCAAAATTTTGTAAGAGCAACTTTGCAGGACAATTTAACAATGCTAAAGCCAAGAGCAAAACAAAGATCCTTGATTAAATCTTTAGCTGTGAAACTGCTTTTCAAGCACAAAAGGGAAAAGATATTTGGTATGTTGACAGTGGCTACTCTAGGCACATGACTGGTGACTTAGTTAAATTTTGTACACTTAGAAAATAAATGCTGTAAAGATTAGATTTGGAGGGAGTTCATCTGCTGAAGTTGCTAGGTACTCTTATGTTGAATAATGGTGAAACTAAAGTTGAGAATGTGTATGTCAAATGTCTGACTTTTAATTAAGTGTGATTTTACACTCAAGCTGAATAAAGACACACAAAACACTTAAGAAAGACACTCTCACAAAGTGACAATAGTTCCTCGTCCAATGATGAAGCTGAAACTACAAGTAAATCAAATTCATACAGCTTCCTCCAAGACTCCCATATTTATGCAAAGAAATCATCCTATTGAACAAGTATTACCCGAAAATAGAACGATAGCTTCGAGAAAGAATGCCAATTACTATGAAGATGAATATGTTTCTTTACTTTCTTTGCTTGAGCCTAAATGTTTTGAATAGGCAGCCAAATATAAGCTTTGGATTGCTACTAGGGAAGAAGAATTAGAGCAGATTCAAAAGAGTAATGTAATATCCTTTGTTGACTTGAGAATTTCGTCAAACACTTTGGACACAAGGAATATAATGCTGATCTGAATGTTGATTGTTCATAAATGCCAAACTAAAGAGATATGCTTGCAAACTCCAAATGACCAACAATGGCAATGCAAATATTTTTTTTTTGTATTTTATTGGAACATATATACATTGGTTACAAATGAGAAAATATGCATCTTCAACAATGAGACTTTGGCAATGCATGCTCTGATTTAAATGATATTCTAATTCCCTTTGACAAATCCTCAAATGAAATTCTGATATAAATCAGTCTACAACCTCTCCACAGCAGATTTAAAAAACCCTACCAATGCCCTAAGTATCTACTCTCAAACAATGCAAAATGTAATAGATACAAACTTGTAATTGTTCCAAAAATCTGAATTTTACTGTAGTGAGTCACTGTAGCAGTGCCACTGTACCGCGTCACTGTAGCAGCGACAGTGTAGCAAAGTTACTATAGCAATACCTGACTTAATCCTTCAATCTAACTCCATAGATCAGGCCTTGGGCCACAAATTTGGCACAATGAAAAGACTGATTTGTCTTCTCCAACAGCTACAACCCTTCGGTAGATATTTCACCACCTTAGTTATGAAAATCAATGGGAGTGTTCATTCCCAACGATCAATGTAGCAACTACAGATACCCTTGGCTCCACATGTAATCGGGTAGAGTAGATGGCAACACATTCGATGATCAACAATGAGGCTGCCCTACCTATTTAGTCTTTTCCTCCAATAGATGGGCCTCCATCTAGAAGAAATAAAATAATATTTAATTCCTCCTTCTAGAAGATTCTTTTAATTAATTAATTTAACTTTAGTCAATTTTAATTAAATTAATTAAATATAAAGTCACCTTTTAATTTAAATTTATTTAATGACTTTATAAGAAATTAATTTATCCATTTCTCCTTATTCCTCCACTTAAGCCTTCGGAGAATGTAAAGGCTAAGAACTCCTCTAAGAGGTTGAAAAGATGGGGACATTACAAGTAACACATGAGAACTTTTACCAAGACCCTAGGATAAAAATGTCATTGGCACTAAGATGGGTCTACCGCAACAAAGTAAATGAAAATGTAATGTTTTGTTCCTCATAGTGAAGACATGGATCCTCTATATATCCAATTTCATCTTAGTTAGAGGACATCAAATTGGAGGTAATATATGGCCTGGAGGGAGAGTGTCCAAGCCGTACGATAGAGCTGCTAGTTTGTATGGTTGAAGCTAGGAGGTCATACGGTTGATTTGGGAAGACCATACGGTGGGGACTGGGATGGCCGTATAGGGTGATTGGAAGACCGTACAGTGGTATCTGGAGGCCATACGGTTTGGAGAAGATGATGTTGGAAATGTAGCGAATGGTAAGAACCCATACAATGACAGAGGTGATGTAGTGCAATGTTGTTCTTCCGATTCATTACACTAAGTCCTCCAAAATGGAATTGACAACTTAAAGGAATTAGTAATAAAAGACATTAGAGTATATTGAGATAATAACTGATAGATACAGATATATATTCCAGACAAAATTGGTGTTGCGGATTTGCCAGATCCGAAGCAAAGAAGTACTATGGAAGGAATAAGGTGAGGGTTGATTCCCACCGAGACCGGAAAGTCAAGTGGGGAAGGTATTTCACTTCCGAAATGGTGAAAAATACTGAGCTCCAACATAAATTCGCAATACAAAGAAATAATCCAAATTGCATACCTACTATTACCTACATGCTGTGCTTAAATACCCTTCGGAGAAACTTCTTGACGATTTACAAAGATAGCTGATGGCCATACCTATAGAAACAATTAAATAAAAATGGGTCCGAGATATACTAAATCAATCGGTCCATTAAATATTTATTTTATGACGGGGACATTACAGGAGAAGGGCAAGTGGTAAAAAATAAACACAACTATTTTGTAAAGGTTATGCTCAGATTGAAGGCGTGGATTATGATGAAACATTTGCACCCATAGCAAGGTTAGAAGCTATTAGAATTTTCCTTGCGTTTGCCTCATTTAAAGGATTTAGAATTTAATCAAATGGACGTTAAATCATTTTTTTTGAATTTTGATTTAAATGAAGAAGTATATGTTGAGCAGTCATAATGTTTTACCTTGTCTAACAATTTTGACAATGTGTGCAAGTTAAAGAAGGCTCTATATGGCCTTAAACAAGCTCCAAGAGTTTAGTATGACAGGCTGGATAAATGCCTACAGCAGCAAGGTTTCAAAAAGCGATGTGTTCATAGCAATCTATATGTGAAAGAGGTGGTCATAACATTCTAATTGTTGTTTTTTATGTGAATGACCTTATCTTTGGAAGTGATTGCATTAAATTGACAAATGAGTTTGCTGCAAACATGAAACAAGAATTGAAAATGTCTATGTTGGGTGAGTTATCTTACTTTCTCGGGCCACAAAGTCACCAATCGGTAGAAGGAATCTTCTTGTCTAAATCTAATATTAGAGCATTGGCGAAAAAATTCATAATGGAGGATTGTAGTCTAGTTAGCACTCCAATGGAAAGTGATTATATACTAAGTAAAGAAGATGAACTTCCGTGTGTTAATCAAACTTTTTAGAAGTCAATGGTTGGCAGTTTATTGTTTGTCACAACTACTAGACATGACAGTATGCGGGGTATTGGTTATGTTCCAAGGTTTCAAGCAATGCCAAAAGAGATTCATGTGCAAGTAGTGAAAAAAATTCTCAAGTATCTAGAAGGGATTGTTAACTTTGGTTTATGGTATCCTAAATGTCTGATTTTACTCTAACAGTCTATATTGATTCAGATTGGGGAGGATCAGTTGATGATAAGAAAACAGTACAAGTGGTGATGCATTTTTCGTAGCTGGCTGTCTTGTTTTGTGGTTAAGCAAAAAACAATCTTGCACCTCACTATCTACAAGTGAAGCTGAATATATTGCAGATGTGTTGTGTGACATACATTGCTTGATTTTAAAGTTGAGTTTGTTGATCCTATCTCTCTATCTACCGTGACAATACCAATGGTATAGATATTTCCAAGAATTCTGTTATGCACTCACATTCTAAAATTATTCCGATCAGATTTCACTTATTGAAAGAGCAGGTTGTGAACCATGTTTCAAGCTGGAATATGTGTGTACTAAAGAATAAGTGGCTGATATCTTTACTAAACCATTATCTTGGGAATATTTTGAATGTCTTAGGAGCAAACTTGGTGTACTCTTATCTTGCTGATTGACTTACTTTCAGGGGAAGCTTTAAATGATGCATCCTTCACCCCAATGCTTCAGCTTTGTATACATTTGTTAGATGATTATCAATGTCAAAGAGGGAGTAGTTATATTAGAGGGAGCAGAAGGGATTTCGTTGTTAATATCTGAAGTTAGCAATTTCAGAGAATTGCATTAAGTTTGTTGGCATTACTGTATGTTGTGATTACAATCCTTGATAGATGACACCATAGATCAGATTGAGGAGTTTGTATCGGTTGTTAAGGTATTTCTGCTAGCTCAAGCAGGTTAGATTGAAGAATAATAATAAGCTGAAACTAACAATAGCTTTTCTTGTCCATTTCCTTTTCTTAGCTCGACACATGCTTTCCTTTGTTCAGTACAAGCGGCTTCAAAACGGCAGCTTCTATTGCATATGTGGCATCCTACTCACATTGTTTGCGGTTGGCAATGGAATCGTTTCTACCGAAGTCATTAAAAAAAAATGATAAAGGCTTGTCGTGTTGCATTGTATTTATGGTTAGAATGACACCATATATCATGTAGATTGTATGTGATAAAGATATTAGTCCCAGCTAATCGTCTGTTAGGTGTGATTGATGTGAGTGCAAACTGTTTTTCTGTGTGCAGACAGCAACTTGGATAATGATTATACATTCCAGATTTTAAAATTCGTAAAGAATGATTCTACTGGGCTGTGATATGAAGTCTTTGAGGTAAAAGCGAAAAAATGGTATTCAATGTGAAGCAACAAAATAAAATTGAAGGGTGTGTGACTGCATTCTCTATATTGTGTGTGATTTCTTGTCTTTTTATCAGACGCATGCGGGTGTCAAAGCTCTTGCTGAATGGCAAGCATTGTTAAAAATTCTGGGCAGATACAAGTCCTAAAGTGAGGCTATTTGGAAAATTTGGAGTTAAGTAAGATGTTGGGGTTATATTGTGTCCTATGCATTTAATTTTGATTACCTGGTCTATTGTTGAACGGGTTGGAGAAAAATACAGTATAAGATCGAGCTCAGCTGGAGTATTCAATGTTGAGCAATAGAAAGTTCTTTGAAAATTTACTTCTCATTCATTTATGTGACAGCATGTTTTTTGCAGTTGGAAGAATCTGAAATGTTCTAAGGAAAAAGGTGATCCGTGCTTAATGCATTAGCAAATTGTTGTTTTGCAAAAAATATTGTAGCAGAAGCAATACATCTTTAACGGAGTCTAATATACTCATGCTGCTGGACTAATGACAGATTGCTTTCCTTGTTGAAGTTCTTGCTAGTTATATGCAAATGGTTGTAGCCATATATTTGATTGTATGAGTTGTTGCTCTTGGTTGGAGAGGGTAAAGCCTGAACTTTGATGTTGCTGAGAAAAGAGTTGTAGTTCAATTTGTACTGGGTTGTAGCCCATTTTTGATTAGTGGACCGTTATTTTTTTACCCAAAAGGGTTTTCCATGCAAGAAAAGCTTTGTGTTGTTGTCTTCATCTTGTGTGATCTTGTTTTGATTTTACCTTGTGGTAAAATTTTAAAATATGGATTCACTCTCTCCCCTTCTTAGTATTTTCGTTTGATTATCAAAAACTGTTGGGTGGATATTTTGCAACCTACAGTTTTGGATAATCTAGTTGCAAAATAGGATGACCAGTCACAGCGTGTGAGACAAAGTCTCTCCTACCTTAAAGGGAAGGCTTCCTCTTCTCACTGTTCTACGAATCAACTCAAGGTAAACAAGAAGTTGAGAGATTTTGTAAGGGGTGTTACCAATATTCTTTTCTCTTAGCTTTCAGGAAAGAATTCACTTATTCACGGAGCAAGTTATGGGCAAGATGAAACATCAAATTACACTTCTATCTAAAGTTGTAAACGGTGATATCGAGAAACCAACACTAAGTCAAAGGTTAGCTGAAAGTGTACTAGTTTGGCTTTAAGTCCTATTTTAACCTATTCTATAAGATTAACCTCTAGCATTGGGGCATAAAGACTTCCAAAAGTAGGGAATTCTAACTATTTTTCATGAATTTGAGATGGTAATACAAGCTACAGTCAAAGCTCCTAGTCTATGTATTGCCATAATCGCTCTTAGTCAAAGCTTTGGCTCCAATTGCTTCTTAAGTTACTATGCTCTATTATTGAACACATAATAATAACACGAATCAAAGACAATAGGCACAAATTACAGTCAAAGCTTCTAATTTACTCTATCACAATTGCTTCCAGTCAAAGCTTTGAATTCAATTGCTTTTTTTATTCACTTTTCTCCCAAATTTGTACTACACAATCAAAGTTATGCTTGCATAAATGTGGTAGAGCTTTCTTGCATACAACAAAAAATGATTTTTAAAATGAGGGGGTACTCCTTATATTGGCAAAGGAGTCGAGAAAAAGATGGAGGAAACAATGGGAGCAACTCTACCAACTTTGACCTGGTCTAACTAACAACATAAATTATTAGATTACAGGTCATTACACATGTAAGTCATATTACATATAATTACACATTTTAATGTTCCTCTTCAATTACAAACATGAAAGAAGAAGATGAAGAAAGACGGAAGAGAATTGAAACAATCCTAGGGATTGTTTTGAAGGGCCTTGTAGTTGGTGATGCAATCCCGGATGATAACAGGATTGGGAGTTCCTGTATTTCATGCCACTGCATTCATCTTGATAATCATGGTGTTACATCTTTTGATAGCCTTGGACTCTCTTTGATGAATTGTCCGTTGTCATTTGAAAACTTGATGTGATGAAGCTTTTTTCTCGTTCAAGTTGTGAAGAATTTTTCTTTGTAGATTGACACATTCTAGAATCTTCGACACTTTGAAGACCTTCTCGACGGTGTCCGGATGTAAACTTGAAACAACTTTCCGTGAACACCTTTAACTCTCTTTTTATTTTATTTTATTTTTATTTATTTATTTATTTTTGAAACAATGTGCTTGGCACATTCCCACATGAACTCAGGTTCTTGGACAACCATTGGGAAAATGGAGACTAAATAAATTACCGCTTTTTTGATTCGAAGCACGCCTTCTTTACTGGATCTCTTTATTCTTTATAGAAGTTCTGGCATATCTTGAGTTGCTACATCATGAAAGTTTCAATGGGATTGAATCCATGAAAGCTTCGAGATTTGAGTTACAGTGATGAATCAATGAGGAGTGGGTATTCGAAGTATGGATTAGATACTTATGAAACACATGTGATGGATTTAAATGAATCGGAAAGCATATGTAGAGGATGGAAAACGATAGGTAGAGAGCAAAGTAACAAGAATTGGAATCGTATCGGAATCGGCACGGCCGAATCGAATCGTGAATCGGGGGTGAATCGCTGGTGAATTGGCGATGAATCGGCAAATTTGAAAAAACCCTTTAAATGTAGAGATTTTAACAATTTAAGACTTATTTCATGCACCCTTTACTGAATATAACTTAAACACACTATAACATCATCAAATAGAAGTTGAAACTTAACATATATAAACATGGAAGTTTGTGTTTACCACATGGGGTAAAGAGTTTTTATAAGACAACTTCACATCCAACACCTACTCCAAGTGCTTCAAAGCATATCACCCCTCTCAAAAGGCTTGCTCTATTGTTCTCTCCACCACAGACACTCCATGCCTGCAACAGCTTCAGGTCTCATCAACTGGTGAGACTTCCCACGACTGATAACCGCAGCGACTGGGGGTCTAGGGGGCAACGCCCCCAGCGGGGTCGAGGGGCAGCGCCCTCGCGGGGTCCTGCCAAGCGCGCTCCCTGTCGCGATACAGGGCGGGGTCGAGGGGCAGCGCCCCCGTCGCCAAAACCAAATTTGCACTCTGAAACCCACACAAAACTATATGGAACACAGTGTTTTTGTCATTTTCTTCTGATCCCACACTCTTTCTGGGAACCGTTGCTGTTTTACTACCTGATTATGTCTTTCCCTTCCCTTGGGCATCATCCGTTATGCATTCTAAACATTTTTTATTTGTCGTCGTTTTTTTTTTTTTTTTTAATAACCTATGGTTCTTCTTTTCTCTTCTCCTCTCTTCTAGTCATGCTTAACAATTAGAAGGCCCTTTAGGGTTATAACAAAGAGGAAAGGTAAAAAAGAAAGCAAAAAACATAAGTGATTTTTTTATTATTTTCAACTAAACATGCATGCTATTGCCAGCCGATTTTTGAAGATTTCTAATGGCGATTCAGGCGATTTTTTGAGTGAATCGCTGATACATGTGATTCACCCGATGAAATCGCCGATCATGATTTCCGACTCCAAAAAAATCGGGGTGCATGAATCTGATCGCTGAATCGGCGATTCACGCGATTTCAGCGCGATTCTCGTTACTCTGGTAGAGAGGGAGAAATCATGAAGTGGGTGATGAATATGCTTTGGGACATGAAAGTGAAACACATGGTAATGTGTGCAAATGAAAACTCTTGACTTCTAAATAATGATTTGGGCTTTCAAGATGGAATTAGATAGAGTGGCTTACATTTATATGCAACATGTAATGAGAAACAGAAAGTGAGATGACATACGAATGTGGATGGAGGATTAGCTTAGATTGTAAGTCCGTGTGAAGGATGAGATGAAATGCCTTATGACATAGAATGATGGAATTACTTGTATTTTGTTGATGAAGTGTAAGTGCATATGGAATGAATGAATGCAATGCGCCTTGAGGCGAAGTGAGCTTTTATAGACATCTTTGAGGAAAGGTGAAGTCCAAGTATATGGGAAAACATGCACATGATATTGTTTAACCTATTAAAAAGTGACTTTTAGTCAAAAGTAGGTTTTCAAGATGCAATTACAGTAAAAGACTTTTCATGTAATCATGACATGCGATTGGGTGCTGAAAGTGAGATGAGTGAAAATGGAAATGGAGAATGAGATTACATGTACGTGTGGATGATGGATGGAAATACATGTAATCGCATGTGAAGAATGAGATGTGAACAATTATGACATGGAAAGATGGAAATGGAATGAAATGATGCTTTTGCATGAAATGGAAGGTGGAGTGAAATGAAACATGCTCAAGTTCCTGGGAAAGAACTTGCAACTTCTTCAAAATAAAGAAAAACCGAAATGCAAACAAACAAAACGCAAAACAATCACAAAAGAAAAACGAACCTTTGGCAAAAGAATCAAACATGTCAACAAGCAAGCCACTTCAACATGCAAATTCGAATTTGGAGTTGGGGAAAAAACCAAAAGCATGAAAATGAACCATTTCATCATTTTTAAAGGGAAAACACACTTTTCATGGCATCTAAATCAACAAGTGTGAAGCATCAAGCCAAAACATGCATAAAATCAGCAAGATAAGTATGCATTTAATTAGCAAGAAGGAAAATGTCCACTTGATGTTTGTGTGCCAAAAATGAAGGAGAAAGAACCACCAATGCTGAAAATTTCTCAAACATACTTGGACCTCTTCAAACTTGCAATGATGAATTTGAAATGAGCATCTAAAGAGATGTTTTCCATGTATTTGCCCAAAAACATGACGAACAAATCCAAAACACAAAATGTTTTTGGCAATATGCATGAAGGAAAACCCATTTTTGTGAAAAACGTGGTTCTAAAAAGGCATTACATGGACCAATTTTCACCTTAGAATGTAAAAATATGCCATCCAATGTCATCTAGAATGAGCAAGACTCCAAAATGATTCCTCATTTAGCAAATATGTGAATTTTAAAGGCCCAAATCTGAGCGTTTTTCCTCAAAACGTGTGTTCAAATGGAGTTGTAATGGCACGTTTTGGGCAAGAAATTCAACGCTTCTTGTACGAGAAGGATTGGATATGCAAAAAACGTCCTTAAAGGAGAAGATTGAAATTCATTTCATGAAGAAATCTGAGATTTCTATGCAAAAATGTGTTCTTGGGAAGAACTTGCATGAAGTTTTGCCCTCAATTCTCAAAAGTGGGTTTTAGAAAGGCAAACACGTACATTTGAATGCAAAACGCACCTCTTGGAGGTGTTTGCATATATTAAAAATGTGCTTTTTTCCCAAAAACGGGTTTAAAAGATGCATATACATGTCTCATTGGTTAAACACACCTTTTAGGTGCAAAGACATGTTTGTAATACTTGTAATTGCAACCTCAAGGCCAAAACACACCTTTTAGATGCAATTGCATGTTTTAAAAATGTGCATCTAATGGAGAACACACCTTTTAGGTGCAAACGCATATGACATACACATCTCAACTTTTTAATGTTTGTGCATGTTTTAGTTGCAATTACTTGCATTCTCCATCAAAATTGCACCTTTTAGGTGTAGTTGCATATTTTTTTTATGAAATATGCTTGTAGACATGATGAAAATAACTTAAGTGATGATGTAAGCACATGTCAATTTAATTTTTAATGAAATATCAACTTAAATGAGACAAATAATATTCACACTATCATATAAAAAATATAATGTGCAAATATCGTTTTAAAAGTAATATTTGCTAGAGCATTTGATTTAAAAATAAAAAATTAAATTGAACTATATAGTTAATATAGTCAATTAAGTGAAAATCAAAAAGCAATTCAACTTCAAAATAGTTACTTAAGTGAAAAATTTAAATGATAAAGTAACTTTGCTAGAGCATTTGATTTAAAAATAAAAAATTAAATTGAACTATATAGTTAATATAGTTACTTAAGTGAAAATTTAAAAGCAATTCAACTTCATAATAGTTACTTTAAATGAAAAATTTAAATGATAAAGTAACTTAAAAACATAACGTAAAGTGAATTTAAGTTATATTTTTCAAAAAGTGAAAGTCAAATTAAAAACATAACATAACGTGAAGGCCTGAAAAATCAAGCATAGGCTCAACAAACAAAAAAATGGAAAAGACTTGACAAAAGCCTTCAGTAAAAGAATTTGTTATTTGAATTGGAGTTAAGTGATCAATCAACATTAACCATTTGAATAACAAGTTTAACCGAGAGAAATATGAAACTAGTTTGAAAAAGTTTCGTACTGTTACCTACATTTTGTGGTGAGAAAATGCAGGACAACAAAAATCATCACCATTGACGATAATATGATTTCTAGTAGCAGCTAGGATAAATTATCAATAGTATTTACTTAAAATATACCTCCAATCAAGCTACTTCCCCTATTGCCAATGGTGGCCGGTGAAGTTTATTTCCTTATTCTGTAAGTGCCAAAATATCTCCAGCAGCAACCACGTTAGGGATAAGATCATATGACATCCAAGCATCTAGAAATGGTCACTAATGGTTCACTTCCAGCAGGATATGTCTTGTCTATGACTTCAGCCAATAAATCATCTGCATCAATTTATTTGTGCCAAATGCAAAGCCAGACCATCTGGTTGTATTCTTATTTCATATCTTTCTCTGCTGCTGATCAGTATTCCATATATATTTTTTATTGATGCCGCTCTGCTGCAAATTTCCCTTTTAATGGTTTTGTGCTGACATTTTATATCTCCATCGAGTGGCTGTTAAAGTTCCTTGCTGTCACCTAATTTATATCCGTGTGGAGAAGGGGAAAGAATTGACTCCTTTCAATGGTCACGACTAGAGGAGTTGGTGTTTTGTTATTAATTTATAGTTATGTTTAACGTTTTAATGATGGATACATATAACATTGTATGTACTTAAAGTTAATATAGACATTATAATATTTTAGATCTTATAAAATGATACTATGTAGAAATATTTATATCTTAAATTATTAAATGTATATAATATCTGTATTTTATAATATCTATATATATATTATGTATTATGAGATATAATGATGTTAAATATTTATATCTCAGTTACTGATTCAGATGCAGATGCGGGAAGTGGGTGCGAGATGTGGGATTCTTTTTTGGGAGAGGAAGTCGATATATATATATATATATATATATATATATATATATTTATAGGAAGAAACGAAAGAAATATACAAATTTAAAACATTTGATAGTATGATACTTGTAACTTCACCAACACATATTGACTAAGATTATAAACCATATCATATACATCTATGTTCACGATTCAAATGTAAATCCGCAAATCATCACAATTACAAATCAAAATATATTTCATCATTCAATGTTTATTAATCCGAATCTGAATCATATGGATTCGCAGAAAAATCCTAATCATCTCTTTTAGGATTTAGGAGCACAAAATAGGTTGAAAGATGTATTTCCTCATGTGCTAATAAAGTGTTTTCAGTGGCAAAATTTAAAAAAATGGATAGTTCTGGCTGGCTGGAAGCCGCTTCCAACCATCCTCCACCCACCTCTGCTCCTGAATCCACTTCTGGCTGCATCTGCTTCCACCTCTGCAAGCAGGAAGCCTGAATCGGTATCTAAGATTTATATTATTATAATATAGCTGTAGGGAGAGGCATGCCACTCACATTAAAAGAGGGGATATATAAATAAATCCAAGGAATTGGCCTCAATGCATCAATCATCAGCAGGCAAAAATGTATGCTCAATAATAGCATCGATCTAATAACAGAAGAAAACATCGATCTAAGAGAAACATCTGATGAAACTTGCAATACAATGTATACTTGTTTTATTGCATCGAGCAAGGAGACCCTGAAGCAATTCATCATCAATATATCGAATAAGAGATAAATAGAATGAAGGAATAACAGAGGAGAAATATATTCCAATTTGTTAATTTTCAAGTCAAATAGTGAGAAGATATGTTAACATGAGATAAGTCTATTTCCATGAGCATGCACCAAATACTCAACTAGAGGATACAAAGATTTTGAAAGGGGAAAGTAAAGAAAACCCCTTGTGTAATATTATGAATGAAGGCTAAGCCTAGGGAAACGAGAGGGAGAAAAAGTAAGAGCCATTGACTCATTACAATAACATCAATGTGATTGTTGAGAAGAATGAGAGAGAGGCATCTCTTTTATAGAGATGAGAAGGGAGTTGCATGTGTAACTCTCATTTATGTGAATGCCAACATTCATAATAAGTGTGTGCAAAGTGTCAAGATCCTCCTAAGGAGGATGTCCTCACAAATGGACAAGAGGACAAGTAAATGGCATGTCCTCACATGTGGACTAGAGGACAAACTACACGTAGGGATTCTTGGAATATCCCAAATTAAATACATCCAAGGAAAGATTATATTTCTAACACCCCCCCTTGTTCTTGACTTGGGGAGATTAAAACTAGGGGTATCAAACCCAATTTACAAAGAATACAACTTGATCTTTGAAGTGATTCAATTGTTCAAGACACCTCTTGTTAGCATGGGTATAAGTTTTGGAGATCCAAGAGAAGTGGATACGTCCTGTGAATGTGTTATATTTTCAAGTGGATTCATGGTGCATAGGATATGTATAACACATAATGATGCCTTGATGGATTAATGGAAAAAGATAGAAACAAGAAACAGGGGAACTATTCACAAGGGGAATTTTGTCTTATAGTCAAGTTAGCAATCCTAAGGATAAGAAAACTCTAATAGAAAAAAATGGAATAGAGAGATAAATGAAAATGTAATTCGCCACCACAAAGAAATGGAGGTAACTTGATATCAAGATGAACTATATGCTCAAAATATCAGAAAAAGAAAGAATTTATCAATGCTCTCGTGAAAGGATATACTAATGCACAAGTGACCACTGACAAGGCCAACTAATGAAACCTGCATCAACATTGTGTCAATCATGTGGATATAGACAGCCCACTAATGAATCATCATCTCACTACAAGAACATGGGTAGCTAATCCATAACCTGCATGACTCACTATCTTAGCAATGAAGTATGCAGAGCATTATCACATTAGTATAAACTATAAATTAAAGACATATGAGAGAGACAAAGATAAACGAAAAGCAAGGTCACCGGGAGACGAGGAGACTTCAAGGTCTTCGGTACTGGTACTGGTACCGGTATGGCAATTTTCCAAATAGGAGACGGGGGTACTTGGAGACGGCAAATTTTTTTTAAAATTTTTTTTTTAATAGTTTAAAGAGTCTAATACTAAAAGTAAATACAAAATTTGAAAATAGTAATACTGTAAGACTAAAGTAAATAATAATAGTAATGTCACATCAAAAATTAAAATAGACTCATAGAGTCAAAGATTTCAAAACTCACATGATCACAATATTGTATCTCATAGACATATTTGTTTTTCGAATATTGCATATGATCACCATCATATCAGATTGATAATTGTTGAGATTATCATTACATATTCAAATTTTAAATTCAAAAAAGTAGAGTTTGATGCTGAATTGCCGATATACAAACAAAAATGAACACTTTGTACAATAAACAAAAAACAGAAATATATCTAGTATTAGTATGTCAATGGTACTATCATCTACTCCACAAGGTTGTGATCATCCATCTCAAGGTCTTCAGGTATCATGCTCTCCAAAAAATCATCTCTCCAAAAATATTTGAAATGATTAAATCATTTAAGTTGTTGAATAAAAATAATTTTTTAAAAGTGTTTCTAATGGTTTTAAAGTTATTAATTTATTAAATAAAATATTTTAAATGATTTAATCATTTAAATTGTTAGTGGTCTTAATTTTTGTATTAAAAACATTAAAATGAGGGATAAAATATATAAAATAATTTAATATTATGTTTTACTAGGAGACTTCGGGGAGACTTCACTTTTTGGATTAGAAGACGGGGAGACTTCAGGAGACTTCGTCATGAAGTCTCCAACCTTTTTTGAGGTCTCCGGAGATGCGAAAAGTCTCCGAGGCGCGACTTTTAGGGGGGAGACGGGTCTTTCGGTAACCATGATGAAAAGAGCGTGTGACTCAAGCACTAGATCAATCAAGATCCTAATTTTCCAAAGATGTTTATCAATAGGCATTTTGAGTATTAACAACATATTGCTTTCAAATAAGAGCATAATAATTGAAAATGGAGGGAAACTCATGTAATAACCTCCTCTTCATGAGGAACAAATGGAGGGAAACTCCATATAAATATCATCCTTCCAAAGTGGAACAAATATATCAAAACGGAGGGAAACTCTATATAAAATGAGTGCACACCATTATAGGATGGAGGGAAACTCCGTGAGCCAGATAAGGAAACTATGTGTCAGTTATACAGTATACTTGAGGGGTCCTTCATGATATGAGTCAGATATAACTGAGGGGGCCTTCTTAGTTAACCTTGGCTCCCTATGCAACTTACACAAAATCCAATAAAATTCACATTAATCAATTGTATAAACCATAAGGTGCCAACATAGGTATTAAAAGATGCTATAACAACATAAAACTGCAACTATGTGCAAATCTATAGACCATAGGAAAATTGAAGGCAATTGTGTATGATAACTCATAATCCTAATTAATTTGAGAGAGCAATGAACAAAAAGGAAATAGATAACAGGTAAAAAACTCCAGTTCGGGTGACCTAAAAAATAGATATTGAAATAGTCAAAGTGACATAATCAAGGAATCATAAAGAAAAAGACTTTAGATGTCAACTAAATTTCAGTGGCATACGATTCCAAGTAGTGTGTTCCACAAGTTATGAGTGAAAAACCAATATTGCCTTGGAATACAAGAGAGATTCAACAAACTTCAATAATAATATCCTCAATGAGAGGAAGAGTTGATAAACATCAATTGAGATAAGTGCATACGAAAACTTGGATGTAGGGATTTTCCATGGGTCCCAAAAGAGGGTAACTATGAATTAGGTAATACTGATGGGTCCTCAATAGTTAACCTTCGAAATAAGGCTCCCCATACAACTTACCAACAAATGCACAAAAGGTGCAAAAATAATTGGAGAAAACCTCAAAAAAAGGAAGTGGAACTCAATAGCTGAGATGGAGGGAAACTCCACGGGTCCCTTTGTAGGCTAAGGTAACTAGGACTCAAATAGAACTAGGTTCCTTAATAGTTAACCTTGAAAATTGGGTACCCTACTCAATGAGGTTGCATAAAAGGATACTATAACAAGCACAATATAGTGCATATGGGCATGATCTTGGATCATATTAATGGTATAAAAATGAGTGCACATAGAAAAGGATGCACAACATAGGCAGTACCGAGGCAATTTAGAATGGAAGATTCATAATTTGTGAACACTAATAATTTATATGCCACGAATACTCAAAATAATTCAATGATAATAATTGAAACAACAAAAATTCTATGTGCATTAGAGTGACCATAGATAGATTAATTGCAATAGGTCAAGAAAACAACCCCCCTCTTGAAAAATTTAAGTGTACTTTGATTGGAAAAATTCCTCTATGAAATAAAGCCCTTAAAAAAAATTGAACATACATGTCTCAAAATGAGAGATCATTTGATTATTTAGTAAACTAAAACAATAAGTATCTATACTAATCAATACTAGTCAAAGTATAAAAAAAGGTGCAAAGGGACATAGTATGAATCAATATTTTGATTGATAAAAAAATGTGAGTTACAATTTTATGAGGAATAAAAAGAATGTAAATATATTAAATTTTATTAGTAGAGTCGCTTTAAAAAAAAAAAAAATTAACTTTGAAGAAGTTAGTTCCACACAACATAAATATTAACTTTAGTTGAAACAGTTTGAGATTTTTTATTTAGAAAATATATTCTACAATAATTGAACAAAGGATAATTGTTAAAAAAAACCTTCATAAACTATGTATTAAAATAAAAGAAAACTTTTGAAAAAACTCAACTTTCATGAAAAAACTTCAATATTTTGAAAAAAAATAATATTTCAAATTAAAATTTTTGTAACAAATATAAAATGGAAGAGTTTCCCAAAAGAAGTATTTATGAATGTTTTATTAGAAAGATTTTAATTTTTTTTTTAAATTTATAGTTTTACTTATATAAAGTGTTTTTAAAGAATTCAAGAGGATATCGAGACTTGAAAGAAAGACAAGCTTTCTTTAAAAGTATAATATCCTTGTTCACAAAAAAGGCACGAAGCCCACCATTAAATGATAATTAACTATAAAGATGTAAAGATGATGGAGCAAATCCATATGAAGTAATAATGAAGAAAAAGCTCTGCACAAATAATACTGAAGTGCATAAAAAGATGCCAGTTAAAAAAAAAAAAACAATTTTAATTAGAGAAAAGACGTACAAGGCAGCAGGTTCAAAAAGTATGGTTGAAAGAGGGAAAAAATTATATCAAACGGCAATGCCTGAGTGCATATTTATAAAATAAGGATAGATGATTTCTCTGGAAAAGTCTTCAACACAGATGTCAGTGGGAAAAAATCTTAAGAAATGCTTTTGTCAAATAATAATTTTAAAAAATGATACTTTTGAACTGATTTGCTAATGAAGTAAGTTCAAACGCCAGAAATGGAGTTTGAGGCCACCTGACAGATTAGTGAGGCAGAGATTTTAACATGGGGTGTTGTCCATACTGTGGCGGTGGCATCATGGAAGTGGGTTGAGGAGTGTCTCCATACTGCTGTGAGAAGAAAAGTCAAACAAACGACAAGGAAAACTAGAAATGAAGGGGCTAAGAGAAGAAAAGCCGCATGAGGAAGCAAGAACAAATGTAGATACCAGATGAGGAAAGAGCTCAAATCCAATCCCAAATACGGATAACAGAGATATAAGAATTTTTATATAGATTTGTTTTAGTTTGAAATACAGAAGAGAATTGAGATTTTAGCTATATTAATGAATTGTCCACTGGTTTCACTGCCAAAATTATCAATCTCCACTGAAATGTTTTAAAAATACAAGTAGCAAACCAAAAAGGAAAAAAACGAGAAGGCAAAAATATATACATAAAGATATTGAAATGAAATGAAAACGTGACAGAATAGTAGGAGAAGGTAATGATAAATTTAGTTTGAAATATTGTTTAAAAAAATGATCAAATAGCAATGATTCAAAATTGGAAAGAATTTAAATAGAATTTTTGACCGCAAAGATTTTAATTAAACATAAGAGACAAGAAGTGGTGAGATAATATAAAAATAGAAAGTGTTTGAAATAATAGGAAATGATTAAAAATTGTTATAAAGGCATAATGAGCTGATAAATGACAGACAATGATCGAATAACGGCAGAAAATGTGACAAACAGTTAAATGATGAACTTGAACAGCGAAGGGAAGAAGTAAATGGATGCAAAGTTTTGAATACTCACATAACAAATAGATTCCATATGCATGGTAATGCTTTCTTGGTGAGAATGCCAAAAGAATGCACTATGGGTTGTTGCGAGTCAAATGCAACAAGAAAAGGCCAGCAGACGCAGGTCAGAGGAAAAATATAAGCAGTGACAAAGTGATTGGGACAAAGGGAATGGGAAAGAAGTGGCATGGAGAATAACTGACAGCTTAATAGCTAAATCAAGATTTGGATTTTGGAATGATGTCCCTATTGCACAAAGGAATGGCCAACAACATGAGAGAATGACCAGGTAAAATAGAGCGATAAAATGGGAGTTGGTGGAAAAAGTCAGCAATGATGTCAAAGAGGTGCATGTATAGTGCCAAAAAGAGAGAAGCTTGCAGCAGAGCAAGAAAAAACAATAGGATTAAAATTAGAATGATGCTTGAGGGTGCTCACAAGCCCGAAACTAAGGCCTGCAAGAGAAAACCAAAAACAAAAGAAGTGACGAGCACGTAGACAAAAAACAAATAATCAGTAAAGAAATGTTAAAAAGATCAAAGATTAAAATTAGATTAAATGAGATCTCTGAAAGCGTCAAATGAAGATAAACTAACTGAAAGAAATTATGAATAAACTGCAGTAGATTACTTCGAGAAATAGAGAGATACACAAAATATTAATAAAATATGTGATGCTAAAAGAAAAAAGGGGTCTAACGAGCCCTGCGAACTCCAACTACTACAGGAAAAAAATAGAGCAAAATTTTATTCTGATTTAGATTAATCAGAAAGTACAGAGATTTTAGCTTTAATCTGAAAACAGTATGAAGCAAATTAAAACTTGCAAGAGTATGATTATTTAGATTAGATTACATATATAAAAAAACTTTACGCTTCAATTATACATAAATGAATAAATAAAATATAGCTTGTAAGATTAATGTTTAAAAAAGAATGCAAAGTTTGTCTTATTTTGGCGGCAAGCCTTCCAAAACAAGAGGAAAAAAAACGGGTTAGTTGCAAAAATGATTAACAAAACCTGCAACACAATGAGTTCGAATGAGCTAAACAAAATAATAAACTGTTCTCTCAAGAGTGTCTCCAAATAGGTGAGCTCCAATGAATGACAACCTTCAACACTCAAAAGTCAAAACAAGGATTAGTTCCTTAGCTTTGATACTATGTTAGAAATGTTTAAATGAATGAATCCAAGTGACCACCGAATACTCAACAAGAGGAGACAAAGATTTTGAAAGGGGAAAGCAAAGAAAACCCTTGTGTAATATTATGAATGAAGGCGAAGCCTAGGGAAAAGAGAGGGAGAACGTGTAATGCCCCCAATTTTAATAAAATACTTTAAATATAAAACGGTCCCAAAAATTTAAATAATATAATTTGGACCTTTAATTATTTAATAATGGGGCCCAATTTTTATTAATTATTTGTAGGTGTTTGCTGTGTCGGCACTCTTTTGTAAACCCTTGAGAGTTTCTCCGGAGGGGAATTTATGTGCGGTATGTAGGTAGTTGTTAGTATGCAATTTGTTTTATTATTTCTCTACTGCGAATTCCCATTGAGATTCCTCTGTTGTTTGCCATTTCAGAGGTGAAAGATCATGCCTACTTGGTTCTTCCGTTTCAGTGGGATTCAACCCTCACCCTATTCCATTTGTATGGTTTGGCTTGAATCTGGCAAATCAGAGCGGCATTTTATCTATCATTGTATCTAGCGAATCTGAAGTGCTATTGTTGTTTCTCTATGTGCAATCATCTGCAAATAGTTATTGGTAACGACTAACGAGTGATCTTTATGTGTGGATGCGTAAAATGCTCTGGCTTAGCATACACTTTCCGTCACCCTCCACCCATACACCATCTACTTGCAACCGCACAGATCCATCATCCTCACTGCACGACTGCCCCATTATCCCTTACAGCGATATCCGTACATCGTCGATTCCATACTGTAAAACCTTTGTGCTAACCATACGGGTACAACCACCCATGGGCCTACCGTATGGCCTCCCTGTCTATATCATGGGGCATCCTTTTACATTGTATATCGTAGGGTTCCCCTTACCTCCTACTGTATGGACAAACTAGCCTTCATTCTGTGCCCCACCCCATCATTGAATAGACTCCTTCCTTTTACCGTTCAGCTTAGTTTCTGTATCGTACGGACCACCTTCCTTAACCATACGGTCTCCCAACTACACCGTGCAATCAGCATCACCACCGTACAGTCCTCCCCTTTATACTGTACAACCTCCCCTTCTTAGTTGTACGACTTTACACCCAATATCGTACGAACTTTTCAGAGGACCATACGGACAGCTTGAGTAGCATTTGGATCCACACCCATTGCACCGTACGACATCTTAAGCAGCCTCCCACCCACCATACGGCCACCAACTACATTGACGGTTAAAAATCATAGCGAAGTTAGTCAAGAACATTACAAAAAGAGTTGGAGCCTTTGACTCATTACAATAACATCAATGTGATGTGCTGAGAAGAATAAGAGGCATCTCTTTTATAGAGATGAGAAGGGAGTTGCTTGTGTAACTCCCACTTTTACGAATGCCACCATTCATAATAAGTGTGTGCAAAGTGTCAAGATCCTCTTAAGGAGGATAAACTAATTTCCTTATAAAAGGGATTACAAATGAGTTGTCGTCACACATGGACAAGAGGACAAGTAAATGGCATGTCCTCACAATGGGACTAGAGGACAAACTACATGTAGGGATCCTTGGAATATCCCAAATTAAATACATTCAAGGAAAGATTAATATTTCTAACAGTTCATATTCCAAATACTAATGGTAATATAGAGAGCATTTCTTAGTTTTATACATGTATATATATGCACATCTCTATTATGTACTAATAAATTTTAAATAAACGTAACAGCATTGCAACAGCTCATGGAAGGGGTAAAGCAAGAATCTACATTAAGAGAGATCAGCTTTAGGATGTCTTGCTTCTGTGGGAAGTAGGGAAACAGCTATTAGGGCACCCTATTGCACTGTGAAAGAGAGAGAATGGCTTAGGTCACCCTATTGTAATTTCCTTTCCAACTCCCTTTGTTGAGGGAGTGAAAGACAAACTCAAAGATCTCCGACCGTGGAAGAATGGAAGGGAATTTCATGGAGTAAGAATTGTTGTCTTAAAGCACCCTACCATGCCTCCTAATACCATATCTTATATGACTGTGATGCCCATACAAATCAGATTTTCAGTTTATTGATGAATATATGATTTCTCTATTCTATTAATAGATTTTTTTCATGAATTATATTTGCAATGTTTCCTAACTTGACTGCAGATTTTAAGAAACATGCCTCGCTCATCTTGTTCTTACGTTAAGAATGTGTCACTATCCCTAAGTATATTATATGCTTTGGTTTATCTGGTTTTGTGAATTTATGGCAAAATATAGAGTGGTCCAGCAAGGGAACTGTAGCATCTCTAACCATATAGTTGTCTCAATTTTTCTCCACAGAACACATAAATTTAACAACAGATTTGCATGCAAAAATTTCCCACTCATTCACCAAGTACCAATATCCAGCTGAAAATATATGTATTCTGAAAATAATATTTCTTTACAATCCTACATCAAACAATGTAATAATCAATCTCAAACACAGAAATACAGTCAGATTGATAATAAAAAAAATGTTTATGCACAAATTAGATACACGTGTGATATTTCAAACAAGACAATGGGTTCTTGTCCACTACCTCCAAACTCAAGGGTTTCTGTCCTCAAACTGGTAGAAAATTTAAAGCCTCCAAATAACTCTCAATGAGAAAAAGATGAAATCTGAATCACAAAACCAAGTATGCTGAAATGACTTCCTCCATCTTTTAAACACAACTTGGTGACCCTTCACATTCCTCCTTCTGTCTCTTAATATCCTTTTAAAAAATAATACTTTTCCCCCACTATAGGAAAATAAAGCACTCATACATAATAAAGTGACATTAATAATACAAACTTAAGTTATAAGTCACTTTATTAATAAATCAATTAAACCTTCATGCATTTGAATTTCTAATCAAATGGACTCAGATATGCATGTGTGATAGCTTGCTGGAAAGGTCTTAACAAGACTAACCTTGAAATGTCAAGAATGCTGAGCCTACTGACTTAATAAAAGTGGTAAGTGTCTAGAAACCCTACTGAAACAACCTTGATCGACCAACAACTAAAGCCACCTATGCCAAAAACTGAACTGATCTCAGTCAGCCCACGAGAGTAAGGAAATTAGGCTAATAGTGCAACGAAACTCACTGACCTAGAAAAGGGGACATGATAGGGACATTACAGACAATGGGTTTGGCCATTTTGTCCATCCTAACAAACATAAATATATTGTCCATTCTCCACTTGCTCATTTAGTTTATATTTCTTAGCATCTTTGTTTTTCTTCTGGTGAGCTGTGCTTAAGCTGGATGGTTATCTATGTTTATTGAGTGTGCAGCATTCTCCAAGCTACCTTCATTACATGTGCTTGATTGAAATAGTGGAGGTTCTATGTATTGAATTCAGTTTGTGCAGGATACGTTTTGTCTACCATTATATTGGAGATGCTTATGTTTCTCAAATTCATTGGGTGAGGAGAGTGAGCATATAATGCTCTACCATAATCACCAAAATGGTAGTTAGTCAGAATTGTTTGTTTAGATCTCATCTGCATATCTTGCGAAATTGTTGTTTTCTAAGAAATGTTATTCAGTAGGCCTAAATGAACTATATCAAATGTTAGCAAGGTATGTCATACATACCCAGCATAACTAGAAATCTCTTCCAGTTATGGAAGAATTGGAAATGGCCTTTCTTATGTTTTACATGTCCCATAGATATTGCATGTAAATCATAGAGAGTTTATCATACAAATGCTATTTATTGGTTATTTCTTTCACAGTTCTTTGCTCTTGTATAAATAATGCAATTGCCTTGATAAGAAATTGTCTTTCACACACGCACACACACACGCACACGCACACACACACGCACACGCACGCACGCACGCACGCACACGCACACGCACACGCACACGCACACGCACACGCACACACACACGCACACACGCGCGCACACACACACACACGCGCGCACCCGCACACGCGCGCGCACACCCACACACGCGCACACCCACACACACACACGCGCGCACTCACAACACACAAACACACGCATACACGCACACGCGCACCCACACACACGCACGCACGCACGCACACACGCACGCACACACACACACAAACACGCATGCACGCACGCACGCGCACACGCACACACAGACACACAGACACAGAGAAATAAAATGTGCTGCCTGCAAATTTTTTGTCATTTACTGCTTTAGGATGATTCTTTAAGTTCATGTTTTTTCACCTTTTGATTTAGATTGAAATTTACTTTGTGCAGGGGTTGCTGTGGCGCTGTGTTCCTCTTTAATATCCTTGCAGAAAAGTATTTGATATGATTTCTTTTCTAGGATGTTCTGATATATGTTAGTTGTTTTGAATGCTTTTGTTTCATTAGATCTCAAGCCATATTTATTTTGTTTGTAAAATAAGCACTGAAGTTAGTTCACAATACCAATGTTTTAAAAATTTCTTGCATTGTTGAAGGCCTACTTGTCTTTATCGTTGGGAGTAGTTTTGAATCTCTCTGTGCTGTAATTTACCGTCGCATGCTTCAGAGTTTAGGATTATTATATAGTAGCAGGATTTGCAGTGGCTGTAGCTAAAGATTTGATATTTTACTACTAACAGTTGTACTTGAGCACTTTGATTGACTATAGTAAGATTTTGTGCCGACCGTTTTTATCCCATGACATTGTTGACACTAGGAACTATTAAGCATAGTGTCAAACATATAGGTTTTTAAATAGACAAATTGTTTTGAGAAAATGAATATTTTGAAGTACAATTACCTCAAATGATGTAGATATGATGCTCTTTGCCTTATTCCTTTTGTTCTCTTCGCTCGTCATAATTGTTCTCTTATTTTTCTTCTTTGTTATTTAATTTTAGTTAGTGGGGTTCTTTTAGGTTTAGTGATGGTGTAATGGGTTGGGGTGGTCGTTGTAAAAGTTCTCCTTCCATCTTACAATTAGAAGAAAGTAGACAAAAGGAGGGCAACAAAGGCACTCATAGGTATCATGGGTCTTATAGGGTTAGAGGATAGGGCCTACTCCTTCCATTGGGCCACAAGTATGGGAATTGAGCAAATGAAGTTAGTTGTAATTTCAATTTTCTATTCCTGTAACTCTTGGTTCACATCCTTTTCTGAAACATGCTAGGTGGAGTAATGAATTGCACACTGAGGCTAAGCTGGCATGTGCTAACTTTTTGTACTACTACAACATTCCATTTAGAAAACAATCGATTGAACCTGCAAAAGCCAACATGTAAGGAAGTAAATGGACTGTAATGTATCCACAAGATTGCACAAGAGTCAAAATTTACATCACAGACCTTTTTTTGAGAAATCCCACCACCAAAATTTAACTGCGGAATCCGGTACTGGTGTGGGTATGACAATAGTTTTTTCCCTTGGGTATTAATTAGTATGGGTACGACTAGAGACACTCTCACACACATTTACATGCTGGAACTAAAAAACTATAAATTTTAACAAGAGTGATATTCGTTAAATCCATCAATAATTGGTATGTGCTGATATATGTAGTGTCGGTCAGATGCAATGCTCACGTCAAATGCATGCACATAATACCTGTGCCAAATCAGAACACCTTGGAAGTATCCTTGCATCTAATCTAAAAGTTCACTTATATGTGGTTTAGAATCTAAACCACATATAAGTGAAATATACTAAATCTGCAATTCCAGATTTTCTTTTGGAGATCGAGTATATGATCTATTGCTCAAACCAATCAAATTGTTGATCATTTATGCCCTTAATATATTGGAAATAGATGGAGTATATAATCCCTTCAGATTGGAGGTCTTAAATGGAGTTTCTTTAGTGCTTAATCTCACCCGCTTAATCTCACCCGATTAGGATCAGGTCTGTTAGACAATTCATTGTGAACCATCGTGTCTATTCATTAGAAGTCATATCATGAACTGTCATGACCGCTCATGATATTGCCCTTAATATCATTATAAATATAGATTAAAGAAGAAGAGATAAGCTTCGAAATAGATAAATGCATCCTCTCTTCTTAATCGGCTATATCAGACTGCAGATCAACATATACACAATCAGATTTGTGATACAGTTTACAGTATAGTTTAAGATGAGCTCCACTTCTATTTGTTTATCATCTGCAAGAAAATCAACATATCAGTATTTCTCAAATCAAAATTGCCATCTATATACGAGTCTGAGAAGATAAGATAGATAAGATAAAATTATTAATGTCCAACAGAAAACCACAAAAGGTCTATTGGACTGAGAGTTTACAACCAGACCACTAACGACAGTAGGAGCACCAAACGGTGTCCAAAAAAAAGGCGAACAACAAGAAACAAGAAGAGATAGGCCAAGGCAAAGATTAGGAGTCCTTCCTTGGCAAAAATAAATCAGTCACAGAATGATAGGACTGTGAGTAGAGAGGAGCCTTGAACTATCTTTGTGAACTCTTGGAAGAGTGTCGTTGACGTAAGAAACCATTGCTGGGTCTGACAGATCTGGAATGGCCAGTACAACTAGTAAAACTAGATGGCCTTTTCGCACACCGTAAAGGAGATAAGGGTGTGAAAAAGACAGTAATAAGCTGGTTAGAGGTATGTCGGTGAGGAAGTAGTCACTGTAAACTACTATCACGGAGCAGAGTGGCCTCTTGAAGATAGAGCGCTAGACACTGCTGGTCACAATAACTGAAGAAGGCTGAAAGAGAAAAACAGTTTCGGAACAAACAATAAAATCTTCCTCTGATCTCATAAAAGATAGGGCAACGAAAACTAATCTCTATCTCGGCCTTAGCTAGAGTATACATCTTACAGATCTGTTCACCTTTGTCAATATGATGATCGGTTTGAGCTGGAAGATAGTGAGAACCAACTCTGAAAGACCCCAGAGAGATATGCAGGGCATGATACCACTGTCGAGAAAGGTAACTAGGATGAACAATAATCCTATCACTGATCTCCAGAAAGTGCTCCGCATAGAAGGCCATCCTCGGATGTAAACCTCCATTAGGGTTAGTCCAGGTAGTGGAAATATACTGTCTATAGATATCAAGTCTAACATGCTCATTTAATTCCTGTCGAGAGGGTAGGAGATGAGCAGGGGCATTCAACGAGAACTAATAAGGAGGGAGATGGTTAATATCAATCCCAATTGAGCTCAACAGAGAAGATGCCTGTGCATACCAACAACGAGCAGATAGCGAGTATCAGAACTGTAGTAGCAACAAAAGAACAATGCGCCAAGTAGGAGTATCTATCACGTTCACCAACCAAATCCACAAAACCACGCAGGTGATGAAAGAACCAAATCAGATCAAATATGGTTGCAAGACTGAAGGGATGAGCACCAAACTCAGCAAAAATGATACTATGAGGATTGAACTTGTGGCATCTAATGATACACCGTAAAAGCAGTGTCTTAACCCACTCAATCGAGGTCCAATTAGAACCAAGGAGAGAAGGGCCCCAAACCACTGAGCCATAAAGAATAGTCTGCCGAACAAGGGAGTCCAAGAAGGATAACTTGGACAAGGTATCCTAGAAATGGTGTCTAAAGTACTGTTTTTCAAGCATAGCAAGAGAACCCATACCCTTACTAACTCTAGACTATATCGCCAGTCTCATACTGAAGCAGGTCCTAGAAAGCTTCACTCCCAGATACATATTAGAAATAATCTCAATCTCTTGTCCTTGAAAAAAGAAGTGAAGTTGAGAAGTCTTTAAGCAATTAAGGATCATAACTCGAGTCTTCCCTAGGTTAATTGCAAGTTGTCGCTGAACACAAAAGGAAGCCAAACCATTCAGAAGCATCTGTAAGCTCTCTAGAGAAGAAGCAAGAAGAACCACATCATCCGCGAAAAGAAGAATGGAGATCAAAATCTGGTGTAAGTAACAACCATCACCTGGGAGTGAAGACTTCAAAAGGAAATCCTCAAGCTCATCAATATACAAATTGAACAAAGTGGGGGAGAGAGGACAACCTTGTTTAACCCCAATGGTGCTATGGATTGGAATTGAGAATCCATTAGGAGTCCGGAATCTACCCACCATAGTTTCGTATAATCTCATTATAGCAGTTAGTAACAACTCTGAAATCCCAATCTCTCGAAGCCTCTGAAATAAAGCCATCCTAGGAGCAAAATCAAAAGCCTTGCAAAAATCAACAAAGCAACAGTAAACTTTCTCCAATCTGTGTCTAGCATCCTCAATAATAGTCCTATAATTCCCAAGGTCAGAGATAGGACCGGTCTTATGGATTGGGTAAATTAGATGCTTGGACCAAGAAACTAGAAACCCAGTACAAACCACCTTATTAAAGAGTATAGAGATCCATATTAAATTTGATAAGATAAATTGCTTACTTTGTTACTACAGTCACATTACGTTCTTCAAAATGACTAACACAATCCGATTTGAGGATTGCCTTGAAGCTACAAACAACTGCACAACATGGAAGCTAAGAATCATGATGATTCTAAAAGAGAAAAAGTTAGATTCAAATGTAAAAGAAAAAAAAGTAAGAACTAGAGAATGAACTAGAAAAATAACAATGGATTGAAAATAACGAAAAAGCCATGAAGTTAATAGTAAATGCAGTTAGGGACCATTTAGTACCTATATTGGCAAAACAAGAAACTGCATACCTTATGCTCAAATCCCTTGAGAGTACATTTAAAATAAATAACATTGGCATAACTCTTGCACTAAAAAGACAAATGAATCACATAAGCTTGAATAAAGGAGAATCCATCAATGCATTCTTCATGAGAATAACTGAACTAAGAGATCAACTGTCATCTGTTGGATATGAAATTGATAGAAAAGAGTTATCCTAATAGCTTTTAGGTGGTTTACCAAATTCTTGGGAGTCATTTGTGTTGGGTGGATATTTTGCAACCGATAGTTTTGTGAAAATCCAGTGACGAAATAGGATGATCAGCCACAACGTATGAGACCAAGTCTCTCCTACATTAAAGGAAAGACTCCCCCTTCTCACCGTTCCTTGGATCAACTCAAGGTAAAGAAGAAGACGAGAGATTTTGTAAAGGTTGTTACCAATATTCTTTCCTTTTATCTAAAGAAAAACAAATCTAGTAAAATAAAAATGTTCAAGTGCACTTATAAAAAATAAAGAAAAACCTACCTAATTAAAACTAGCTGAAAATTGAATTTTTTTTAGATGAAACCATTTATTGGTTCAACAAAATAGCTACCATTTTTTAGCAGCTTGTGGTAGCTTTCATCTTCATAAGCAACTTGATATTGATGGAACGTGAACAATTGGAGCAATGATGTCAGTGCCTGATGTAACACCTCTTGGAAGAGATGGTAGAATTCACACTTTAGAAATGAATCGTATTTATTGCTGCTTCAAGAAAGGTCCATGAATGGAAACTGTTCCTTCAGGACTGAACATGCTTCTCTTGCTTCCTTTTCAATTGTATTTTTATGTTCAGGTTCATGTGGAATGTCCATCTTTTCATTGGCCTTCAACCAAACAAGATGTCAAATTGGACATCCCCTTGATCAAACAAATTTTGGATTCTTCTTGCCAACTATAACTTGCTAAATAGGTTCATCAATCACCAACAGGATGATCAGTAAAATCTTGCTCACGCTATTTTTGTGATGACATGATTGCACTGCTTGGATCAAAATATTGGTCACAACCTTCTGACTTGGGAAATTCTTATTTAAAATATGAGAAATTCCTTCTCAAGCTCCAAGATAGAACATATATGCACAATGTATTCAAGTTCATGAACTTCAGACACAAACGCAACATTTTACCTTGATCAAAACTTGCTTGAATGTCCCTTTTATAACATGATTATTTCGAATATTGGAAGAATTTTTTTCCTTAATCTTTTCATCACCAGCCTTCTGAGACTGCGCACACTAGATATGAGAGTCGCTAGCTATGTCTATTTCCTTTTCTCGGAAGAGAATAACAAGATCACTAGCTTCAGATACATGATGTTTCATTGCTGTCTTCGCTAATGGTTCCTCAAATGCAAGCTTCTTTGACTGGGAAACCAATTTTTGTTGATTCCCAACAATAGATCTATGAGAAATTGTTGAAAGAGGCTTCCTTTGTACATCTTCATGTGGAACGAAGAACATGCCTAGAGCTATTTGCTTTTTGAGGGCAAGTAACTCATTTACTAATCTTTGCATTGTAGGATCCATCTTCGTGCTGAAATAAAATGAATTGGAAGAATACAGTCTCCATGCCCTGTAGTGAGGGTAGGTGACCCCCCTTGGGGGGGGGGGGGTATGATGACTTTCTTCAAACCAATCTCGTCCAATTCTTATCTTCCTAGCTAGAACAAGATCACCTTCGATTTCAATTACCAATGCTTGTGCAACTATGAGAGTAGCTGGGGCTTCTCTCCTTAATAGAAAACCGACTTCTGGAATCTGAGCATTGACAAAGAAACACTTCAAATTGGCAGTTGTAGGTTGAGCAACAATTGGAATTGTCAATTTGTTGAAATGAGAAACAAATTCACGCATAGGCATGCGATATGACTTCTTCAACTGAGTAAGCTGGGCCAACAATGAATGGGCATCTTTAGGAGGCTTGAACCTTTCCTAACTTGGCTATGAGAGTAGCCTAGTTTGTGATAGTACGTGGTGGTAAATGGTAGAATCAACGAGCAACGACGGCTTGTAGAGTTTTGACGAACAACCTTACAGATACATTGTCATGTCCCCATTTTAAGATATAATTTTAATAATGATAAGAAAATCATTTTCAAGTATAGAAATAAGAAATAAAAATTACATATATAATATATAATCAATAAAATAATATTTAGTGCAATACTTAAAATAATTAAATAATAATAAATTTAAAATGAATAAATAAATAAATAGAATTAATTACAAGAGAATATTGGAGATAGTACGTTATATTTCTAAAAAAGATTTAATAAATGATAATAAATACAAAATAGATAAGTAATAAATAATATAATATAAATTAACTAAATCTAATAAAAAGTCAAGAGATGTAATAAAAATATGTGACTCTTTAAAGTTAAGGTATAAAAGGGAGGAGAGTTCATTTTAAAGAGCAAGGAAGAAGAGAAGAGTTAAAGAAGGATTATTGGAAGAGGAATGAGAAGAAAATAAGTGACTTTTTTCAAATATTTTCAATGATGAAAGGATGTGACTCTTTGGAAGGGTTGTGATTATGAATGGTTGGGACTCTTCAAAAATATTTTAACTATGAAGAGTTGCGACTTTTCAAAAGGATTCTGATTATGAAAGGTTGTGACTTTTTGATAAATTGTGATTATGAAGTGTTGCGACTTTTTGGTAGCATTGTGATAATGAAGTGATGTGACTTTTCAAAGGATTTTGATTATGAAGTGTTATGATTGTTCCAAACGATTGTGATTATGAATGTTTGCGACTTTTAAAAAGGATTGTGATTATGAAGGTTTGCAACTCTTTGAAAAGGACATGGATGATAAAATATGGGAGGATTAAAAAATAATTATACCCAAGAGAGTTGAACTATAAAACCATCAAATAAGAGAAAGTAAAGAAACTAAACTAATATATATTGAATGTTGGGAATTGAAGTAATATATATATTGTATGAAGGATACATTGAATGTTGGGAATTGAACTAAAGGGAACCATATATGTGTTCATTTGATGTGTTTATTTCATAAATAAATATGAATCATTTGGTAGATAAAATTATCAAGATCAAAGATTGAGATGAGAACATTATAGTTCTCATAGAGATCAAGTAAGAACTTGGAATAAATGAGGATTTTCCAGATACTCATCTTTTTCAGATTGCAGTATTACCTGCATGGTACGAACAGATTGGCCAGTACTTGTCTACAGCTACATTTCCTCACGACATGCCTCAAGCGGAACGGAGAAAAGTTGAGTAAAAAGCCGTACATTCCAATTAATTGAAGGATTGTTATAAAAATTGGGAACATATGGAATCCTTCGACGATGTGTGATGGAGGAGGAAATCCTGGGGGTTCTGAGAGAGTCCCATGAAGGAGTGGCAGGAGGCCATATGGGACCAAATATGACTACACGGAAGGTGCTCTTGGCAGGATTATGGTGGCCCACGTTGTCTGCTAATGCCAAAGAATGGGTAGCAAGTTGTGACACATGCCAGCGAGCAGGGAAGCCGCTCAAAAAGGAGTTCATGCTGCTGTTTCCATCTCAACCATAGGAATTATTTGAGAGGTTGGGACTGGACTTCATGGGTCCTCTACCTGCTAGCAGAACTCATCGGTGCAAATATATAGTGGTGGCGACAGAATACCTCACCAAATGGATAGAGGTACGGGCCTTGCCAGACAATACGGCTCGGAGTACCACCAAATTTCTCTATGAACAGATAGTTACCCGGTTCGAAATCCCACTATGGCTCACCAGTGATCGGGGAATGCATTTTGTGAATGACATTATTTGAATGATGACCAATGAATATAAAATATTCCATTCTTTCTCTAGTCCCTACTATCCAAGGGCAAATGGTCAAGCGGAAGCTTCTAACAAAATATTGGTTGCCATTCTTTATAAAACTTGTGGCGTTGAAGGATAGGACTGGGAAGAGCGAATTCCAGCAACAGTATGGGCCTATAGAACAACCTATAAAGGTACTACGGGACATTTCACCTTATGTATGGGTAGGAAGCAGTAATGTTAGTAGAATATGTGGTTTCGAGCTTAAGAATAGCCATTCATAACAGACTAAGTGATGAGGAAAGTCCCAAGGAGCACCTACATTAGTTTCTTCAGTTGGAAGAAAGGAGAATAATTGCCCAATGGAGCACGGAGGTGGCTCAGAAGCGACGCAAATTCTGGCATGACAAACATCTAAAAATGATGAATTTCCAACCGGGGCATCTGGTATTGCGGTACAACGGAAAGAATGAAATAAAGCCGGGTAAGTTCCAAATTCGTTGGCTAGGCCCTTACAAAATAATTGAAATAAAAGAAAATGGAGCAATAAAGTTGGCTACTCTTGATAATTAACCAATTAAAAATTTAGTAAATGGGTCCAAACTGAAAATATATAAAGAACAAAAAGTCGGGGCCTACTTTATAAATAACCAGGAGTTTAGTCAGAATCATTTCTTCCTAGCGGGGCGAGAAGAAGAGGGCTCCATCATTACACCAAGGTAGTGTACGACCGTACGGAAAGAAGAGGCACTTAGGCATATGTGGGATTTGTACTCAAACAGTGATTGGCAACGTGCAGATCAAGGATTCACAGTGTACGGACAAGGCAGGGGTGAAAATGTACGATATTTGGTAACGTACAAATATAATGACATTGGTTGTTGGGCAATGTACGGACCCTTTGACACAGCGTATGGGCAGTTTAAAGCATGTGTGACAGCGTACGGATGAGTCAGCATACGATGGGTTGCCAGTGTACGACAGGTTGTCAGCGTACGACAGATTGCTAGAGTACGGTAGCAAGATTGTAAGGAGACGATGTAGGTACGGGCCAGCATACGGTGAGGTTGTGAGAAGGTGGTGACGTACGTATGGGCTAGCGTACGGCCAGGCTGTGAGGAGGTGGTGACACGTAAGGGTTTGGCGTACGGACATGTACAAAACATTGAAGTATGGTGGTGGAACTATTATAGAGGTATCCATACAGAGGATAAGCAATATACAGCTGCTGTACGGAGGCAATATCATTTGTCCAACGTTGCAAGTTTTAATTACTCTTTCAGCATGTGGCCAACAGTTTTTCTAAGCGGTCATTGGAATTATTGCAACTAGCAGATCTTCAATTGGACATATTTGTCTGACATGGTGAAGTTAAGTATGGGAAATCCTAGCCGAGGCCACATTGTTGATTTTAAAGGTACTAAAGCGACTGCAAGAACTTTGAAGCTAGTCATGGCGCAGGGAAAGACTAAACCAACACAGAAGATCGATGCCTCCAATATCAGTTTTGAAAGTGTGCTTGGTAGTGAGTGTAGGGCATGGTGGGAAAAGTCAGATGCATATCATCCTCGTAGGAAGGCATTGGTGACAGCAGAGGTGGACAAGATCATTTTAATGCCAATCTTTGATTTGCACGACTTTGAACCTATCCTCAGAGATTTGATTATAGGGTATGATGGAACTGGTCATCAATCTGTCGTACAGTATGCTCAACAGTCGGTAGTGGTTTCTTATTCTGCTGAAGTACTTAGTAGGGTTTTTGGAATCTCGAACAAGGGGCAAGAATTGAGTAAAGCATCTATGACAGGGGAAGACAAACGGAAATGGCTAAAACTCGTGTCGTCCAAATATTACTAATAAGGAATGGGAAGGAATTCTAAAAAATAGTCGGGGGCTGAGGAAGGTTTTCATTGCAAGTGAAGAATGGTGTTGCATGGTTAATTTGGTAAAAAGTAAGCTCACAACGAGTAGCCGTACCTCTGATATTGCTCTTTGGCTGTTGCCATTAGTAGACGACCTATCCCATGGACAGATTTATAATTGGGCTCACCTCCGTTCTGAGAGATTACGGGAATTTTTGGAGTTGCGGCATAAGGCTTTCTACATGCCCCATCATGCAGTAGCTTTGTTTCTAGAGGCCGTTCAGCTCTAAGTCAGTAGTGAACATTGAGGGACATTGGTTCCAGCAAGTCGAGTGGAGCCGTACCGACCTGCAATGACTTATTGGCTACATTTGGACACCCTGCGTGTGGGCTCTCAAGGTTGTGATGAACCTACTAGAAAGAAAGCACGACAGGCCGAAGCAGTGGAAGAAGATGAGGACCAGGTTAGTTTTGAAGACATGGCAGGTGATACAGATGCGGATTTCTCTTCTTCTGATTCCCAAGCAGTCGAAATTTGCCTGAGCCACTTACAAGGTACTCCAAGTGAAGTGGTGTTTCTGCCACCTGCAATAGGACCTCTTCCTACAAGGGTCACTGAGGTCTCCCAGCCGGCCCCTCCGACTGATGATGTTGTAGTACGACCAGTTTCTTCCATTGAGGATGCCAGCTACAGACACTTTCCGACATGGGGGGCTTCTAAGCTATCCATTCCAAGAATCAAGCCTCTTCTATCGCCCGACCAACCCAATCGCACAAAGGTGATTGATTTAAGAACACAAGCTCATTGTGGACACAAGGTACGACTGCAGACACCTCTTGGGCCAAAAGTGGTCGAACTTGTGGCTCTTGTTGTTAAGTTGGCCGTAGGGGAGAAATCAAAGGATTCAAGTACTCAGGTGACAATGGCAGGAGTGGACACTGTTTTAGACGAGGCTGACAAACTACTGGAAGAAGAGGGGTTGGTGTCGTCCCCTGTACCTTCCTGGCTAGAGGAACCAGTGGATATGGGGCATGTGGAACCTTCGGTTCCAGCTTATTTTACAACTCAAGTGAAAGGATTTCTTATGGAGTTACGGGCTATGGAGCATTCTACCCAGAAACTTCTTCAGCATGCACAGACATATAATATGGAGGGTGTACTCGTCGCAGCTGCAACATTAGCCCAGTTCATGCAAATTGACTGCCACACAGATTGGGGTCTCTTAGAATTGAGTAACTATAGCCAGGAAGAAATTGCCTCTGCTTGGACTAGCTGTACTATCATTTCCTAGACCTAGGTTACTTCTTCCCCTCGCATGGCCTCACTGGCTGCTATAGAGACAGCTTTTCGGAGTATTTTTGTGGAAGCCTAGCGGAACAAACGTCTTCATGAGCAGGCCCAGGCAAAAAGAATGCTCTGTTAGCGGGTTGGTAGTTGGAACGTGTTGAGTTGGAGGGCAAGTTGGCCGCAGTCGAAGCCAAAAAGATGGATGCTTTGCGGGTCCTTCAGGGCGTTCGTACTAAACAGAAGATAGCAGAGCGGGAGCTACAACGGTTGCGAGGCCCAGGGATGTCCTCCAATCCTTCTTGAAGTTGATGTTATTTTATTTCCTATTGTAAAATCATCTGGAAGACGACTTCTTTTTTTGGGGGGGTAGATGTAGTCAGATAAATAAATGTTATGTTAGTAGTTGTTGTTGTTAAGGTTGGGTAGTTAGTAGTAAGGAAATGCGTCGGTTGGTTTCCAACTAACTGACTCTTTATAAATATGTGGAACATTGATATTGTACATGTATGATTTTTGGTATCAATAAAATAACCTATTTCCTTGCCTCCTGGTATGCCTTCTGGTGTCATGGTATGAATGGTATGTTCAATATTTCAATTTTGTATATCAGTTGGAGTAATCTATATATTTATAAGAAAGTTTGATATTCCTGTTTACAATAAGGTTTCCATGTAGCCACTCTGTGAAATCTTTAAATTTCAAGTGCAGCCGCCAGAGTTAACTTGGTCCCTGTAATAGAACCACTGTGTCGAATTCACACCTCCTTTGTTGAGGATCATGATTTGGCAATTGGTCCTATATGAAAGTGATTTGTTTAATAAACTACACATATATACTATGAAGATCACTAAATATAGTCCTTGCAGCAAATTCACATCTCAGGGGAATTGTCAGATTTCTTTGATAGTGCTGTTGCACATTCAAATTTCATGAATACGATATATAATACTTTTCTCCTCCAATCCAATTGACATCTTTAAAAATGAGTATGCATGGAGATTGAATGGGATTTATCTCTAATAACAATATTTGACTATTGATCTTCCTCTTCCACAATATCTTACATTTTGGTTGCATATTTGATCTTCTTTTGAGTAGATGCTTCTTCTTTGGTGGCAACTGCTGGAAAAGTGAATAGAATGGAAGATTCTTCAAATCACAATTTGTGACAACCAGTCTGTTATCTTCTTCTAATCCACTCCTTCCAACAATATTGAAATGGAAATGATCGAACTTGGCTTTGATACCACTGATTTGAATTATTTTATCAATTTAGAGGACAATACCAAAAGAAGAAATAGTGGTATTGTTAACACATAATAAACCATATGAAAACTTCTATTTATTCATGATACTAAAAATTTTGTACAATCATGGAGAATCTCGTAAGTGAGATGTATGCCTGGGATTCAATCAATTTTTGGACAAACTCGTGGATGAGTTGTATGTCCATGTTCATAAAAGTTGGGCAGTCCCATGAATGAGATGTATGCCCATGAATTCCATAGGAGGTGGGCAGTCCTGTGGATGAGATTTATGGCCACAAACTTGATATACAAGATTTGATACAAATTGGCAATCTCAACAAACAAGATGTATGTACATATCCTTTTGCCTTGTTGAATTTGACTTGGGCCTCTCTATACATCTTCATAGAAGTTGAAATGTTGCTTTATCTACATCTTCATTAGAAATTGAATGGACAATTCCAAATTGAAAAGTCATTAGAATCAATTAGAGACAAGAATTAATTAAAATATATGATTTAATATAATATGCCAGTTCAATTCTAATTAGATCGAGCCTCCTTGCTTTTACAATCAAACTCACCCCTTTATGTTAAGGTTGACTTCTTTGTCGATAAGCTTAGGTCAACCATCCTTGCTTGAACTGAAGCTTATATGGTAGTTCCATTGCAGACGTTTTGTAATTAGGAATTGCTTTTTCATGTATTCCATGTATTGTGTCAAAAGTCTCCATAGAGGTACCTAGAAGTTCAATCATTTTTTATATCTTTCATTCATTGTCCATTTTGTCTAATAAAGGTGCCACTGTATTAGAAGTACAAACATTTGAAACTATAGTTTATTCACTTATGACTAGACCTAGGTTAATGGGACATGAAGAGGAGTAATGGTACCATAGATTATGGAAAAGCTAAGTTATTGATTCGTCTGGGTATTGCTTGGATTTGGAATCGGAGGCGGACGGATGTGGGATTCTCTTGGAAACCCTATGGTAGCTGGTCAGAAGCCAACTGCAGGCTTCCAAATAAAGCTTGTGGCTGGCTTCCGGCAAGCTTCCTTAGAGCTTCCTGACGTATCCGGGAGCACCCACGGGCCTAGTGGCCAAAAACATTAAAAAATCCCAAAGAAAAACTTAAGTTGCCCAATATTCATTTGCTTAAATTGATTTTTTAGGTTGTTTTTTTCTATGAAACCTTAAAACGACCCTAGGTGAATGTCGAAGCATTCACAACTCATTTTGGAACTTTGTTTGCACCTACAACCACTTCTAATTTTGTCTCTAGTTTGCATTGCCATTGTGAAGCCAAGTTCAACATTTTTGAAGAGGATCGACCGAAGGATGAAAGTAACATAAGTGGAACCACGTTTGGTTCAAATGATCTTTCAACAGTTGGAGATGATGATGAGAATGTGGATTTTCTTGCGAATCCTTATGATTCAGACTTTGATGCATATTAGTTGATTGAATCTTCAATCATTATCTAAGTTTTTATTTTGTTGGAATCTTGAACATGAGCTATTTGAACTTATTGTCTAAAACTAAACTCTAATGATATATCATATGAATTTTGAAATATCCGGAATTTTGAAAAAGGGTGAAGTATCATAGTCATACTATCAAATGATTTATTTTTGTATATTTCTTGCATTTCTTTGCATATATTATATATATACACATATATATTTACACACACACACACACACATATGTATCTATATTTATGTATGTACATATAGATATATAATATAGATACATACATACATATATAGACATGTGTATATATGTATGTGTGTGTATGTGTGTATTTTTCCCCGCATCCTGTATCCGCTTCCAAAATCTGCCCCAGAATCTGAATCCGAATCGGTAAGTTAGTGGAAAAGTGTAGCTATGATCCCATAGAGAGGGTTGCTAATATCATTTTCATTGGTTTTTCGTGGAAATTGCTTGTTTTGTCCATAAATTTTTATCAATAAACTGTTTAATTCTAGGTTTCAAATATAAGCTATGATGCAATGAAATATATGCTACCACAACTTTTCAGTCATAGAAATCTTCATAGAAAAGTTATGCGACAAAAAATAAAAATATCATAATGGTGGCCAGTAGTGGTTACTTCCTTGTAGATTGGATATACGTTTGCCTAGAAGCCAGTCTGGTAATATCTGGGAGATTCTCAGGTCACTTTTTCTACCATTGCCAGCTTCATGGTTTGTACTTGTACTAAACTTCAATGCTATATTTATTTGTTTATCAATTTTTATTTCTTGCATATTACCTCAATTCATGTAATAGGGGCTCATATTATTCAAAATTGGAAGGTTTAGCATGACTATATTGAGTCTTGACAGCTGAAAATGGTTCTATTGAGTCTTGACTCTTGACAGCAATTAGCTATACATCTTGTAATAACTACAGTTTATGATTTAGGTTCAATCCAAAACTTGACTTATTTAGTTTCGCCATTTCCTCATTTTTTGACCAATGAAGTGAGGCATCTATTGAATATTGCAATTACACATTTTTTCCTGACTTCTTCTACTTTCTGAGGTGGAGTTTATGCATTGCAATTTGTTGTTGATTAGATTTACTTTATAATCAGCTTCATGCTTTGGAAGACCTTAATTCTGTTGAACCTGTTCAAGTATGCGGAACTTGGTGTTGACAAGTAAGTATCTGCAAGATTGCACTTACCTCATCTCATACTGTCTTTGTGCTCTGTCTTAATGCTTTTGCATATATTGGGTTGTTGATGTCCAAGAAAATATTGATTTCATTCGACATATTTCTTATTTTACTTGGATGCATTTAATTTTCTATTTGTTAGTACTTAATGCATGACCATTTTGGATGATTTAGGCTGCAGAATCTGGAGTGCTGCTTATTTGTACTCTTCCCTTATTTATCGTAAGACACTTTCTTTTACTTGAACATGGATATCGTAAGTAGTATATTTTCATGCTTACATTGATACTGTTCTGACAGTTTACTTTTTCACTTGTAGGTATATGTTAGCTGAGGGCTTTGGTCTTTCTGGAATCGTTGCTATACTGTTCTGTGGAATTGTAAGGATTTCATGACTTTTTATTTATTTTGATTGTATTAACAAAGCATTGTTGCCAGTTCTAAAGGGCTGCTATACCTTCACACAGGTTATGAAACATTATACATTTTCAAATTTATCAGAGAAGTCTCAAACTTTGACAGCTGGATTTTTTGAACTAATCTCATCTTTGGCCGAGACATTTGTGTACTTTCTGGAAGCCTTTCTGATTTGTTTCTAGTTTTTCTTTATTTGTTAGGATGTCTATTGTAGCTAGGTTTTGGTGGTGTGCTTTTTGTATGCATTTCATCATTTCATGAAAGTGAGTTAAATACAAATTTATCATGCATGCCCTTTGCAGGTTTATTTACATGGGTTTGGATATCGCAACTGAACAACAAAGCTGGTCGCATGTTGGATTCATCTTTTTTTCAATCGTATCCTTTATATATCTATATATATGAGCAGCAAGTTTCATCCAACATATCGTGTGTGCTAATATCACAATCAAACATGTTTATATCCTTGACATAAATATTTTTGACACTACTTCAGCTTTTCATTGGTGTTGCAAGGTATAGAATCTCTTTCTGAAGCAATGCCTTGTATTTACCCGAATCTCTTTTATGACTAGCAATTTTCTAGTAACAACTAATTCCCTATTGATTCTTGAAAGACACACAGAGTTAAGTTGCATTTAGCTATTCTGAAAATAGGTTACAGTTTCAAATAAATTTTACCCATTAATAAATGAAACTACTCTTTGTATGCAAGAAAATAATTTGTCTTGGAGCCATAAGTTTAACTTCTAAATCTTTTTCTTCAACAATTAATCGATGAGAGAGGGATACATTGCTCAATCTGGAATGATTAGACTGTGATTCCTCATTTACAGAAATTTTTACTTTAGATTCCTTTATTATTTAGCACACTTCTTCCCTCAAAAAGAGTCTGCAAGGAAAAATTAGTGTTTCTTCTTGTTCAATTTAGGTATTTGGCTGTAGAGGGTGTATTGTTTTTTTGTGTTAGACTGACCTCTTGTATTTCTTTTGGTAGTGTTCACTTAAAATATCTCTGAAAATGATAAGAAACTGTCTTTTTAAAAGAGATTATTTATTTCCTTTTGTTTCTCTGTGAATTATGTCCATTTCAACCCAAGCCATAATTTAATCAGCTGCACCCATGTAACGAAATAATGCCCTGGATGCCAAAACTGTATTGGGTGTTGTCAGTAAAATGTATAGTGTAGCCAACGGGTAGAGTAGTATCCAAATGGGCGCGTGATGCTTGAGTTACCCCTTCGGAAAGGTATATGTACATGTCCGAGATGGACTTTGGAATCATCATTGTGATCATTGTAGTCATTGTATTCAGATTGTAATCATTGAGTGCATATATGAATAAAGTATCTGTTCTGCTTTGAATCGTGTTATACTACATGAGTTGATCTTTTTACCTTGTATGGTAAACATTTGGCGCTGTTGCCAAACATACCTGGAACAAAGGAATGATATGAAGATTAATGCCGAATTTGCCAAACAAGGATAGGAACAAGGTGAAAGATAAGGATGAACTACGTACAAGAAAAGAAATTTTAATTTTAGCATAGCAGGCAGAGACTTCAGTAGATTGCCGAGGGTCACCGAAGGGTTGAAGAGGCACAGACGAAGGGAGTGCACTCACCTAGTAGGCTGAGGAGTGTCGAGGAATTGTTGGAGGAGACTTGACAATGCTTAAATTTGGTGGAAGAAACAAAGGAAGAGTTTCTTAACCTGTATACGCCGAGGGAAGAGTGTTTGAACGGAAGGGAAGCAACTCGCACGGCTCAGAGTGGCGAGAGAGCACGAGTGTGGAGTGATCTCTTCGTTCCCAATACATCGGACAAATGGATATAGGCGGAGAATAGAACGTCGTCACTTAAAGACCTTTCACCAGACAACGAGGTTGTTGGAAACAAGACTGTTATACAGAACAGCAGTCGAGTTGAAAACAGCGCGGGAGCCTAGAGCAGCGCGGGAGCTCAGAACAGCACGAGTACACAAGTACCTCAGAATCAAAGAAAAGTAACGATGGCAAGTCCTAAAGAAAAATTACCCAAATTTCACGGTGATGGTTCAACAGACCCTATCAGACATTCTAAAATGTGTGAAACCATTTGGATGACAAATGGTGTGATGGATGAGGACGACTAGGTTAGACAATTCCTAGTGACCCTGCTGGGCGTGGCGATAGATTGGTTTTCCGACACCAGCCCTCAAAAACTCAATACATGGGAGAATGTCAAAAAAGAATTTGTAGTAGAATTTAGATTGGTTCAGGACAATAATGAAATAGTGGCCGAGATATATAGTACTAAACAAGGAAAGAATGAAACAGTCTAGACCTATGCCAGACGATTGAAAGAACTGATTGGAAAAATGGAGAGTCAACCAGCGGACGATATGAAAAAATGATGGTTTGTGGAGGGGTTACGGGTGGCTCTTAAAAAGAAGATGAAGATTGTACCACTGGCGTCGTACACAGACGCGTATACTCGTGCCATGGATTTGGAAAGTGAACAAAAAACGAGTAAGAAGAAAAAGCATAAATCCTCTGATTTGGATGATTCATCCTCAAAAAGTAGCAGTAGCGATGAGTCGAACAAGAAGGTGAAAGCATTACAAAAAGATATGCTTCAGATGATGAAAGAATTCAAGAATTTGAAAAAGAATCCGGACATAGCGAAGGGAGAATTGTGGTGCACAGATTGCAAGGAGGATGGCCATACAAAGGGTTTATGCCCGAAGAAATAGTTTTGTGACATATGCCAAGTAGCGGGACATTCCTTGAAGGAGTACTCATTTAACTTGAAAACAAAAGGACACCGGTAGGTATTACTAACGTAGGAAGCGTCCAATAAGAACAATAACACGAGCAATGATGCAACTTTAGGTGGATATCGCAATAATAATAGACGTGGAAGGGGTGGAAACAATAATAACGGAGGCCGAAGTAGAATACAGTACGATGCGAGTGGACGATTGATGATATGGTGCCAAGCATGCAATCTTTGGGGTCACTTTGCTAGGGATTGTCCTATGAAGGAAACGCCATAGCTTTTGTGCAGATGGTGTGGTCCAGGGGACCATGAAGATTCAAAATGTCCAAAGCAAGGCGTAAATCTATTAAGTATTGAAACGTGCGATGAGAAGGTACTGGCGATCACATGAGAACAGGCGAGGAAAGCAAAATATCCGAATGCGGAAGAAGAGAAGGAGAGGTTACAAAAACCCTGAATGGAGATAGAAAAGCAGATGAAAGCAGAGAAGTTACAAGTGAAGGACACTACCGAAACATCAAAAAGAAACATGGCAGAACAAAACATAGTGAAACAGATAATGCAAACGAAAGTGTTGATTAAACCGAATGACCTTCTCACGATGCCACAGTTGCGTATGACTATTATAAATATGACGTTGTCCTTGAGAGTGTCGAAGGAAGCAAAAGATAGTAAGGAAATAATGGCGGCAGCAACAGACCCAATGTTGCTGGCACTTACAATAGGTAGACACCCGACAGTGGTAGAGATGGGCATTCTGGGTGCTGTGCTGACGAATACAATAGTAGATGGAGGATTGGGGGTGAATGTATTGCCGGAAGATATTTGGAAAAAGCTTGGACAACCAGCACTATGGCCGCCTACTTTCTAGTTACAACAGATCAGCATGGGATATAGTCGTTGGGAACTTTGATGGCACAACCGGTAACAATTGGGACACAACCCCTTTTACTAGATTTTGTGGTCATCCCATTGAAGAGAGAGGGTACGACGCCATCTTGGGGCAAGCTAAGGTAAAACATGATTGGAAAAGGAACACCCTGTCCATGGAGAAAGGAGGTAGGAGATTCATAATTGATTTGCATACACAAATGGTAGGGGAATAAGCAGCATCGTCGGAGTCAGAAGGCGAAGGCGAGAGTGACGATGAAGGGGAAAAGAGGATGGAACCAGATGAAGAAGGGGTGTTGAGATTAGGAGGGTCAACTGATGACGAGCTAGATTTAGTAAACGGACTTCTACACTGGCAAATGGAAGATTATGAGGTCTTTCTGAGCTACAACATTTTGAGTGTTGAGGAAGAAAAAGTAGGCAATGAGTTCTCGAAGGAGTACAGTGAACTGAAGGAGGGAGAAGTGCAGGTGGATGAAACATCGGCCCATACGTTTAGTAAAGATAAGCCGATGAAGTATGAAGAACTGACGGTGAAAATAATGAACTTGGGTGATAAGGAAAATCTGAAGAACATTCTTGTAGGAGATGATTGGAACCCAGTGTTGAAGGCGACAACATTCAGAATATTCATGGAGTACAAAGATGTTTTTGCTTGGACGTATAAGGACTTAAAAGGAGTACCACCAGAGCTATCTGTCCTTTGGATACCATTAATCGAAGGTGCGGTACCTGTGCGGAAGTGATCGTATTGAATGAATAAGAACTATGCAGCATGGGTCACGAAAGAAATTATCAGGATATTGGAAGCAGGAATCATTTTTAAAGTGCAGACAAGTGAGTGGGTATCGCTGATCGTGATATCCTTGAATATGTGTGAACTTTTGATGTCTGAATGCTGTAACAACTAAAGACCCGTTTCCAATACCATTTATAGATAGCATTTTGGTGGAAGTAGTAGGGCATGAAATTTATTCATTCATGGATGGATTCTTAGGGTATAATCAGATCCATCGCTAAGGAGGATAAATTAAAGACGACATTCATTGTGGAGGATGGGGTATATGCATACAATAGGATGCTGTTAGGATTGTGCAATGCTCGGCGACATTCCAAAGGATTATCTTATATATATTTGATAAAATGTCAGTTGGAAATTTTAAGGCGTTTCTAGATGATTGGTCAATTTTTTGCATAGAGGACAAACACATAATGACATTAGGAGAATGTATGGAGAGGTGCAAATGAGCAAAATTGGCATTGAATCCGAAGAAGTGTAGGTTCATGGTGCCATAGGAAAAGCTGCTCAGATAGATAGTTTGTAAAGAAGGCTTGAAGACGGATCCAGACAAGGTCGACATGATCTTAGAAATGCCACCCTTGACGGATTTGTCTAAAGTGAAGTCATTTTTAGGGCACATCGGTTATGACCAGAGGTTTATTAAAAACTATGCAAAATTTTCTTATCCACTGGACAAACTCACCTACAAGGGTGAACCTTGCAGATGGAAGGCTGAATAGAATGAAGACTTTGAGGGATTGAAGACAAGGTTGGCTACGGCTCCGATTTTGGCCTATTTGAATTGGGATAAAGAATTTCATGTCCATGTAGATGCATCAAATTATGCCATCGGAGCAACACTGGCGCAGATTGGTGAGCATGGGTTGGACCATCTAGTGTACTTTGCAAGTAGATTGTTGTCGAAGGCAAAGAAAAATTATAGTGCCATGGAGCAAGAGGCGTTGGGGATGGTATATGTAGTACAAAAGTTTAGACATTACTTGTTGGCCACTCCATTTGTATTCTACGTAGATCATCAGGCGTTGCTATACTTGGTGAATAAGCCGATTATTCAAGGAAGAATAAGTTGATGGTTGTTATTATTAGAGGAGTTTACATTTAAGATTGTGGTACGACTAGGGAAAAGTCATGTAAGTGCAGATCACTTGTCGAGAATAAAAGCTGGGGAGCCACCTGAGGGAGTTAACGATGATTTTCCAGATGTGCAGCTATTTCATGTTACAGTACTATCGGCTTGGTACACACGCATTGGAGAATATCTATTGACAGGGCAGTTTTTGAGTGACATGCCACCAAACGAAAGACGAAAATTGGTACTGAGGAGCTGAATGTTTCAGTTAATCAATGGACTATTGTATAAAATGGGACCAGATCAAATTCTAAGGCGGTGTGACCTCAAGGAGGAAATTCCAAAAGTACTAAAGGAAGCACACGAAGGCCCGACAGGAGGACACATGGGGCCGAATACTACTGCGCGGAAGATACTTGTGGTAGGACTATGGTAGCTGACCATATACAACGATGCTAGGGAGTGGGTCGTTGCATGCGATACATGCCAGCGGGCTGGGAAACCATTGAAGAGAGATTTTATGCCTCTGAATCCCTCGCACGCACAGGAACTTTTTGAAAGATGGGGGCTGGATTTCATTGGACCACTGAAGGTGAGTAAAACAAGGTGGTGCCGATACATTGTGGTAGTGACGGAGTAGTTGATTAAATGGGTGGAGGCACGTGCATTACCAGACAATTCGGAAGTAAGCACAACAAGATTTTTATATGAGGAAATTATTACAAGGTACGGGATCCCACTCCAGTTGACAAGTGATCGAGGAGGACACTTTGTCAACCATGTTATCATAGTGCTCACTACTGAATTCAAGATTTACCATTCATTGTCGAGCCCGTACTATCCTAGGGCTAATGGACAGGCTGAAGCAACGAACAAAATCCTGGTTGGAGTAATTTATAAATCCTGTGCAGTTGAGGGAGAAGACTAGGAACAAAAGTTACCATCTGCTCTATGGGCGTATCGTACTTCATATAAAGGAACTACAGGGCATACCCCGTTCCAGCTAATGTACGGACAGGAGGCAGTGGTACCGATAGAGTTCATGGTACTGAGTTTTAAGGATAGCACTCAAGAACAAATTAGGCAACATGGAGAGCTTAAGGGAGAGACTGTACAATTTGAACAAACTTGATGAGCGACGGCTGCAAGCGCAATGGGCCATCGAAGTAACACAAAACAGGAGGAAGGCATGGCACGACAAGCACTTAAAATTAAACAACTTTCAACCCAGTCGGTCAATACGGAAGTATAATGGACGAAATGAAATCAGGCCTGAAAAATTCAAAGTTAGATGGGTCGGACTGTACAAGATATGGGAAGTTGGATATAACGGAGTAATTAAACTATGGACACTAGACGGAAAAGAAATACTAGATGCAGTAAATGGATCGAAGTTAAAGATATACCATGAATGAAATGGTCCTCACCGACAAACAACTAAGGAAAGGAAAAACGTCTGTAAATAATGTATATATGTATAATAAGTAATAAAATATTTTTTTGTTTGTAGTAACAAAGTGATAAAACATGAAGGAGCAGCCTGAATGAAGTAATAAAATAATAATAAAGTGTAAAGAAGTATGGAAAGTATGAACACAGACTGTCGGCCTTAAAAGGAGGCAATATGCAAACAAAATTCATTAATTGGAAGAAATTCAAGCACTATACGACTAGAGAAAGAGCATAGGAGAGACAAAGTAAAGTCCATACAGCTAGGTAGTGATAATGGAGAAAGATTGTACGACAGATATAAAAGAGCAGGCATCATAGACCGTACGGTGGTACCGTACGGCGAAGAATAGCAGGAACTAAGTACGTTAGTAAAAAGCGTGTACAATACAAAGCGTTGGGACCATATAAAGACTAACGGCCTCAAAGGAATATGGAAGACACCATATGAAACCAAACAAGGAGAAGAATTAAAACCTTAATGCCGTACGAGACTGGAGATAGAGGAAGCAAGCCGTACGCAAGGAGAAGAAAGGCTGTATGATAGGGGAAGGTTGTCCGTACGGTAGTAGGAGCAGGAAACTTATATAAAGATTGTATGTGTATGATAACAGGAAGCGCACAGAAGAGCAATCTAAGTTATAAGTAGGAGATAATTTGAAAATCGCATGGTCAAAGAAAATAAAAGGAAGAAATTGGAAATGTAGGGCCAATAGCAAGAGGAATTAAGACTGTACGGCTAGGAGAAACCGAACACATTGCAAAGGAAGACCATACGCCAAAGGGGATAATCGATCCATATGAGTCGTACGGTGACACCGTATGGCTAGTAAGGAGCAAACGTACGGCCAAAAAAAGCATTGAATAACCAACGTATGGCTGAGAAAAGAACTTTAACTTGAAGATGCACGCGTGAGCCAAGGATAAGACTGTGCGTTAGCAGCTAGTAGAAAGCAAAAGCCGCTTAAGTAATCAAGGATGGCCGTACTACATACGACAGAAAAGCTTTAAAATTAGATCCGTACAGATGCATAGAAGGAAGATACATAGCCGTACCAAAGAAAACCATACAACACATTTGAAATAGAAATAAAGGAAGAATCATAGAGACCGTACGGATAGAGGAAAGCAAGGACTTAGAAGCCGTACCATAGAAGCCTGAAGAAGCCGTACAGTATGGAAGCCTGGACAAGAGAGGAAATTGTGAAAATTTTGTACGGAAGGTAATTGCTCTAACGGTTTGTGATTTATTCACAAAACGACAAAAGAGTGACAGTTATGTAGTCAGCTGGAAAGAGGGCTTGGAAAAGGAAACTAGATGAGGATAGTGCCATGAACAAATACGCGAAGACACTACCATCTGGAATTCGTGTAGCAGGAGAAACTTATGCAGGGACTAGTGTAGGTGCAAGTAAGAAAAAAGCAAAGCAACTGAAGCAGCCGGGAGACATTCCTACAATACAAAGTATCAAATTTGAAGGGTTAAATGGTGTAGATTGCCAGAAGTGGTGGCAGGAGATTCCAGACAACCACCCGGTGAAGGCTCTTATCCGAAAAGCTCAGGTTGAATGGGTAGTGCAAATGCCAGTATTTTGCATCAAAGACTACAAAGGGTTTTTGCGTATTATGATTGAAACGTATGACAGGTTCTCTCGAACCAGTACGTTTGAATATCTTGATTGCAATTTAGTAGTATCATTCAAACCGGCTGATTTTACATGTGTTTGGCATGCCTGGTCATGCTTAGGGCTGGAGAAAAATAGAAAGCAAGCCAAAAAAGATGAGCCGTGAAGTAAAGTTGAAGTTGATACAGCTTGTGTGCAGAGACTTGTCGTAGGCGGAACAAGAGGCTCTTTCAGACACGTCCAAGGGCAGAGGGTTAAAGAAATCTAATATTTAGGAGGGTCATTGGCATTGCTTGATGGATATAGTAAAAAGCCACCTCATAGGTTTGAGTTGCGCTTCGGATATCTCTCTTCCCCATTTAGCCATGATGAATAGGATTTTGCACGGCAGGGTTTATGATTGGGCAGCATTATTGGCCGAACCAACGTCGAAGTTTCTCACTTTGCAGCGCAAAACGTTCTATATGCCACATTATGCTATTGGTCTGTTCTTGGATGCGATGACGCGGATGATCCTGAATGATGCATTGGAGGGAAAATTGGGACCACTTGTGCCTGGCGAACCATCTATTATGCAGTGGAGGCATTTGGATACTCTTGGCATCAAAATCGTAGGACAGAAGTGACCAAGGCCAGATGGTGGAAACACAGATAGTGGTCGAGAGGAGACATCTTCAGAAGAGAGTGGGTTTGAGGGGGAAGAGGAAGAGGACAAGGAGGTAGAAGTGATCACGGCTACACCTTTGAGATTTTTGCGACCTGTACTTTCGGCCACGACACACTTGGTTCCTGTAGGCATACATGGTATCCCAGGGTTTGGACAGTTCAGGCAGCCAGTGGTGATGACACCAGTTTCAACTACGACGCAGCCCACCGTAGAGACATGAGCTGTAGCGGAGTCACATCTGGCACTGACGGAGATAGCAGCTCCGGAGGTACCGATGGAGCCGGCTCGTGAGACTCTACTAGATACAGGGGAGACTTTGGTACCTGACATGGAGATGGACACAAGGACAGGGGTGATGGAGGTACCGGCAGGTGAGGAGTTGGGGGCATCAGGTGTCCAATTGGATGTAGTAGGTTTTGATGCGGTGGTCACAGTAGATACGACATTGTTGGCATCACCTGAGTAGGATAGAGAGAGCCAAACCCAAAAGGTGAGTGCTTTCCTGAGTACAAAGTGCCACTGAACCCCGACACCTCGAGTGATATACCTTCCGACACCCACACGAGAAGCAGTCCTGGAGAACCCATTACAGGAGGTTGTGCAGACACAGAGTGAGGGAGTACCGCATAGCGCTGTTGAGCGTATGGTAGAGGTAGTGGAGAGGGCTATGGGTACACAGCAGGAACACCCAGTAGTGTAGTAGACAGCGATGACAAAGGCACTTTTTCTTGACGATGTCACAGCTCTAGCATCTCGGGCTCGCCAGGTGTTAGCTTCGGCAAAGACTCAGGTGTTGGAATCAGTGGTGAAGGAGCTGGAGGGAGTCATATCTTTCATGAGGTTGGGATGTCCAGCTGCCTTCACGGTTTGTTTTGAGGAGAGGGGATGGCTGGATGTGGAGACTGCGGAGATGTGACAGCACTGGGCCACAACGAGAGACCCTGAGGTGGAGAGCCAAGTAGAGGCTCTGATTCATGAGATAGCAAAGTTACATAGGGAGGTGTACTACACTCTTCGGAGGAGTCAAGCGGATTAGGTAGTAGCTGAGAGAGCTCGGGAGGAGTCAACTGCCAGGTTAGCTTCAGAGAAGGCAGCTTGAGAATCTGAGAGGGCGGCCTGGCAATCCGAGAGTACAGACCTATTAGCAGAAAAAGAAAAGATGGCAGCAGAGAAGGAGAAGGAGCTGCGAGAAGTCGGAGAGATGATGCAATCAACCCTACAGCTTCAAATGGAAGTAGAAGCAGAGCTGAAGATCAGGAAAGAATAGGTCTACAAGCTACAGATGGAGCTGAACGAGTTGAGGCCGTGGACGCATCCCTCTGTCTAGTACTTATGCATTGATGTATTTTGTTATTTTGAATTTTGTTGTATTGTCGTCCGGAAATGACTTCTCTTTTGGGGGGGATGATGTTGTCGGTAAAATGTATAATGTAGCCGACGGGTTGAGTAGTATCCGAACGGGCGCATGACGCTTGAGTCACCCCTTTGGAAAGGTGTATGCACACGTCTGAGATGGAATTTGGAATCATCATTGTGATCATTGTAGTCATTGTATTCGGATTGTAATCATTGAGTGCATATATGAATAAAGTATCTGTTCTGCGTTGAATCGTGTTATACTACATGAGTTGATCTTTTTACCCTGTATGGTAAACATTGGAGTCATCATTGATTATATCTCTCTCAGATTATTTTATTGTTCTAGATTAACTTCAAATAGAGTATATACTTGAAAACATATGCATGATATGTGAAGGCACAGAGTATACACGGAGAACAGACTAATACATGGAGACATGGAGGACAGAAAAAGTATACACATTAATTCATGAAAACTGTCGTCGGTAATTATTGTGTAGGCGACGTGTTGTATGTCGTTGGTAAATGCTATGTAGTCGACAGACCCTTCGGGAAGCTTCTTGTTATGTAGTCGACGACTTTTCGGAAAGGTTCTTAGGAAAATATTTATAAACCTTTTGGGATCATTGTAATTATCATCATAAGCATAATGTAATGTCTTTGGCATGTGTGAATAATAAAAGGAGTACTGCTGTTCTGATCTAATGTCTATGTGCATTAATCTATTTATCCCATGTGGTGATCTATTGTCTGTGTGCATTAATCTATTACCCCATACGGTAAACATTTGGCGCTGTTGCTCGATGAACCTGGAACGAAGGAGGAATGAAGATTAATGCCAAATCAGCTTAACAAGGATAGAAATAAGATAAAGGGAAAAGATGGAATACGCACTGCAAAAGAAAATTTAATTTTGGCACAACAGGCTGAGCGCAGACAGAGGTTTCAGCGGATTGCCAATAGACACCGAAGCACTGAGGAATTGTTGGAGGAAACTCGACAACAGGTGGAATTGGTGGAAGAAGCAAGGGAGGAATTTTTTAATCTGTATTCGCTGAGGGAAGAGAATCCAGACGAAAGAGAATAAACTCGCACGGCTCAGAGTGCTGAGGGAGCACGAGCGTGGAGTGAACTCTTCGTCTGTGATACACTTCCGGAACGGACAAGTTCGCTTAACGAAGACCCTTCTTCACCAAACAACGTAGCTGTTGGGAATAAGACGTCTGCCCGAAACAACGTTGGTGTCGGAGTGCAAAGCGTTGGTGCCGAAATACAAAGTGTTGGTATTGGAGAGCAGAGCGTTGGTGCCAGAATACAAAGCGTTGGTGTCAGGATACAAAGCGTTAGTACCGGAGAGCAGAGCATTGATGTCGGAATACAAAGCGTTGGGGTCGGAGTGTAGAACAGTGTCGGTGTTGCAGTGCCGACCAACGCCCATACACAAAATCAAGTAATAATGGCAGGACCAAAGGAGAAGTTGCCAAAGTTTGATGGCGATGGAACAGCTGATCCAATCAGACATTGTAAGACATGCGAAACAATTTGGAGGGCGAATGGCATAACAGATACCAATTAATGGGTCTGACAATTTTGAACCCTAATGGCGGTAGCAATTGATTGGTTCGTCGATACGGATCCCAAAAAATTAACCAATTGGGACAATGTTAAGGAGTTTAACACCGAATTTCAACTATTGCGCGACGACAATGAGATTGTAGCAGAGATCCAAACACGAAGCAAGGCAAAAATGAAACAATTCGATTATATGCCAGAAAATTAAAAGACTTAATAAACAAGATGGAAAGTAAGCCGGCGGATGGTTTGCAAAAGAGATGGGTCATTGAAACACTGCGCCAAAGATACGGAAGAAGATGAGGATCGTGCCACCATCGTCATACACTGAAGCATACAATCGGGTGATGAACTTAAAAAGTGAGTAGAAAATAGAAAAGAAGAAGAGTAGCTCATCCGAGTCAGATGACAAAGCGTGTTCGAAAGAAGAGAGCAGCGATGACAAAAAGGGAAGCAAGAAGGTCCGAGCCCTCCAGAAGGATATGATCCGAATGATGAAAGAATTTATGAACATGTAGAAGGAGATGAAGGGAAACGACCTCTAGTGCACAAAATGCAAGACAAAATGTCACACGAAGGGATCCTGTCCAAAGAACCGGTTCTGCGAGATCTGCTAGATCATGGGACATTCTACAAAGGAATACCCTTTCAATATGAAAACAAGTGGACCTCAACAAGTGCTCCTGACCCAGGAGGCTTCCGCGTCAAGAGGGAGCGGAAATACCAGTAATGAGGGTGCCACGTCAGGAGGGTACATAAATAATAGGCGAGGGCAAAACAACAATAATAATGGAAGCCGTAGCTGAATTCTGTACGATGCAAATGGCCGCTCAATGGTACAATGTTGAGCATGCAATGTGTGGGGCAACTTTGCCCGAGACTGTACAACGACAAACGCACCGAAGTTGTTATGCAGATGGTGCGGTCCTAGAGATTATGAAGATGCCAAGTGCTCAAAATCAGGAGTAAATCTGATCACCATCGGGACGGATGAAGAGGAGGTTTTGGCAATCACACGGAAGCAAACAAAATTGTACCTTGACCCGACGGAGGAAAATAAGAGATTAGAGGAAGCACGGGCGAAAATTGGGAAGGCGACGCAGGCGGAGAAAACACACTTAAAGGACACTATTGGTACCTTAGCAAGGAACTGTGCGGAACAAAACATCTTATGACAAATATTACAAACTGAAGTACCGGTCAAGATAAATGATTTGCTGTTCACAATGCCTCAACTCCGATCGGCACTCACAAACATCACTCCTGCTGCTAAATTATCAGGGGAACAAGGAAGGGAGAAGGAAATGGGAGCATGTGTGGAGGACTTGATGCTGCTAGCCCTCACATCCGGACTACATCCGGCAGTAGTCGAGATGGGAATTTTGGGAATTGTTCTGACAAACACAATTGTGGACGAAGGGTTCGGTGTGATTGTGTTACCGGAGGACACCTGGAAGAGGTTGGGACAGCCGATGTTGTGGCCACCTACATTCCAGTTGCTATCAGCGGACCAACATGACATTAAACCTCTTGGCGTCTTGATGGCACAACCAGTGACGATTAGAACACAACCGTTCTTGCTCGACTTTGTCATCATCTCGCTGAAGAGGAGAGGATACGACGCTATTCTGGGTCGTGGATGGCTCGTGCAAGCGAAGGTCAAGCATGACTGGAAGAAAAATACATTATCACTGGAAAGCAAAGAGAGGAAATTCATTATTGATCTGCACATGCAAATGGTGGGCGAGGAAGCACTCTTATTTGATTCCGAAGACGAGGATGAAGGAAAGCAGCAAATGGAACCAGATCTGCAAGGAGTCTTATGATTGGAAAGTAGATCGACGGACGATGATTTGGATTCGTTGAACGGATTATTTCACTGGTAGATGGAGCATTACGAGCTATTTCGAAGTTGCAACATACTCATGATAGAGGAAGGGCATAGTAGAGACGGATTTGCAAAAGAGTTCATGGAAATAAAAGGAGAGGCACCACTGGATGAAACACCTGCGCATGAATTTAGTGAAGGGAAGCAAATAAAATATGATGAAGCCACGGTACAAACCATGAATTTGGGAGATGAAGCAGAACCAAAGAACATATTGATGGGAGATAACTGGGATCCAATACTAAAAGTAGCGGCGTTTAAAATGTTCCTAGAATACAAAGATGTATTCGCTTGGACATACAAGGATCTGAAAGGAGTACTGCTGAGTTGTGTGTACGCTGCATTCTGTTGGTCAAAGGTGCAGTTCTTGTACGGAAGTGACTTTACAGGATTAACAAGAACTACGTGGCACAGGTTACAGAAGAAATCAATAGGATGCTAGAGGCCGGTATTATTTTCAAGGTTCAGACAAGTGAACGGGTGTCACCCATAGTAATCTCACTGAAGAAGGATACCACCCAGATTTGGATATGTGTCGATTTCAGATGCCTCAACACGATAACAATCAAGGATCCCTTCCCGATACCATTCACAGACAACATATTGGAGGAGGTAGCCGGACATGAAATTTACTCATTTATGGACGGGTTCTCAGGATACAATCAAATTTGCATAGTAGAAGAAGATAAGCTTAAAACAACATTTGTGGTAGGAGGGGTGTATGCGTACAATCAAATGCCATTTGGTCTGTACAATGCGTCGGCTACGTTTCAGAGGATCATACTGCACATATTCGATGAGATGTCTGTTGGCAACTTCAAGGCGTTCTTGGATGATTGGTTTGTCTTCAGCACTGAGGACAAACATCTGATGACATTGGGCAAATGCATGGAGAGATGTTGGAGGGCACGGCTAGCTTTAAATCCAAAAAAAATGCCGGTTAATGGTTCAGTAAGGAAAATTGTTGGGACATATAGTTTGCAAGGAAGGATTGAAAACGGATCCAAAGGGCACGACTAGCTTTAAATCCAAAAAAAATGCCGGTTCATGGTTTTGTAAGGAAAATTGTTGGGACATATAGTTTGCATGGAAGGATTGAAAACGGATCCAGACAAAGTCAGGGTGATACTGAAAATGCAACCATCCACGAATGTCATGGAGGTGAAGTCTTTCCTCGGACACATAGGCTATTATAGAAGGTTCATCAAAAACTTCGCCAAAGTATCATACCTGTTGGACAAATTAACATGCAAAGGAGAACTGTTCAGATGGGAGAAAGAATAGGAGGAAACATTTGAAGGGTTGAAGGTATGCTTGGCCACAACACCTATCTTGGCGTATCCGGATTGGAACAAGGAATTTCATGTTCATGTCGATGCATCCAACTATGCAATAGGCGCAACCTTGGCACAGACAGGTAACCACGAACTTGATCACCTAGTGTACTTCGCCAGTCGACTACTGTCTAAGGTAGAGGAAAATTACAGTACAACAAAATGGGAAGCATTGGGCATGGATTACATAGTACAGAAGTTCCAACACTACTTGTTGGCAACACCGTTCGTGTTCTATGTCAACCATTAGGCTCTGTTGTACCTGGTAAATAAATTTATCATCCAAGGAAGAACCAGCCGGTGGTTACTTTTACTGCAGGAGTTTACTTTCAAGATCATTGTATGGCTTGGGAAGAAACATTTCAGTGTAGACCATCTGTCGCGTCTCAAAACAGGAGAACCCGCGGACGAAGTGAACCATGATTTCCTTGATGCACAATTATTTCAGATTGTAGTACTGCCAAAATGGTACACAAGCATTGGAGAGTACCTTTCGATGGGATAGTTTCCGAGTGACATGCCACCAAATGAGAGAAGGAAGTTGGTATTGAGGAGTCGAACGTTTCAATTAATCAATTGGCTATTATACAAAATGAGACCTGATCAAATCCTACGGCGATGCGTCCTAGAGGAGGAAGTTCCAAGGGTACTAAAGGAGGCACATGAAGGACTGGCAGGAGGACACATGGGACCAGACACAACTACATGAAAGATACTCTTGGCAGGACTGTGGTGTCCGACAGTGTACAATGACGCGCGCGAATGGGTCATTGGGTGTGACACTTGCCAAAGGGCCAAGAAACCACTAAAGAGAGACTTCATGACGCTTAACCCCTCACACATGCAGGTACTTTTTGAAAGATGGGGATTGGACTTCATCGGACCTCTGAAGGTGAGAAAAACTAGGTGGTGTCGGTACATTGTCGTAGTGACGGAGTATTTGACCAAGTGGGTGGAGGCACACGCATTACCAGACAACTCGGCGGTAAGCATAGCGAGATTTATTTATGAGTAAATAGTTAGTAGGTACGAGATTCCACTACAGTTGACAAGTGATAGGGGAGGACACTTCGTTAACCATGTTATTCGATTGCTCACCATTGCATTTAAGATCTATCATTCATTGTCGATCCCGTATTATCCAAGAGCAAACGGACAAGCTGAAGTTACAAACAAGATCCTAGTAGCAATCATCTACAAGTCATGTGCAGTTGAAGGTGAAGACTAGGAGGAAAAAATGCCCTCGGCCCTTTGGGTGTACCGCACGACATACAAGGTGACAACGGGACACACATCGTTCCAATTGATGTTCAGACAAGAGGCAATGGTACTAGCAGAATTCATGATACCAAGCCTGAGGATTGCGTTGGAAAATAAGTTGGGCGACATGGAAAGCCTAAGAGAAAGGTTGCATAATTTGAACAAGCTCGAGGAAAAGCGGCTACTGGCACAATAAGCCACGGAGGTGACACAGAACAGGCGCAAAGCATGGCACGATAAATAGTTGAAACTGAATAAGTTCCAACCTGGATAGTGGGTGTTGAAGTACGATGGCCAGAACGAGATCAAACCTGGCAAGTTTAAAGTTAAGTGGGTCGGGCCATATCAGATTCAGGAAGTGGGCGATAATGGAGCAATCAAGTTATGGATGTTGGATGGATAGGAAGTTCTAAAAACAGTGAACGGTTGTAAGTTAAAAATTTATCACGCACAACCTAAGTCGTCATCAATGAATACCAAGGAACAGTAGTAGAATAATAGTGCTACAGGCACCTACGACAATTGAACTCCTAGCATCGTACGATGATCAAGTTAAGTCATAGGCACTCATTGTACGACATTCATTTTAATGCCTCCGTACACAGGATAAGTAGACCGTGCATGAGATTCACTGAATTGTACGACAAGCAAAGGAATCTGGCAAATATCGAATAAGCTAATTTAGAGAATAGAGGACCGTACGCCAAATCTTGTGGATACCAACATCCGTGCAATACATCGTACATTCGGCATGGAGAAAACATAAAAAGCGCCGTGGAGTTTACTTTGCACATTCAGGTTATTAGTTTTTCATCCACTATATAGGTTGGAGCTCGGGGAAGACTTTGAGTAGTATTCAGGCTTCTAAGGATGAAAGCTCACAAGCATAGTGAAATTTTAACAAATTAGATTGCATTGCCAATTAGAAGTTGCATCCGAGAATCTTTGCATGAGGAGAAGCTGACATAATCCCTAGAGGCAAATATCATTTCAGCAGATTGGCACCTTGATGCATAGACTTTTGGCTTTTGCATTGGTGTCCTCAAATCCAAAACGTGGCGCAAGGAAAGCTTCAATTAAGGGTATGATAAAGGTATTTTGAGAGCCGTCCATTCAACAAACACTAACTGGAGAAGCGATTTGTTTAGGAGTTGGTGCAATAAGGCATAAGGAGTACATCCGTAGGTTGCTCAGTACAGTGACGAGGGGTCCATACTGTTGGAGGTCGGATTCTAAAGGAGGGGATTTCGGGAAAAGTAACTGACCTAACGGCAATATATCCAACAAACTGATAAAGGAGTAATAGGTATGCAATCAGCCAGGAAGAGGGCTTGGAGGAAGCAACTTGATCACGATTCAGCTATGAGTCAAAATGCTCAGGCAGGGCCTTTTGAAGCATGGCCACGCAGAAAGGACAAGGGCAAGCAAAGGGCTAAGGTACAGAACCAGCCGGATGTACAATTGACACCACAAAACGTAGCATTTGAAGAATTGAATGGGCTGGAATGCAGGAAATGGTGGAACGAAAATCTGGATGACCACCTTGTGAAAGCAAGCATAAGGAAGGTGTAGGTAGAGTGGGCAATCCAAATGCCAGTTTTCTGTATCCGAGATTTCGAAGGTGTCTTGCGTATTATGATTGAGGCATATGATAGACACTTGTAAAAGTACTATTCCGTACTTGAGATACGACGTAGTGGTATCATTCTGGCCAGCTGACTTTGCCAGAGTATTTGGCATACCAAGAACGACACAAGGAGGCAAGAAAATTGACAGTAAGTCACAAAAGATGGACAAGGAGAGGAAATTGAAGCTAGTGGAATTAGTGTGCTAGGATCAGGTACAACAACAGAAAGATGCCCTTACTCAAACCTCTAGGAGAAGAGGGTTGTGGAAATTTGACATCAAAGAAGGCCATTGGAGGTGTCTCATGGACATGATAAAGAGTAGACTTATAGGGTCTAGTAGGGCATCGGATATCTCCTTTCTGCTGGTCAGTATGATGGACTCATGAACGGGAGGGTTTATGATTGGGCTTCTCTATTGGCCACACGCATGGAGGAGTTTATGACACTGCAGCATAAAACATTTTACATGCCGCACTATGTCATTAGACTCTTCCTGGAGGCAACTGTGAAGACGATACCCCAAGAAAAGTTGGAAATACAGCCAAGTCCAACAGTACTTGGTGAGCCTTCGATAATGCAGTGGAGGCATTTAGACTCACCTGGAGGGCAGAAAGGCATTCGCCAGAAGAGGGTATGGCAGGAGATGGAGGAATTGGGTAACATAGATAGTGGCTGTTGGGATACATCTTGTGAGGAGGAGGACTTAGAGGATATGGAGGAGGTGGAGTAGGATGAAGAGGAAGATGATGAGGAAGTTGGGGTGGTTTCAGCAACCCCACTTCGCTTTCCGCGGCAGTTGGCAGCTGTTCCAGTAACAACTACGCCATCATTTTCAGCTCCGCATATGCACACTATGGCAGATGTTCACATCCCAGGTTTCAGATAGTTTCGGCATCTTGTGGTGATGACCCCAGTCACTCTGAATCCCAAATCACGAACAACAGCAGCAGTAGTGGGATCAGTTTCACATTCAGTGGTTGCCCAACCTTTAGTAAGCCGGAGGACAACATCACTAGCAGACACAACTACGGGTACGCAACCTACGGGAACACAACTTCAGCCAGCGGTTCAGGAATTGACCCTCGTACCTCCGGAGTAGGGATCACTTCAGTTTATAGCAGTAAGTTTGCCACAGCCATCTCCTCTAGCAGAGTCGACAGCCATAGAGGGAGGAGTCAGTCAGGGAGGCGCACAGGAGCAGGTCCGATTAGAGGTGATTGGGACGGATGCAGTAGTCACGATAGCTGACACCCTATTGGATGAGGCAGCGGATCAGGAGGCTGATTTGACCATGATGGAAGTAGAACCTAGATGCCAGCAGTGGAACAGATTAGCTCAGTGAGTTGGGCGAGTGAGTACCTGAGGCGATGACTACTTGCCCCTGTTGCCAGAGGTCCCTCCATTCAGTTTCCTATGCGAGAGGATCTTCAGTTAGAGGCAATTTGGTCGAACAGCGGGGTGGTCGAGGTCCCTACATCACCAGAAGCAGGAGAGCAGAGTGCAAAGGCACCAGAAAAAGCAGAAAGAAGGGTACAGACGTAGCATCATATACCTGTAGCAGAGGATAAGGATAAGGATATCCATTCATGCCTCAGTGACATTGTTGAGAAAAGCAAGTTCTTGGCAGAGTTGGTGCTCACAGAGAGACGGCGGGCAGAGGTTGGGCAAGAAGCTTGGGAGGCCGTAGAGAAGGCTCGGGAGGAGATGGCCGACTGACTTGCCACCTAGCAGTTGGCATGGGAAATAGAGCGGACAACACTGTTAGCACAGTTGAAGGAAATTAGACGAGGAAAGCAGGAGGCCGATCAGCAACTTGCAGAAGCGCTACAGGAGAAGAAATCAGCAAGGAAAGCACATGATAAAAAAGAAGCAGAATGCCATGAGGTCACATTGATGTTGAAAGAGGTAGTGGAGGAGAACTCACAGATCAGAGTTGATTTAAAGGTCCGGACAGAACAGGTGTATCAGCTACGACACAGCCGGTCTACACAGTCAGAGACACAACTTTCTAGTTCATGATGTTTATGTTGTTTTTATGCATAAATGTAATTAGTTGTTTTGACTTTTGTTGTATTGTCGTCCGAAGATGACTTTTCTTTTTGGGGGGGATGATGTCATTGGTAATTATTGTGTAGCTGACAGGATGTATGTCGTCGGTAAATGCTATGTAGCCGACAGGCCCTTTGGGAAGGTTCTTGTTATGTAGCCGACAACCTTTCGGGAAGGTTCTTAGGAAAATATTTATACACCCTCTGGGATCATTGTAATTATCATCATAAGCATAATGTAATGTCTTTGGCATGTGCGAATAATAAAAGGAGTACTGCTGTTTTGATCTATTGTCTGTGTGCATTAATATATTTACCCCATGTGGTGATCTATTGTCTGTGTGCATTAATCTATTTATCCCATGCGGTAAACAAAAACACAAAGCATACATGGAGTATTCACATAAATGCATGGAGGCACAAGTGTACACAACATTTGCCATTATTATGCCACCAAATTGATTCAACTTAAAAACCTAATAAATAATTACATAATAATTCAAGATAATTAACATATCTAAGCCTTGATTCCTTATGTCTCTTCTAACTCGACCCCAAGGAGGGGTGGATTTATTTTTTGTAGGGCGCTTGACACAATAGGCTTCCTCAAGGCATTGGAACTGCATGTTCGCACACATCTTAGGATTTTCCCTCAAGACATCGGAAATACATATCCTTATGCATCTTGGAATTCACCTATCTTGTGAGGATTTACTCTGCCTTTCCCTACAACACCAACCATCAACTCCGCAAGGTTACAGTAATAGATAAAATTATTAATTGATAGGGTATATTAATATTGCTTGTACCAGGACACTAAAAATATATATTCGTATGATAAATAATATTTTATTTCTAGTCTTATTGATGTTATTTGTATGTAAGATTCATTTTCATTAGCATAATTCTAAACCCCGTTGGATGGTAGAACCATGCTTTGATACCAGTTGTGATGTCCCATATTGGGACCTTAATTTATCTTATATTTCTCAGTTAGGGTTTGATTGCGATGGAGGCGCATCCTAGGGTAGTTGTCAATCCTGTATGTTGGAGTGGTTTTGACCTTGGAGTTGGAGAACTCAGTTGAAAGGGGGTGATGCTTGGTCACTATTAGGGTAGTTCTTGGTTATAGTTTTGCTCGAAGAGCTTGGTGATTGAAGGGCTCGGTGATGCTTGTGGTGCTTGGTGACTGAAGGGCTCGATGATGCTTGTGGTGTTCAGTTGATATCGTGCTCAGTGATGCTTGTGGGAGCTCGGTGGATGTGCTTGCTAGGTGTGCTCGATGTATACTTGATGTGCTCAATGGTTGCTGCTAATGTTCGGTGGTTTGGCTCATCAAATGGATGTTCTTCGGAGATATTATCAGCCGACTTGGTGCATTTCATATGTGTTACATGTGATTGTGACATGGATTGATCGTAGGATGTGTGAGGACCTATTTGGGTCTTGGCTATTTCTCATATGTGCATTTAATGATTGTTGTAAACTGACTAAGGAAAATTATGTTTATTTGGGTTCAAGATGATTCTATTGGTAATAGGCTGACTTGTGGCTGTGTAAGTATATAAGGAGGGTTTGGGTAGTGTTGTAGGTAGAAAAGAGAGCAAAGATTTAGGAAGGAATTTGGAGATGCGAATTTATGAGCAGAGCTAGTAGCTATGTGGGCTTAGGAAACAAGGAGATTGCTTGGTGGCTTGCGAGCCCAAGTTTAGATCTTGCTCGGAGTTTCTACCAAATTGATGTGTTGTTATAAATTAGGACTAGCTATGGTTGGGAGTATTTATATCTTGCAAGGTCTTGCATAACTGTTACTGCAATTGTTTTGTATTTCGCCATAATTGGGAATGTAGTGCCCCGCCCGGAGATCCTTGGAACAAGGATAAATATAAGCCAAGGTAATTTAAAAAAAAAAAAACAAGTATGGATGCACATGACATACAACATGAGGATCACAAAGATCGCAACGGAAGACTAAACAAACATCCAAACACCAATGGATCTCCAAACGCCACTTTTGACCAAAACAACTAACCACGGAAGGACGCAAGCGATTTCGAATCCGAAACATTCTGAAATCAAAATCCAATTCCAAGGTATTCAAGGACACCGAAGAGGGTAGCCAAAACACTTTCGAAAATGTCCGGTCAAACTGAAAAGTGCTCGCTGTCCACCTAGACAGGTTTTTCCATGACCTAGTGATACTTTAATTTAGCACTGGGTGATACTTTCCAGTATTGTATGACCTTTTTAATGGAGTGCAATACTTTTAGGGTTTGGGCGACACTTCTCTTGAAACTGTGCGATACTTCATAAGTATCGTACGAGCTTTCTCCAGTGGGCATGTGATACTTCAAAGTATCGCACGATAGAGTTTCTATGGGCGTGCGATACTTTCCAGTATCGCACAATTCTTCTTCTTTGGGCATGCGATACTTTATAGTATCACCCAATGTTGATGCATGGTCGCCCAGGAAAAACAAGAAATGCACCAAGGCAAACAAGGCGATAAAACAAGAAGTTAGAACCTCTACACCAGGGAGTACCAGATCCACAGTGGAGGCATAGACACTCGAACAATAACTACAAGATAGAAACTACTGCAACCATCTGAACAAAGCAATAAAAGAGCGTTCTGAAAGTAACATTGCAGTGAAGAGAACAATATCACAATGAACTGAAACAACAAAACTAAGTGCGCAGTTCCTCCCAACCATAATAGTGTCATGAGACCTCTAAGGTCCTAGCCATCCCCGCACGTAACATCCCAAACTATTGACCAAATCGTTGGAGCTGTTTTATGAGGATGTCACTACTAAAACGTACCACATCATAAGAATAAAGAAATCTAACAAGCTAAAAGTAAAGCATTAGATATTCCAATAAATCAACTCATCATAAAACACATGCTAAACATCATAATAAGGGAATGCATCATTTAAACTAACATCATCTAAACATGATATCCATGCATTCCAATGAAAACATAAATCACAAGAAAGCATACTTTGGCACCCAAAGTACCAAGTGAAAACATCTAGCAACGGTTGCATTAGGACAATAGACCATCTTTGTACACCAGTCCCCAACAGTGGTATAGGTAGCTACGCCTCCCAACCACGTGAGACTTGTCCACTCCCGCTATGTTGATGGAGATAATGATCCAACCAGAGACACACAAAAAGCACGTCCATGGCTAACACTCATGCCAGATAGTAATGATGACTGAAACCAAGATCAGAGACAATGCAAGTACAATAGGTCCTGGTCAGACACTCAATGGCTACTATGTAGGGGCTGACATCATGGAGAGTCGCTTGGCATCGAAAAGCCCAAGCTAGTATTGGCAGCTTACACTTCCCAATGGAAGGAACACATCCTCAATCTTTTTATAATTTCAAGTTTTATTACCACTTACACATTTTATTTAGTTATCACTTGATTAAAGCTCCCTCTGCCAACCTATGGTGCCATGATTGCCAGGCTGCGTGATAGAAGCCCTGTCCATATGCTAGCCTACCTTACCCATGCTCATCCAACGATGGGTACCCATAGGCATGCATATTCCCAACCCAACCCCAGTAATCATAACTCTTGGAAGTACCACGGAAGATCGAGCCTCGCAAGTCACTTGACAAATGCACATGCACATGCTCATGTGTGGCGCACCACCATCACGATGATCATAACACAAGGATTGGATGAGAACACAAGCATAATATCACTCAACCGAAAACAAACTCGAGAGGAAGGATTCTACACGAATCCCAAGAAACAATAAAACCATACATAATGAACTCACTCAATTGGCCTCAATTTGGGAGTATGGATTCTACACAAATCCCAATGATGCAACAAGACCAAACATCATGAACTCACTCAATTGGCCTCAATCCGAGATTATGGATTCTATACGAATCTTAGTGTCCACGAAATAATAAGGATCCAGACTCCAAGGAACAATAACTCCAAGTATAAAATCACTCAACCAAACACAAAGTTGGGAGTAAGGATGCGACACACATCCCAATGCAAGCATAAAGAGGCAACAATGGGCTAACTGACATCTTACAGGTGATCTAGGTCCTGACCAACATCAAGCCAAGAAAATCCAAGAAAACTATGCAGCACACAAATCGAGGTGAAAAACTTCAAAACTCAAAAACTTCAAAATTAAAGCCCATTCGGTCTTAGAGCACAAAAGGTACAAAAATCTAATAAAATTTGGGTTTGGAGTTCGTGTGCAAAAATGGCCAACATAATGGTGCAAAACCCCAAACCCTCATCCCGAAAAAAGGGAAATGCTCATACCCGCGTAACCGAGTAGAGCTAGCGTACAAAAACGAAGGGGAACACTAGTTCTTAGCCTCCTAACAAATGGCTACCAAAAACAGAAGTAGAAACGGAGCCAAAACAATAAAACGGGAGAGCCTTACCTTGCAGCCAAAAGGGCAAAATGGGAATCTAAGCCATAAAATAAAAATCCCGCAGAAGTAGCTGAAAATCGCGTCAATCCAAGGTCTCCTTGAGCTGGATCCAATGAGATTGATGTCGCGACGATCCTGTTCCCGTAGCTCCCACAACAAACATAACAATAATTCCTCATGAAGAGGATTATGGTTTTTACTCTCAAACTTTCTAATTCAAAAGTGAGAAGTGAGGAATTAAATTCCTTTTTGGATACTTATTCACTTTTTGAGTGAATAATCGATTAGGGTAAACAACCAACCAATCTAGTTAAACCCCAAATCAACCCAAACGAAAACAAGCTATTCTAGGTAATTGGAATTCATTTATGGCAAAGTTGCCAGAAATTAAAATTAATTAAAATAAAGCCCAAAAACCCCCCAAAATCACAGAATTTCCTTAACAACCTACGCAACAATGCAAATGAGTCCGGATTTGTCAAATCACGGGAAGGTTTAATCTAACATTTAAATAAGATATGTCGACCATATAGGGACGACATTGGTAAAATATGAACGACTGAATCACTAACTCCATGTGCCATTGCCAAGGATATAAATCCTGCACACTAAACAACACGATCAAGTGCAATTGCATATAACAACATAGCTGAAGCAATACATGCATTAAATAACCTAATTTATCCATTTATTCAATTTATATTGAAATAATCTATTTACATTACTCACGTTCCAATATAACATAATGAAGCAAGAATGATATAAATAACCATAGCATTAAATCCATCACATAACATAATCAGAGATATGTCCAAATATTGGATAACCAGCTATCATCATAAAACATATTGTCATGTCCAAATGGCATCACCATGCAAATATGGTTAACTGAACAACCTAGTAGTCTAACATCTATGATATTGAAATCAAAGTATAACATCTGACCCTTAGGTTATTTCAAATGTAAACCATAACATGAGTAACAAATATCTCTCGGATCAAAATATAACAAGGTAAATATTTTCAGCACATAACCAATCAATCCAACATGGACAATCCATTTCTAATTATTTAAGCATTTAATAATGGTTGATTACACAACATAAAAAGGCACTTAAAACACATAAGTAAACACAGTCATAAACACGACTAACCATTGGTACAAGAACCTATTCCAGTGTAGCAAGTAATAGCACATAGTGCAATCTCTGCACACATCTTTGGGTAATCATGGAACAACATCATGATACCACATCGATCCTAATAACCACTGGCACAAACCTCAGTGAACCATAAATCACATCATAATTTCATAAATCAGCCATAAGCGTAAACAAAGCAACAGATACAGTAACATAAATCCAATCATCTCAAGGGTGTAGACCATTCATGGTCCCAATCACGATCCCTTCTTAGGGAGAGATCAACAAGTTTGCATCCATCGGGATGACTTACAAAAGTCAAATGGGAGAGGCACTACGTCATCCACCCCAAAGACTAGGCTTACTCCTAGAAGCTTGCAATCCAAGAATAGAAACCAAAACACACCAAGAGAAAAATCAAAACTGAGCAATAGGGATGACTTACTGACTCCTTCACAAGTCCAACCCAATTACTCCAACATTCTCAAACCATCACGTCAACCCCCAAATAGGTCAACGAGAAGAGAATAGGTGTCACATTGACACAAGGTCCTCCAACAAGTAACCTCCTTTGGCTAGGAAAACCCATCTAGCCATAAAGTCAAAAATATGAGGTAAGGAAAAAGCCACTCTACCTCGTCAACAGGTGCCCAACTACGACATGCACCTACCATGTGATTGCAAAACCAGGTCAAAACACTATGTAGTTCCAACAAGAGTTGGGATCATGGGGAATAACCATCCCAAAATTCCCAAGAATACCCTCATGCCACACATAAGCATCCTTGAATCCACGTAAACTCACCCTTTGAGTATAGAGGATGACGGTTTACCAACAAAAGCGTGCACTCCAAAGGATACTCACCACTATCAACCACCAAGCATAGGAGCACATAGTCTCTATGGCACAAAAAGCCCAATTATCATTGGGAACTCGGGTTACATAATCCAACCAGACAAGATATCACCTTTCCACAAGGTTGCAAAGAATTTCATTAGTGGACAAAATCATGTAGTATCTTCATACCAACTCATAAGATGGTAATATGCATCCAACAATACCGTGCCCCTCTAGCAACATGCTGGGAATTCTACCCCCGACCTATCACTAAGCTTAATCTCCAGCCTCAAGTCAACTTTCAATGAGTAACTTGACTGAGACAATTGTTGAAGATATAAGGTTAGGGAGGTAGAAACTACAGAGTATTAGGACTGAGAGGGAGTCACTCTCAGCCTCTGCACTAAATCAGCCCAAGACATGTTAGGGAAACTCACAATTCCACCAACCATCAAAATACTCATTCAACACTAACTAAGCTAGGGGCATAACCACACTAGCCTACTTCCTCAAGAGAGAAAATGATATAGAGATGCGCCAAAATCAATGTCCAAAAGGTGGATCTAGACTCATCAAAAGATCGAGTCACTCTCAAACGACAAGGCAACATCCACCTCAAGCAAGGAATGCTCACAGTCCACACTTCTTCTCACAAAGGTGGGGCAGTGCTATAGGAAACACACAAACCCAAGCACGAATCCCAACAAGTACCTAGTAGATTATGAAAACGTGTTAACTCCTTTAATAATAGCATGAAGGGTTAAACTTCTCCAACGGCCATAAATGTGATATGTCATGATTGAATTGGCCTCTACTTTATAAAGGGTACTTGAAACATTGATCTTTACCTTCAGAAGTGCGAAAGAGTTGCTTGTTGTTCCCAAGGCAAAATTTTGCATTAGCACAGTCTCGTGCGAAGTTTCTCACCAAACTAGGCAAGATAATGCAAAGAACTAGGCGAGAAAACACATGTCCACTTGTTTCTCGCGTGAAATTTCAAATCAGCACAAAAATTGCCTTCACTCGGGAGGCCATAACTTTCACGTCTGAACTCCGATTGACTCCTTTCGAAAAGCGTCGAAAAGATATTGATGAGGTCTACAACATGATGGAGCTTAGAGTGTCCTAAGACCTAAGAGTTTGAATCACCACTGGAGATAAAACAGCATAGGCAACTGAAATTGTCTTGATTACCAAGACAAGCAATGAACGAAACGTCCAAAACAACCAAAGGGCGCACATGCCCAAATTAACATAAGGCATGAAGAGAAGAAAATTCACACATTGAAACCAATATTACCTATTTTTCATAATTTCATTAGTTAACCATAGCACAAACATTAATGCACAATGAAATTGAAAGGTTTTCAAAGCAAGGTTCAAGAGTCACTTACCATAAAACAAGTACATATTCTTGCAATATCTCTTTCAAGAGTAACATTACATTTAATCATCATTTAAACCATCCAATTACATTAACAACTTTACATCAATGATAACCACACCAGTATGTTCTCTATGATATTATACCTTCTACGTACTACTAGAGGTTCGAGATGAACGTGATAGAGTCACAACACCCAACTGGGCAGCAGTTAAAACATGTAGAATAGTCACCATAAAACATAATCAAAAGGCCCAAATGGGGAATTGCCAACTCCAACAGTAAATCTCAAAAAGTGCACATTTCAACAATAAGTCAAATGTGACAACTGTCACAAAGAGAGTGATAGAAAAATTTGATGACTCTTCCAAGAAGGGGAAAAATACTAAAAACCAATGCTAGCCCAACAACATGAGGAAAATACCTCTAGCCAAATAAAATAAGGCATCAGTCAAATCGTGTAACATGTGCTGATTGAGAACAGTCACACAAGAGGGGTAAACCACCATACAATGCTAAGGAATGCATCATCCTAGTAGCGTTAGAGAACACACTAACACACATCAAGCAATATACCATCAATAACCTCATGCATATGCATAATACAATAATTTCCTTAATTATTTTTCCATGCAATGCAACATTTAGATGAAGATGAATTGAAACTTGTTGAATAGAGGAGAAGAATAGGTAGAGGTGGATTAAAAGGTACTTGCTTTAGATGTAGTGAAGGACACAAATCTTTTGAATGTCCCAATACTGATAGGAAGGTCGGTGATAAAAGAGCTGTTTTGGTGAATGAGAATGAAGAGTTGGTAAATGAGCCTGAGGTGGAAGATAACTTGTTGGCTTGACGAGTATTGTTGGTAAGAAGGTATTGGAACGTTGTCAAAGAAGGAATTTGTCCAAGACTTGATGTAAGTTTGGAGGTAACTACTGAAATGTGTTTGTGGATATTGGTAGTACTGATAACCTAGTTGCTGAGGAGATGGTTCAAAAACTTGGTTTGAAGAGAGTGAGACATCATTGTCCTTATAGGATCATTTGGTTGCAAGATGAATATGCTTTCGAGGTGGAGGATCAGTGTCTTGTTGATTTTTCACATTGGGCAATATAAGGATCAAGTGTTGTGTGATATTGTGGACATGAGTAGTTGTCACATATTACTTAGTAGAGCATTGCAAGGCAGTGCATGATTGTGTCAAGAATGTATTTACTGCTGAGAAGGGTGGCCAAAACTTTTCCTTGATACCTTTGCAGGATGTAGAACTCGGTAGGAGAAACCTAAGTTTTGGTAGGCGAGTTGAGTTGAAGGATTCTCAAGGTGTTAGAGATCAATGTGGGAAATAGAGTTGTGGTACACTGAGAAAGGAGGTGAAGAAGCAGAGTAAGTAGTTGTCTGTTGTAGGAAAGGACTTGCAGAAGTGGAACAAAGGAAAAAATGCACAAGTTGATGATTTGGAGGACATGTATGTGAAGAACCAGTTCAGGGTTTGTGTTGAATCCTAGAGATGTTCTTCTAAGTTTGTGTTGAATCCTAGAGATGTTGATCAAGTGTTGTGTGATATTGTGGACATGAGTAGTTGTCACATATTACTTAGTAGAGGGTTTGTGTTGAATCCTAGAGATGTTGATCAAGTGTTGTGTGATATTGTGGACATGAGTAGTTGTCACATATTACTTAGTAGAGCATTGCAAGGCAGTGCATGATTGTGTCAAGAATGTATTTGTTGTTGAGAAGGGTGGCCAAAACTTTTCCTTGATACCTTTGCAGGATGTAGAACTCGGTAGGAGAAACCTAAGTTTTGGTAGGCAAGTTGAGTTGAAGGATTCTCAAGGTGTTAGAGATCAATGTGGGAAATAGAGTTGTGGTACATCGAGAAAGGAGGTGAAGAAGCAGAGTAAGTAGTTGTCTGTTGTAGGAAAGGACTTGCAGAAGTGGAATAAAGGAAAAAATGTACAAGTTAATGATTTGGAAGACATGTATGTGAAGAACCAGTTCAGGGTTTGTGTTGAATCCTAGAGATTTTCTTCTAAGTGTTAATAACATCTATTTGTACATGGGGTGTTTGATTTAGGAGTATCCTGGGGTAGTTGGCAATCCTATATGTTGGAGTGGTTTTGACCTTGGAGTTAGAGAAGTCAGTTGAAAGGAGGTGATGCTCGGTCACTAGTAGGATAGTTCCTGGTTGCAGTTTTGCCCGAGGAGCCCAGTGATTAAAGGGCTCGGTGATGCTTGTGGTGCTCAGTTGATTTTTTCTCGGTGTAACTAGTGCTTAGTGATGCTTGTGGGAGCTTGGTGGACGTGCTTGCTAGGTGTGCTCGGTGGTTGCTGTTGATGCTCGGTAGTTTGCCTCATCAAATGGATGTTCTTGGGAGATTTGATCAACCGACTTGGTGCATTTAATGTGTTACACAAGAACGTTATGTGGATCGATTGTAGGATATGTGAGGACCTAGTTGGGTCTTGGTTCTTTCTCCTATGCAAGTTTAATGATTGTTGTAAGACAACTAAGGCATATTATGTTTATTTCGGTTCTAGATGATTCTATTTGTAATAGGCTGACTTGTGGCTATGCAAGTATATAAGGAGGGTTTGGGTAGTGTTGTAGGTAAAAGAGAGAGCAAAAATTTAGGAAGGAATCTGGAGATGCAAATTTATGAGCAGAGCTAGTTGCTGAGTGTGGGTTTAGGAAACAAGGAGATTGCTTCGTGGCTTGCGAGCACAAGTTTAGATCTTGCTTGGAGTTTCTACTAGATTGTTGTGCTGTTACAAATATGGACTAGCTAGGGTTGGGAGTATTTGGATCTTGTGAGGTCTTGCAGAATTGTTACTGTTACTGTAATTGCTTTGTAATTGGCTATAACCGGGAAGGCCTTATAGCTTGACACATTGCATGTGATCAGTTGATGAATAAAAGGTTGGATTTTCTATTAGATATGGCATTGTGTTTTGTGTTTTTGCTGTGTGGTTATTTGCTGGGGTCTTGGTCACCTCCATTGCGGGTTTACTTGGCCTTGCACTGTGTCAAATTGTAATGATAGAGTTAGTTATTTATCTTATAGATTCTTTATTTTTGATAGAATTTAGATATAATATTTTGCAATTCAGTATTTAACTCGTAGATGCAGTTGCGACATCGTTTACTGTCATACTGTGCTTGGTAGCAGTGTAACAAATTCATTTATTTTCTATATTAAATATCAAGAATTGCCCCTGGATATGGTCTTTACAAAGCCAATTGATGCGACTGTCGATAAGATTATAAGAGTTTTGGTAATAACTTAATTATCATTGATGTTACCGTCGATTGAGTTATGTATTGTTATTTCCATCAGTCTATTATTGGGTTGAAAGATTGCATTGTTATTTGCATCTTTAATATTATTATGCTAATAATGTGGTTAGTAATATTAAAGAATAATATTATTAAGTTCATTGATTATATGCATTGATTATATTATCAAGATTAATATGAAATATTATTTGTATATTGATTAATAAAAAGACTATTTATAAATGCTAAGAGTGATTAATTATTAAGATTAATAATATTGATTATTAATTTCATCGATTAGCCATCGATTTATTAATTATTGCTATTTTTAATATTGGTGATATACTGGGCGTATTTAGAATTGTGTTCATAATAATTAAACACACACACACACACACACACACACACATATTTGTTTATACATCAATAATAGGTTTGTGACAGCTTATTTATGGTTGTTTTCAATGTTGTAATGTCCCCTTTTTGATCATAGTGTTTAGTGGAATCTCTATCAGCTAGTAGTTATCAAAGTAACAAGAATTGAAATCGAATTGGAATCGGCAAGGCTGAATTGAATCATGAATCGGCCATGAATCGGAATCGAATCGCCCATGAATCGGCAAATTAAAAAAATCCTTGAAATTTAGTGAGCAACTTATTTCATAAACCCTTTATCGCTGATTTGATTCACCAATTCACAAAAAATCATTTGGCTTGAATCGAATCGCCGAATCACGTGAATCGCATGAATCGTCGTGATTCTTGGAACTATGGTAGTTATTAAATAAAGTCTTGTTGGCAGTTAAGTTAGATTGGAGTCATGGACTAACTTGATGAGCACATGGTTATATAGTATTATAACAATATTGTTTTACCTTTTGAAACTTATTTAATCACTTCAAGATTTAATTAACACTAGTACATATGTAAAATCAAATACTGACCAACATAATAACAACTAAATTTATGTGGAAACCCTTGCGGGAGGAAAATCACAATAAAAATATTGCTTTTATTAATTTTGTGCTTGAGTTGCTGAAATCAATTGTGTTTTATTTTTAGAATTGATGTTTCAAATTGCACCCGACTATCCATCATCAGGAAGAGGAAAATTGGATGCAATCTCAAACTCCAATTCTAAAAATACAAATAGTTGATTCCAGAAACTGAAGCACATTCTTATGGGTCGTGGAAAGTTCATGCCTTTAATTAATCTTCTTTCTAGAAATATTTTTGGCCCCAGCTACTAGAGGCTTTAACCCCTAGGAGACTCCAATTTTTCCAATTTTAGATGCCAACCTACTAGAGACACCAAACCTCACCAATATGAGCCACCGACCTCACCAGTATGAGGCACCGAGCTTAATATCAATTTCGCTCCAAATCTGTTATGATTTTGGTCACCAGTCTGCTATAATGCTGATTACAAATCTGCCACAAAACTGATTACGAATCTAGCATAAGCCTGATTACAAGTCTCCTATAAGACATTTCACACTCTTCATCCAATCTGAGAATCAAATCTTCTATAATGCCAATTACAGATATGCCACAGAATTTATTATAAATATAGAGTAATTGTGATTACAAATCTCCCATAAGATTTCTCACAGTTTTCATCCAAGCTGGAATTTAACTTTATCTGCCAGTATATTTGATATATTTGATCGTTCTTCACATAACACACACTCATCTATCTTTCACATATTTATCTTATACATACCTTATGCCTTTTCATAAAGGGAGGCAATCCTTTGAAGGGAATCGTCTAAATGAAACAATCTTCATTTTAATCTTAATTGCTAACAAATGTTATTATGTCTTTCTTGTCTTAAGTGCTGCTCTTCTTAAATATAGTTGTGGTTATTTTTGTTTATTACTAACAAATGTTTTGTCTTTTTCAAATGCTACTTATGGTATAACCTTTGCTGTCTTCTAAACACTTTTGATTATCTTTAAAATATGTCTGCTATAAACTGATTTCCTTATGATAGTTATATGTCTTCAAACATGGTTGGCCTCATGATGTTAAATCATTACGGCATCATCTTTAATCCAAGCACCATGATATTGACTATTTACAACATAACTATATAGTTTTCAACTAAGTTATTGGATTCGCTCTCTGGACCCTCAAACTAGGTCCGGGTGTGAACTGGGTCTGGATCTGCGAATTGGTCCATGCTCGGTGTGCACAGGGTCTGTGTTCGGACCTGTGGGTATGTCTGGGTCTGCAGCGGACCCACAGGTCAGAACTTGGATCCTGTGCAGACCCATGCCTTCCATCTTAAGTCATCTGCAGTTTAAGACTATCAAGCCTTATTTTGAATGAATATATAGAATGGATATGTTTATTTGTGAATATGCATAGAGCTATTTTTTTCCCATAAAGAACAAAAAGCTGAGGAACATGTTGTGCTGATATGACACTCTTCAATCTGTTATCTTAAAAGGGCGGCAAATGTTTTTCCTTGTGTTTACTTGATCAACTTTGTGAGACCAGCACATAGGCAAATACCGATGAAACATCAGAAAGCCCTATGGTATAGTGGTGAGTTAAATTCTGAATAAGAAATGTATTTCCTCTTGACATATCTTTTTACATTTATTCTTGATGTAGATGGCACAACAAAATATGCCACTCTTAGGAAGTCTGATAATACCTTTATGTCAACAGGGCTGAGAGGGGCAATGGCATTTGCTCTTGCATTGCAGTCGGTTCATGAACTACCTGATGGTCATGGCCAGACAATCTTTACAGCTACTACTGCTATTGTTGTTCTGACGGTATATTTTGAACCTGTCAACTGAAGTATGAAGTCTTCTCATAAAGTTTATGTTTTCATTGCAAATTTTAAAATTTTGGAGTTTCTATTTAGGATCTATTGAAGTTCACATTCATATGTTAAATTTTCTTTTGATGAACTATTAAGGAAATACTTTTTTTTTATCAGGTCTTGCTGATTGGAGGTTCAACGGCTACAATGCTTGAAACTCTGGAAGTTACAGGTGATAGCCATGCCAACAATTTTGAAGAGGTGATTATTTTATATCATAATGGATCTGAAGGAAAAACTAGAGCAGAAATAATAAAATCCTTGTAGAGAACAGTGACACGGGCATGCTTTATTTTACTCTTTGGTTGATTTGCATAAAGTAAAAGTATTTTGAAGGTTGGAGGAAATCTGACTGGAGTTCAAATTTATCTTTTTTAAACTGCATCCCTTTTACTGCTCTCTATTTTAATTCATGTCTTATCTCACTCCTGTAGTATACTTAATGCGTAGACACAATGTAGAAAAGAATGAATGTGTATACTTAACATGTAGGCACAAGGTAGGAAAGAGAGTGTTTGGAGCAGTTTCTCAACATATTATTCTACATTGTTTTAAATCCTTTGTTTTATTGTTATTGTTTTATTGATGCTTTAACTATTGATGATTAATTTAGAGTTTGTCGAATATGTTATCAGTGATGTTAAAGGTCGATGATCAAGGTCGTTTGAATCTCAGATGATTACTCAAACTAATAGAAAATTGGTTGAGCTACTCGCTTGGTCAAGCTGCTTGAGGTGCTTGACCTGGTTGAGCTGGTTGGTTGTCTGGTTGATCTACCTAGCTGTCTGGGTAAGTTGGTTGTGTCAAAAACTTAAAAGAATTCAGCCCCGACAATTAAGTTGGTTGTGTCAAAAAAAAAAAAATGAAAGGAATTTTAATTTCTGCAGTGACTTAGAATCTGGCTATACGTGACATTTAATGCCACACCAATCAATTATAAGAGCTGCATTAAAGATTTACTATCTTCATCATAAGAGCTGTGTTATCTACTTAATCAGAGTTTCGTAAAAGGTTTGGCCATGTGTTGGAGCTGGATGATAATAAACCTTTTTGAAGGAAGAAGTGGGCATTCATTTTGATAATAAATTCAGCTACAATAATCGAATAAAGGATATATAGTATATACATATATCAAATAGATAGAATTGTGCTTTTTTTACAAATGTGTGTGTGTGACTGATATGAGGGAGTCAATGTCTTTAAAGAACTGGAGCTGGGCATTTGTTTGTGAAAAATGAGCACTCTATCAATGCTGTGATAAAAAACTGGACCTGCATGCCGTAAGAGTAAATTATCATGTGCGTGACTGAAAAGTACTTATGCATTTTGAATTTGTTTTCCTTCAGCTGTTGTTAAAAAAGGGTATTGAATGTAGCAGATTAACAAAAGGGAGTCGTATTATTCTGTGCATAGATATTTTGAGCTATTTTTTTAATGAAGCAATATGGTGTTCTATTTCTGATACGAAGCTGCATTTTCATAGGGGTTGTGTGATATAATCTGTGCTGTGTGAGTGCTGATCGTTTGTTTAAGAGTGGTGATGGTTGGATTGAAAATTTAAGACTGCATTTTAAAGAACAGGTGATGTGTTTGTGTACTTGTACAAGTGAGTGTTTAGCTTCTCTCATCTATGATGAATGATGGGATATATTCATTCTAGAATTGTAATGTAAGGTCCAATTGTCACACATTATCCTTCTTTTGAGCAATCATAGCATCAACACTCTTGTACACCTCTCTAAGGCTAGGTGAATTGACATCACCATATCTAATTACTTTTCAGATTAGAGCAACAATGGAGACTATGTTTTGCATCACCCAAATTAACATCTTTCTTCACCATATCCTTCACCCTCTTCCCTTGCTTTGTTTTTTATTTGGGCCATTACTATGTTCTATTCTCATAACTATTTGTTTTAATACCTCTTGTAATTCAACCATCTTCTCCAAGAGAAAGAAATATAATCCATATCAAGTCTTCGCATACATCAAGAATCCCTTCTTGGAGAAGATCTTGAAGAGTACATTTTCGCAATTTGGCTAAGTAGGTTTGTTATGGTTGTCATTTATGGCAACATATAGCTTGTATTAAGAAGGCAAAAGATAATATGAAGTTTTGCATACGAAGACTTTGAAGATTATCTAATTGTCATGAAGGGAAAAAATGAACAATCGCAAAGATTGTTTTGATGCACTTAACTGGAGGCACTTGAGCATGTGCGCTCTTAGATGGGGATAGTATGGATAGTATAGAGCATGTGGATAACATCGCTAAAGCTTTGGATGTGTACAGACAGAGTTATAAGCATTTTACCAGTTACGAGACTGAGCAAAGGTAAAGGCAAGTAAAGACATTTTGGTTAATAGATTGACTTAAAAATGTTGGGACACCATCTTAGATGCTAACTCACACGTGGCAAAAGATAATTCAAAAGATTTAGCAAAGTATCAAGCAACAAGGCCGATATGATGAAGTAGTTTGGTATAAAGAAAGAAATTTTTGTTTAGCAAAGTGTGGCATTGTAATGTAATGTTGTAATGTTGGAATGCACACTTTCTATGATTAGTATTGATGCGAATTTGATGCTAGTACAGAGCAGTACAGTTGCATGATCAATTTTGAAGACAAAGCTACAAGGACATCAGATATTCAAGATATGAACACTTTGTAAAAGGTTTTTGTATCTATCTCTTTTGATAGCATTGTAAAGATATTATTTCTTGTTTGAGCAGTGGGCTCTTCTAGCATATTTTTGTATTGTAATACGAACTCCTAATAGGTTTAAGGCTTCTAACAAGGCCTAGTCCTCTAACAGGGACATATACACTATATGGATGTAATCGATTCCTAAAAGGATCAATATCTATCAGAAGACACTTTTGATTAGTGATCATTTTGTGGGTACCATCCTCACCAGGGTTTTTCCTTGGCCAGGTTTTCCCTAGTTAACAAATAATGGTGTTATGAGTTGCATTGTGTTATGGTTATGTTTACTTTTCAGTTTGATCATATATGCAAGTTCAAAGATTGTTAATAATATCCATAGTTGGGCAAAAATTTGTGGAACACTGATTCACCCCCCTCTTAGTATACCTTATTTCAAACAATTAGTATCAGAGTACAATTATTGAGAGCAGGCCTAACAACTTAAGTGAGATCTCTATGGATATGGATTAGTTACAAAAGAATCTTGAGGAAGCTCTTGAGGAACTTGATACAACTACATATGATAGAAATAAATTGAAGATCAAACTTCACAACACTTCATTCAGAAGCTGATAGAGCAGATTGAATCATATCAATCCAAGAAGAAAGAGTCACATAATGAGATCAAGGATAATGAAGTAGTTTCTAAGCTTAAGAAGGAGAATAAAATTTTGAAATCTAAGTGGAAATCTGACAAGTGTACGATGGAGTTAATGAGTCATTATTATAGAAAAACCTTTGAGGATTACATGATTAGCAACATAACTACCTTGATGAGAACATTTCAGTTTGAGATGAAGAAAAGGATAAGAATTCCTAATCAGTTGTGGACAAACATAAGGAAGAGATATGTTTTGTGATGGAGAGAGACAAAACATGCGTGAAAGCTATTGAACCAAGAGTTATGTTTGTAGAACCCTTGGGCTATGAAGTTACTACAGACATGATAGATGGATATGTAAAAGAGATTTTGGAATCAAATATGGATGATGATAGTGACAAATGGGGTACAACAGAAGAAAGATTGGCACAGACACAATAACTACAAATCTCTAAGGCAACCAAGAAGAAAGTAGACAGTGCAATAAAGAAGATGCTTCATGACACACAAATGACCAAAGAAGAATATGTTGAAACTAATCAGGTAGTCTCTGAAATGAAAGCAAGTGGACAAAGTGACATTCTGTTGGTCCAGCCTTTATCAGTTGCACCAGCATCTAGCTCACCTGCAGTTAGTTCACCATCAGTACCTACACAGTAGCACCTTCACCTATCAGTGTTACACCACGGAAGAAGTTACAATAGTAAAGAGCATTCTTGCAACAGCCACAAGGAGGTCAACAAGGACCTCTCCACCAGTCACATTAGCACCTGTCAAGCAAGAACTCCTAAAAGTCATAGAGGATCAAGGAAATGGTTAGTGGACCCAAACCTAAGAAGAAGCCTAGAGTATTAATGACTTATGTTGGAAAGAAGACACAAGCTCAGGAAGAAGAAGAGGCACCACCCAAAAGGATGAGAGGACAAATTTCTCCTCCAGTAGAACAACCAAAGAACGATCAGCCAGAGAAAGGAAGCGGCAGAAAGAAATGAAAATGGAAGCTGAAGATCGGAAAGATGAATGAGACAATTATGACTGATGGAAGCTTGGCAAAGTCGAAACAATTTCTTGACAATTATGATGCAAACCAAAGAAGAAACTTAGATATACCGGTGATAAAATACATGATCAAATTCAAGACACCCCTCATCAGTTTGCATGGACAATTACCTGAGGAAATGTATGAAAGGCTAAACAAATCTAGATTAAGAGCAGTGGAAGAAGAGAAATAGTTAAGAGAAGTATGTACAAAGAAATGTTGTATATTAGATAATGATGAGCAAATGGAAAAGATCAAGAAAAAGTTGAATCCCTTATTATGAGATAAAATGAGAGAAATTAAAATCATGGGAGGACTGTGTGAAGAGGTAAGAGGAGAAACAAAAAAAACAATATGTACTTAAAGTCTTAATGAGCCCAAAACTGTGAATCCACCAGTACCACTAACAATAGCAGTAGCAATAGAGACAAACCCACAAGGTACCAATGTTATGGAAACATTTGAAGCACTAGATGTACGAAATAACATCATGGTCATACAATCACTAGTGATACCAGTGAGGACCCTTTTGCTAGTACATCTTGTAACCCATTTGCCGGACATCAAGACTTCAATGTTGGCAGTTTGGTCAGTAGGAACATTGTTGATTACTCTAGTTCAAAGGATGAAGAAGACAAAAGGAAGAGTTAGAAAGATCAAATCATTGTGCGTAGTCGGGAATCATCTAATATGATGTCCTTGGCACCTAGTTCTGTGAGCTTGGACTTTGATTTTTAACCACATTGGGTGAATATAGTAAAGAAGGCCACATCGAGCACTATTTCACTGAATCAAGAAGAGAGAAGAAAAGAAAGAAGTGCAACAGAGGTAAGATCAGATGGATACGCAGCCATCACAAACACCAGTTGAGCAAAGGTGTACAGTTGAAGAGAGGCAGATCAATGTGTTGCAAACCCCTACAAAGGCAGCTGAAATTGCACTTGCAACTACCTCAAAATCACTCTGGTTTGCCACAAGATGTATCAGGTATGTTCAAAGGCAGCATGGGTATTCAAAAATATATTCAATTATCAACTTTCTCTTTAGGCAAAATTGCAAAAGAATCTGGGAAGATGAGTATGAATGCACATAAGCTACTAAGACAGACTATTGACAAACTGTAAAGCACCTGAAATAACCCTATTCCGGTTATGGTTTATCCAAATTAATTTTATCACATCTATTTCTTTATCAAATCAGAAGTTTGACATTTTGTTAAACAATTTGCAAACAAACTCTCCAGTAGTGTAATTGAGAAAAGCAAATATATTTAATGCTCTTTGATGAAGCCAAAAAAGTATGTACCTTTCCTATTGTTTGTTCTTGATACCCTTTTTTCCTATGATGGATTTATATAAATTTCTGTCTTTTCCATATCATCTAAAATACTGAAACAATACTGAAATAGAGATGCGCAAACCAATATTTTTTCTCAATGAAACTCAACACCATAATTTTACTTTAAAATTCACAACCCACAAACTTGGAAGAATAAAATCTGTTTATATTAGCAGTAACAGAATGTCTATCTATAGTAGTTTCAATTATTTGTGAAACCTGTTGCTTGATTCTGCAAGCCACGTTGGCAGGCTGAACACCGACTTGTCCCAGAAATTCTACAGCAGGTCTGTAAATTAAATTGCAGACTTAAGGAATGGAATGCTGATTCTCATAGGTGAATTGCAGGCCCAAATAGGAGATTGCAGGGCGAAGTAACTTGAATGCAGGCCTCCCAAAACACACCTGCAGCTGATATTCAGGTCTTTACGCTGAGAATTATGAATTGCAGGTCCAAGACAAGATGCCGCCCAGCTTCTAAAGAGACGACTTGGCTTAGGGATTGCCAATAATGCAAGTAACAACATAAACACTGCCTTCCAGATGTAAATCAGTAAACAATAATGCCCGATTCAAGCCCTTCAAATGCAACAGTAGGTTGATAATAATCCCTCAGTGAATTAACTCCACAGTTCCACAATATCACTTCCAGCAAAACAAACTCCTTAGACACAGACAACACAGTAGGAGAGAAATGTAATCTAGATCACACAATTCACAATTCATCAATGGTAAAGTTCTCCTTAGCCACAGTAAAACAGTAGGAGATATACGACAAATCCACTATACTTAAGCAGTGGAACAAAACACTTTGCAGATACGGTGATGAAAGAGTAGAGAAGTTAGGCAATCTTAGCTATACCTCAGCAACTAAATTGCAAGTGCAATTCTCAGAATTTCCAACCCTTATATATCAGCAAGGCATATAGTTAAGAACCCAGGAAGAAGCCACAAAGGCAACAAAAACAAATATATATTGAACCATGCTTTTCTCAACAAATGGGCTTGTATATATAACCTCCGAATCCCCTTTGGTTGCCAAAATGTAACTTCACTCAAGAAGCTTCAGCACACAACATTAATTAACAACTTCCTTTAGATTCTCTCACTTGGCTTAACTAATTAATAAACGACATTTTCCAATGATAACTCAACTCCCAACTTAAGTGAAATTATAAAGTTAATAACTTTATAATAAGCCATTTAATGATTAATAATAATTTGGCCACTAAAAATATAATAACTCCCGAAATACTCATCATTTAAATATGTCATCTGAAATAGGAGTCATACTTTTTATTTCTCCATGTGACCAAATGCACTTTCCAAAAATAGAAAGGGTCCATCTTGATCAACACCAACTTACCACAAATAGTAAGTACATAAAACTAAGCCCAAACGAAGTCCGATCTGAGCCAAACGAAAGCCAACCTGTAGCTTATTAAAATGTGAAGAAGAGAAGATCCTCCCAAGCCAAGCCACTGCCACAAAAGACCCTCTATCCACAATAATTAACCTACAAGGATCACGATAATAGGCTAATCCCTGAAAGTCCGATGTCGACAAAATTGGGGACATTACAACACTTTACCCTTCCGAGTACAAATAAATGAGCAAAATGTTGAGAAGAAAGCTGAAAAGATCTTTGACTGAATTTGATAGTGATTATTCCACCTTGGAAGAGGCAATAAAGGTAAAAGTTCAAACTGAACATGATGCAAGGTTATTTGACCTTGTTTGCAACAATATTAGAGATGATTATTCAGTTCTTGATCCATGCATTAAAGAGATGAGAAGATGCATTGAAGAAGGAAAGAAGTTGTATATAGATTGTACTCTTGCACACAAAAACACACCAGTCATCAAGGCAATACAAGACAAATAAAATGAGATTGATAGGATGCTTGAAGAATTCAAGACTCAAGATATGAAGATCATTGAGTTTAATCAGAAATTTGCTAAGGCGAATGATGAACTTAAATTGCTGGAGCATGAAAAGAAAATGATACTAAAAAGATTCACATTACTCCAAGATCATCTTACACAAAAAGTGGATGTTATTTAGAAGCAATTGGATACACTTCTACATCTTAAGACATCTTATTGGAAGTTTGCTTACACCAATCTAAATGCACCAAAATTAGCGGCCTACGGAATATGTCGGATAATCAACATAACATGAGTGGCACCAAAAATTTGACATGTACATAAATTTTGACTCACCTTTGTTATTGACGTCAAAGTGGGAGTGTTGGATAGAAAAATTGTAAGTATACTCTATTTTCATAATATTATATAGACGAAGTTATAAGTCAAATATAGTATTATCAAAGGGGGAGTATAGTTAGCAATTTTTCCCATATGTTGCCATCAATACCAAAGGGGGAGCTTGTTAGCAATTTGGCTAAGGAGCTTTGTTAGGGTTGTCATTTATGGCAACATATAGCTTGTACTAAGAAAGGCAAAAGATAATATGAACTTTTGCATACTAAGAAAATTATTGAAGTGTCATGAAGGAAAACAGTAAGCAGTTGTAGAGATTGTCTTGGCGCACTTTATCGGAGGCACTTGAGCATGTGCGCTCTTAGATGGAGATAGTATGGATAGTATAGAGCATGTGGATAACAATGTTAAAGGTTTGGATGTGTATGGACATAGTTATAAGCATTTTACCAGTTACAGGACTGAACAGACAGAACAAAGGTAAAGGCATGTAAAGGAATTTTGGTTAAGGGATTGTTTTGGCTTACCAAAAAAATGACTTAAAAATGTTGGGACAACATCCTAGATGTTAACCCACATGTGGCAAAAAATAATTCAAAAGATTTAGCAAAGTATCAATCAACAATGCTGACAGGATGAAATATTTTGGTATAAAGGAAGAGCTTTTTGTTTAGTGAAGTGTGGCATTGTAATGTAATGTTATAATGTTTAAATGTGCACTATCTATGATCTGTATCGATGCAAATTTGATGCTAGTACAGAGCAATACGGTTGCATGATCAATTTTGAAGACATAGCTACAAGATAGATCAGATCTTGAAGATATTAGCACTCTGTAAAAGGTTTTTGTATCTATCTCTTTTGATAGCATTGTAAAGATATTATTGCTTGTTTGAGCAATGGGCTCTTCTAGCATATTTTTGTATTGTAATACAAACTCCTAACAGGGTTGAGGATTCTAGCAAGGCCTAGTCCTCTAACAAGGACATATACACTATACGGATGTAATAGACTCTTAACAGGGTCAATATCTTTCTGAAGACACTTTTGATTAGTGGATCATTTTGTGGGTACCATCTCCATTGGGGTTTTCCCTTGGCTAGGGTTTCCCTAGGTAACAAATAATGGTAATATGAGTTGCACTGTGTTATGGTTATGTTTACTTTTCAGTTTGATCATATATGCAAGTTCAAAGATTGTTAATAATATCCATAGTTGGGCAAAAGCTTATGGAACATTGATTCATCCCCCTCTCAATATTCCCTATTTCTAACATACATGAACTATGGTGGTTGCAAATAAATATCTACACATCTTGTGTCATTTTTAACTGTTTTGATGTCATCTTTTTCCCATGTCCTGTGCATTATTCATGGAATGCACACAACAAGTACACCAAATATGTCTTTAAGTTGCCTCGATTAACTTCCTTGCAACTTTGAACACACAAGACACTCTGACACTACTTGGACTATATTTGGTGGCCAACCTCCTCTATAACATCTTTAAGGATTTGAAACTAAAATTCAATATCTTTGGGATGCCATAAATAATCAACAACTCTTAAGAAAACAAGGGCCCTTGGTACATGTGTCCTGTTTCTCCTGTAGAGGTATATATGATGCTTCTCCCTTTGTTGTCTTTGCAATAACCTCCTTAATAGAGTGAGCCACATGAAATGGAATGCCATTGGCAGAGAAGAATTTGCTAGTGGCATCATGTGCCACATTCCTCAATTTCATAGTGGATAAGTTTGCTCATGGGTTTGGATTATCACTTGTTACCCTATGTCTCTTTTTAGCATTTATTGTATATCCTTAACTAGAAATTTGCCCCAAATCTCATAACATTCTCATAAATTTTTAAACATATAAATTCATGCAATGATTTTTAGATTTCACCGACAAAACCCCATTAAGTAACTTGATAAAAATAAGTCTTGAAATATTATTACAATAAATATATAGCAAAAACACATTTTCAAAAATAATGTTTCTTTGAAGTTCTTCAACGAAATTACCAAGAAATCTAATAATAGATACAGTAACTACAACAAGATTGGATAATAGAAAAGGTGAACTTCGAAAACACTGTGAAACACTTGTTCGATGTCTCCAACCAACAATGGGTTTCCGTCCACTATCCAAGCTTGACGGAATCCACCCTTTCACCTCCTGAAAGCTAAAGCTTTCAAAAATAATTCTCCAAGAGAGAAAGTGGAATCCAAATCGCAAAACCAAGTATCCTAAAATGAGCTCCCTCTTTCATTTATAAGCACAAATAGGTGACTTCGTATTTCCCCTTTTTGTTGCTTTATTTCCTTTTTAAAATAATACTTCCCCCCACTTAAGGAAATGCAGTGTCCATAGATAATAAAGTGACATTAACAATATGAACTTAAGTAAAGCATTTGAGATTCAAGGATTCTTTATGAGCATTTTCTCTTCAAGATCTAGCATTTTGTTAGCCATCAAGGGAGGAGATCTATATTGAGGCATTCATCATCTTTCACATTGATGCACATTTACATCTATGACTCCATGATGTGGTTTTTGTAGATCCATTGTATTTGTGGATATTTCTTACATCCTTTATTTCAAATTCAACATTGACAATACACACAAACATTGCAAAATCTTTATTGACAAGTGTTTCTTCAAGGCAGGTGAATAATTACATCTGTCTTGCTTCCTTTCATGTTTTCCATCTCAATTTCAAGTTTGATTTCTCAATCTAGGACTTGACCAAGGCAAGCCCTCATCAAACAAAAACAAAAACAAAACCCAAGTGTTAATGTGTGTAAGAACAAGATGTTCGAATTGTAGTTGCAGATCCAAAAACTATGTGTTGAGACCTTTTCGAAAAAGTTGGGTCAACTTTGCTACTGTGTTGCAGGAGGATGTACAGTCCCCATAAAGTGTCTGGGTCCTTTACCATAAAGTTGACCTGTTCCAAAAGGTTTGAGAAAAATAACACTATTTGGGTTTTTTGTTGTGATCGCAAATTCACAGTTGAAAGTGCATCACGAGTTCAAATCTGTGATTTTAGGAGTGAAAAGGCATATTTCTTTGCACATTTTGAGGTAAGCACTTTATCATTCATTTAATCTTTTTTTCTAGAGCTATCTTCATATTGGACTGATTACATCTATTTAGCATGTAGATCTATCTTAGTCTTCCCATTATATCAATTGGTTCAATTTCACATTTACATTGCAGATCTTTAATCATATTTACTTTATATGAAAGAGGACTTGCTTGCCTGATTCCTTGATATAATTTGGGCTTAGCATTGGTATCCCTTCATCTATTTGGGGTTTGCTAATCTAACTTTGGTTTTATTGAGAATTATGTTTGGAAGCCCCTCTTTCTCTTTATTCAATGTTTAATTTGTGAAAAGTGTTTGGTTGATAGCTTACATGGTTTAACTTTATATTATCAACATAAACCACCCACATGACATTTTTCACCAAAACAATAATAAATCAGTTAAATCTTTAGGCATTAAAATCTCTGCTCAGATATACTCGAATGTGCAGGTGTGATAGCTCACTAGAAAGGTCTCAATAAGACACTCCTAGTCCAACCCTAAAATGCCAAGAATGCTGAGTTTGATGACTTATTAAAAATAACAAGTCTCTTGAAACCCCACTGAAATAACTCCGATTGGCTAACAATTGAAATTGCCTAGAACAAAAAATGTATTGATCCTCGAGAAAACTTGATTAACCCTTAGGACCAAGAAAAAACAAGCTAACGATGCAATGAAAATCATTGTCCCAGGAAATGAGACACGACTGTCCTCTTGTCCCAAAGATTGCCTGCCCCCAAGTAATCTGTATCTATATATTGGAACCAAATGCTTGGATCCCAGCTCTGCCTCAAGGTTGATACTCTCTCCAACAGCTGCGCTACACTGGTGTAAATATCTCTAACCCCAAAGTTGTAAAACAACTCAACATGAACCCAAATACCAATCAATTGGATATCAATAATTCAAAACATCTCATGTGTATACTCAATTAGGACAACCTGCCATGCACTTCTATTATAATATTAAATGTTCTCTACCCAGCTAAGTACCTCACTCCAGTTGTAACCATACACATCTCTACTATTGAGAGATAGCGGGAGCTCAACAGTTTACCACCCTCCATCAAAGGAGCGCAACAAATCACTCATCTCAACTCCTTGATCCATAATCAACCATGTGAATGCTCTTCCTGAGTACCAAATGAAGACCTGTGTGATGTCCTTGATATCATCGACCCTAGTATTACTTGTGCCCATGAAGAGGAAAAATCTTGCCCAACTAACACAATCAACATCCCACCATGCTGGAAATAGTTGAGCAATCCAACAATAGGTGTAGCAGTGGTGGACATCTCAGTAGAGAGCAACCCAACAGGCCAACTTGTCACAATTCCCTCAATTGTGCAAGAGTATATATCATCCCAGCTATCCAAATCTTGCACACATGAGTAATTGATTATAAGCAAAATGGGTCTAGAAGATCATTGGACTCTTGTCATCTAGCTCTAACCTCACCTTCACCACGCCAGTAGTGGTGAAACCTATCAATGGAACTTAATCAAGCTACATTGCCAACTCTATCAACACTTGGGTCCCAAAACAAATTGCTCTCACATCCATCAACCTCAAGGAGATATAAACTAGTGAAGGAACTTGCAACCTTACAACCACATCCAACCTCTACAAGACCCTTATGGATGTGTTGACTCTGCAAGTAACGTAGTTGGTAGCCATCGACACCATAATTACCCTGTAACCCTGTATTTGCATGAGATCTCAGTGATATAGAAGTATACAACCCTCTTGGATATACATCGCTATAATGGAAAACTGATTGGTGCTCCTATAAGTACTCTCCCAAAATCACAAAGTCGGATGCTTGCAACTTTTAATCGCATCTTCTAGAGATGGTAGACCTCCATCCCACAATAGATGATACCAACTCTGGGCCAATCCACACTTGCGCCTCATCAAATCCATTTGTGGATCAAACAAAAAAGTGATAAACATTCCTCATTTTAATGACAATGCATAATCTCAACCTCAGTCAATGACTCAACATACAGTACTATGTGCCCTCTGAATGTGGATGTGACATGTCTATGATGATCAACCCTCTCACTAACATCACTATTGACCTCCTCAACTCTTACATCTGAATTTTAAGCTAGGGAAGAGTGTGTCAAATTTTATTCCTAATTAAGCTCAACAATTTGATATTCTGCCTCATGCTGCTAAGGTAGCCTCAAGGATGTCCTTAGTATTTGTGAGCTCGTAAGAAAGGATGTCCACTTTTTCTTTTGTCTTCCTTAATGCCTTGAAATAGACTCTGTGAGATTGAGAAGATGATCACGATTTGAAAGAAGATGTAGATATTCTAGTTTCATTGTTTTCATCCCTTAATCACCGGCAAATGTGAGAACTCCTCTTTGAGTCCTTTTTGTCATTTATCTAATTGTTCCCTCCAAAAATGATTTTCAACCATCTCATCTATGTTATCAAAATGTGATAGAGCTGCAACAATTTTATTTTCAGACACTTTCATTTGAATCTCCAAATAAGGTGAACTAGTAGGTGTATGAGATAAGTCAAATGCACATAAGGTGGGATAGAGTGTTTCATCTTACATATACACATCGTCAATATCATCTTTCATACCCAATTGCAAAAGGAATTAGGGGCAGTGCCGTGTTAACAAATAAATTCAGCCCAAGAACAATCCATACCATAAGTAGAGGGCCTAACCCTGTATCAAAATTAGCATTAACACTCACTCGCAAAATATGTGGAGTCCTCCTAATTGGTTGATTAGGCAGTCTTCTCCAATTCGTTATCAACATACCCAACAAGAGCACTAGTGTAGGCAACCTTGCAAGAAACTTCTATCTGCATAGTACTAATCAAAAGACATGTAACATATTTAACATCTTCTACATGATCATGAGAAGACTACAAATGAGTGGTAGTTGGTTGCTCTTTTTTTCAAGACCACCTGAAAGTTGATTTTGGTGCGCTGAAATCTCCTCATACAAATATTTGCACCTATCTTTTGCAAGGAGATATTGGGCCAATTCATAGTACTTCTTTGCCACATTGTTTTTGTTCTGTAGCTTTGAGTGAAGGAAAACATAATAAATGAAGGGTAAATCATTCTGAACTGGTGGAATAAGTTTATTATGCTCGTCATACATGTCGAGTATTTCGGTTCTTATGTCAAGTTGTGAATTTCAGGCTAACTGTTGTTGCAATTTAACAAGATCTTTTCTGACTTTTTCCAACCCATGTATTTTCCCCATGACAACAAACTCCTCTTATCAAGGAATCTGTTAAATAGTTTTAAAAATTGAAATTCCCCTTCTAGTCATAACCCAAATTTGCATCACAAATCTCATAAATCAAGGGACTTTATTTTGTCAAACGATTGTCGGGTCTGAATCTATCTTTGTTGGTCTTTCCAACAGAACACAGTTACAATTTGATCAAAGCACATAATATCAAGCCTTCCAGGATGTTGAGAGATACCTGCTGGTTAAATCTTGCCTATAGACATGACTAGCAATGTAGATTCATAAACCAGTTTAGGATGCATAATTATTGCCTTGATTACAATGTAAAACTCCAAGATATACTTATTCACCTTTCTAGCAACATCCACAACTTCCCCGCCAATCCAAGCTACTTTTTATAATGCAACATCCTGACGAGGATAAAATTTCCAAGAATACTGAAACACTTCTTAAATCTAAAATTTCTATGACCCGACAACTCATTATCAAGCTTGGGAAAAAATTACACTCTTTTAACTATTTAGATATTTCTTTAAATCTTCTGAAACTTTTACTGCTCAAGTTATGCAACTTTGACATCTTTTTGGAATTTTGAGATAACCACTTGGAGCTAAGTGTTCCTGTACAAATTTGGAATATAGTTTACCCTTTATCAATACACCAAGAAGTGCACATAAGAATGATGTCTAATAGTTGCTGCATTGATGTAGTTTGGGAGTACTTCAAAGATTAATGTAAAAATTCCAAGCAGGACATTAATTATTTTGCCATTTCTTATGAAGTTTGGTGGCCAAGTCTTATTCCCTTGGCTCTTTTATCTTGAATTCCAACCCGCTTCTATGCTTGGTATTGTCATTGACCAATCAGAACAATCCCTTCTAATTTGCATAGTCCGTGAGATATATTTGCCTTTATACGTGAATTCCAATAGTTGTGGTCTTTGATTAACTCTGTTTCCTATTAAACTCCTCTCCATTACTTGGTCAATATTGCTTGGCGTTGTAATGTGAAACATCGCTCCACTCCTTGATAGATTTCCTCACGCTTCTTGTAATCATTGCACCTACAATATTCACTTCCTTGTTTACTATGTTCGATCCCAATGCGACAATAGAGCCTTAATGAAATTGCAAGCTTTTTCCAGGCATTTTCCAAAATTGGAAGATTAATGTACTTAGGCAAGGTACCAATAAGGACAAAACAAACTGCAATATCTTTGCAAAGATTTTAAAGAAATTCCTCACAGTGTCTTGTGCGGTAGGGGAGACAATTCCATGGCTTTGTAGGGGATATTTCTCGTTTATCGGTCGTCCAATAAGGGAGCTGAATCAAATATAGACTTTAGCTTCCTGTAGAAATATTCTTTGGCTTGATAATATTATACTCAATATTTTCCAACCAATCTACTTTCAAAACCTTTTGAATGCCCAAATATATATTTTTAAATTTTAGCTTCAAATGATATTTGCGGACAATAGTATTGCCTAAGATAAACATCAAACAACCATTGGTTTAAAACATCATAACATCCTTTGCTAATCTTATTGGCCAAATGTTGTAACTTAATTAATCATGAGACTATAGTTTCGAGTGATTAAAATATTATTGTTAGTTCAATTATTTTTCAAAGTCACATTGGTCTTGGTTTTCATATTTAGTTGGAGCCATTGGCTTTGGTTCTTCTTTGCTTTGAACCTTTGAACCTTCTAAACCACTTTGAGCCTGTTAGAAAACATGGATCGGTTTCTGCAAATGTAATTTCACTACCATGGTTATAGGTATGTTCCAAATGTAGATCCCAATCTCTTATAAATATAAGAGTAGGAGACATGTCTCTACGATTAATCATTATTAGTTAATATATATTAATAATATAAATCACAATATAACATATATATATATCAACATTGTACCTTATGATTAAATCAATCCGACTGTAGCTATACTCGTAAGACTCCCTCTTAGCTAGGGAGGATTTGTAGAACACATTATGTTCTCAAGTATATGAAGAGAAATCATTTCAGTATGATATTTAATTAACTGTAAGGCTAATTTTCTCAACACCCCCTCTATAACAAAAAAAAGAATTGAAGCAATTGTAATACAAGATTTGAACACCACCTTAAGTGTGGTCTATGACAAATTTAAGTTATGGTGTTTGGCAAGATCCGACCCAAAGAACCATAACAATTGATTTTCATGGTGTCAGTAAAATCTAGCCCTAAGAACCATGAAGAGTTGATTATCAAGGTGTTCGGCAAAATCTGGCCCGAATAACCATGATAGGTTGGTTATCAAGGTGTCCGGCAAAAACAGGCCCGAAGAACAATGATAACACTTGCTCCAACACATTTTGGTGTTAGGAGATAGATCAACTATTGATAAGGTTGTCACCTTACAATAGTGACCTTTTGCTTGCTATGTTTGTTATCATGACTTCCAACACTTTGGGACAACAATTTAATGAAGTTTGTCATGATAACAGGTCTACCATTTATAAGATCATCACCTTACAATGGTTACCTTCTATTTATATATGTCAATGAAACACCTTTCATTACATATCATATGTGAAATAGTAACCACCATGAATCCAATCAGAGGGTAGTGCAAAGGCTTTCACCTTAATTTTCTCTCACAGAGAAGAATGCATTACAAGGAGTTTCACTTAGAACTTCTCGTCATATAGAAAATATCATTCACAAGGGTTTGCACCTCAAAAATTCTTCCTCTGAACAATGATCCTGGGAAGTTAGGTCCAGTAGTTACTCCCTTAGAGGTTCTCTTCCCCAAGGATTCTTGTCAGACTCACTTGAATCTTATATCTAATTTTCTGGTGATAAGTCATCACTTCCTCATGCTATACATAGGAGCAAGCCCATCAAAATCATGCAGTCACACACATGTATTTCTAGACTCCCTCTGAGTATCAATTCATCAAAGATGTTTGTTTAAAAGCCTCATTTTATCAATCATGATCATTAGGGTCTTTGGAGCTACTATCATTAGATTGAGTCTGCACAATATTTGGTGGCGTTTGTAAAGTACCAACCTTTTCCTACAAGAACATCCTCAAACATAAAGGAAATGATTGAGGCAAATAACTCTTATAGTATGTATAAAATTACAAATATGAAAGAGACTACAATGAGTAGATAGATATAAAAGATAAGAATACTTATCTGCACATGAAGGTTTAGAAATTGTCTTCTTAGATTATGTGAGAATGGAACATCTCCCCTTTGAAGATGATTCAAGTGGGAATGGAACATTGATGATTATTCCTCCCACAATGTAAAATTCCCACTCATTCTTATATTGTTGAACAATTCTGTATCAACCTTCTTTTTGCATAATAGATCTTAGAACCTTAGTCTATTTGTGATAGGAGAAACTTCATCAAATGATCTAATTTCATATTGTAATCGATATTTTGAAAGATAATCATTATTGCTTGGAAAACTGGTAGTTTCGATTTATTACATCACTGGCGCATGTCATAGCTTCTTTGTGAAATAAGACCTTGAGGTACTACCATCACTTTCATTGTGCTTTTGTGACCTACAACTTCTCTAAGTAATGAACTCTTCAAATTCCTTGTATGATTCTCTTACTTCAACATATGCCTAGCGGGTTGTCTTGTATGTTAAACTAGGGATTTTTGTAATTTATTTGCCACCTACGATGGCAATGCATATTTGCATCACCTTTAAATAATATAATTTCAAAGTTCTACTTTCCTCGATATATTGGGTCTAATCAAAGGTTTCCACCCATGGGATATATATTCTCAAATAATCTTTTTGTTGTCCATGATTTTATTATATCTGGTTTTCATTTTAATTTTTTGATTATTAATGTCCAAGTGCAAAATTCAATGCGTTAGCAGTGGGACCAGATATGGGTTGTCCCTTTTAAATATTGCTTGTTGCTCCATCTATATATATACCTCAGAAAGATAGTTGACTTTTCTGACTCTCATAGACTTGAATGTCTTTTCTACTCGCTAGGTCTAATATTTGTTGATAATCTTCTCTTGTGACCATTTAGGTGTCAAATAAAATTCTGTATCTCCATTAATGCGTCACCCGCATGTATTGACTGATAAATTACTGACTGTTGTAATTTGCAGGCTTCCACACAAATTATATATATTGCCACTCTGGTGAGGTTTGATCACATCTGATTGAGAACTATTCTGTGTCTATATACTGTCCTTCCACGCTATATCTTGTTGTGGTTGCTCGTGGGAGTCTTAGTACATTTCCCAATCTATCGCTATGTCTTTTGTATGTAACATACAATCTCAAAAATGGGTCATTCACTCTGACGGAGTTTGCTAAGTTGTTTCCAATTCCATATTCATTAGATTTTGTCTAAGTATGGTAATATTAACTTTATAATTCTCCCTTCTTAGTTGATCGTATTATATTGATTTTGGTTCTTGGGCGTGAATGCCACTATGGTAGTAAATAGGGAAACAATTATATTATGCATTGGTTCCATTCGATGGATCCTTGTAAATAATTTGATTTTAAGTTGTTTTAATTGCTTATCAGAAAAACATATAATTTAGTGCTTCTTAAATCTCCTCATGAGTTGAGTCCACATGGGTATTGGGTGCACTCATTTATATAAATTTTCTATTCATTGTACTTCAGCCTTTGCACAATATCCATGGTGGCAGAAATGTTTATTTTTAAAAGCATATTACTTGTCCTTTTCCATTTATGCCTGATCGGTTGGTATCCTTCAATATTCATTTTTTTTTATTTGATTGGTTATCGGGTTCTCATATAAAATAAAAATTTCATCCTGTTTGATTATTCTTTCTTACCGTGCAGACTACGTTAATATAAACTGCCAGTTCATATAAATTTAGGAATATTGTGTAGACTGAGAACGAACTGTCCATTTGTCTGCTAATATATATTTCAGACTCTTTGCTATTAATCCACGACTTATTTTCTTCGATCTTCGTTTAATGGACCTGTTTTAAAGTCTCCTCCTGAATTTCTTTTGATGCTTAATTTGGCTCGTGGATCATAAGACACTTATCACAATTTTTTCTTTGAGCATCGATTCCACTGATCTCCTGTGGTTGATGATTTACTTGATCATTGTCTTTGATTTCTTTCTCAAGGTTCAGAAATAGTGTCTTCGTATTAGTCTCCACGTTTTCCCAATAGATGCAATGAAGATCTTTTAAATTATAGTTTGAAAGCACCTCATATCCAAACCCACTTTTAGCTGGCCCATGAAAAACCAGTCAACTTGGGATTCAGTTTAATTGAATGACAGAGTGCTACGAGCCATGGTGATATCACAATCGTTCACCATAGTGTGTAGTCGCGCACACAAATGTATATGTTCTTAAGTCATAACAATTGTGTCACCAAAGAGAGACCAATGGGTTTTCCTCAATGTATCTTCTATCCAAGCATGCATCATTAGACTTCTGGTGCTGCTTGCCCCAAAGCCTCAATCTGACATCTCAGTGCTTATTAGTGCCACATCAACCTTAATATAATGTTGACTGTACTTTCTTTTCTTCCCTCTCAATTTGATGTAAGATACACTAATATGCATAAGGTATGCTCAATGGATTCTCCAATACTAGATACTGCTTGTTACATAAAATAAGTTGGTTCCATCTCCTTTGATTCGATGAGTGCCCTATCATTGAATTCCATCATCACAACAAAAATCACCAAGAGGACATTACCCTTATAGTCAATGTATTTTCTTTCAATCTCTGCTGTGAATGAAACAAATGATTCCCTAGAATAGCATCTACAAATTAATCAACGAGTTTAATAGATTGAAAGTCTATTGATTAGGGTTAGGGCTTAGGGCATTTACATTGTTTTTTTTTAAATTTTAAACAAAAAATGACTTTCATGTGTGCATTGTTTGTGGTGTAATGATTTTTTTGAGACATTTGAGTGACTCTTCAGAGTCCCCTGGACACATTGGTGTCCCCCAATGGACCCCCAAAAAGGGGGCATCCAAAAAATGATGCCTTTGAGAAGGGGACATCTGAGAAATGCCCTTCAAACTTTGGTTGTGGTGATGATATGGTGGGGGGACCTCCACTTCAAGTATCCCATGTCTTTGATGGAACACTAATTCAGATTGTAACAAAAGCAAACAAAATGTCAAAGAAACGAAGAAGAAAATAGAGAAGCCATGTGTATGCATCAAGATGTGGGTTGACATTGGAGAATGTGCCAAAATAAATTTATGAGGGGCTAAGTAGTTGAAAAGACCATTAATTCTTATGCACGGCTTTGTTAAGTTGTATTGTTTAGTGTGATTACTTTTTTGAACCAGTGCAACACTGCCCCATGGGCACTGGGGACATCGGGACAGGGACAAAAGGTTTCAATTTTGTGACAGTGGGGAGCTTGGGGTGCTGTAATATACTATACATATAGTACTTGAAATGCAAGTCATGAAATGATGTATAATAGTGTAAGAACTAATAAATTATAATACCAAATACTTGAATATAGCAAAATTGCAACATGAATATCAAAAGTATCATAAAGATGAATACAATGAGTAGCATATATCTTTTTAAGCTTTAGTTTATTTTTTAAATAATTTATTTTCATAGTTGTCTTCTACTAATTTTATCTTGAGTTCACTTTTGAGGCAAAACTCTTAGGGGGGCAGTTTAGTATTTGAGCACATCATATTATTATACTTTGTTTCAAAGCCCCAACCTTAGTGCTATTTTTTGATGAATGTTTTGTCTGACTAAAGAAAAATTATGTCACATTTCAAGATTTAGTCGTGGGTTGATTAGGGTTTTTTTTTCTCCATATATCTTTTTAAGCTTTAGTTTATTTTTTAAATAATTTTTTTTCATAGTTATCTTCTACTAATTTTTATCTTGAGTTCACTTTTGAGGTAAAACTCTTTAAGGGGGGCAGTTTAGTATTTGAGCACATCATATTATTATACTTCATTTTAAAGGCCCAACCTTAGTGCTATTTTTTGATGAATGTTTTGTCTATGACTAAAGAAAAATTATGTCACGTTTCAAGATTTAGTTTTGGGTTGATTAGGTTTTCTTTTCTCCACTGAATATTCTGGTAAACGAAAACCATAAGAAAAGTATCTCTTTGATCTTCATTCGATAACTCAAATGCAAGGAGATGCTATTACATGAGATACATCACATCATGGGTGAGCAGGTGCCTTGGTTCTTTCACATTTGCTTTCTGTTATCCAATTCCTTTTTACATTTTTGCTTTTCCTGCCATTCATTTAGGAATGAAGTAAAAACTCATTTCGTATATCACATATTTGATCTTGTACAATGTTTTGCCTCTTATATATATATATATCTTGAAGCATCACACAATCTTTAAGTGTACTTCAGCTGCCCATTTTCTGTCACACTTAGACAACAATCTAGATTTTCATAGGCTTGTAAAATTTACTGACTCATCATTTCCAACTTGGACCTCCTTAAATTTCATGATGATTCCTATTATTGTTTGATAGCTATTCAATTTGCTACGTACTTCTTTGCAGGATTTGGTAGAAGAAAGTGATTACCAAGCTCCATCTGATGATGAAACTAGTAATTCAAGTTCTGGACAGAATCTAAAGATGAGACTTAAAGAATTTCGGAAGAGGTTTGATTTCTTTCTTTCTTTTACTTGACCTTCTTTACATAGATTTGAAGGTACTTAATAGACTTCTCTAAAATTATATACTGCAGCACAGCAACTTTTAGTGCAATAGACAAGAACTTCCTGACTCCATTTTTCACTGCAAATGGAGATGCACGTGGGCAGAGAATGTCAAATGGTATGGTTGATTTTTCTAATGTTGATCATCTTTTCATTTTACCTGGAAACAGTCTAGTTTTACAATCATCACAAATGTTGAAATTGAACATGGATCATAGCATGCTAGGTATGGGTATATTGAATTTAATTTTATAACAGGGAATGAAGCCCAGAATTCAGCCAGCCGAAGTTTGAGGATTTCAAATGAGAATGGAACCTCCACAAGTGCCCCTCTGTTGCAAATAACTCCAAATGGTCAAGACCAGAATACAGAAAGTATCAGTGACAAAAGATCTAGATGGCTTTCACCAGGAAATCATCTTCAAAATGACAAGTACAGAAATATGTATGCGCAGAGTAAAGATAATAGAATAACTGGCGAGGCAAATATTGGTAACCAAATAGATCGGACATCATCAGCTGGCAGTATTCAAGACAGGAAATCAAGATGGCCATCTCTCTGAGAGTAGGATGTGCATTCCTGTTGGGACATAATGTATAATTACCATCTATGGCATTTCCTCATAGTTTATTCTTAGTGGCTTGAGCATATAATTGATGGCTTAAAAATTCCAATGTATCCTTCTAATTACACGCATGGGTACAAAGTAAATCCTTTTGATCTCGGTTAAGAGATATACCCTTGTGGTAAATGTTTGCATCTCTCTTCCTTTCTTCTTCTCCCTGTTTTCTCCTGTAGTAAGTCCTACAGTTAGGAATAACCTATACAATTTCTTTAGTCTGAAACAGCTGGCTATGTGAGCAGAAATCTTTGAACATGTGGTTTCTTCTCTTTCATGCACCATTTGGCCCACCTAATACTCATGCTCTTTTAGCACTTTCCTTTGACAATATATTGTAGAAAGAACAGAAGTTTCTCATTTATTTCTTGATTCTAAATTGGTAAAATATCTTATTATTCATCTTATATTGTTGTTTTCATGGTAACTTTTGTCTGTTTCCAAGCTCTTCAGGTACATAAACTTGCTGATTGGGTAACCTGAGTTCAGACAACTGGAAAATATTTGTGTTTGTTCTGATTACATTTTAAGATGGTAAATTCTCTATCAGCACGTTGGAACACTTGTTAAGCAGAATGAACTGGAGATTATTGCCATTCATTTCAGATCTGGTGATCAGAACAATCTATCTTCAGGGCATGCGATTTCTGGGCAGCATTTGAATGGAGAAGGGTTGAGTTTGGTACAATTTTACTTACTGTTCATGAAAGCCTTTTATTGTAAGTTGGGAGGAATAAGAGTTCTTTGTGGAAAAAATTTATACGCATGCAGACTGTCTCTTTGGATCTGTTTGAGGGCATTGAAAATGAGGAAATAATTGAAAGATCAGAAAAAGTTCTGAGATTTGTGGCTCATCAGAAACATGAACTAAATTCTTCAAAATGAATGCATTTTATCGTTAGTCTCAGATTAACACTTGCAATATAAAAAATAAGCCATTCTTTTTATTATTGTGCACAATTGCAATCAGACGGGAAATTTTATGGTAATTCATTTTAGCAGTTGTATACCCATAATATATTATTTACAAGAATAGACTTCTACATTTTAGAAAGTTAGCAAAGCTGATTAAGGACCTTGTAAAAAATAAAGACCTATTTGAAATTTATGTCTGTTTTATAAAGGTATTGATATGTCGAATGGTTACATCTCAAATACTAAATTATTAGGTGTGCCACTTTTTCTGCAAATTCACTATCAAACAGTTTGTTTAGGAGCTATTGGAAAATAATCCCATTACGGCCCCATGTTTGTATCATCAGAAAACGTTAGCATAAGAGAATGTATCAAGGACTGGAAATTTCTGTATATTGTTTACGAGGCCACTAGACTACATTTAAGCAATGTGACATCCTTCAGTTTGGGATTGGCATGTATGAATATTATTTTTAATTATCTTTAGTAATTTACAAAAGCATGATCTCTGTTAACTTGTTAAGAACATACAAATATATTACTTTGTATCAATATTGGTGCTTGAAGATCTTAGCTATCCGATCAATAGCAATTTACGCCATATTCCTCTTGATTAAGGTTTTGAAGGGCAACTGTTGCAACTCTTTGTTGATTTGTAAATTAGATAGGGTGCAACTTGTCACTTTTAAGGGGTTAGCATGGTAAATTGAAGACAGCTCCTAAATTGCTTCCTAATTCCTTCCCTCTTCTCTATATTTTGTCTTCCAATATCCCTGATTCCTTCATATTTTCTTTTGTATTGTAAAGATTTGAACTCAGTGCTATTTAGGCGTCTACAACATGGACTTAGCCATTTAAACGACCATCTAGGTGCCTACAACATAAACTTTGCCATTAAACCACGTGTCTTTTAACAGTGCCTAAATATTTTGTAACATTTTTGTTTTTTCAATCAGTTAATGTAGTGCTGTTGGGGCTACACGAGAACTGGCTCACAGTGCAGTGCGTGCAGTACAGACCAGACAAATTTGCATCGACCAAGGAACCATTACCAAACTCAGCGCAAGAGCATTTAGCTTTGACAAACCAAGAAAATGCCTGACTAAGCTTCACAAACAGAATTTACAATACACCCAAAATATCGGTCAGCAGCCAAAAACTACAATAGCAGCCAAACCCAGTAACTCCATTCTCTTAATAAGATGATACTTATGCCATTTTTGTATTGGTTAATGAATCTCGAACAATAGGGTCTTGGGCTCCGAGTACATGATCTTTGACATGTACATTGACTAAATGTTTGAGGACCTATAAATAAAAGGTTTTCAACAGTCAAATATTTCATACATCATGATGATTAAGTTGAGAGTTAATTTTGGATTGTTCAAAGGAAGCCTTAACACCATTTTTGAAGATTAATTTACAAATAATTCAAACATTTGGAAGCTCATATATTTGAAGGTAAGAAGAGTACCGTGTGTTCGATACGTATTGATTTCATTTTGCACGTGATTTAACTACAGTGCAATCTTGAATGGTTTTGAAAGTAACAAATATTCAATATAAACATTTCCATTTCGGAATTTAAAGGTTTCAAATATTTGTCGGAATTTAAAGGTTTCAAATATTTGCTTTTAAAATGTTTTCATTATTATGACTGGATGTTTTAAATAATGGCTCTATGGGACACATGGATAACCAGGAAAAAAAATAAGAGTGAAAAATAGAAGACCACCACTTATTAAGCCGATAGGCTATTTGTGGCTTTGTTTTCGGAAATTAAAATTTTAATGAAAAATTTGCAAGAGTTTGGTCGGCAAATTAAAAATTCTTTTTCATTAATTATTTACCAGTTAGTTTTTATCTCTTTCCACTTTTAACTCTTGTTTTCATATTTATAAGTTCTTATCTCTACGTTTAACTATTGTTTTTCTTTTTCTATTTGTTAGTTGTGATATCCACATTAGCTCATGTTGTGTTATATTCAGTTAACTTTTGATTTTTAAAATTGATTTAAATTTTAGTTTTAAATTTATTTTAATTTTTTTTATATTAGTTTAATTTTTATTTAAATATTAATTTTTAGTTTCTATAATTTATTTAGTCAATAGAATATTTATTAGACTTTTTTTTTGTATTTCTCTTATTAATTTTTCATAATACAGTTTTTGATGTATTTTATAAAATGATTATTTTTTCACATTTGATAAATTTAATTTAAATAAATAATATTTATTAATTTATTTAAAAGATTTTAGTAAATATTATGTTATTTAAATTAAAAATTATTAATAATCTAATTTGTTCACATAAGATTATAATTTAAATATCCACTTTAACTATTTTTTTTTTTTTCTTATATATTTAAAAAATAATTACTTGTGATCTCCACATTAGATTATGTTGCCTATTTATTAAACTTTTGATTTTTTAAATTAGTTTAGGTTTTAATTTATAAATTATTTTAAATTATTTTTTAATATTAGCTTAGTTTTTTCTTTAAATATTGTTTTTTCAGTTTCTATAGAATATTTGTTAGAGATGTCGCTATTTTTTATTTATTTTTGTATTTTTCTTATTAATTTTTCGTAATAAATTTTTTGATGGTTTTTTAAAATAATTTTTTTGGTCATATTTGATAAATTGAATTTAATTGTAAAATATTGAAATTATTGAATACATTTTTTAAGCAATATTAAAATTTTTTAAATATTGTAAATTTTATATCTATGTTATAATCTTCAACTTTTTATTTTTGTGTTTTCATTTTAAAAATTTATATTAACATTTTTTAATGTTCATTCTATATTTTTATTGTAAATCTCATCTCCTATTGGCACACTCGTTGCACATACAAAAGCATGTGACTGCTAGATAAATTACTTTTTCCTTTTGAAACTTGGATCTTCTGTAGTGTATATCCTGACCAAGAAATTTGCATTTCTTGTTTTCTTTTTCTTCAAACAACTTAATTGAGGTGTTCATAAATGTAATTGATCTAAGTATCTTTGTAGGCTACATGCTCCATGTAATGCCCACTTGTAGTTTGTTTTTTAAATTTGAGTGCCAAACTCTTTTAGGCCCATATTCATGCATGTGCTAGTTTCAGAGATATTTGATTTATAGTTATATGACATTTATGGCTTAATTTTATATCCAGGTTGATTACATTCATAATGATGATGCTTTAACTGCTTTTAGTTAATAAAATTACTTTAATGATATCATATGATGTGTCTTAGAAAGATGTTTATAAGTTTGTAATGATGATGAGATGTTCGTTAGAATATGATGTTATTTATATTTAGGATTAACTATTATACTTACTTGCGTGTGTGTTTGTTTAACATTTATGCATGACACGTTTGATGTGGTTAGGGGAGGGAGTTGTAGTTTGTAATGGTCCAGTCCTCTTATGATTAGATGAATGGATGAAATGGTTTACTTGTGTTATGGATACAAATCTTCTTAGGAAAGTTCGTATGGACGACCATAGGAGGTCGTATGGAATGCAAAAGAGGTCGTATGGATGCTAGGAAGGCCATACGATAGTCTAGTCTATGCCACTTGATGGAGAAATGACCATATTGGAGGAATACTTGGCCGTACAATGTTAAGAGAGGACTGTATGGTGGAAGGGATGGCCATATGGTGGGACAGACCAAGGTGGCTGTATAACAAGTTGTATGCTGGGTGAAAGGGGAGGGAGTAAAGAAGGTAAGGGATGGGGGAAAAGGCCATACAATGGCAAAAAGAGCATAAGCCGTACAATGCAGAGTTAAATGATATGGATGGTGGAGGGATGAGGGTTGTACGTTCAATGTATGAGTAGTACAAAAAATGACAGGAAGCCACACAGATAGGTATCGGGGACCAAAACGGAATACATCCTTGTTCATACATAAACACAATAGATCCTGATGAAAAAAACACAATAATAGAGATTCAAATGCGAATAATAATTGCCAGAAGATAATGCTCCGATTTTCTAGATCTGAGTGAAGTATTACATGTAACAACGGAATAGAGTGAGGGCTGAATTCCACCGAAACCACACGAGCCAAATAAGGAAGATCTTTCACTTCCAAATTGGTGAACAATCCAGAACTCCAATAGGAATTCACATTATAGAGAAATAAATCCAAAAGCATACTGACTACAACCTGCAAGCCGTGCTTAAATACCCGTCAGGAAACTTTTCGAGGGTGTACAAAGATAGCTGACGGTGACACAAACTACGAAAACAAAAATAAAAACGGGTCTGAGATATATTAAATCAATCGACCTGTTACAAAATTATGATTTATTATTTATTTTATAACAGGAACATTACAGTCCTCTCTTCCCAAATTTTGCTTGTCCTCAAGCAAATGCAACGTTGGTTGTTGGAGAATGTGCTCGCCCTCCCATGTCACGTCATCCAATGGCAGGTGTACCCAACGTACCAAGTATTCTTTCACAGTGCGATTCTGTAGGGCCCTCTCATGTATTTTGAGGACCTCAACAGGTTCCAAAATGAGTTTTCCTTCTTCATTAAGTGGCAGAAGGTTGGTAGCAACTGTGACATTTTTCCCTATGACCTTCTTCAGATAAGAGACATGGAAGACATTATGAATATAGCTTCCCCTTGTAAGTTCCAGCTCACAGGCAACTTCACCAATGTGGCGAGTTACACGATAGGGGCCATAGAATCGAGGTTTCAGTTTCTCCTTTTTCCTTCAGTGAGGATTGTCGATATGGCTGGAGTCAGAGATAGACCAAATCCCCCACTTCGAAACTTCTCTTTATTTTGTATTTGTCGGCGTACCTCTTCTGTTGATTTTGTACCTTTTGTAAATTTTCCTTCGAGCACCTCAGAATGTCTTGTCCCTCTTGAAGCTAGTCCCTCGCCCTTGGTGTACGACTGTCACCTAGAATTATGTCAATGAAGGAAAGGAGTTCATACCCGTACAGAGCTTTGAAGGGTGCCATTCCGATGGACATGTGGTACGTGGCATTGTAGCAATATTCTCCTAGATGGATCCATTTTACTCACACTCATGCCGAAAAATAGTTTCGAAAGTAGTAGCCTTCGAGCCATTTGTTCACAATCTCTATTTGTCCGTCTGTCTATGGGTGGTAACTTGTACTTGGCGATAGTTCTGTCCTTGCCATCTGAAACAGTTTTGTCCAGAAGATACTGATGAATTGTCCATCCCGATCATTAACGATGTTTCGGGGTAACCCGTGCAGACGAAAGACTTCTCTAAAGAACAGATCAACAACTTGTGTAGCCTAAAGGTCGGAGGGGATGGCAAAGAAATGTGCATATTTTGTCAATCTGTCAACCACCACAAAAATACAATCCTTTCCATTCACCTTGGGAAGCCCTGTTATGAAATCCATTGATATACTTTCCCACTTATGTTTGGGAATCGACAAAGGTTGTAGTAGCCCGGCAGGTAGAGTATGTTCGAACTTGTTCTGCTGGCAGAACGTACACTCTCTTACATACTGTAACACGTCCCCTTTAAGCCCTTTCCATGAAAACCTTTCCTGAAGACATTTGTAAGTTTTGAGGAAACCTGGGTGTCTAGCTAGGGGTGAGTCGTGTATTTCCTTCAAGATTTCATGCTTAAGTTTGGATTCTGCCACCAAATATATTCGATTTTTATAGTAGATGATGCCATCCACCACTTTGTACCAATCATCGTGGGTGTGGCCATCCATTATTTCACAGGCAAATGTATTTTTGGAATATTCCACTAACACATGTGCCTTCCAATTAGTTGAAATTTGGTCTAGTGAGCAGATGGTGGGTTTCCAGGACAAGGCATCTGCAACCACAATGTTTTTCCCTTTCACATATTCAATATCAAAATCAAAAGTTTGAACCTTGCTTACCCATTTTTGTTTCCATTTATTCAAGTCCCTTTGCTCTAGAAAATATCTGACTGTTATGATCCATACGGATGACAAACTTTGCACCCACCAGATATTGCTGGAACTTGGTTAATGCATGAATGATGGCCAACATTTCTTTTTTGTAGATGGAATATAGGTATTATGTTGGCGTAAGCTTCCTACTCTCATAAGTGATGGGGTGTCTATCTTGCATCAATAGTGCTCCAATGCCTTCCTCGGACACATTGCACTCCAAAATGAATGGTTGAGTGAAATCATGTAGTGCTAGTACGAGACAAGTGCTCATTGCCTCCTTCAGCTTATCAAAGGTGAGTTGTGCCTTTTCATTCCACTAGAAGGACCCCTTCTTTGTGAGATTCGTTAAGAGTGTGCTGAGTTGAGAGAATCCTTTAACGAACCTCCTGTAGTAACTACACAGTCCAAAGAATCCTCGCAAATCCATGAGTGATTTTGAAGGAGGCAAGTCAAGGATAGCCTGAATCTTCTCCTAATGCACTTGAACTCCGTATTTACTAACAATATGCCCCAAGTACAATATTTTTGTCATACCAAATTCACGGATTGCTTGGTGAATAGGGACTGTTCTCCCATGATACTTAGAACTTCATTCAGATGCTTCAGGTGCTCCTCCCACATCTTGCTATAAATAAGAAGATCATCAAAGAATACCAATAAATACTTACACAATTGTTTGTTGAAGATGCGGTTCATGCATGATTGAAATGTAGCAGATGCATTGGTCAATCCAAATGGCATGACTATAAAATCATAATGTCCGTAGTTACAATGGAAAGCTGTCTTCTCCACATCTTCTTCCCTCATGCGGATCTGATGGTATCCGGAACAGAGATCTATTTTTGAAAAATAAGCTGTGCCATGCAATTTATCCAACAACTCATCTATCCTTGGAATGGGATATCTATTCTTTATTATTTTTTTGTTCAATGCACGAGTCCACGAACATGCGCAACGTCCCGTCCTTTTTGACCAATACCATAGATGATGTGAATGGGCTAGAACTAGGACGGATCCATCCTTTTTGTAGCAATTCCTGAATCGTCCTTTTGATCTCATCTTTGAATTTCTTGGGGTGGCAGTATGGTGTGTTTATGATTGGCTTTGTTCTTGATTCTAACTCGATAGTGTGTTCAAACCCCTGAAGAGGTGGTATGCCAGGAGAAATATCCATGGAAACTTTATCATGTCTACTTAAAATATCCTGAAGTTCATCATCTTATGGAGGTGTTCGACGCCCCTTTATAGGTTTCGCCGAGATAAAACAATGTGTAACCCACACAACGTCATCATGTTGAAAAATTGCCTCCATCTGATGTGCAGACACTTCCTTCAGACCTTCATTTGCCATTCCTCGGAGGGAAACCTTCTTTTTTTCAACAACAAAAGTGAAGTCCACTAGTTTGAAACTCTGAGTGTATTCATCAAGGGTTTCCATCCATTATATGCCAAGAATAACTTGCATGATAGCTAGGTCCACTATGAAGAAGTCCTTAGTCACCGTGTGATTCGCCACTGAGTATCAAGGTGGGTGCAGGGCAAGAAAGTCCCTCTAGTGATCTTGACCTGAAAGCATGTGTGCACCTCTATAGGTAGACTTCTTCGTTTTACCAAGGGTGAGTTTCTGAAATTTAGAGTAGCTTCACTATCCAACATCACTGTAACCCTTTGTCCTTGAAGGGTACCCCATACACAAAAAATTGTGCACCTTAGGCTGCCGACTAAGGCAATGGATCCTCCGTGTTGTACCAAAGTGGCAATTCTCTCCGTATGATTTAAATTGATGTTGGTGTCATTGTGGGGTTGGTTATCTTCGGCCAACATTACTTCTTATTTGTCCTCATCATCGAACCCGACCTCAATATAATGGATCTTCCCCTTTTAGAGCCATTGTTGGCTCAACTCCCAAGGTCCCTTACAATTGAAACACAATTTCTTCCTTCGGAGTTCCTTTCTGGTAGCTTCATCCAACGTCAACTTCTTGGGTGGAGGTTTGTTCCTTGGAAACGTTGGCAGTTTAGAATGCAACTTTGAGAGGATGATGTCGATGATGATGCCATACTCCATGCTTTATTGATTGCTTCTGACAAGGTGGCAAGATTGAACCCCTTTACCCAACCTTTCAAAGGTTCTGTCAGTCTGTCCATGAAGAGCACTACCCATCTTCTTTCAAAAATGTTTGTAAACAAAACAAAGTTTCTAAAATTTTGCAATGAATTGATCGACTGATCCAATTTGTCTCAGTTGTGCCAAATCTTTGAAATTGAGCTCCAGATCTTTACAATCAAATTGTTCTATCAATCTCTCCATGAATTCTGCATAAGTATTTATTTGATCATTTCCCTAATGTTGTGGTGTCGTAGTGCCACCATTCATGTGCAACTCCCTCCAAGTGCAGTGCGACAAATTTGAATGCTTCTTCTTCTGGCATAGGATTTAGCTAGAAGTAGGTATCGACTTTCATTACCCACGCTTGTGCAGATATGGAACCGAATCCATCAAATGGAGACAAATTTACCTTACTCAACTTTCTTCTAAGGTCATCGTTAAAGTATCCTTTGTTTCCACCTCCTGAATATCTCATTCTCAGATTAGCGTAATCTTTGTAAGATATATCTTCTTCAAGGTTTGCATTATTCCAGTCTTCTCTCAGTTGTTCTTCCATCTCTTCGAAGGTTGGTTGTCTCGCTCCATGTTGTGCCTTCGTCCGTGGTGGAAAAGTCAGCATGGAAGGTCGAGAGCGTGCTGATTGAGGGTTTGATTTACTTGACACTGAGTCCCCGTTGTGACCATTTTGTTCTCCGAATATTTTGTTGTCCGCCAACTTCTTGAGAGTTTCTTCCATGAGTCGTTGCGTATCAGTGATTTGTGCTTGATTCCTAGCAAGTTCCCTCAGTAGTGCCACAAGTTCGGTAGTGGTCGCTTCCGGCTTCACAACCATTTGATCAACAGAATGTGTCCTTCTCTTCTGACTATAAACTCTCATTCATTGTCCACAGGCTAGCAACATCAAAGCGCTCTGATATCACTGTAGTGTTCCAGTCCTCTTTTATGATCAGATGAATGGATGAAATGGTTTACTTGTGTGGAAGAGTACGGATGATGAATGATATGGATACAAATCTACTTAAGAAAGTCTGTACAGACGGCCACAGGAGGCCGTATAGAATGCAAAAGAGGTCGTACAGATGCTAGGAAGGTTGTACAATAGTCTAGTCTATGCCACCTGATGGAGAAGTGACCATATGGGAGGAATACTTGGCCGTACAGTGTTAAGAGAGGGTCATATGGTGGAAGGGATGACTGTATGGTGGGACAAACCAAGGTGGCCATACAACAAGCCGTACGGTGGGTGAAAGGGGAGTAAAGAAGGTAAAGGATGAGGGAAAAGGCCGTAAACTGGTAAAAAGGCCATAAGCCATACAATGCAGAGTTAAATGATATGGATGGCGGAGGGATGACGACCATATGGTCAAGGTATGAGTAGTACGAAAAATGACAGGAAGCCACACAGATAGGTATCATGGACCAAAACGAAATACACCCTTGTTCATACATAAACATAATAGATCTTGATGAAAACCACACAATAATAGAGATTTGAATGCGAATAATAATTACCAGAAGATAATGCTCTGATTTTCCAGATCCAAGCGAAGTATTACATGCAACAACAGAATAGGGTGAGGGCTAAATCCCACCAAAATCACACGAGCTAAATAGGGAAGATCTTTCACTTCTGAGAACAATCCAGAACTCCAATAGGAATTCGTAGTACAGAGAAATTAATCCAAAAGCATATGGACTACAACCTACAAGCCATGCTTAAATACCCATCGAAAAACTTTTCGAGGGTGTACAAAGATAGCCGATAGTGACACAAACTACAAACAAAGAAAGAAATGTCCGAGATATATTAAATCAATCAGCCTGTTACAAAAGTTTGATTTATTATTTATTTTATAATGGGAACATTACATAGTTACCTGCTAGTTGGGATGTACACAACGTATCACTCTTCACCATTGTCTCTTTAGCTCTTATATATTTATGCTCATCTTTTATGCAGGTTGTAGGTACCAGACATTGATCTCCCTGAATTGTCAGAATGAGCGTGCCCTATCGCAATAACTCAATTAAGAATGAGAAGTTAATGATCAGATCCAATCCCAATTATAGCCTAAACTTTTGTCCTAAAGGTCTCGTAATTGTCTACCATTTTTAAACCCATGAGTCTTTCTTTGCTTATGTTGCTTGACTTTTGCTTTGGTTTGATTTTTTGTATGCTTTTTACGTGGTTTTGACTCTATGATTTGCTTGGTAGAATGCTTATTATGATTATTGGATTAATCGTTGATATTTGGATTATTAAATTTTATTTGACTTAGAAAGGGAAAATATTAAAGTAAGAAGATATTTAATTCACTAGAATTATTTGAATATATGGCTAATTTAAAAGATTTAATTTAAAGTTCTAAATTAGAAAATTTAAATGAAAGGAATTTAAATATGAAATATAATTTAATTTTAAGTATTATTAATATTGCATAAATTAGAGTTGTTAAATAATTGCCTTTATCGTGCTTGCATTAAATAATAGTGGGAAAATACAATAAGAGAACATTTTAATTAAAAAGTGGGTTAAATTTGTATGAAATGATTAATTAAATAAAATAATTATATTTTAGAGCTTTCAAAGTCAGAAACCCTAAAAGAAGTTAGGGCTCTATATTAGAGGTTTTTGGTTTATTATTACACATAGGTTTTAGGAAGCAAAATTTGGAATTGGAGCAAACGAATTGTTGACAGTTTTGGAGGGTTTGGATTTGCCGCATTCATAGAATTGTTTCAAATTTTAACTATTATTTTGAGGTAGGGATTGGAAGTCCATTGTAAAATTTTATTGAAAAAATGTCTACTTCACATCTTCCTATGTGCTTGCATACTCCTTATTAATTTATTGTATTAATTTTTGGATTAAAAACTATTTAGCTGATAGGCTATTTGTGAGAACTTTGTTCCTAGAATAATTTTTTGACGGAAAATTTGTCAATTTGTTGGAAAAGTCTAGAAAATTAAAAATCCTTCCCATTAATTATTTACTGGCAGTTTTTATCTCACTCCACTTTTAACTCTTGTTTTGATATTTATTAGTTGTTATCCCCACTTTTAACCATTGTTTTTGTTTTTGTTTTTCTATTTTTTAGTTTTGATTATTCATTTAACTTTTAATTTTTAAAATTGATTTAGATTTTATTTTTAAAATTATTTTAATTTATCTTTTATATTAGTTTAATTTTGTCTTTAAATATTATTTTTTAGTTTCTATAATTTATTTAGTTAATAGATTATTTGTTATACATTTTTTTTTTGTATTTCTCTTATTAATTTTTCATAATAGATTTTTTGATGAGTTTTTTTAAATGATTATTTTTCATATTTGATAAATTTAATTTAAATAAATTATATTTATTAATCTATTTGAAAGATTTTAGTAAATATTATGTTATTTAAATTATTAATTATTAATAATCTAATTTGTTCACATAAGATTATATTTTAAATATCCACTTTTAACTATTGTTTTTTCTTTTCTTATTTATTTAAAAAATAATTACTTTTGATCTCCACATTAGCTTATGTTATGATCTCTATTTATTTAACTTTTAATTTTTCAAATTTTTTTAGGTTTTAGTTTTTAAACTATTTTAAATCTTTTTTTTAATATATAAGTTTAGTTTTTTCTTTAAATATTATTTTTTATTATTTTTATAATTTATTTAGTCAATAGAATATTTGTTAGAGATGATGCTATTTTTTCATATTATTTTTTGTATTTTTTAAATTAATTTTTTGTAATAAATTTTTTGATGGATTTTTTTTTAAAATGGTTGTTTTTTCATATTTTATAAATTGAATTTAATTGTAAACTTTTGAAATTATTGAACACATTTCTTAAGCAATATTCAATTTTCTAAATATTGTAAATTTTATATCTATGTTTTAATCTTCAACTTTTTTATTTTTTGTATTTTTATTTTTAAAAAACTTATATTTAGATTATTTAATGTTATTCTACATTTTCTCTTAAATCTCATCTCCTATCGATGCACTCATTGCATGTACAAAAGCATGCGACTGCTAGTGTTATAGATTTTGAAAATGAAAACTTATTGATCAACAAAACTTGACTAAGAAAATTGTAGAAAAAATTAGAAAATTATTATTAGCGTATTATTTTAAAACCCTTTCTAATATAGAAAAAAATAAATTTTAGAAAATTGAAAGAAAATAACATATTAAATAGTTAGGGTTTCATCTTTAAATTTGTCATTGGAACTATGTGATTATCATAAATTTTCTAAATAAAGATAAATATTCTTGTTATATTTAAAATAATTTAGTTGCAAAACTTATTGGAAAAACAAAAAATTAATTGAGAGAAAAGCATGTTGTAACTAAATTATACATGCATGTGAAAATAAATATACTTAAGATAGAAAATAAGTATATTATGCTTGTGTGATTTGAAAGATGAAAGGCATGCGAAAATAGTAATTGCATATTTATTTTTATTTTATAAAAGTATTATAATTTTTTTAGATTTATATTTGAAAAAAACTATTTTATTACTAATTATTAATTCTGAAAATTAATTTTTTAATAATATTATTTATTTATTTCAAAAATTAAATAACTAAATGCTACTTATTTTTTCATCAGTGAATTTCTAATATTAATGTTTTTTTTTTCTTTTAAACTCTTAGTGGGATATAACTTAATGTATATTTATTATTGCAAGTGGAGTTACAAGCTAATAATATACTTGTGATTTAATTATATTTTAAAAGGAGTTATAGTAGAGTTAACTATATAATCATCTAGTTATGAATATTTAATATTATGAGAGAAATTATAAATAATTTAATTATAATTATAATTTCAAGTTTGAGTTATCTCTAGTTGCATTATGAATTAGAAAAAACACAAATATTAATATTGGACTTAAATAGAAGTCAAATTAATATTTTTAGAAATGAAATGATATTATTTTTTAATCTAGTAATATACATTTATGTTATTAATTAACTCATTTATGATTTAAGATTATTAACATGATAATATTGCATGATATTTTGTATGCACAAAGAGACTTGACATTTAAAAACTTATTCATTTTACTAAGTATATTAACCTAACATTTATGTAAATATGTACATTCTTTATTGATAAACACATCCTTATGGCTCAATTTGAACAAAGAAAATCTTTTAATTAAACTATATGGCTATAATCCATGTGTTCCTTTATGATTTGTTTAAGATCTCGTTATATTTATTTTGTGATGGTTTTATGTGACTTGTATAGTTGACCAAACTAGGATATGCATTAGAGTTTTTTTTAAAGATTTTTTGTGTGTGTTGAAGATGTCATGATGTATCTTTTACGGTTAAAGTTCATATTTATATTTATGAGTTTTATTTTGATGAGCATTTATGAGAACTTGGATTTTGAGAACCAATGTCATTTTTGGGTTGCTTGTTAAGGAACTGAATTTGATCAATATTACTTTTGTGGTATGAGATACAATAATGGTTTGTGAGTTTTGGGAAGGTGGTCTAGGTGTATTATATGAGATTGACTTGCAATGGGGGTTGGAGCTCAAAATGGCTGCTAGGGTAACTCATTGTAAGTTGTGTAACAAGTGATAACATAGTAATAAAAATATCATGCCTAGCCCTTTCCTTGAGATGAATAATAAAGATAAGTTAGAGATTTTGCCTCACCCATGTCTTGAGTACTTGTATAGGCTAAGGATGGAAATGGGATGATACCTTGAGAGGTATGACTAGTTTTCCTCATTTTTGCTAGAGGGTATTCTAGTTCTACATAGAGTCCCTAGGGGGTTGGGGTCTTGAGAGATTACCAGGGTAACCTTAGAGTTGACTCATGTGATGACACTCCCTAGTATGTAGTCTAAGTCCCCTCTGTAGATTTTGGTGTTTTCCTTTGGTATTTTTTTAAATTGTTGGATGTATTTATTGTTGATGATTTACTTTCATTGATGACAATGTTTCATTGGTTGTACTTTTGAGATGTGTTTTTTATTTATTTAAAGTGGATATCTTTCATTGACTTTATCTCTTTGGTTTTGATACTCATTTTGTACTTGGTATCTATTTTGCTGAGTCATTATGAAGTGTTGACTTGGTTGATCATCTTTTCTTTATGATTAGTTTGTTACCCTTGAGGTAGAATTGACCATCATTATTCCTTGCATAGGATTGTTTTATGTTTTGATAATTCATATGCAGATCATTCATTATCTTCATAGCATGGTGGAAGTGGGATCCTGAGTAGGTGACCATGAGATTGAGAGGTAGTGACTTCTTACCATTTAGGTCCCCCTCAGATTGATAGATCTTGGATGCTCATTGATGCACTTGTACCATTATCATTCTTATTCTTACCCTGGAGACTTCTATTCAATCAATGTATATATGCTATCATGTATCTTGTATTTGATGTACTTGTATCTATTCTTGCACACTCGATGACATGTGCAATGGATGTTATTTGTTGGATGTATTTCATTATATGAGTTGTACTTATGCATTTTCTCATGATATGACATATCAATTATTTCTTTATGATCATGAACATTGTTCTTGAGACTTAAACTAATTAATATAACTTTTTAAGTGTGACTCAACGCGGAGGAACCCTTGAGGAATGAAATTTATATTGTAATTGCATATCTATGATTGTTGTGTATGTGTATATTGCTTCTATATTGTTGCTTTGATGATGTTTAAACTTAGAAAAAAAGTAGTTTAGCAAACATTGTAACATGTTAGAGGTTTATTTCTCTTGGGTTCTCCAGCGGGGAGTTGTACTCCATAACGAAATGTTGCCTTTGATATGTAGACAGTTATGAGTAATGTTGTATAATGTTGCCTTTGATATGTGGGGCCTATCATGTTTAGTGACTTTAATGGTAGGGGCCTTGTACATTTGTAGTTCATTTTATAAGTGCATCCTTATGGCTCTACTATGTGTTTATAGATAATTCTATGCTTTAAATCTCACATTGGTTTTTTTATATGACAATGATTGGAAGTTCTCTTTCTGGTTCTATTCTTCTATGAGCCTTTGAACTTGTTTTATTTTCATATATTATTATTAGTGGCTTGCCACTTTTTGCTAAGAAAAAAACTAGAAAATTGATATAATACTCTCTTTTCCTTAATTTTCCTTGAACATACTTTTTAATCTCTTATTTAAATATGAATATCACAAAATTTTCTATCCATGCAGCTTCTAACATTGCTATGAACATCTACTTAGTAAATTTTGTCACATTGAGAAAATGGTATGATTTTCTTTTATGCTTCACTTAGACAACAAGACTACTATGTCCAAAGGATGAGAGTTGTGAAAGATGCATCAATTAAAGAAAAGAAAATTGATTCTTCTCTTATGAAGTAGTTCTTGATTTATTCAAAGGAAAAGGGTGAGTTTTATGGCAGTTTTTTTTTTACTTTTTAATATTGTTGGTGGCTATTATCTTCAATTGTTTATGTTTTCTCTAGTGTTCTGAAGGAAAACAACTAATTATAGAAGTACTTATTCTTTGAGTAGTAAGGATTGAAAGATTCTTTGTAGCTAATTTGTGTTATGATTTTTTTTCTCTAAAGTTAATTCCACTTAGACCAAAAAGTGGAATCAAAGTTGGAATTGGTGTTGGTTTTGTAGCATCAAATGACAAAGGTTTTGAATGCAAGGTCCAAGTGGTGGATAGAATTGATTAATTGATTAATTGTGTATTGTTTTTGATGTTACACAAATGTCATATCATTATTAGTCAGTGTATGCCGAGCTCACTCGGGAAGTGAAGACAATTTTCTATGTCTACCAAGCATTCCTATGTTTGCCTAGTTCAGAAGGCATTGTCTACTGAGTTCACTTGGGCATCGAAGGAAAGTATGTAGAAGATGAGTGTTAACCGATCTCACTCAATTAATGAGAAAAAGTTGGATGGAACCAGTGTTAATCGAGCTCACTTAGTTGCCAAAGGATATTTGCAAGTTTGCAGTGTTAATCGAACTTCTATTGGTTAACACAAGAAATTATTTTGGTGTCAATGTCTACCAAGCTAGGTCGACTAACAAAGGATTTTCTTGTTTTGGCATATTAAGCTTAATTCATTTATCTATTGGTTTTAGCCAACTTTGATGATGAATATTAGTTATTCTACGTTGCATATGAGCCGACTTGACAATATAAAAGATATAAGTACAAGGTCAAGTCGTGAATTCAAAAAAAGTATAAAGATGTTATGAATGTATTGAAGATTTAATGATGAAGAAAGAAAGCGAATTTGAAGGATAAGAAAAATATCCTTGTGGAGCAGAAAAGATATATTCGACCAGGAAGGATCAAGTACAAGCCAAAACAGAGATATGTAATCAACAATTCAGTTGCATTCAAATCAGGTCATCTCATTGTTACCCTCTAATCATTGTAGTAGTGATCTAGATCTCTTAATAGAGTTGGCTTAATAGCTATTTGTAAATCCTCTAACAAGGTGACAGTCCTATTGAATTTCCTTAAGACCTCTAACAAGGCCACTCCTAATAGGGTGATTAAATCCTTTAATAGGGTCACACCTAACAGTGTGTTTTGTAACCTTTAACAGAGTTGGCTCCTAATAGGGCACACTTCAGAAGAGTGAAAATAATAACTAGTTGCAATTGGTGGTTTTTCCTAAATTGGGTTTTCATGTTAAATCATGATGTCAAATGTGTTCATGCTATTTTCTTTTATGTGTTTGCAACTAAGTTAAAATAAGGGTAATCACAGATAACACTTAAAGATTTGCATATTTAGTACTTACCAAGTTACAATATTTTATGTGTGTTCACTGAGCATCAACAATATTTAGTTGCCAAACTTTATTTTGTCCTAACATCTAAAGGATCTAGGATATATTTTAGTAGTAACTGATTCACCCCTCCCCTCTCATTTACTCCTCTTATATTTTCAATAATTGGTAACAAAGCTTTTGGTACTTGCAAAGAAGGTTTTAAGGACTTAAGCTGAAGATTAGGATGTCTTACAGAAGAAAGATTCCCTAGCTGAATAGAGACAATTTTTCAGCATGGCAAAGACTTATGAAGTTACATTTGGCTACTATCAATGATTCACAGTGTAAATATCTTGATACTAGATACAAGACTCCCACTGGAACATTATTTGTTGAAGATATTGCTGAAAAGAAGAATCATAACATCATGATGATTGATATTGCATCTGCTCTTAGTTATGCTGAAGTTGTTGAAGTCAAAGACTACAAAATAACTCATGAGATGTGGACAAAACTAAAAGAAATATATGGAGGAGATGACAATGTAAGAAGAGCTAAGGCTGAAAATCTTAGAGGTCATTTTGATCAGTCAAAAATGAGAGAAGATGAGAATATTACTAAGTATGTAGAAAGAATCAAAGCAAGTGTAAGTGCAATCAAAGCATCTGGAGGAGACATTGAAGAGAAAATAGTTTTAAGCAAGGTACTTTGAACTCTTCTTCCTACTTATGTAATTAGAGTGTCTGTTATTCAAGAGATGAGATGTGATTCAAATAATAAAATGTCTTTAGATGCTCTTGTTGGAAGAATGACAACTTTTGAGTTAGATAACTTTAATGACTATGTTCCTAATTCAAAGGTTATTGAGTCTACTTTTAAAGCTAAGCTCTCACTCAAAGAAAAGGGTAAGAAATTAAAGTCCAGCTAATTAGGAAGTGAAGAAGAAGAAACAGAAGAAAGTTTAGATAGTGATCTTGAAGTTGTTGAAGCCCTACTTGCAAGAAAGTATTCCAAAGGTAGAGGAAAGTACAAAGGTAAAGTTCCTCTATTTTTTTTTCTTGTGAAGAAGTTGGTCACATTATTGCAAGGTGTCCAAACAAAAAAATCAAAGATGAAAAGAAAAACAATAACCACAGAGGCAAAAAGGATTCCAAGAACTATAAGGACATAGGTAAGAAATCTTTTTTTATAGCTAAAGATTCTAATAACAGTGAAGATGAAATGGTATATATTACTGTAAAAGATGAATCTAATGATGAAGGAGATACGATGACACTTATATGTCATGTTAACAAAAATGATATATGGACTATTGACAGGGTCTGTTCACATCATATGACTGGAGATAAAACAAAATTTGAGCACATGGAATATTATGATGGAGTTAGTGTGAGATTTGGAAACAATGAACCTTGTAACATAAAAGGAAAATGATGTATTTCATTGACTAAGGAACTAGTATATAGTAGTGCTTATTGGGTTGAAGGACTAAAGTATAATCTACTGAGTGTGACATAGTTGAATAATATTGGATTCAAGGTAGAATTCATGAATGGACAGGCCAAACTACTAGATGGAAAAATAAATCTGGTTGGATCTGGAAAACAAACGAAAGGTTATCTATTTTATCTTGATCTCCATGAATGTTCATATTTTATTGCTCAAGTAGAAGAAAGATGGTTATGGCATAGAAGACTATGTCATGTAAACTTTGATAATATGGTTAAGATAAGAAAAATTAGAAGAGTAAGAGGTATTCCTAGTTTGAAGAAACCTGATATAGGTTTATGCAAGAATTACCAAATTGGTAAAATGAGAAAGACTAGTTTCAAAAGCAAAAACTATCAGTCAGAAGAAGTTTTAGAAATTATTCATATAGACTTATGTGGACCTACTAGAATAAAGAGTTATAGTGAAGAAAGTTTTTTCATTCTTTTTGTTGATGATTATTCTAGAATGATGACTGTAATGTATCTAAAAGAAAAATCAAAAGCCTTTCAAAAGTTTAAATGGTATCTGACAAGAGTAGAAAAAGAAACTAGAAAGAGGTTGAAATTTTTAAGATCAGACAGAGGTGGTGAATTCATCTCCAATGAATTCAATAATTTTTGCATTGAAAGATGAATTAAAAGACAAGTATCAACCTTTGGTACACCACAATAGAATGGTATAGCTTAAAGAAGAAATAGACCCATAATGGATTGTGCAAGAACCCTAATGACTGAAAAGAATGTTGCTATCAAATAATGGAAGGAAGCTATCAACACTACAGTTTATACCTTGAATAGAGTATAGTTGAAGAAAGATTCAAACAAAACTCCTTATCAACTATGGTATGGCTACAAACCTAATGTAAGTTATTTGAAAGTATTTGACAACAAATGTTGTATCTTGAAAGAGTCTATAACAGACAAATTTGATGTAAAAGGTGACGAAGGCATATTTCTAGGAGACTCTTGTAGAAGTAAAACATATAAATGTTTGAATTTTTCTACTCATAAAATAATAGAAAGTGCACATGTTAGAATTGATGAGTTTGCAGAAAAGAGTGAAGAAGAAAGCAACAAATAGCCACAAGATTATAGAAGATTGGTTTACTATGAATCTGATACCCTGCCAAACCTATCTGAAAGAGAGGAGGCTTCATCTCTCGAGTATTCAAAATCTCCAATAGTTACCAAGTTGCAAACAATGCAACCTGAGTCAAAGTCAAAAGTTACCGAGCTAGTTCAAACTGAGTTTGATGGATCAGAGTCACAGATAGTGGGACCCAAGCTTGAAACTAAAATTTATGATGAAAATAGTAGAACTCATTCAACCTATGTTAGCAAGATATGTCAGAAGGCATCATGCGCCTGATCAAATCATTGGAGACAAATCTGATGGAACAATAACATGAAGCAAATTAAAAGGTACATGTTTACTTGCTGAATTTGAACCAAAAAATATTAAAGATGTATTAGATAATGAAATTTAGATTGAAACAATGAATGAAGAGATAGAACTGATAGAAAAGAATGAAACTTGGACTCTTGTTCCTAGACCCGAGGATAAAAATATTATTGGCACAAAGTGGGTGTTCAGAAATAAGCTGAATGAAGATGGAAAGTTTCCAAAAATAAGGCAAGAATGGTATGTAAAGGCTATTCTCAAGAAGAAGGTATTGATTATGGTGAGACTTTTTCTCTTTTTGTAAGATTAGAAGGTGTTAGAACTTTATTAGCATATGCAACATACAAAGAATTTAAAATATATCAAATGGATCTTAAATCAGCATTCTTGAATGGAATTCTTGATGATGAAGTCTACATTGAACAACTAGAAGGTTTTGTAGATTTTTGCAAGTTACACAGCATTATATGGTCTCAATCAAGCTCCTAGAGCTTGGAATGAAAGACTTCTTAATTACTCGGTATAGATTGACTATCAAAGAACAAATGATAACATTAGTCTATATATCAAAGAAGGACTAGACAACAAGATTGTGTTGGTAGAAATATTTGTTGATGATATCTTATTCACAAGAAATGATGACTTGTGCAAAGCATTTTTAGAAGAAATGAATAAAGAATTTGAGATGTCCATGTTTGATGAGATAAAATTCTTTGTTGGGTTGCAAATACAATAGAATAAAAATAGTATCTACATCACTCAATCTAAGTATATCAAGGAGATACTAAAGAAGTTTGAAATGGAAGATTCAAGACTAGTTAGAACCCCTATGTCTACTGGACATAAGCTTTCCAAGAATGATGATTCCAAATAAGTAGATCAGATCACATATAGATCAATGGTTAAAACATTGCAATATGCAGTACATACAAGACTCGATATTGCACTAGCAGTTGGAACGATGGCAAGATTCACAACAAATCCTACAGAAAATCACATGATGGCAATCAAGAGAATCATGAGATATCTGAAAGGTACTGAAGACTATGGCTTGTGGCACAAACTTGGAGGCAATTTAGACTTGAAGGTATTTATTGATGTTGATTGGGCAGGAAGTCTTGATGATAGAAAAATTACTAGTGGTGGAGCATTCTTTCTTAGTAAGAGACTAGTGTCTTGGACAAGCAAGAAACAATTTTTTTTTTGTGTAAATAAGTATTTACTTATTACGCTTAAGTTTACTTAGGTTAATGCATTATTTTATTATATTGCATTATTTTATTATTTCTTAGGTGAGACACTTAGGAGTTTACATACTCTAATGAGTTGTCATGTTGGTAACACCAACATGAGTAAGCAACTCTAATTTAGCACATGGTGTCTACAACATAATTTTGCATGCTGTACTTTTGTAGGCTTATCCTCTCATCATCACACTTACTCCTGTGCTTAATGGAAGATAACCCATATTTGGTGGACATGTGCCTAGTTGTATGACTTATCATGTTGCTAATTCCTATGCATTCTAGAAGCATTCCAGAGGCCTTTATATACAAGAACTCCTAGTGTACTTTTATATCCACATTGAATGAATATTGTATTGTCATTCTGATCATACTCTCTTTTCTCTACTGTTGTGCTTGTGCTTGAGTTCCTTGATCTTGGGTGAATTTTTTCCTAAAGAAAATTCTTACATGGTATTAGAACTTAGGGAAATTCTCTTCACATAATCGTTTGAAACCATTGTTACTTCAACACCTTGACCCAGATCTAGAGAATCTATAAAAATTGAGAGCATCTAGAGCCAATATAGAACCTGCCATTGCGTCTGGAACATTGATTCGGTGAAAATCGGCTATAAATTTGCCTATGCTGAGCCAAAGTCAATTTTGAGGCAATTTTTTTTTGCAAACTGGCACCCAAAGGCCCAATTTGCAAATTGGGTATGGTAATTTATTAGATCTACACATTTATATTGTTTCATATCTGTAATTATTTATTCTCTGCATTATTTTCAAATTGGGTATTTTTTGAATTTTTTTCAGCCGTACAGTCCCTTGCAGAGAATTTTTTTTGCAGGATGCAGAAAAGACAACACCAAAATCAAATCAACAAGGCAAGTATTCCTAAAATTCAAAGAAGAAGGGGGATGATAATAAGGAGAACAATAAGTGTGCTTATTGCAAGAAATTGGGTCATGAAGAACATGAGTGTTATCATAAAAATATTGATGAGTTGACGACTATCATGAAGAAACATAATGTTTCACTGCCAAATGCTTACAAGGAGAAAGGATGTTCTTCAAATTCAAAGGGCAAAGGGCAAGTACTCATGGTAAATTTATGTTCTTCAATGAAATGGATTCTTGAATCAAGTGCCTCATATCATATGGGTTCTTCAAAAGGAGATTTTTCTTCATTGAAGCAGTCAAAGGTACCACACATCTTTGTAGGAGATGATATAAAAATATAGAAGTTGAATGGAAAGGAAATGTGGAAATGGAAAATGGGGAATTCAAAGATGTTCTCTATTTTACTCACCTAATCTCTAATCTCCTCTCAATTTACCAAATCACTTACCTTGGAGATGGCAATAAAGTTGAGTTCCTTCCTGACTCAATAAAGGTGCGTAGTCTAAAAGATGATTCATTGGTTGCAGTGGGGAAAGTTAATCATGACACAAGGTTGTATTCTTTCTCCCACTTTGTGCCCAAGTCTCCTTCACAAGCCTTGTTGACTCACTATCATCCACAAATCAAATTATGGCATGAGTGGTTTGGCCATCTAGCTTTCTGCTATCTTCAACAACTTTTCTCAAACAACATGGTCAAAGGTCTACCTACAATCAACTTTTCCAAAGGTGAATTTTCAACATGTTTAGTGGATATGCATCTAGAGGAGAAGTTACATAAAGGGAAGTCTTCAAGAGCACCAATTTTTCTTTAGCCAGGGTCACTATATACTTACTTTCATTGATGACTTTTCATGCTACACATGGGTCTACTTTCTTCATCACAAGAATAAAGTGTTGGACAAGTTTCTAACCTTTAAGAGTCATGTTGAACAACAATCAAGGAAAGCCGTCAAAGTTCTAAGAATCGAAAATGAAAGCAGATATGTGAACACAAGACTTAAAGACTTTTGCAAACTTGAGGGTATTAATCTTCAGAATCCACCAACACTCAGTCTGCACAAGATAGATGTTGCAGCACTAAGGATACAAACTCTTAAGTCAATGGCAAGTTGCTTATCCATCACTTGAAGTCGAAGCAATCAATAGTGCCAATCACATACTAAATAGGTGTCCTCATAACTCCTTAGATGGAAAGACTTCTTTTGAGGCATGGTGCAGTAGAAAACCATTGGTGACACATTTTAGAGTCTTCAGTTGTCCAACATGGGCAAACATATCTTCCAAGGGATGCAAGGCACCACCACATAGGCCTTGTACTTTTATTAGATATGAAGTTGGTTTTAAGGCATATAGACTTATGGATCCTGAGACACATGAGATTTTTGTAGAGTGGAATGTACACTTTGAGGAAAGCTCACCCAACTTATCCTCTATTCCTCTTCACACTTCATTCATTGTGGAAACTAATAGTGACACCAGCAATAGTGCTTCAATAGATTCAAATATGTGGGGTTCTATTGACAATTTTAGCTAGAGGTCATGACATCAGCATTTTCCACATGTATATATAGCCATAGTGATAGGTCCAACATAGTAGGGTACACCTAGTCTTCCAGCTTCAGCATCAGAGGATGACTTCTTGACAGATATTTCAAGTTTGTTTGTAGAGTCATATATACCAAATTTGGAAGACATCATTGATTATATACATCTTCTCTTTAATGGAGAAGATCATTCTTTAGTTGTTACGAGGGCTCACTCTAACCCTCATGTCCATTCTCTACATGATCAATCTTCACAAGTTGATATGATTGTGGATCCTTATGTACAATAGTTGCAGGAGGGCTCTTTATCAGTTGAGGAGATAGTATATTCTTTGGGACGGGTTCTACATTCATCCTTGATAGAGACAGTTAAGAAGGTTTCAAAGAGATCATCCATCATCGAGATTCTTTCTACACATAAGGGAAGCATCTCATATGTACCTATGATATTGTTTCTTCCAAAGGGGAGTAACATTATTCAACATTCTTGGATCAACTTCTACATTGGAGCAGTTATCATTGATCGACACATTAAATTTTGCCTTGTCTCTTTTCTTCTTCTCTCTTGTGGGGGGGATCTTTTCCTCTTTTGGGATTGTGTTCTTCTCATATTTCTCTATTGTATATACTTGATGTATGTTTTCATGGGGGGGGGGAGTCTTGATTACTCCATCCATCCATGCATATTACTTTTTCATCTCTCTTTTTGGGGGAGGGTTTTTTCCTCTTTCTTCGCTTTATGAGAGATTGCATTTCATTATGTACATGGGTACCTAACATAGCCTATTAGTCGGGACCCATCATGCATTTCATTCTAGCTTTTGTAAGCTTAAGCGTATTCCCCTAAGTTGTACCTAAGGGGGGATGTTGGTGTAAATAAGTATTTACTTATTAAACTTTACTTAAGTTTACTTAGGTTAATGCATTATTTTATTATTTCTTAGGTGAGACACTTAAGACTTTGCGTATTCTTATGAGTTTTCATGTTGACAACATTGGAGTAAGCGAGTCTAATTTAGCACATGGTGTCTACAACATAATTTTGCATGCTACACCTTTATAGGCTTATCCTTTCATCATCACACTTACTCCTATGCTTAATGGAGGATAACCCATATTTGGTGGACATGTGCCTAGTTGTATGAATTATCATGTTGTTGATTCCTATGGATTCTAGAAGTATTCCAAAGGCCTTTATATACAGACACTCCTAGTGTACTTTTATATCCACATTGAATGAATATTATATTGTCATTTTGATCATACTCTCTTTGGTCTACTGTTGTGCTTGTGCTTGAGTTCCTTGATTTTGGGTGAATTTTTCTCTAAGGCAAATTCTTAAAAAATTGCATCTCTCAATCCATAACAGAGGCAAAATATGTGGCACTAGCAATTAATTATTCTAACATTGTTTGGTTCAAACAATTGTTGGAAGGAATGAAGATAGAGATCAAGGATCCAAAAGTCATATTTTGTGATAACACCAATATAATCAATCTATCAAAGAATCTAGTGATGCATACCAAAACAAAACACATTGCTAGAAGAATAGTTCAATGCATATATCACAAGAGTTTATTGTACATTAATGTGTAACTCCTTTCGATGACTACATATTTTACTTCTTATGGCTCTGTAAATATGTTGACTTGAAGATACCACCTAGATCATCTCTCCACTATGATGTCTGTGGGTTTTCTTTTCTTTATTTTTCCCTCTTTGTCCATTCCCCCCCTCCTACACACCCACACTCACCCACACACACAAACATATGTATCATAATTATGCTTTATTAAATAACATATTGGGTTACTCTAGAGTATGATATTTTTCTTGTAAATGGTGTAGGAGTTTGATGAAATCCAACTCCACAGCTCATCAAGATCACCTGCATGCAAATAACTTGTCGAAGGGAAACCAAGAAGGAAGAGGTGGAGCTTGGAAAAATTCTAAACGAACTTGGGAGAGAACATATTGCAAAACAATGAAAATGTATTTGCAATGAAAATGAGTTGTGAGATACAAAGAGAGAGCTCGAATATAAAGGCTTGATGAAAGCTTGTAGAACAAGTTGGAAAGTGGTAGAATATAAGGTTGACAACCAAACACACTTCCACAAAAAGGTGAAACATGCTACAAGGGAATAAACTCCCGTGTTTTCAACAACTCATCATTACAACTATTAAATACTAAATATTAAATAAATGCATTAACCTAAATAAGCTTAAGTAATAGAATAAATAATAAATAAATAATTATTTACTCTAACACCCCCCTTAAGTGCAACTTAGAGGAATGCCTTAAGCTCACAAACTAAGATGAAATGTAGAATGGGTCCTGGCAACGAGGCCATGTTAGGCACCCATGTACAATAAAAATAAATGCAACCTTTGAAAATAGGGAAAGAGAGAAAATCACATGGGAAAAACCCTCCCCCAAAAAGAGGTAAGAACCTAGTGAAGGACTGAAGAAGCCTCCAACTAGAGGAATGTCCTCATAAAAATGGAACAAAGAGTGCATGAAGAGCATCATTGAAACATGAAGAAGCCACAAAGTCTACCATCTAAAAGAAATTGCTGATCTGAAGAACCTCCATGGAAGAAGAAGGTACGAATCGAGCGTGTCTATATGGTAGATGATCCATCTCACTGAAATGCATAGGTAGCTAGCTACTACAATCGCCTCATATATAGGATCAACCACTGAATAGATAGCTCACACTTTCGAACCAAGGATGCATTAGAACAATAACATAACCCCCCCTTAATGCAGATGGGGTGAGATGACAGGCAACTGAGGAGGTGGGCCAAAATCTTCTGTAAAGAGAACCAAGAACGAAGAGAGAGGAAGAGGTACAAACACCTGCAAAGACACAGTCACATTGATGCTGCATGGGGCTAATGTCATGGAAGGGACACTCACTTGACAAAGAAAGAGGGCACAAAAATGGCAACAACTATCCCCCCATGGTGCTTTATAAAAGGAGTGCAAGTACAACTGTCTCAAAACAATGTTCATGAACTTGAAATGCAAGAGTGACACTTTATCTTAGTGCATATGCATAAAAATTCTTACAAATGATGTCTGCAATAATAAAAAGGAAAAAAGCTGATACAAAACATAGTACAACCCAAAACAAAACAAATTATGCCAGGAAAATGATCCTCAGACCTGAAACACCCAAGATATCCACCATAGAGAAAAAATGTTGAAAACATGATAGAAAGAGCATAGGTCAGAATCTAAGGAAAAAGACTACATTTATGAAAAGATGACAAAACCAACTTTCCAAAAATATAACATTTTCAAAAAACTAACATGGAACGCAAAAGATATGCATGTCAGAGTCAAAAATAGTACTTTGGAATTCAACTAGAAAAATAAGCAAATAAACTACTTCAAAACCTCAAAATACCTACACCAATGTCTCTATCTTGGAACTAACTTTTTGGCGCTTCTTTCAGATTGGAAAAATACCTCCGTATGCTCAAGTTATGGCCAAAAAATTGCAAGTAGGTCAAAATGACCCTAGAGAGGTGCTGGAAGGTGTTGATGCAATGCTGACATCAGCATTCTACTAGAAAAAATTTGACAGGCTAGGGGTCCACTAGAAAAATTTGATAATTCTACTAGAAAAAAGTCCACGTGGTAAGTGGTGATGTCAACAGGTGTGACATGGTAGGGTCCACGTGGCAACTGTGCCACATGGAAACCATGCCACGTGTCACCACAAAAATATGCCAAGTGCTACAAATATCCATGTAGATGAGCTGATTGTACCAAATGCTAAGCTGTTGTTGGGCAGGTGACTGTACAGAAGAACTGCCACGCAGCAGTTGACGAAGGCTCCACACAAGCACTAACGATGACAGAGCAAGAGCGATGAGATCAGGGAAGCCACCGGCTGATGAACAAAAGAGGTGGTGGGAGCAGGTGGTACCACCCAGCTGAGGGTGGCTCATCGGCGAAGGCGGTGGTGCGGCAACACGACTGTTGCAGGCTATACGTTGGCAGAGTTGCGGTGGTGGCTGCCCGGTGGAACAGTGGCGGCACTCTAAATATTTTTTAAAAAAGATTTTCAACAAAAAATTGTCCATACGACCCCCCAAACTAATTTTTTTGCCTTCCGGAGCTCTGTCTCCAAAATTGACAAATTTTATATGAATCTTGACTACAAATAGTCTTTCATATCCAATGGTAGCATTCATTTGGGCCCAAAGTGCTCTGAAAAAATGCTCTTCCCTTGGATTGAAGAAAAATGCACAAACAAACTAGAGTTTGTGTCTCCGAATCGCAGCTTCAAAAATCCTTCAACAAAGCAGCAATAGGGAGGCTCTGATACAATGTAGAAGTTGATGAAATCCAACTCCACAGCTCACCAAGATCATCTGCATGCAAATAACCTGTCGAAGGGAAACCAAGAAGGAAGTGGTGGAGCTTGGAAAAGCCCTAAACAGACTTGAGAAAGAACATATTGCAAAACAATGAAAATGTATTTTCAATGAAAATGAGTTGTGAGATACAAAGAGAGAGCCCGAATATAAATGCCTCATGGAAGCTTTTACATCAAACTAGAAAGTGTTAGAAGATAAGGTTGACAACTAAACACACTTCCACAAAAGGTGGAACATGCTAGAAGGGAACAAACTCCCGTGTTGTCAACAACTCATCACTACAACTATTAAAAACCAAATATTAAATAAATGCATTAACCTAAGTAAGCTTAATTAATAGAATAAATAATAAATAAATAATTATTTACTCTAACAAAAGGGTTTTTCCAATGTACAAGTGTGATAATATATTATTTATTGTGTTTGTAATAGATATTATATAATATATTTCTTACTTTTCTAGTTGTAAAAATATTATAAACTACAAATAATTATCCTCAATATTTTAGTGTAGGAATATTTTTCATGTACTTTACTTCCTCTAATTATCATTAAGATCTAACCATCTCAAAAGGTTTGAGTGATGGGTAGAAGTTTTTTTTACACTTGTCTTTGTTTAAGTAGGAGCTTATGTGAAGAGGATTTTTATCATATTATGAGAAGATATGGAAAGAACATCAAGGATAGAGATGGAAAAATCTGTTTGTGAAAACTATGATTTATGGAAACTAAATATGGAGGATGTTTCAAACATAAAAAATATCTATAGTTTCTAATATTTGGACCTTGACCTTCCATTGCATCATAAGAAGGACGAGACAAGATGTTTATACAAGAAAAGTGTCTCATTTGACTAAATTTGGATAGTTTAGTGTTATTGAATGTGTACAAAGAGACTAATCAAATAAATGTTATAAATAATTTTAGATAAATTTACTAGGCTAAATGCTTGGTGAATAATCTTTTCTTAAGAAAATAGTTGTACTTGGCTCTCAAGATAAACTAATGATGGATTTATAGTTGAACATAAAAATGTATGTCTTCAATATGGTAGTTACCTAGCTAAACTCTATGAGAGTGAAGATAGAGAAAAGAGGCTCACCATATTAAAACTTGTTTTTTTTTACTAGAGTCATGGGACTACCTAGTTATGGTCATTGGGAGAACTACCACTAAGTTCAATATGGATGAAGTGGTTGCATCTTTACTATATAAAACATGGGAAGGAAGAATTTTAATTCAACTAAGTAGGTCCTAGCAGTTCATGGAAGATATAAGGGAAATGTTAAGAATAAGTAGATTAGCACAATAAGTCTAGATCTAAATATTTTGGGTGATCTAAGTCTCTTGAGAAGTTCAAGAAAAAATATTAAAACTACAAAAAATGTGGACATGCAAGAAGAGATTGTAAGGAATAGAAAATGAACAAGGTATATTTTGATGATGAGTCCACTGTAGACACCCAAAAATTGGCAAAGAATTAAATCATGCAATTTTGATCAATTAGGTCCAAATTAAAGAGAAAATCAGAAGAAACACAACAGACTTTCAAAACAAAAATCATGTCAAGTCATTAATCACCTATCAAATTAGCAAAACCTAAATCAACTTTAAAAGAGGAAGAAATCAATTCAAATTCATAAAATAAAATTCAAAAAAGGAGGAAGGAAAAAGACAAAGTGTTGAAAATAAATCATTTATTAAATCAATAAAATCATTTTATCCTTACAAGATAGAAAATCTCCCTTTGACCATTTAAAAGAATTTGAAAAATCCTTATATTATCCTCAAAACCAAGTTTGTTGGACTCTTCCGCCTGGCCTCTTATGAGATATTTTGAGTTTCACTTTCACCTCAAGTCAAAAGTGAAAATCCTAGTTCTTACCCCAACCCCTTCCAAAATCCTATAAATAGGAGGGAAATCTAAGATGCAAGGGACCTAAGTTTTTATGCATCTATACTATAGGCATATTTAGACTCATTGTTTTAGCATTTTCATTGTAGCGATTTCATAGCATTGTTAGCATCATTTTGTGTTATTTAACATCATTTTGTATCATTTAGCTTCATTATTGCATGCTTAGTTCATAGCATGATTATTTCAAGAGCATTTCTAGGAGTTTTATTTCACTTATAATCCACATTTTAGTCATAGATCCTGCACTTTTCATTGTAGATCTGCATTTTTAGCACAATCCCATTCTAGAACTGTCACTAAGATGCTAGTTTGAGAGCTATTTTAGTAGTTGTAATTAGGGAGACATGAGACACTTGTAGAGATTACATTTTGACTATGATATCTTGGGTCTAGTATAGTTTTTCGTCAATCTGTTTACTTTCTACAGTAAGGTTTAATGAATACGCATTCCTACCGTGTAAAAAATGGCTCCCACCCTGGGGTTGAACCAAAAGCCTCTCTATTTTAAAGTTTTTCAGTCTAATCTTTCATTTCTAGAATAGATCTATATTTTTTTTGGCTATTCCCTTGTGTAGATATGATCAAATATAGGTTCTACTACATCCGAGAGAACAACATTCCAAAGTCTTTCCCAAGCATCTAGGAGGGCTGGATCTGAATATTAGTAAGAACAACATTCCTTCCTGACCATAGGAGGGCCAGATCTGAATCTTCAGATGCTTCTTCACTTTTTTTCAATGCCTCTGAGAGATATTCTAATGCTTATAAAATTGGTTTTAATGCATTATATTTTACTGTAGTGCTTATACATTATTCTATAATGCATTTGCATTGTTCTGTAATGCATTTGCATATTCTTATAATGCTTTTGAAGAGTTCTATGATGCATTTAATCATTTCTATAGAGCATATGAAGCATCTCATAGCACATTTAACTTTCTTATAATGCATTTTCATAATAGAATAGCGCATATGAGGTTTTCTGTGATGCATATGAACATTTCTCTAGTGCATTTGATAAAAGTTGCAGTTTCTTGAATCTAACTTCCTGATCCCAATATCTTTTCTTACAGGTTCCTTTTGCATTAATGAACAAGCTTTTAGATTATAGACAACACACAATAGGAATGAAGACCCTCATAAATGCGCCTAGCCTTTGCTAGCTTTGAATCAAGTAGGTGGACCTCGGCTCTTGTCAATTAAAAGTGTGGCATTTCTTAGTTTTTCAAACATAGCTTAATAAGAGCATTCAATCTTGCTGATCTGATAAAGAAGTAGGCCTATGCTCTCAACTCCTTCGAGTTGACCAAAATGCCCAAACTTCTGTAAAGATCAAGTCACAGTTGAATGAGGAAAAGAACCCACACATAGTCTAATTAGGAGCCCCCCTGTCTTCAGTAGTATAAGGGCTAGTAATTAATCCTTTGTGTTTGACATGTTTGGGGAGCCAAAACAATAGGGATATGCTCTCACTCTCTCGAGTGATCAAATTCCCAGACCTGTTTGTGACTTCCATTTCTCGCTTTTCAATAGGTAGCATAATCCAGCCATAGAAGGGCTACCTCCCGAGTTGCCTTAGCAAGGCTAGTGAGAGGGATTGTCCCCCAATCTTGTAATCCTAATCAAATGCAAGCCACCTTTGTTTAGCACATAGCCTTCCTATAGTAGTCCCGCAAGGGATTGCACCAAACCTCCCTAGCATTGGTGGGAAGCTCTCTGTCACAGGAGAGGTAAATCCAAACACAATTGGAACACTAAGACCCATTAGTCACCAGCCTTAGATAACCTTGCTAGGAAGCCATTTTTTTTCATTTTCTAGGTGTGTGTGATTTTTTTTCATTTTATTTTGATCTCACTACTATTGTGCTTAAGTGCTTTAAAATTTAATAATGAACACTAGTATGGATCACAAACCTTCCAAAAAGACAAAGCTCAAACCAGTATCGAGAAACCAAGTTTAAGACGAAGACATTGCTGAACATTCCTTAAAATAACACATATTTGGCATAAAACAATGCTTTTGAACATTTCTATAATGCTTTTGACATCTGTTATGATGCATACACCTATAAAATAGTGCATTTGAGACTTAAAACAATGCATCTGATTCAGAAAATAGTGCATATGAAAGTTAAAATAGCGCATACAAACAAAGAAACAATGCATTTGATTACTAAAATAACACATTTGAGCATTCTTGTGATGCATCTGAGCAAAAACATGAAACAGAGGCTATTTGCAAGCATAATACTCATGAACCAACAATAAATTTGGACACCCTTTTCTGTGTCGATATTTTACAAAGTTTGAGAATCTCCATATCTAATTGAAAAAATCTTTGGAAACAAGAAAGACTTTATCATCATCAACCCAACAATTACCATTATCTCACTTTTCACATCAAGCCAGGAACATTTAGAGAGACACATCCGTTCCTTTCCCTAACTTCGCAAAAGTGAACCTTATCCTATCAACATCAACAAACATCTTGTCCAATCTAACTTGTTGCTACAACCAAATCACGGTTAACAAAAACTCTCACTTTTTCAAAAATGCTTAAAAGCTAAAATAATCCAACTCATCTTTCATTCCATCGCACAAAATAGGTGTACCAACAAAACCAAAATGATCACCCATACAATTGCTAGGATGGCAAGTAGAACTATCAAATGCACAGAACCTCTAAACCTCCTCAAATCTACCACAACAAAAGATTGTGCATAGAAAAAAGTTACTCTTGAGTCACCCTTATTTGATCAAAATTTAGAATCACTAGCCATAATGGGCTCATTTCGTACATGGGATGACTGAAGTATTGAATCTAAAATCAAAGATTTTCAGCAAAATCCCAAACTTGTCGATATCATGGACAAGATTCTAGAAAAACACAAAGAATGCTACATACTCGCATTAGCACAAGGTGCAAAATTACCATCCAATTTTGATGTGACCAATCTGAAATGAGATGAAGAAGAGTCACCTTTAGATGTAGTCACACAAAAACTACAAGACTTACAACTAGAAATGGAAAAGATGAAAAGAGAAAAAACACAACCTATGGAGTTTAACCTTGAAAAAGTGTGTCCCCTACCATTCAATAAAAAAATTGCCTTCACATCTTTTCCTCCAAACATGCAGATACCAAAATATGATAAATATTTTGGCACAATGGATCCACATGATCACTTAAGGCAATTCTATATGCTAATCATGGAGTTTTTCCATGACACAACATACCTAATGTGTCTATTCCCTAAGAACCTCAGAAGGCAAGCCATGGAGTGGTTGCCCAAACTGCCCTCCAATATTAAAACCTTCGATCAATTGGCATCCATTTTTATCACCCAATATTCTTATAACATTGAAAGAGAGGTTACAATGATTGATCTATGTAACACAAAACAACTCCCAGGTGAATTATTCAAGGTCTTCCTATAATGGTGGAGGCACATGTTTGCTAAATATCATAGAGACATATTGAATAAGGAGAAGACAAATATCTTCATCAACAATCTCTCAAAATCGATGAATTATTGGCTCCAACTCCAAGGGCCTAAAGATTTTAAAACCACTTTAGAAAATGTAGCTAAGGTGGAAAAAACCTTGGAAAACAATGACATAATTAAATTATCCAAAGATGGTAAAGGTTTCTCCAACAATTCCACATAGATGCACAATTCCTCTGATTGGTCCACTGACAAACAGAAATCATGGTGTAGAAATAATAATAAAAACATCACAAATGATAGGGTAGTTGAAGCCAATCATGTCAAAACCCAAACTCAACCCCCTTTAAATCAGCTAGGTCCCACTGTCGCACCTCAAAAAAATAATGTTTTCCTATTCTATCGACGTAACACAAAGACTCCCTCTACGTCTAACCAACAAGTTGCTTACAATGAAGCTCCTCCACCATGAAGATATTAGTCTTCTGATATACCTAAGGAGTATACACCCATAGGGGTGACCTATGAGAGTGCTTTACAAACACTCTTTTCCGATGACTTCATCATGTTACTGTTGGAATATCTTAATGGGAAGAGATCTTCTGAGAGGGGGGGTGAATCAAAAATACTGGCCTTTTAACCACTTTTTATACCCTTAATAACATATAACGAAAATTAACATGCATGCATATAAACATTAAACAATCATGTGAAACAAACATGCATCACCACATAACACTTGAGATTTTGGTGACCTAAAAACCCTCCAGGAATAAGAAGGTAAAACTGGGGTGGGGATGATACCCACAAAATTATTGCAGCAATTAATTTCAACCACTTCTGATGGTTTGCCCTGTTAAAGGCCTGCCCTATTAAAGGCTTTACATTGTGTCAATAGTGACCTAGTTAAAGGATTTACAAACACTTTACATGAAGTGTTACCTTGTTAAAGGGTTTGATCACCTTTTTAAAGGATCTACAAGATAGCTGTTAAGCTAACCTATCAACATAAGGATTCATTTCTAATACAATGGCTAAAGAGTTATTAGGTATAATAAACATGATAGCTTACAATCCTTGATTGCTAAATACAAGCACTTGATCTACTTTCTTTGATCTTGATCTCCTAAGATCTGATATTTGTTTGTATCCCTTGCTTTGTTCTGATCAACTGAATGTCTAACTGTTGTCCTTTCCACTTAATCTTTGACACTAATGCTCTATAATGACCTCAATAAAAGGCTTTGCTTTTCCTTCTTCTCTTCAACTCTCTTTCAATGGTGTCAGGACTCCCTTATAAAGATTAGTGGATCATTATGCATCCTTGGATAAAATGTTCCCGCTCAAACCCTAGAAATTCACCCATTGGCTACATGCTATTCCAATTTTCTAATTGGCTGCATGAGGATCACATAGGTAAATGGAAGGATTTGATCTTATCTCCTTATCTTGTCATGAGTCATGCATAACTATTTTACATCTTGGTTTGTATTGGCACAAACTCTTATGCTAATCCTGCATTGCTCGACACATGAAGTAATATTGATGCTCGACACCATCTATTCTAGATTGCTCGGCATCCACTATGTTTCCTACGTTACTCAGCTCCTATAGAATTCTTGCATTACTCAACTTCTACTGATTCCTAAATCACTTGAATCCTATTAACTTCGCAATGCTCAGCACCCACCGTCTTTTGATCTACTCGACACATGTTGAATTCTGTATAGCTCGGTATATACTAAAATGTGTTCTGCTCAGCATCAACTATAGTTTACTCAGCACTATCTATGACTCGATACATAAAGAAATTCTAGCTCAGCTCCCATTGTGTACTCGACATGTATGGTGAAAATGGTTAAGTGTGTTGACACTCATTTGTCAATCTTATTTATTTGATCAACAATCTCCCCCTTTGACATGAGTGTCAAAAACACTTAACTGATCATTCATGATCTAAACCTTATGTGTACATTCTTCACTTACAAAATATCAAAAAGATATTATACCTTATGACTCCCCCTGAGTTGATTATGTCTTGTCATGTCATGAATTCTAATGTCTTGTGCCATTGTGCCTAATGTTCTCTGTTTCTGATCCTGTTATCTTCTTATCTTCTTTATCTCCCCCTTAGAATATTATCTCCCCCTTTTTGACACTGATGTCAAAGGGTCCTAAATGGTAATGCCATGCTTGGCCAAAAATGTCTTATTTACCTTAAGGAGTATTTTGAGAGCTACATCCCAGTTATTCAAGGCAATATCCAATGACTTTTGTTGGATTGCAAGCTCTGCTACTAGATCAACAAGTCCTTCATGTGTAGAAATATTTGGATCCTTCTTCAGGACTTTTTCTACATACATTTTCTCTTTTTGTAATACTTCCAAGTGAGGAGTGATAAAGGCTTGTATTTGCATCAGCTTTTCTTTAATAGTGGCCTCTTCTGTTGATAATGCATCTAATTCCCTCTGAGTGTGAAGTGTTTGAGAAAATTACTTTTCACTCTATGCTAGATCTGAGGGTAGTTGCATGTTGGAGAGCTTTAATTTACTCTCAAGGTTCAAAATTTTCAGATTTATTTCTTGTGTGAACCTGAAAAAATCACACAATTTGCTATAAAGGGAAAATATGTTCCCTAATACAATCTTTACATTATCCATTTTCTTAGCTAGGTCAACCTGTCCCAAAATTATGTTATTAGCTATCTTCTAGTTGACCTTATCTAAAAACTTCTTTTCTAACCATTCCATTAGTTTTACATTAGTATCATGGTCTTCATTATTCACTTGGTCAACTATATCAGATAGTTGCTCAAGGATTGGCCTGTTTGGGAGGTTGTAGGCTGAAGGCATCCATGAATATATGTTTGATCTCATTCATTGCCTGCTTGTAAAAGTAGTCTTTCCTCATTTCCTCTTGCCTCTTTCTCTTATCCAATGCACTCTATATTTCATTCATCTTTTCCTCATTTAGAGTGCTGGAATCATAATAGCGTATTTTAATTTCTTCATCAAGCTTAGGAAGGCCATAATGAATGGTCCTGGCTACCCTAGTAGAACTTGAGCTTGGTGTACTAACATGTAAGGTCATCATTTCAGTACTCGGCTTCTGAATAGGTTTGGTGGGAGTTCCTATTTTTGGCAATTCAACCAAAGTTTGTATTTTAGACTCCTCCTTATCCTATGTTTCTTCCATATCCTCTTCTTGTGTCACTGCTGCCAGAGGTGTACTTGCTATCTATACTGTTATTCTTGTGACTTCCTCTGTTGTTGCACTTAGCTTCTGATGAGCTTGTATAGCTATTCTTGGTGGTGATGGAGGTGGTAGAAATGAAAGCCCAATAGTTTGAATTATTTGAGGTGGTTCTTGTGGTGATACCTTGGCTTCTTTGAGTTTATCTACTGACTTTTGGAGATCATCTACACTAACCAATATGGGACTTGTACACAATTGTGCTTGTAGAGTTGTTTGGTCAAGGATCTTAGTGAGATCCTCTACAGTTAATGGATTGATTTTTGACATGAGGTGTCAACAAAATCCTTAATCAAGTTATGATTTCTATAGGTGTGGTAGTAGAGTGAGGAGGACTAGGAGGTGAAATTCATGTGGCTTGCACACTTTGCTGCTCATCAGTACCTTTGTCTTCATCTTTTCCTTCCTCCTCTCTTTCTTTCTTATTTTTTTCTTCTTCAACCTTTTTCTCTTCTTATGTCTTCTCTTCTCTCCTCTTCCTTCTTTCCTCAGGTTTAGCAGCAACTTCTTCTTTATACTCCTCTTCAAGGACATCTTCAGTCTTCTTATATAAATTCTTCCACGTTCTTGTAGTTCTTTGTACAACTTCTTCAATTTTATTTTGTAAAATGGAGAATGCCCTATATTTAGGTGTAAACCTTTTATTATGCCATTTGACTACTTGAATTACCTATTCCTTTGTCAAATCAAGCAATATGCTTGCTAGGGTTGATTCCTTCATCTCTTTCTCCATAATTAGACATAAATGTCATCTGTCTTCTACAATTTTAGACAATTCCTTTGGCAATTGTCCATGTAGTTCAAGAGGTGTATACTTGAACTGTGCCATTAGTGCATAGACTGATTCTTCTATGCTATTTTGTTTCTCTTTACTAAACTTATTGAAATCAATCCTTTTTATTTCATTTAAGTCTCCATTCCTAATCTTCTCACATAATATATCAACTAAAGACTTAGGAGGATGACTTACCTTTTTAGTCTGATCTTCTTCATTAGTATCAGGTTGAGCCACATATCTTTTCCTTTTCCTTGGCTCTTCTTGTGCCTTCTTGACTGACTTCTTCCTCTTTGTCGCTTCCTCTTTGGCCTTTTGTGTAGAGGCCCTTGTTGTAGCTCTAGTTGTTGGCTTCTTGGGTGTTTGCACGACAGATTTCTTTGGTGAAGACTGAGAAGCAAGAGGTGTCTTTTCCTTCCTTTTGATGACTCTGCCTTTGATGGGTGCTTCCTTGGCTTATTCTTCCTCGACACTCTCATCTTTGTCTTCACCTTGGCCTTGTGAAAATTCAAGTGGCCCTTGTTCTGGCTCATCCTCATCTTTCTCTTCATCACCTTCTTCTTCTCCTTCACTAATCTCCTCTGCTTCACCTACTGCACTTGTTTCTTCAACACCAAATTTCCTCTTTATCTTCTTCACCAGCTTGTCCTTCTTCTTGACTGCTATGGCTATCTTGAGTTTTGTAACAACTCTTGATTTGAAAGTGTCATATGTTCCAAATGCCTTTGTAGATTTATCCATTTCCTCTGCAAGTAATGTTGTGATCGCTGCAAAAGCTTGATCAACATCAAGTTCATATCCCAATGGTCTAAGCCATCTTACTCTTGGAAGGATTGCTTGAATGTAAGTATAATCAATGTCAATCAGAAAGCATATGTCATTTACATGCTTTTCCACTAGTGAAACTAGTATCCTCATTCTTTTCTTTGTTGCATTTTTTAAATCATCAAAATAGATAGACATTTGATCATCAAAGCTATCTCCCATTTGTGCAATGAAATCATTTATTTGATCAACAGTAGTTTTATTCTGACTCTAGTTGACTTTTCCAAATGAAGGGAATTCCTTCATGACATAAAAGAACATACAAACTAACACTGAACCAAATTTTCACTGTGCTCCCTTGGACTTTCTAATAGCTCCAAGATTTTCATTGATCTATTGCAACATGAGCTCTGCAAGGTCATAGGTGTGGTCTTCCTTTACAAGCTTATATGCCACATCCACTACTATGTAGGGTACACTATTCAACTTGTTGGATTCATAAAACTTATGTGATATGATCCTTATAGAAAAGTCTAGAAGGGGGTCAGTTATGGTGTCTATGGTCATGCCTTTATTGTTCCACTTTGCTCCTATGTTCTTCTCTATTGTTTCCTTCTTTTCACTTCTCAATGTCTTGGGCCGATCTAGGGTTGGAAATCCTATAACCCTATGAACCATTTTCTTGGTAATCTTGATTGGTCCTTGTTCTAACCAGAATGCTCCATCATGGATTCTACTAAGTATTATGCATATCCACTTAGTTTTGAATACAATTGGAAAAGCTAGGGCTTTGGTTAAACCCTTCTTCTCTATGATAGAAAACTCATCTTTCAAGATACCATTATCACAGAGTTTGTCAAAGGCATTAAAGATTTCCAAGTCTCCTATGGCTCCTATTTTACAGTTATAACACTTTCACTCATCCTGAACCATAACAACTTTTTTAGGGATGGCAGATAGGGCACCAATGGGATCACTTTTATATGCAACTTATGGTATAGGTCTAAACTCAGATTGCTTAACCTCGTTGCTGACAAGTTGAATCTCATGGCTCACTTTCCCTTGGGTCGTCTTTGAACTAGATGCCATTTATAACTAAACTAGGGTTTAACGATTAAAGCAAACTTCACAAACTGTAAAACTCGGCACCTGAAGGAAATACCTGGATAAATGCTTAGATCACTTGGGTAGATGCTGAGTCATTGCAAATCACTAGTTGAAAGCTTGAAAATTGCTCAGTTGTGCTCCTGGTAATCGCTCTTCGTTTGAATGGCTAAAAAATGAATCAATTTTCACCTTTAAGTGACACAAAAACCTTGCATTTAATGCATTTTTGTACCTACACCTGTCACTCAGCTTCCAAAGTTTTTTCAACTCGGCATCCACTCAACAACCAGACTTACTTAGCATCTACTTACTTTGTTAATAACTCGACCTCCTCTTGACTTCTTAACTTGACATCCAAAGCAGTTTCACTCGGCATCCAAAGAAAACTCGACATCATCATTCAAGTTTAGTCTTAGCATCTTATCTCATGCAGATTTATACTTTGTAGTGATTCTTCATGGTTTAGGGCTGATGTATGATACTTTCTTATATGTATCAGCCCTATAGGCTTATCTTGTGATTAGTTGGATGAGAAATGATCACTTGACCTCATGGGTAAAGTGACCCTTTCATTGGATGTACTTGATCCATCCTTTCTCTACCATGTCTTCTTCATGTCTGTTCTAATGTGTTCCACATCAATCTTTTCTTTGCCCTTATTTGCTTTAGTCTTGGGTGCCTTGGCCTTTGCTGGACAATTCCTGCTAACATGTCCAATTTTCAAGCAACTGAAGCAAGTAGTTTGGTTCAACCATCTTTTATAGTTCCCCTTGAAATGTGTTCTTATGCACTTCTGGGGTATATGTGCATACTCTTGACAATAGTGACAACTTTTCCTTGTATTGTAGTCCCAATTGTAATGGCGTTCATAGTTGTCCCTTCTTACATGTTGATTTGGTGTCCACATGGGCCTTGATCTGCATTTAAAGGCTCTATGTCCATACTTCTTGCAATTATGGCAATGTCCATCAAATCTTTGTGTCCTTGTGAATTTGGACCTGCAATCTTGTGTCATATGTCCTTGCATGTTGCACTTGTGACAGTGATAGTAACCCTTGCTTTTGGGTATGTTAGGTTGATTGATCCTTCTACTCCTGCAAACATTAGCAGTATGCCCCTTTTTATCACAGTAATGACAAGTGAGTTTAGAATCTTTATCTTTGTCACTTCTTTGCTCAACACTCTTTGATGATTCACCAACTTCAGTGCTATTGTATCCAAGTCCTGATGTATCATGGGCTGATCTTGGTGATTTTAGCAACTGTTCAAAGTACTTGATGGCTTCACTTGACTTATTGAGATTCTCTACTATTTCTTTTTCTCTACTCAATTAGTTCTGTATCCTTAAAGTAGAGATCTCAATATCTTTCATACTGAGTTCATGATGAAGGTTCATCATTTGGGCAAGTGTATCCATCTGCATGTTTGAGATCCTTGTTAATTTAGTACACTTTTCTTCAAGTCTATTTTCAAGATTTCTTTTGTCATCTTCCATCATAACTCTATCCTCAACTGCTCTTTTCTTTTGTTCAGTGATTTCACATAGCATCATGGCCTGTGATTCATGCTCTATCTTAAGAGTTCTTATCTCTTCTGCTTGAGCTAGATGTTTTTCTCCATTAGTTTTTCTATTGCTGCATAAAATTCTTTGGAATCTCCTTTGGAAAATACTTGTGTGGTGTCAATCTCCTTGTAGTTAATATTATTTTCGGCTATAGCTATTTCCTTCTTTCTTTTTAAGGATTTACTTAATTCCTCTCTAGCTTCCTCTACCTTGTGTAGAGCGAGATGCACATCTATCACTTGGTTCTCAATGATCTTCCCAAGTTTGAAGACTTCCATCTTCAGATCTTTTCCTCCAAGCTATTAGGCTTCTCCTTGAGAGAATTGAGCTCTGATACCAATTGTTGGAATGTCTTAATGGGAAGAGATCTTCTGAGAGGGGGGGGGGGGGGGGGGGTGAATCAGAAGTACTAGCCTTTTAACCACTTTTTATACCCTTAATAACATATAACTAAAATTAACATGCATGCATATAAACATTAAAAAATCATGTGAAACAAACATGCATCACCACATAACACTTGAGATTTTGGTGACCGGGAAACCCTTTAGGAATAAGAAGGTAAAATTGGGGTGGGCATGATACCCACAAAATTACCGCAGCAATTAATTTCAACCAATTTTGATGGTTTTCCCTATTAAAGGCTTTACACTGTGTCAATAGTGACCTGGTTAAAGGATTTACAAACACTTTACATGAAGTGTTACCCTGTTAAAGGATTTAATCACATTTTAAAGGATCTACAAGATAGCTGTTAAGCAAACTTATCAACATAGGGTTTCCTTTCTAATACAATGGCTAAAGAGTATTAGGTATAATAAACCTGATAGCTTACAATCCTTGATTGCTGAATACAGGCACTTAATCTACTTTCTATGATCTTGATCTCCTAAGATCTGATATTTGTTTGTATCCCTTATTTTATTCTGATCAACTGAATGTCTAACTCTTGTCCTTTCCACTTAATCTTTGACACTAATGCTCTGTGACGACCTTAATAAAAGGCTTTGCTTTTCCTTCTTCTCTCCAACTCTCTTTCAATGGCGTCAGGACTCCCTTATAAAGATTAGTGGATCATTATGCATCCTTGGATAAAATGTTCCTGCTCAAACCCTAGAAATTCACCCATTGGCTGCATGCTATTCCAATTTTCTAATTGGCTACATGAGGATCACATAGGTAAATGGAAGGATTTGATCTTATCTTCTTATCCTGTCATGAGTCATGCATTACTATTTTACATCTTGGTTTATATTGGCACAAACTCTTATGCTAATCCTATGTTGCTTAGCACATGAAGTAATACTGATGCTCAAAGCCATCTATTTTGGATTGCTTGACATCCACTGTGTTTCCTACATTACTTGGCTCCTATAGAATTCTTGCATTACTCAGCTTCTACTGATTCCTGAATCACTCGGCTCCTATTAACTTCACAATGCTCGACACACACTGTCTTCTGATCTACTCACACAAGTTCAATTATGTATAGCTCAGCATATACTGAAATGTTTTCTGCTCGAAATCAATTGTAGTTTACTCGGCACATAAATAAATTCTAGCTCGACTCCCATTGTGTACTCGACATGTATGGTGAAAATGGTTAATTGTGTTGACACTCATTTGTCAATCTTATTTATTTGATCAATAGTTACTGGAGGCTAAACCATATGAATCCCAAGTCAAGTCGAAATGGTGGAATGAGAAACACACTTTTGCCTATCATCGCAATCAGGGGCACTTAACAAACAATTGTTTCACCCTCAAAGGGGTTATCCAAAAATTAATAAATGATGGAACCACTGAAGTAAACAATCATGAGTCATGAGAAGGGGGAGTCTTCCAAGGCAAATCAAAATGCACCTCCACAGATCAAGGTTAATTATGTGCACCACTTTGATAATACAATTGACATGATTTTTGGATTTGATGACACTATAAATGTCATCATAATTAAAGATAAAAATTTAAAAAAATCCTCAAATGTCGTCACTCAAGGTCAAGCCTCCAAAATTATCCTACCAAGGCCTATGAAAAATCCTGACCGAGAAGCTCCAAGTTCCTCCATGCCCAAGTATAACCTAGTTAACCAATTACTCAAGACTTTGGCCCACATCTCCATTTTTGAACTATTGCAAATCTCCTCGGAGCATAAAGAGATACTCACCAAAGCCTTAGTGCCAAATGACCTAGATGCGAGTGGATTCCAAAACATGGTCAACAATTTAGTTGCTCCTCATTACGTGTCTTTTTCAGTTCAAGATGACATGTCTATCATACAACCACAAAATTCTCCTTTGCACATAGAAGTTTTCATCCATAGGAACTGAGTCACAAGGGCATTGATCAATGGTGGGGCTAGTCTCAATATTTGCACACCCAGTCTAGTGAAAGCCCTCAAGTACATAGAGGATGTTGTTGACCCAAGAAAAAAGATTACCATCAAGGCTTATGATGATGAAGAAAGATCCTCCAAAGGCATGGTCATATTACCCATTGTAGAACAAGATTTAGTATGCAAAGAACATTAACAAATAAAGTAAACATTCACAAACCAAAAACTAAATTCACATATATGCTTAGACAAAGAAAGAAAACAAGAAGTGCAAACCTCACAAGAAAAAGCACTCCATGCTTTCTTGATTCTGTAGATGTGTCCTTTTGCTGTGGATGTATGCTCAAGATGCTCAAAAGCTGCTTCAATGGAGATGGGTAATGGAAAATTGGTAGCTTTTTGAGCTCTCAATTTGGCATTATAAGGGTATGGTTGATGGCTTTGGTTCTCAAAATAGCATGGTAACTTTAGCTCAAAGATTGTTGATGAAATGGCTTGGGATGGGATTCAATTTATAGGCTAAGGGGTAAAGGGATGGAGGGCTTAGATGCAAGGATGGATGAAGGCTTAAGGAGGGCTAGGATGCACTCAAAGGAGAGCACATGGATTGTGCTTGTTTAGCACCAATGGGAAGGTGACACTTGTCACAAGGAGGATGAGTGTGAGAGGGTAGGGTAAAGGGTTGGTTAAAGGCATGATGAGTGGGGTTGAGTATGTAAGAGAGGTGTAAGAGGAATGAGTGTGGAAGATGGATGTAAGAGTCATGAGTGGGCTTGTAAGAGTCTTTTATGTTTGGTAAGAGCACTCATGACTTAGTGGTTGGGTTTTTTGAGGGGAGACTTTGGTTTGGATTAGGAAAGTCTTAAACTTGTTTAAGGAATGTGACAACATTAGGGGGTGGATTAGGCTTGGGTTTAGGATTAGATTAGGGATGTTAGAGATGTGCAAGTGGATGGCATTAATGAGGGTGGGTGAGTTAGTGGATAAGCTTGGTTAGTATGGGTGGATGGGGTGGATTAGGCTAAATGGAGGATTAGAGATAGGTTAGGGGTTTTTGAATTTGAGGATTTCATTTATCAAATAGATTTATTTAATAAATGGGGATTTTTGGAATTAGATAGGAGAAAAGGATTTAATTGATAAATAATAGATTATTTGATTTATCAATTTAGGACTATAAATGATTAATTAAATTAATCAACTAGGGGATGACAAAGGATTAATTAAATAGAAATTTAATTAATAATGCCTTTAGAGATGGCTAAATTAGATTACCAAAGCAGTGTAATCAAATTTAGGTGTCTACAATTTGCCCCTCTTTGACATAGTGTTGAGACAACACTATTTCAAAGAAGTTCGAATGAAGATGACACGAGGAAGATGTTTTAGCAACAAGGTTGCCCCAGTCTTAGATAAGAGGAGAGACTAGACTTAGATGATGCCCCCTCAAGAAGGCGACAGGGAGAGAAATGAGGCTCGATGATTTCTTGAAAAGTACAAGAAATTGAGACGAGCTGAGATGCAGGTTGGCGAAGAGAAGGGACTGAATTAGCTCAAACTCTCACTACGGGAGAATGATAAAGGGAAATCAGAGGCACAATAGTAAATCAAGCTTAAGACTTTCCAGGATTGGGGGGGGGGAGATGGAGGAGCGGAGTACTATAAAAAGAATCCATGTTAGGGAGATGGATGATAGAATGATAAAGCTGATGCAATAGGATTTCAAAGAGTCAGACTGGCGGAAGATGGGTTTCGAAGATCCCTAGGACTAGGATTGTGGATCTCGAAAGATGAGGCTTGGTGGATTGATTTGATTGGTGGATCCCTAAGACTAGGATTGTGGATCCCTAAAGCTAAGCGTGAGGAGTGATTCAAAGAGATACTGATGCATAAGCTAGGATAGGTGTTGGATATGGATGCGGGATAATGGAGATGAAGGGAATCCATTGAAGGTTTTTGAGCGGGGGGATACTTCAAAGAGAAGTACCACCATGTAGTTGAGCACTAGATTTGCTATAGGATTGTTGGTTAATTGCCAGGGTTACCAAGAACATCAAGGCCTTTTTACCAACCGTCCAGAGGACTGATGAACTGACTCAAAACAAACACACAAGGATTGCCCCAGTATCACACATGAATCCCAGAGGAAGTAGCGTGGAAACGACACTAGGTAACCCACAAGCAGAAAAAGAAAACAAGCAAAAAACTTGATCAAGACCTTACGCTCTAATTGCCCCATTCGCAGCATACCATGATATGGAAGATCGTGGCAACCTTGAGGAGGGAACAAGGAGATTGCTTGGAAAAGATATTTCAAGACCCAAAAGGGAAGATCCCAAATCAAAAGAAAGCGAAAATCCAAAAGAGAACTGTTTGCCAACGAGATGGGTAGGACGAGGTACTAACGAACCAAGATCAGACATGAGGAAAGCTATATCTTGCAAGGATCTATCAGAGAGCACCTAAGCTGATGGATTTGGATGAGTGATGCGTCTGGCAAGCTGAACTAAGAAGGATAACACTTTGGTGATAGGAGATCTAGCTAAAGGATGCATTGGAATATCTAACCAAGGTGTGCGATGTGTGCAGGATGTTGACCAAGGATGAACTAACACGAAAGCCGGATAGATACAATGATACCAAGCTAAAGAGGATGTACAAGCTGACAGACCAAGATATGTTACAAATGTACAAGTTTGTTCATGTTTTGTTTTTTTGCGAGATGGAAATGTTTGTGAAGGATGGGATGTCTATAATAGTTGATAGGTGGATATGAAGATGGTTTGTGAAAAGCTTAAGGAAAATGGGATCCTGTGTGTGCATGTGATAGGATACAGGCTAGGATACAATATTATTTACAAGCTGGAATATGGTACAAGCTTTGGACAAGATTCAGATATATACAAGGTATGGTACAAGATTTACAAGGTATAATACAAGCTTTGGTACAAGATTTACAAGCTGCACAGGAGGTATTGACAAGCTCCATCAGATTTTGGATATTTGATTGGAACACCAAGGAAACGAGCAAGTGTTTTATGGGATGGTGGGTGGATGGATGAGGGATAGGATAGTGATAGATAATGAATTAGTCTTTAGCACACAAGGCGCCTAAATTACCAGGTTTTAACCAAGGTACCTATCCAAGGCGCTTGAATTGCCAAGTTTTCACCATTGGACGCTTATTTCTCTTTACTATTTTTTTCTTGTATTTTTCAAAAGCTGGGTATACCAAGGATCTTCAAGCATAGAACTTCTTGAGATGAATGATGTTAGTGGGATCATTCAAGAGTTCTCCTTCTGGTGTAGATAATTGATAGGCTCCAGAGCCAAAGGAGGCAGTAACCACATAAGGACCAAGCCATGTAGGTTCAAACTTGCCTTTCTTTTCTCGATCTGCTTGGACTTTCATATTTTCTTTGAGGACCATGTCACCTGGTTGAAAGTGTCGTGGGAGCACCTTCTTGTTGAAATTCCTTTTGAGACGAGTTTGATAGACTATGAGATGGTCATAGGCTTGTTGTCTCTTCTCGTCTAAGAGATGTAGCTGGGTGAGTCGAGCTACTCTGTATTCTTCATCTGAGATTTGCCCTCGCAAAGATATGCATAGTGAGGGAAGTTCAACTTCTATAGGTAATATCGCTTCGGCACCATAGACTAGGGAGTATGGAGTTATGCCTGTGGATGTACGAAAGGAAGTTCGATAGGCCCATAGAGCCAGATTTATTTGAAGGTGCCAATCATGGTCGGAATCATTGACAACTTTCTTTAGGATTTTGAGGAGGGTTTTATTAGTTGCCTCTGCTTGGCCGTTACCTTGTGGGAAATATGGGCTAGAAAAGCGGTGATGGATGCGGAGGGAAGTGCATAATTCTTCCATGTTGAGATTTTCAAAGTTACCTCCGTGGTCAGTGAAGATGGTGGATGGGATGCCGAAGCGGCAAACAATGTGGTACAAGATGAACTTGGAGACTTGAACTCCTGTAGCTGAGACTAGGGGGACTACTTCCACCCACTTAGTGAAATAGTCTATAGCTGTTATTATCCATTTATGTCCATCAGATGAGAGAGGTGTGATAGTTCCAACTAGATCAAGGCCCCAACAAGCAAAAGGCCAAGGTGGTGCAATAGGCTGTAGATCCTGTGCTGGAGCGTGCACAAGATTTGCATGCTGCTAACATGGGAGACACTTTTTGACAAAGTCACAAGGGTCTTCTTCAATGGTAGGCCAATAGTAGCCTGCTCTAAGGATTTTTCGTGCTAGGACAATACCACTCGTGTGGGCACCGCAAAGTCCAGAATGTACTTCTTTTAATGCCATCGCAGCCTCATTTTCATCTAAACATCGAGAGAGAGTATCATGATAACCCCGACGATATAGGGTATTGGCTATGATAACATAGCGGGATGATTTTCGGATGAGGTTCTGGCATTGGGTACGTGTGAGGTGAGGGGATATGATACCATCGTTAAGGTAAGCGTGAATTTCATGGTACCAAGGGGATTGGGGACCAACCAAGATACAAACACGGTTTGAATCCTCATTCGCATAGGCAGGTGTGAGGAGCTACTCAGCTAAAAACTTGTACTGTGTAGCTTCTTGGGGAATTTCCAAGAGCGAGCCGATAGTGGCCATGGCATCTGCTGCCTTGTTCTGCATTCAAGGCACTTGTGTAAACTGAAGCTTTGTAAAATGCTGGGTCAGCTGATCAACTAGCTCTTTGTAGGGTAATAGCTTTTCATCTTTGGTTTGATATTCATTTAAGACTTGTTTGATGATGAGTTGGGAATCACCAAAGACTTGTAACTCAGTGATATTCCATTCTACAGCTATCTTTAATCTTGCTACAAGAGCTTCATATTCTGCTATATTGTTGGTGCTAGGGAATTGTAGCTTGAAGGCTTTTGGAATGTAATCTCCTTGAGGTGTAACTAATAATATTCCTACCCCTGATCCATGAGAGGTGTATGAGCCATCAAAATAAAGCTTCCATGGGGGCTGTTATTCAATTAGGAAGATATGCTCATCTGGAAATTTTGTGAGCAAAGGATATGCATCTACTAGAGGTGCATCAGCTAGGTGATCTGCGATAGCTTGCCCTTTGATTGCCTTTCTATCCACATACTGGATGTCAAACTCACTTAGTAGCATAACCCATTTGGCCAAACGGCCTGTAAGTACTGTTCTGGAGAGCATATACTTGAGAGGGTCAATCTTGGAGACTAGTTGGATGGTATGACTTAGCATGTAGTGGCGAAGCTTTTGAGTTGAGAAAACAACTGCCAAAAAAGCTTTTTCCATAGGAGTGTAATTGAGTTCATAACCAACTAGGGTCCTACTGATATAGTAGATGGCTCTCTCTCTGCTATAATCATCATGTTGTACTAGAAGTGCCCCTAGAGCAGTAGGTGTTGCTGATATATACAAGATCAAGGGACGACCAAGAACTGGTGGAACCAAGATAGGGGGATTGGTGAGATACTGCTTGAGTTGATCGAAGCTGCGCTGACATAAAAGATCCCACTTGAAGTTCTCATTCTTCTTTAGCAAGTGTGAAAATGGTGTACACTTATCTGCAAGTTGGGAGATGAAGCGCCAGACAGATTGAAGTTTTCCCTGAAGAGAGCAAAGCTGTCGCAGTGTCTGGGGAGGAGGCATGTCTAAGATAGCCTTGACCTTTTTGGGGTCGATCTCTATACCTCGTTTAGAAACTATGAAGCCTAGAAGCTTGCCAGATGTGACCCCAAAGACACACTTCTTGGGATTTAGCATGAGATGATATTGGGCCAACCTATCAAAGACTTTTTCCAGGTTAGCAAGATGATCCATGAAGGTGTGAGACTTGACTAGGATATCGTCCACATAATCTTCCAAAATGCTATGGATAAGATCATGGAAAATGGCTGTCATAGCTCTTTGATAGGTAGCCCCAGCATTCTTTAGGCCAAAAGGCATCATGGTGTAGCAAAAGGTCCCCCAAGGGGTAGTGAATGTTGTCTTATGTTGGTCCTCTTCTGCAATCTTGATCTGATTATACCCAGAAAATCCATCCATAAGGGACAAAATTTCATGTCCAGCTGTAAGATCTACAATCATATCTATGTTGGGCAAGGGAAAATCATCCTTTGGACAAGCTTTGTTAAGATCTCTAAAATTAGTGCAGATTCTGATGTCACCGGAAGGCTTAGTGATAGGGACCATGTTGGGGATCCATTCTGAGTAGTCGATAGGTCGGATAACTTTAGCAGCTAACACTCTTTCTAGTTTAGCTTTGACTAGTAATGCCACGTTGGGGTGCATTTTTCTAAGCTTTTGTCTGACGGGCTTGATCTTTGGATCGACTGCAAGATGATGAACTACAAGCTTTGGATCAAGTCCTGGCATGTCCTGATATGACCATGCAAATCGGCCAATGTTCTCTCGTAAAACCTCAAAGAGGAGGTCAGCTTGGTCTTGTGATAGGGATGCAGCAATGTGAACAATTCTAGGGATCTCTGAAGAACCAATGTTGACTTCTCTAGTATCCTCTATTAGAATAGAAGACACCTCTGGTCGATCATCTTGAGGAGGCAATACTAAATCCTCATGTTCTGCTTGTGGCTCTAGATTTTCTTGCTGAGGGGTTCTCTTTGCTGCCTTAGCTAGTCCCAAATTTACCTTAGTTTCAGTTTTGGGTGTATCGAAACTGGGTTGGGGATTTTCTCCAAAATAGCCCTTGGGATCTAGCTTGTAGATGTAGGCAGAATCTGGCTTTTTCTTCTTATGAGGAGTTTCGACTCCCATGAATCTTAGAAGCACTTCCTCTGATGCAAACTCATCAATATGTATGACACTTGGTTGGTCCCAATCTATGAGTTGTGGATGAGCGAGTGGTAGGTCAATGAGATGGATGGATAGTTCTCAGAGAACAGAGTCTCCTAGGAAGATTTGGTCTAGGATATCGTCGTAGGCTCTCTTTTCAACTTCCTCGGGAATGTCTTCGATTTTGACAAGGTCGCGGTGAATGTTCGAAAAAGCGTAACCATTCTCGTTGGTGCCCCCAGTTGTGGGTATGCCAAAGCCAAGACCTGACTTCATTTCCCAATTATGTCCTTCGATGGGACATTACATGCCCCTTTCTTCTAGTCCTAGTCCACCTCCTTGATAGTTCCATTTTTTAGTGATGAGCTTATGTTGTTGGGGATACTTCTGGCTGAAGTGATCAAGGCGTGCTTGATTTCTTGGAGGGGCATCCTTATGTAACCAATTGTTGATACTGGAGTGAGCTCCTCATGAAGAGGCATTTTTGAGGATACAAAGGTGGTTGGGCCAAACCATTTGTATCGAGGAGGTGGAATCTCCTTAGCTTTGTGATATGTTGGCCGTCCATGGGTATGTGGATCAAGTGGGATTGCTTCGACAGAAAATGCATCTGATAGACTATATTCTCCACAGCCTTTGTTGTTGATCTTTACAGTAGATAGGGTGGAGGCGAGGATGGTTTCTGCGTCATTACAAGTGTGGGATGAGCTAGCGATGGCTGTGTCGATGTCTATTCCAGGGAAATGGTTTGTATATGAAGCTTCAACTGCATTGCAGTAAGCAAAGGGTTCTGGATCGGCGTGGATGGTTACCTCAGTGCCCTGATGCGGAAATTTGATGCACTGATGGTAGGTGGATGGAACGGCCTTCATAGCATGAATCCATGGACGACCGAGGAGGATGTTAAATGGTAGGTTTAGATCAACAACATGGCAAACTGTCTCTTGGATGACCGGCCCAACCTTGATTGGTAGCAAAATAGTCCCTTCTGTGGTCCTTTCCAAGTTGTCATAAGCTTTGATGGTGATAACCTCATTGATCATATCTGCCTTAGTATACCCAGCTTGTTTTATAAATTTTAGGGTGCAAATGGTCAAGGCTGATCCATTATCTATCATTACTCTTTTCACGGCAAAATTGGATACCATGATGGCTATGCGAAGCGGAAGGGTGTGATCTGGCTCAACCATGGGTATGTCGGTGGGTTTGAAAGACAGGGCACATGAGGATGAAAGGTGTCCAACAAGATTATGAAAATCAGTAGCATTGATATCAGAAGGGACACGAGATTCTATGAGAGCACTGTCAAGGATGTCTTTGTACACAGGACTAGTGCGGAGAAGGTCTAAAGTGGATATTTGGGCTGGCATGTTCCCAAGGTGTTCCAAGATATTGTACCGGCTTTTTGATGGAGCTGATGGTGCTGATGAAACTAGTGGGCTTGCGATGTTAAATTGCGCTCTTCGAGTGGTGACCGCACACTCATTGTCTGGTCCTCGGATATTGATAACATTGACAGAAGGCTCTTTCTCAGATATACAACCTATAAGGCTACCATAGTCTATATAGGATGAAGTGTGGTCATTGTTCTTCCCATGCTGTTGGTTTGGCTGGCGGTTGTTGGTGTTGTTTTGGATAGGTGCTTTTCCAGTATTTTGGCTGTTGTGTGGAGGAAAAGCATTTTGATAAATCTGTAAGCCTGCATTGGGAGAGGTTTGGGCACCAATAGTGATTTCCTTCCGATCAATGAGGTCCTGCACATAGTCTTTCAGTTTCATGCATCTGAGGGTGCTGTGACCGTTTACCCTATGGAACTTGCAATACTCATTGTCCTTGTACCATGCAGCTTTGGATTGGCTTGGATCAATTTGCTGGGTAGGTGGAAATTTGATGAGGTTTTCCTTAGCCAATTTCTCAAAAATAACATCCAATGGCTCACCAAGGGGTGTATAGTTTCTAGGTGCAGGTTGGAATCTGGGCTTTTGCCCTGCAGCTACATTGATGGCATTAGCTTGATTGTTAGACCCTTGAAAGTTGGGTCTTGTATTGTGGTTTTGATAGCTTTGGTTATTTCATTGCTGGTAATTGATAGCTTGTTGGTTGTTTGTTTGATAGGGTGGGTTAGACTAGTTTTGAGAAGGACCAACGATATTCACATGTCTGGTATCAGTAACCCCATCTGTTGCAACATGCTTTTTTTTGTTCCAATACCTAGACTTGTCATTAGAATGTGATTGATTTTGGTTGGCCTCTTTGTAAATCTTTACCACACCATCTTTGATGAGTCCTTGCTCAAGAATCATTCCTTTCTCTTTGATATCCTTATAGGTTTATAAACAGTTCATGGTCATGTGGTGAGCCAAGCTGGGATGTGCATTATCAATAAACATTTTCACCACATGGCGTTCTGGCAAGGTGTAGGATATGCGGGTGGTAAGGGTTTGCCATCTTTGCAGGTATTCGGCAAGGCTTTCTCCACCTTTTTGCTTGGTGTGGACAAGATCAACTATTGATAGCTCTGTTTCAACAAGATGGGCATATTGGGCTACAAATGCCTCAGATAATTCAGCAAAGTTTTTAATTGTGCCATAGGGGATTCTATAAAACCATTCAAGAGCTGGTCCAGCCAAGCTTTTGGGAAAAAGGCGCAAGAGGAAGACATCATTGTATGCCACGTCCTGGCAATGCATGTAAAATTCTTTGATATGTGTGACAGGGTCTCCTTTTCCTCTGAATTTGTCAAATTTAGGCACCTCAAAGTGTTTGGGAAATGGTGTCATGGTAATGGCTCTGTCAAATGGGTAAGGAAACACATTCTCAAACTTGAATGTCTTTGGATCATTCCCTTCTTGGATGGCTTTCAGAGCTGTCTTCATTTGCTCCCACTCTGAATTGATAGGTGATGGTTGGGGTGCCCCCAATGTAGGAGTGCCTTGAGGTAGGTATGTGCTGGATTGGGCCACTGAATATGGATGGCTGTGAGGGATTTGCTGATAGGGATTGTACATTGTTTGGGCAGCTGCATGGTGGATGACGGGTTGTTGAGGGGGAGGTGGCGCATATTGCTGCATGTGCTGCGAGGCTTGCTGTTGATATGGGATTTGAGGTTGGGATTGAGGAACATATGGATTGGCTGGAGGCTCTTCTTTTGGAATATATTGAGGATAATTTGGATCATAAGAGCCTATGGGTGGTGGCAGCTACCCAAACAATGGGTGAGATGGATTTGATAATGGAGGGGGTCTTCCAAAGTCAAAGGTTCCTACATTGTCCCTTCGAAAATTAGCCATGATTGTCTCTTTGTTTTTGTCTATAATGGCGTTTACCAATACTGCATTTCCTGGTTGGTTCATGAAAGCTTCAATGTCAGTAGGTGATGGCATAGCTTGCTCTGGGCTGAAGGATGGCTGAGTGCTCAAAGGGGGTGAGGCTGTTCGATCCAAATGATAGGGCTCCATTGTTTCTTTCTTCTTGGCTACGCGAGTGACGGGTGGCATGAAAAATGCTCTTAGGGATGAGATGCAATAATGCTGATGGATGCAAAAGGGGGAAGGCTTTTCTATGCAAATGATTTCCTAGGTTGAGGCAAAGCTATATGACAAAACCTAAGGTGGATTGGGTTGGGGATTCTAACTTCAAAGATATGTTGTCAAAGCACAAAAGGTCTGCTTTCCTATGTGCAAGCTTGGTGGTGATTGTGTCAACTTAAGGATAGATTATGATCTTTTAGGAAGAACATGAGATTGACCACTTGTGAATCCCAAGCTTTAGCTCAAGGTAATGAGGGATAACAAGTGACAAAGCTAGATTACCCTAGACAAAGCTCTGTCAAAGGGATAACCTTGGTGAGATTGGTGGATTTGGAAGATTTTAGGAATGGCAAACTTTTAGCAAGGTGACAACAATTTTGAAAGCTTAGATGTGCAAATTTTTGATTACTGGCTAGATGGTATGATTCTAAATGAGATGGATGAGCTAATAATGCTTAAGGGGATAACCTAAGATGGCTGTCTTTTCTACAAAGATGACTCTAAAGTGAAGCTTATCCAAGAAGATGTGGAGAAACAAGGGTGTCTAATCATAGAAATCATGCCTAGTTGGTAAGGCATAAGAAGGATTAACTCCTGGATGTTGGCAAAATTTGATGGTGCGCTCTAACCAGGCCTCTTGAAGTGCTTCATCGGTAGCTTTGTCCTCTGCTTTGTGGAGTTTGGAAATTCGTGGGCTTGGTGTTATTTCTTCTCTCTTGGCTGAAAGTTCTTGGTATGCTAGAGATGGCTTGAGTTTGACCTTGTGAAACTTCTGTTTGGGTTTGGGTTGTTCTGACATAAATTCCTGAATTTTCTTGGCTTTGGGAAAAATTTTAGTTGTTTTGCTTCAACTTGTTCAACTTCCAAAATAGGCAGTGACTACGCTAAGTGTGCCCTAAGCTAGGATTGACCAAGTTTGGCAAACATTCATTCAACAAGTAAAATAAAAACAAGCAATAGATAGGAACACCCAGATAGAAGTTTGTGGTTCTCAGAATGTGATACTTGCGCCGAGGAGTGTGTATGTTCTACAAATGTTTTGATCAGTCACTCCAAACACATTAACATCCTAGATGGTTTTCTGCAAGGTTGACAGTTGGTTTAGCTAGGGAGTCCTTGATATACGCAAGGTACGTGAGGCCCAAATCCGTAGATGAGACCAAAAGGATGTCACACAGCCGAGAGGAGCGGTAACCCACTTCTCCTCTTTCACTTCTCAAGGGTATAAAGTTCCTTGAGGCTTAGCCCGAATGACAAAATCTTGATCCGAAGAGAGGTGTCTTTTGATTCACCTCCCGATTCTTATACTCCGTCGGAACGCTGGAGTTGAGGTCGTCCAAGGGGTGATGAAATCCCCAAGCAGGCCTCCTAAAAAGAAACAAGGTTTTGGATCCTAATCTTATGCACCCAAGATGGCCTCAAAAGATGACAAGGGGAGAGAAGACTTGGATGACCTTGGGCTAAAAAACATGCTTGTTCTTTTACCAACTGACTCTTATGTGTGCTAATCTAGACTTTACGAGCACTCATGTTTAAGAGACAATGTTCAATTCCAACTTGAAGCACCAACAAAAGTAAATCGATCGAAGAATGCAAACAATAAGAAGAGTTAGGGTCAACAAAAGCAAACTCGCGCGCCCGGAGGCCCTCCACGTCAAGTATCGATTAATTTTTTTTAAAGCATTCAAGATTGAGTGTGAGTTTGTTTTAAGCCCAAAACAAAAGTGTGTGAGATTCGATTTCAAGCGCGCACCCGGAGGCTCTCCACGTCAGTTGTTGTTCAATTTTAGTGCCCAAAATTGAAGTGTGATCGATTTAATCTAGAGTTTTGGCCATTTAAGAATTTTGATAAAGTTAAAGCAAACGTTCAAAGACCAAGTGAGTGAGTTAGATTGTGGAACATTTAACACCTTTTTCAAGTAGACCCATCCCCATAAATGGCGCTGAGATTGCAACCAATGGTTAATATTTGATGGGTGATTAGAAAAGAGGTGAGTCCAAGGAACTACTCAAATTTATTTTTGTAAATTTGTATTTTAACTTAACAAAGTTTCTTAAATGTCCAAAAATCAAACTTTACCTAGATTGCATGTGGAAAAGAGATTTGTTTTGTTCAATTTTAGAAGCTCCAAATGAAGTGTTTGATATTGCAATGGTTAATTGATCCTTGGCATTCAAGATTGGATTTGTTGTTTTAAGCATGCATTCCAAGGAAAGTTGATTTTAATCCATGGCATTCAAGAGTGTGTTTTGAGCAACATTCATTCAATGGAAAATATGTTTAACCATTCAAGTTCATTTTTTAGCAACATGCATTCAAAGACAAATGGTTAATCATTCAAGTTCATTTTTTAGCAACATGAAAACCTGCAAGAAACATGGTTAGTGGTTCCATATGTGCTCCAACCTGCAATAAGACAAAAAAAAGCAATTTAGTCAGTTAGCCAAAATCTTCAAAAATGAGAGCTTAACTATGGGAATTTTTTTTTTAACTTTTTTTGTTATTTTTTCTACACGTAAAAATACTTAAAATGGTCTAAATCCTACGGAACCACTAAAAGTCAAATTTTGATTTATACTCTTTTTTTTTTTTTTTTTTTTCAATTTTTTTAATTTTTAATTTTTATTTTTAAGCTACAAAGTGCAGAAAGCAGGCAGAGATGACAGTCTATCAAGCGGAGACGCCACAATACGAAGATGCTGAAATACAGAGACGCTAGTATTCAAGGACGACAGAATAGATTTGCGGCACAGAACACAGGTGACAAGCAGAGACGCCAATTTGCGCAGATGCAAATTTTCGCAGACGACGATTTTCGCAGACGCAAATTTTCGCAGATGTCGATTTTTGCAGACGCGGATTTGCGCAGACGTCGATTTGCGCAGACGTCGATTTTCGCAGACGCGAATTTTTGCAGACAGAACAGGTTGCAGACGCCAAAACTGCACAAAAAAAGTTGAAAAACGCAAATTTGTTTTTTTAGATGGTATTTCTTCTTCCTAAGTGCGTTCTTTAACCTGCAAAAACAAACAAAACACCCTCACAACACACTCAAACAACAACAAACATTAGATGGTTAAAAAAAATGACATATAGATGAAAATAGATGATTAAATGACCCATAGTGGGGTCCCACCGGGCGTGCCAAAATGTAGAACAAGATTTAGTATGCAAAGAACATTAACAAATAAAGTAAACATTCACAAACCAAAAACTAAATTCACATATATGCTTAGACAAAGAAAGAAAACAAGAAGTGCAAACCTCACAAGAAAAAGCACTCCATGCTTTCTTGATTCTGTAGATGTGTCCTTTTGCTGTGGATGTATGCTCAAGATGCTCAAAAGCTGCTTCAATGGAGATGGGTAATGGCAAATTGGTAGCTTTGTGAGCTCTCAATTTGGCATTATAAGGGTATGGTTGATGGCTTTGGTTCTCAAAATAGCATGGTAACTTTAGCTCAAAGATTGTTGATGAAATGGCTTGGGATGGGATTCAATTTATAGGCTAAGGGGTAAAGGGATGGAGGGCTTAGATGCAAGGATGGATGAAGGCTTAAGGAGGGCTAGGATGCACTCAAAGGAGAGCACATGGATTGTGCTTGTTTAGCACCAATGGGAAGGTGACACTTGTCACAAGGAGGATGAGTGTGAGAGGGTAGGGTAAAGGGTTGGTTAAAGGCATGATGAGTGGGGTTGAGTATGTAAGAGAGGTGTAAGAGGAATGAGTGTGGAAGAGGGAAGAGTGTGGAAGATAGATGTAAGAGTCATGAGTGGGCTTGTAAGAGTCTTTTATGTTTGGTAAGAGCACTCATGACTTAGTGGTTGGGTTTTTTGAGGGGAGACTTTGGTTTGGATTAGGAAAGTCTTAAACTTGTTTAAGGAATGTGACAACATTAGGGGGTGGATTAGGCTTGGGTTTAGGATTAGATTAGGGATGTTAGAGATGTGCAAGTGGATGGCATTAATGAGGGTGGGTGAGTTAGTGGATAAGCTTGGTTAGTATGGGTGGATGGGGTGGATTAGGCTAAATGGAGGATTAGAGATAGGTTAGGGGTTTTTGAATTTGAGGATTTCATTTATCAAATAGATTTATTTAATAAATGGGGATTTTTGGAATTAGATAGGAGAAAAGGATTTAATTGATAAATAATAGATTATTTGATTTATCAATTTAGGACTATAGATGATTAATTAAATTAATCAACTAGGGGATGACAAAGGATTAATTAAATAGAAATTTAATTAATAATGCCTTTAGAGATGGCTAAATTAGATTACCAAAGCAGTGTAATCAAATTTAAGTGTCTACACCCATTAGAGTAGGGTCAGTCATTAAAGAAACTATCTGTCAGGTCTTAGACCTAAAATGAACTTATAACATCCTACTAGGAAGTCCATGGATTCATGACATGCAAGCCGTTCCCTCCACCTACCACCAGTGCCTTAAATTTCCATACATGGGTCGAGAGATAACCATACTTGAAGATCAACACTTTGCCTAGTATTATAACTCACTTGTCCCTCATAACAAAGAAGAAGTTGATACATCGACAGATGCCAGCAGTCAGTCCATAGTTATAGGAACTTCACACTCCACTAACCAAATGAGCAACCACTTATCAACATCAACTAAGGGTAAAGAGAAAGTGGTTTTTTTAGGTCCTTCCACTCCTTCACCACCATCATCATCAAAAGATCATAAACAACTACAATATGAAGAAATGGATAAACTAATGAAGAAATTTGATAGAAAGTGTAAGTTGCATCATAAAGGGGTAGGCGACTACTCAGTCTCCTTATTTGATCCCCCACTTTCTCTAAGATCTTATGGAAAAACAACTTCCACCAAACCATATCACACACATTTTATCAAAGCAAGTGGCACACCTCCAAACCCAGTGGAAGACATTAGTCAACAGAACATTGACATCTCCTCCCACCTACATGGGAAAGGCTTTGACTTAATGAAAAATATGGGGTGCACGGGAGATGGTCCCTTGGGGAAAGGGAAAGGAATCATCGAACCTCTGATGACACAGTTCAGGTCTAATAAATCTAAAATAGGGGTAGGGTATGATGGACAAGACAAGGTGCAAATCTCTTTCGAAGCTTTCCCAAAGCATAATGATCCTTCCCCCTTGGAGTGGGTACCCAAAAAAAAGGACAATCATACCCCAAAAGCAACTGATATCATAAATAAGAATTTGTCCCTCTCAAGTTCACATTCTACAGAAGAACCACCCATAAATACCTCCAATAAGGAAGATGATGGCAATTTTGCTAAGTAGGAATTTCAATTACTATCTAAGGAATCTCTCCACAACAAAGAATATGATGTTGTCCACATACCCACCCCCCAACAGTTTGGCTATACAAAAAAAAACTCATAGTTCAAGATCCACTTCATCAAGAAACATAATACATTAGGGTGGCTTAGAAGATGATGAACACATTGAAGGGTTTGAATTTCAAACTTTATTCCCCAACTTTTTTCCAATAGAAGTTGAAGATGATTACTACGAGTCTCTCACAAGCTCTACGAGTCTCTCACAAGCTCTATTTTCCCCAACACTCTAGAGGAAGTCCATGTCATAGATCTGACAGATACAAAATATCAACCATCTAATGAAGTTATTTCTTTAAACCCCATTAAATCCTTCCCATACTATGAACCACTTTCCCTAGTCCATCCTGAGCTCATTAACTGGGATACAACCAAACCTCATCACCTCCCTCATTTTGACACGACCATGAAGTTTTCATCTACCTTAACATGGTTGAACCATCTCGTCAATGAAGAATGGAAGAAGAGCATATAGTTGGGTTAGATATCAATCACCTCAGTCACACTAGAGCAGGGAAAGTATCCCATAACCTTATTGACCACCACCAAGTTGTGGCTAATCTTGATAAAAAATGGAAACAAAAAGAATTGATGTATCCCAAGGTGAAAACCCAACTATGGAACCCACAGATGGGGTAATTGATACCTTACCTGAACATTCCAAGGAGTAATCTTCTATTTTGATTGAGACAACCGAACCAGTCAACATCAACATAGAACAAGAAGAAAAGGTCATTTACTTGGCATAATCCTTGAACTCAGAAGAAAGGAAGGCATTCATTGAATTCTTCAAAGAAAGATAGACCAACTTCGCATGTTCTTATGCAGACATGCCTGACTTAGACCCGACCTTAATTCTCCACCATCTTAACATCTCTCTGTAAGTTAAGCCAATGAAACAAAAACTTAGAAAGATGCATCCTTATATAGCCCTCTTAGTGAAATCAGAATTGGAAAAAATAATCAGTACCAATTTCATTTGGCCCGTAGCATATGCATAATGGATTTCCAACGTTGTCCCAATATCAAAGAAGAATGGTAGCATACGCATTTGTATTGACTTTTGAGATTTAAACCAAGCATGCCCTAAAGATGACTTTCCTCTCCCTAATATTGACACCATTGTTGATTTCATAGCAGGCCATTCCATGTTTTCACTTATGGATGGGTTTTTTAGGATATAATCAAATCTAAATAGCACCAAAAGACCAAGAGAAAACAACTTTTACTTGTGCATGGGGCACTTTTTTTGGAATGTAATGCCCTTTGGGTTAAAGAACGCTGGGGCCACCTATCAACATGCCATGACCACTATCTTTCATGATATGATGCATATCTTCATGGAAGATTATGTGGATGACATTCTTGCCAAATCCCATAGTCAGGAAGAACATCTCCCCATACTGGCCAAAATATTCACCCTCCTAGAAGCATTTAAAGTCAGGCTCAATCCCAAGAAATGCACTTTTGGCATCAAATCAGGCAAGCTCCTAGGATATATTATCTCGGCTAAAGGGATAGAAGTTGAGCCTAACAAGGTACAAGCCATAATTAGTATGCAACTTCCAAAGAACCTGAATCAATTATGCTTTCTTCAAGGTAGGATTCAATCAATTCGCCGGTTCATTTCTCAGTTGGAAAAAAAGTGTATACCTTTCACATACTTGCTACATAAAGACATAAATTTTAAGTGGGATGATCAATGTCAGAAGGCTTTTGAAACACTTAAAACCTATTTGATGAATTCACCTTTGTTGGTGCCTCTGGTGTCACACAAACCATTACTATTGTATATTTATGTATCAGATAAGTCAATTGGAGCCATCCTAGCACAAGAAAATGACCAAGGAAAAGAATGAGCCATTTACTACATCAATCACACCTTAGTGAACTATGAGCTTAATTATTCTTTCATTGAAAAGGCTTGCCTAGCCGTAGTTTTTGCTTCCCAAAAACTACGTCATTATCTTTTGACACACAAAGTCAAGCTCATCTCCAAGATTGATCCTCTCAAATACCTTCTCAACAAGACAATATTAACGGGTAGACTGGCTAAATGGGTGATGATCCTAAGTGAGTTTGACATTGAGTATGTGGATAGGAAGGCAATAAAAGGACAGGCCATTGCTGATCAATTGGTAGATGCACCTATAGAAAGTTTCAATCCTATCTTGGTTGACTTCCTTGATATACACATCCTTCAAGCAGAGCCAATAACTTGGAAATTTTATTTTGATGGTTCCTACACACACCATGGGTCGGGTGCTAATATTTTGTTCATCATGCCACTTGGTATTACCATCCCTAAATCTTACAAACTGCTCTTCCCTTGCACCAACAACATGGCCAAATATGAAGCTTTGGTCTTGGGTCTCAAGCTGGATTTGGAATGGAAAATGACAACCTTATAAGTTTATGGGGACTCCCAGTTAATCATCAATCAAGTTATTGATACTTATTAGACAAAAGATGAAAAATTGTTGCCTTATAAACATATGGTCGATGCACTCAAGGTATGTTTGTTCACATCACTTTTGATCAAATTCCCAAAGAAAGGAATAGAGTAGTAGATACTATGGCCACCTTGGCCTCCTTACTTCAGCTCTTGGAACAACACAAGCGATATGAGTTCCTAGTGGAAGAGGTGGTTCAACCTATGTTTACTCAACCTGATTCCCTTATCATTTTCCATCTAACTGCCCTTGATTCCCTTTGGTACAATTCAATTATCACTTACCTCCATGGTAACAATATCCCATCTAACCTCTAACATAACCAAAAATGAAGTTTCATTCACCAGGCCTCCCGTTACACCTTGGTGATTCATACACTATATAGGAAAGGTCTTGATGGTACTTTATTTAGGTATCTCGAAAAGGATGAGTCTACAGTTGCTCTGTAAGAAGTCCATGCAAGGATTTCTGGGTCACACTCTAGTGGGTTCACATTGGCAAAGAATATTCTTAGAATGGGCTACTTTTAGCCAACCATGGAAAAGGGTTCTATTGCTTTTGTCAAAAATTGTAAAAAATGTCAGATCCACTGTAACCTTGTTCACACACTAGCCCATGAGCGAAATCCTTTGGCCATGCCATGGCCTTTTTACTAGTGGGGTTTTGATTTGATTGGAGTCATACATCCACCCTCCTCTGGTGGGCATAAATAGATTATCACTGCCACCAAATACTTTACCAAGTGGGTTGAAACAACACCACTTGTTAACTCTATGGGAAAACAAATCTCCTCTTTTATTCTCAACTGTATCATTTTTTGGTTTGGCATACCTCATGCAATTCTCATAGATAATGCCTTGTATTTTAAAAACCAAATAATTTATGAATTATGTGAAGAATTTCACATTATACACCATTCACCATCAATTTATTATCCCCAAGGCAATGGCCAAGCAGAGGCTACCAACAAAACTATCATCAACATCCTCAAAAGAACCATCAATGATACTGGTAGGGATTGATATTTATAGTTAAACCCCACTCTTTGGGCCTATAGGATGAGTTTCAGGATGCCTACAGGCACGACACCCTTCTCTTTGGTTTATGGCTATGAAGCCATTCTCCCTTTAGAAGTTGAGATCCCATCCTTGAGAGTTACTCTTCAAGACATCCTATCAGATGAGGATTATAGAGTGGCCCATCTAGAACAACAAGAGTTGTTAGAAGAAAATCAACATACATCGCATGAACATCTTAAAGTGTGTCAGAATAGATTATTCAGGCATTATAACAAAAAGTTCAAACCTCATTTCTTTCAAATTGGTGACCTAGTGCTCAAAGAGAACCCCAAGAACCAAGCAGCAAGAGAAAAGAAAGGGAAATGGGAGGCCAACTGGATTGGTCTATACCTTATCACAGAATCCTTTGGGACTGGTACCTACAAATTTTTAGATTGTGATGGTATAGAATTAGAAAAACCTATCAATAACATCCATCTCAAATGGTTTTATGTCTAAAAGCTTTGAGAAAAACATCAAAAATACCAAAAATAAATAAAAAATACCAAAAAATAAAATAAAAAATGGTACCAAAAAATGAGAACATCACTTCACTAAACAACACAAGGCCTTCAATGTTGAAAAAAGGTTGCAATAGAATGGTTGATTTTCTGTCTCTAAGACAACTTTTGGTTCTTTGAGGCTTCGCATTGCAAGTAATAGAAGATAGGAATAAGAGAAAGGGTTAGCATTTATAGTTGAATCATTTGGAGGTATTTTGAAGAAAATTATTTGTTTATCTGGGGTTGAGAAGCTTATAGCCTAGACTAGAGTAGCCTATCAGGCTGGTGTTCGATCTAGAATTAATTTCACACATACCCCATTGAGAAACATTTGTGGGTTACAGTTCTAAGGTCTTTTGTGGTGCAGGAGCACCTAGGCAGGCTAAGTGTGAAACCTAGGTATTTCCTTATTTTTGGCTTGTAGTGATTCTAGCCACATCACTAGTCTAATAATAGGTCCTATGTGGTCCGTAGGTGTGTTTAGGAGACTTGGCAAGACCCAAAGTGACCAAGTTGCTAGAAGTTGCCGACTATTGTCAACTAGGTGACTTAGGTCCGATAAAGGCTAAAATGGTCTAGAAAAGTTCCAATGGCTTTGAATAGTTTATTTGAAGTCATTTTATTCATATTATATGTCTACTTAGTCTTTTTTCCAAATTTGGAGGTCTAACTGCATGTAGAACAAAAGTTGCTAAAATGTTGTCATGTTGTCATGACAACATTTTCTTGCAAAAAGCAACCTTTTGCATTTTTTGAGTTTGTAACATCCTAACTATTTAGAACAGTTATGGAACTGATGGAGGAGCCTTTAAAAAGGTGAGGATAACCATTTTCATGGGTTGGGCAACTTGGTTTTGCATTTTGTACGAATTGTGCAAGTATTTTGTTGCTGGTTTTATGCATTTGAAGACATTTTTAATAGAGGAGGATTGAATGGCCTAATTTTTGTGTTGGAAAAGTTCTGAAATATTTTTTTTCATCTTGTTGTAGTGTTGGTTTGATCATTTCAATTTGTTTGTATTAGTTTAGAAAATCTTTTTGTTCTTGCCAAGTTCCTAATCTGAACAAGGTTGCACTTAGAAAATGGGGTCTTAGGGCCTCTTCCCACCATTGGAACTAAGGTCCATGTACATTATGTACCAGGAAGGAGGGCCCTTGGAAGCATCAGTAAGCACTTTTAAAGTGATGCCCTAGGCAAGCCAAATGCAACTTGGCTAGGGATCACAGTCGAAAAAACAAGCAATGGAGGGGATTGAGAGTTCAAATGCCTCAATCTGGCCACACGACGATTAAGAAGAAGGTCTAACCTTGGTCCAGTCTAAAGGAGAGGTCTTGGAAAGGTGTCTAAGGTGGTTTTCTATCACAACAGTGATAAAGCCTTTGAGACCCTCATTTTAGCCAAATTTTGTACTTTGGTTGTACGGTCAGTTTGAGGGTTGGAAAATTACAGAATCTTGAGGTACTCCGAAAAGGTTATCCATAAATATAATTTTTTTGTAGGGTTGTTAAGAAGTTTTCCAAGAAATCTTGTTGCTGGCTATTTAGGAAGGCTAATTCCTAGTAGCCTTTTTGGAGCATTTTGGTGTTTGAAGCCTTGTGGGTTGAATGTTCCCATTAAATTAGAATTGTTTGGGATCTTGGATGTTAGGAGTCCAAAGAAACCATAGATGACTAGTTAGCACCCTTGGAGCTCTAGGTGGACTTGAGGGTTGATGGTGGATTGGGGAAGGCTAGTGAGCGATGATGTTACTTTGTTGGTGTGCCTCCAACTAAAGGAATAAGATCTCTTGAGCAAGATCCTAGGAAGCATAGGGTGTGTAGAAGCCCTAGTGGGTCAATGAATTACCTAAGGAAGCCTTGAGAAAGCTTGGGGTTTGGAAGCAAGGTTGGGGTGTTACATCATTTTGGCATCAAATGTGGATTCATAGTAGTAAAAATAACCAGTATGGTAGCAACAGTAAAGCAAGGGAAATAGAGCTCATAATGGTAATAATAATAACAATAACAAGAGCAAATCAAAGCCCTTTTCCTTGATTGAATGTACACAATAGTGGAAACAACTAGTATGACAGCAATAACGGGGAGCACCACAAATTCAGCAACACAGGGAGTTTGATTATGTATTGAGATATCATAGATATGAAGTGCAAGAAAATCAATGTACATCTCCACCATCCACCTTGCCCAATGATCTCCAATATTTATTTTAGCCCTCAGTCAACCCAATTTGGTGTTATAAACTCCTTCATTGCCTCTTCAAATACCTAACATGGTCCTGGTTACCCTCGTATTCCACCAAATCTTGCTCACATCCTCAGTTTCAACCCCACAATCCCAAAACTCATCCAAAAATGTCAAAAAAATCCAAAAATTGCCTAAAACTACCAAAAAAATTCAAAAACAATTCAAAAATGTCAAAAAAAAATTCAAAAATTGCCCAAAAATGCCAAAAAAATTCACAAATTGTCCAAAGATGTCAAAAAAAAATTCAAAAATTGTCCTAAAATATCAAATTTTTTTTTTTTTTTCAAAAATCATCTAAAAATAGCAAAAAAATTCACAACTAGCCCAAAAGATTCAAAAAGGGGCAATTCCTGTCAACAACACCCCAAAATTCCTGTCAATTCCTCAACTAGGCTATACAATGAGACATCAACTCCTAACACGCCTCGTTGCTATTAAAAAGTGTTGCAATGATTGGAAAATTTGGTACAATGTGGATAGCACAAGAGGTGCCCCTATTTTCTTCCTCTTGTCAAGAGCAACAATTCCCCATGAATCATTAGTCTTATTTAAGTTACAGTGGCCACAATTAATCTAGCCTCCATCAACAAATATGTCAATGCTATCTTGAAAGCCCAGATATTTGTTGAATTCTTTCATCCTCACTCAACTAGAAGCACATAATAAGTAAGCATAAGCGTGTGAGCTTGGACCCCTCCAGCACCTTTTTAGGCCCAAAGTGCCTTTTTTTTAGGCCCCTCTAGTGCCTTTTTCAAGGCTTACGCATCCTTTTTGGACCCCTCTAGAGCCTTTTTCAAGGCCCATGTGTCCTTTTCAGACCCCTCCAACACCTTTTTAGGCCCAAAGTGCCTTTTTTAGGCTCCTCTAGCACCTTATTCAAGGCCCACTTGTCCTTTTTAGACCCCTCCAGCACCTTTTTAGGCCCAAAGCACCTTTTTTAGGCCCCTCTAGCGCCTTTTCCAAGGCCCACACATCCTTTTTGGACCCCTCCAATGCCTTTTTAGGCCCAAAGTGCCTTTTTTAGGCCCCTCTAGCACCTTTTTCAAGGCCCATGCATCCTTTTCAGACCCCTCCAACACCTTTTTAGGCCCAAAGTTCCTTTGTTAGGCCCCTCTAGCGCCTTTTTCAAGGTCCACAGATCCTTTTTGGACCCCTCCAATGCCTTTTTAGGCCCAAAGTGCCTTTTTTACACCCCTCTAGCACCTTTTTCAAGGCCCACACGTCCTTTTTAGACCCATCCAACGCCTTTTAGGCCCAAAGAACCTTTTTTAGGTCCCTGAAATACCTTTTTTGGCTCCTCAAATGCCTTTTTCGGCCCAAATGGCTTTTATAGGCCCTATTTCACTATTTTTCGACACCTCCAATGTCTTTTGGGCCCCCAACATGCCTTTCTCGAGATAAAACACCTTCTCAAGGCGCTATTTCACATACTTGAGACCCACATGTCCTCTTTTGGGCCCCAAATGCCTTTTCATAGGCCTCGAGAATGTCCATCTGATCACACACCTAGAGAAACGTCCTCCTATTGGCATTATTATTGTTTGTACTGGTTCTTCATATACACATAGACATTCTTGCTAACTAGTCATGGTTATCCTCACTCTATGAATGGTATTGTTCCCATTTTTACGAGAGTTATACCGTTCCAACATTTATCACAAAAACACAAAAAAAATTCAAATATTTGCCAAACATCCGAAAAAAATAAAATTTAAACATTCGAAAAAATTACAAAAACATCCAAATATATTTTGAAAATACTAAAAATACACATGACAATGCATTATAATCAACATCAATTGCCACAACAACAAACACAAACTTTTTATTCACCTACGACAGCATTAACTGCATTACATCCCAACAATGTCTAGTGGATCATTTATTCTAGCTTCCTGGGGGAGGTGGCATAATAGGGTGTTTGATTAATGGTGTCTCTTCTAGCCTGGCTCCATAAGAAGAAGCTCCCAGTGTCAACCCCCTTTGTGTCCATACTGCTTCCTGATGTAGGAGCATCTTGCATAGGAAAAAAATTGAAAAAAAAAAAAAAAAAAAAAAATTGTGGAGGAGAGAGAAAGTGACAAAAATTAGAGGAGAAATAATTTTAAAAAATAAAAAAAGGGAAAAAGGAGAAAAGAAAGGAAAAGAGGATTTTTATTTTCGAGCTTCATAGGTGGCATAATAGAAAAAATAAAAAAATAAATGGTTGTCATTCCATTTATTGAGGTGTGTGGGAAGAATTCTAGAAAGTTATGAATACTGTAGAAAGTTTTGGAAGTTGTAGAAGGTTGTGGAAGTTGTAGAAGGTTGTGGAGGAATTCTAGAAGGTTGTGGATAAGTCATGCATGGGATGGTAAGTGCCTATTTAAGCAAGGCATATGAACATTTCTAAATTAGGCTCAAGGGGGAAGCTTGAGGAGTAGAAGCTCAAGGAGAAGCTTGAGGAGGGGAAGCTCAAGGAGAAGCTTGAGAAGGAGAAGCTCAAGAAGAAGGTGAAAGTTTGGAAAGGTGAAAGTTGTGGAAGGTGAAGCTTGGAAAGCTTGGAAGGCTTGGAAAGTGTGAAAGAGAAGGAGGAAGTGAAGAGTGAGTTTTCTTGAGTCTATGGACAGAGCGTCGAATGTGAGGCAGTTTACAATAGGATTGTGATGGAGTTGTGAGTGTGTAGACAGAACACCAAATGTGAGGTAGTTTACACTTGGATCTTGGATTAAGTTTGTGAGAAGAGCTAGTGACTGCGGTTTAGAAACAAGGAGGTTGCTTGGTGGCTTGCAAGCACAAGTTGAGATCTTGGAGGTTTCTACCAGAGTGTGGATCTGGGCTAGCTTGGGTTTGGATTGGATCTTGAGAGATCTTGTTGCATTCTTTGTCATGAGTTGATAAGGGTAGTGTGGCCCTTTGTCAATGGTATCAGAGCGTACCTTCATCAAGTGGTATCTGAGCCATAGCTCTATCACTTCCATAGGAATTGGAAACCTTCCACCGTGTAATTGTGCGTTTAACAGATTTGTAAATTCTTTATCTATAAACTGTATCTCTCATCGATCCTCATGTTGGAATGCCTGATAATAATGTCCCATCCAATAAGTGGCTTCCCAATGTACTTTTTTCATTTGGTGCATTTCCATGAACACATTCTCCACCAACTTGCTTACCCCTTGTGCAGTGATAGCTCATTGGGCCGCATCTCGCTCCTGTTGCATTTGATCAATCATTATTTACGAACACTCCACATCCACTTTTGCCTCACCCAAACACTACTATAGTTACCTCACCTTTCCCTCACTTAATGCTAATCGCTCCTGCAACTTTAGCACTAAGGAGTTTGCCTTCGCAATCGCTTCCCTAAATGACTTAGAATGTGACTGCAATAACACTAGCTCATTTTGTGCTCTCTAAACCCACCTACACCATTTTCATTGATTCTTGCAACCATTGAGACTTTGATTGTTCAGCTCGCATTCTTGCATCGGTTCCCTCCACTCATGCATGTTCCATGCGCAACTCCATCTCTAGCGATTGCACCCGCACTCGCTCTGCATCTACCACCACCTACAGTTGCTTTGCCTCTATTTGTGCCCTGTCTTCCTAAGCCTTCTCCATCAATCCTAGCAAAAATGTGACCTCCTATTCTATGTTCTCCACTTGCACTCTCTCTATAGCGAATAGTTTCTATAATCCTTCCACGTCTTGTGATGATTGATCACTGTCTCCCAGCTCTAGTTGTGGCTCCCCCACATTTACAATGCTCATTCCCCCTTCTATTGAATCTCATCTTGACGTCTTGAGGCTAATCCACTACCACATCCCACTCATTACTTCACCACCACTAACACCCCCCACATCCTTCGCTGTTTCTCCTACAAAATTTTTAGGATACTTTATTTCCCCCACTTCCTCTTCTGCTCCTGACATGTTCTTCGTCTTCTCAGACATACTATCCTCCACCTATGTCATTGTCTTGTCATCTACTGCCCCCTACAACACCCGTTGTGCTACAATCCTTGATAACATCATTAAAACTGACAAAGGCATTTCTTTCGCCTCCATGGCCACCCCTTCAGGTTGTACAGACCTTTTTCCTAACTGGCTTATTTCACCCAAACCCAAAATTAACACTTGGAGTTTTGGTTGTTCCACCTAGTCCTCAGAAGTTTGTCTAACACGTTTCACTCTTCATCCTTGCCTCATCCACCTTCCTGCTACAACTGATTTGGTGAGCCTGACATACTTTCACTTGCATGATTCTCACAACTTCTCACTATCTCCAATAATCGCATTCTACTCTCCACTTCACCTGATTTATTATCATACTATTCATCTCCTTATACCCATCATTCACTCGAGTCTCGTTCTGTACTAATCTTCCACATATCCACTCTCTGCACCTTGTCGCACTAGTACCTGGTACATTTGACCTTAAGCTCTGACATTCCACTACCCAAATTTTTGTCGATACACACTAACCACTGAATTCTACTGCTAAATCATCGTTGACACATCCCATGCCTTCCCATCCACCTAATACAAGTTACTCCCTGGCAGACCTAAACAAAACAAACAAAACAACACGATCCTATTGCACACAATTGGAAGCATGCCTGGTTCACACATAATGGTTTTCTATGCTATCGTGCACTTTTAGTACCTCGATGATGTGTTTGACTAGAGGTACTGGGATAAAGTCATGATATTTTGTTGGTTTTTCACTGTTTAACTCATGTGATCCTTTGCTTTTGTACATTACTAGTGTCCACTTATAAGAGCCTCCTCTCGGATGGAATACCACGTGTACCTCAACCAATTTTGTGTGCTACCTTAGGTGAGGTCCTTTCTTTAACATGTGACTAGTTGGCATGCCTATTTTTGTTATTCTATGGCTATAGCTTTTGTTTCTTAGTAATTACCATGTTTTTTTGGTACATTGTTCCTCTTTGCTGGTATTCTTAGTGTGACAAAGTATTCATATCACTATAGCTTAGCTAGTGGTGGTTGTACTGAGTCACTTTTATCACATGCTCTATGATGACAATTAGTTTGCATCTCTTTGAAAAAGTGACAGTTAATTACACTTATCTAGTTTGCATTTTTCATCTTGTGTTCCTAGCACAATGAATGGTTGGAAATAAATTAGGGTACAATTCACATACATTACTCAAAAATTTCACGATTGGTTATAAACCACATGCACAACAACATCAACATCAACCTCAGAGCAAGCTTCTGAGCACTCAATTATCATGGACTTTGTTTCTTCATTCCATTCAAGCTAGCATTACATGTCATCAATTCACCATTAGATTGCACCACCTCATTTTCTGCCTTGCGTGGCTTTTGAATCTCAAACAATCTTATTTAACCATGTTCCATTTTCATCTGATTCATTGCATCACCTTTTCTCATTCTCCATCTCTTTCATTTCACCATTTCATCCATTCATTTAGTGGATTTTGAATCACAAATATTGGCATACCAACTAAGAGCCTTTGAATCTCAAACAATTTCATTTCATATTTCGTTTCATTTTTCATTTCATTTTAATTTCATATTTTTTTTCATTTTCATTTCATGACTCATCTTATTGCATTTCCTAACATATTCCTTGTCGTTTTCATTTCTTCTCATCACCTATTCCATATCATTTCATTTTTATTTCATATTCCATCTCATTTTCATTTTAGATTCCATGTAATTTCATTTCATTCCATATTCCATCTCGTTTCATTTCGTTACTTATCTTATTTCATTCCACTTCATTTTCATTTCATTCCACTTCATTTCATTTCTTTACATTTTCATTTCATTTCATTTCGTCATGTACATTTTATAATCACATTTCATATCATATTGTTCCATTTCATTACATTTCATTTTGTTTCATTCCATTACATTTTCATTTTCATTTCATTTCATTACATATTCCAATTTCATTTCCTTCCTCATCTGATTTCATTTCATTATATAATCCATTTCATTTTCATTTCATATTCCATTCCATTTTCATTTCATATTCCATATCATTTCATTTTATTTCATCTTCCATCTCATTACCTATCTTATTTCATTTCATTACTCATTGCATTTCATTATATAATCCATTTCATTTTTAGTTCATATTTCATATCATTTCATATTCCACATCATTTCATTTCATTTCATAGTCCATTTCATTTTCATTTCATTACTCATCTCATTGTATTACATATTACATATTACATTTCATTCCCCTCATTACTCATTTTCGTTCATTTCATTACATATCACATTTCAATTCACGTCATTTAATTTCATCTCATTATATATTACATTCCATTTCATTACATCTTCCTTACACATTTCATTTCATTACTCATTACATTGCATTTTCATTACTCATTTCATTGCATTTTCATTACATCACGATTCACACATTTTTATCCCATTTCATTTTCTTACCATGAAATTCACATCATTGCAATTCATTTCCCATTTCATTCCATTATATTGCATTACAAATCATTTTCATTACCTCACGTTATATTTCATTACATCACATTCTATTTTTCCATTTCATTTAATTTCGTTACATCTCATGTCATTATTCAGTTCATTGCATTACATTACAGATCATGTTATCACATCTCATTTCATTTTCATTCAATCATCAGTAACCTACGATCTATTCTAAATCATGATTCATCTACATTAATCATTCACATATATATACACATCTACATCCACTTCCACCATAATCATCAAATCACACAACCACATGACAAAATAAGTCCATGATATAATAAGTGCACACATCTAAAACATCAATGAAGCTCAAATATCTCTTAAAGCAACATGACAATCAAATAGTCTTGTAGAAGGAAAAAATCACATGAATAACAGATACAATACATCAACATGAAAATCACATGATCATATAACATGCAAGTACATAAATCAAGGATCAAATAAGTGCATCTACATAAATGTCCAGTGAACATCACATGGATAATCATACATAATGAAAAAGGAGGCCACAATACAATAATAAAAACTCATCCCTGTGTGGGTGCTTGATCTGACGGTCCCTGCTCACTGGGGGCATCTATATCCTCTCATCATGCCTGCTTTGTCGCATCTGTCGATGGTGCAACACATCCATTAATAGCCATCTGACTTGAAGATGCCCCATCTATCCTCAATGGCAGTGGTGGCAGTGATGGTTCTAGTGTCATCACTGTTATGAGTGTCTGCAAGGTACTCAACACCTCACCCATCCAAGCCTCTATGGCACTCACCTAAATCTCCAAATCAATCGATCCTCTAGACCTCTCCAGTAGCTATGCCTCTGGTGGTACTTGCTTTTGCACCTACAACTGTACACCTAGTGGATCTCTGCTGGGCCCATGCACTCGTGGCCTCTATTGGTGGAAAAACTATACATCCTCTGGCAATCTCACTCTCCTTTTCTCGACAAAATCACACTGCCCAACCATCCCTCCTCTCACTCGTGCACCACCTTGGCCACAAATACCTCTAACTCTCCCTACACCCACTGGTCAATGCACTAGGCCTTGTACTGCTCCCCTTTGTGTTAACACCACAACTACCCAACATTGTCTCCCCTGTACTCTACCCACTCTGACCTTGGCTCATCGCCTCCCTCTACCTCTCCCTAGACCATCCTTATCATCATCATCCTCTTCCCCACTCGATAGCTCATCAGTACCAAGCATCCGCTCGGCTAGATCTGTGTATCTCGGGAAGGGATGATCTCAAAACCACTATCCATAATCTTGCTCCATCCCTACATCTGCTACCCCATCTCGCAAGGCCCAAGGCTATGGTGTACCTATCATTTGTAAAAAAGCCTCCAGACACACCTCATACTCCAACATCGGCCCCCACACTACTCTCTCTGACTAAACTCGGGCATAATGTGCAGTCCTCTGTGGCATGCCCTACCATCGACTAAACTACCTCACCACTTGCCTGAAGAAAAATTGCTCTAGTACAGAAGGAATCTGACCAAGTAAATACCTAAAACTGAAGAAATATACCATCTCATCATCATCCTCTACCCATGGCTCTGTAAATCTATAAGGTCTCCATATGACCTCATCAATATCATCCAAAATCTGGTGCTAGTACTTTGTCTTTCCCAAATGGGGTTGCATGATAGGACCCAAATAAGTATACATATATGGCATGCCCTACGGCTGCTGTCATACACACACTAGATGAGTACTGGGTAGATGCTCCCATGTCCACACCTGTAACAAAATGACCCCTGCTGATAATGATGAGGCCCCAGAATATACGACCTGGTGTAAACCATGATACAAATGAGCCAAAATATAGCTACCCCATGCAAATCTCCATGGCTCATCAATCATCTCCTAAATCAACCAGCCCCATCCAACTAGACACCCTCGCCTTGACGATCTAGCAATAAGAACCCTCCTATCAATCCTACCAATATTGCTAGTAATGCATCATACTACAACATTTTAAACCAGGGTACACTATCATCACCAATACTATCATCTCCAAATAGGTCTCGGAATGTAGCCCCACCCACAATCTGATCATAATAAACCAAATCACCTATAGTCAAGATCTAAAAAATTCTATACACATCCTCGGGAGTCACTGTCATCTCCCCCATTGGAAAATGGAATGTGTTGTGGTTTGAATCCAACCACAACTGTTAATAATCCCCTATTCACCCAAAATTGGGGCATCTATAATAAATACATGAAGCCACAATAGTCTATCACCTACTTGTCTGTGTCAGACAATCGGCCTACTAACTCTAAGGGCCATGGATAGATTCCTCGTACCATGAGCTTTCGCCCATGCACCTGTTATTCATCAAGAAAACACAATGCATCAGTTTTTCATCACCAACTAATCATTAGATATCAATTTCATAATTATATCTAGCCCTCTAGCTACTGGTTCTATCTTGGACCTATTGCTCATCTTTCTCTATCCTGAGTTGGACTAGCTTGGCTTCCCTCCTCTGTATTTTGAGCTGGGGTAGTACCTATCTATTATTAGATCGATCCTACAAACATCACTTTACGAATACCTAACTACTAATGTTTACTTGTTATGCCCATCCTCGGTTGACCAACCAAGACTCTAATCTTTGGCGTTATCTTATGCTCAACAAATGATGTACACCCCGTCAAATGTGTTACAAAATTCAACTGCCCTACTCCACCATTCAAAAGCGCCATTATATACATCATATGCACTATTTTATCTCATATGTGCTATTACATCATGCAAATGTGCTATTTTATGTAAATGCACTACAATTTTTTTTATATGCACTCCAATACCTCTCGAGCGCGCTATTCCCTTGGATGCGCTACAACTTCACTTACATGCATTGTTTTATTCCCAAGAAGCACTATTATTATCAAATGTGCTACAACACTGTGTATGCGCTAGAGAATTATTTGTATGCATTGTTTTGGTCAAATGCGCTATTATATTTCTAAAATGCATTATACTTTACCATATTCACTAAAATACTTGACATCTAGGGTTTTCAAATGCACTAAAAAGCCCTAGCATATGCTAAATCCCTACCCATATGCGCTAAAATAATGCAAATGCACTAAAAGAACCTTCAAATGTGCTAAATCCCTAAAATCAACACATCTACCCTACAAATCCATGCAAAAACTCACAAAATATAGGTAAAAATGATAAATTTCAAATGAAGAGGATCTGGACAACTTACTGGGGCACCATAGTCTACTGGATGCTCATACCGATGACCCCTCTCAAATCTATGCTCACATAATGGAACCACCAAATGTAAAAGCCAAAAGTGAAAATGACAAGGGTAAAAGGTCTTTTTGACCTATTTAACCTCCTCAAGTGCATTTATATCACCTTTTTGAATTATTTACCCCCTCTTGGCACCTTTTTGTTCACCAAAGTCGACTTGGGTATTATATCAAACCATTCTAACTTTCCCACAAATCTCTTACCATGTTAGAAATAAAATTGGAAACTACTCAAATTTCACATTTTCTTACTTTCTTCCAATTTTATTTCTGAGGGGGCAATAGATTTGTATCAAATTAGGGCATCCAAGCTCATCCAACCTGGGGCATTAATTTTTTTTGAAATATCAAAAACGTCTTACCCGAGCCAAAAATTTTCAAACATCAAAACTAGGATATCCAAGAAAAATCATTGCAACACCAAATCAACATTGCAATCGAATCATCAAATCAACGACAATCAAATCATCAAATCATCAATGATCAAACATGAAGCGATCGACAGACAGAGACCATGATAAAGATGAAAGGACTAAATATCACCAAACAGACATCCAGTCATTAGAATTTGACCTAAAATCAAAAAATCAAGATAGTATTTGAACTAATATGCTTCACACATTACCTCAAAGAGGGGCATTTGTAGACACCCAAAAATTGGCAAAGACTTAAATCATGCAATTCTGATCAATAAGGTCCAAATTAAAGACAAAATCAGAAGAAACACAACACACTTTCAAAACAAAAATCACATCAGGTCATTAATCACCTATCAAATTGTCAAAACCTAAATCAACTTTAAAAGAGGAAGAAAACAATTCAAATTCATAAAATAAAATTCAAAAAGGGAGGAAGGAAAAAGACAAAGTGTTGAAAATAAATCATTTATTAAATTAATAAAATCATTTTATCCTCACAAGATAGAAAATCTCCCTTTTACCATTTAAAAGAATTTGAAAAATCTTCATATTATCCTCAAAACCAAGTCTGTTGGACTCTTCCTCCTAGCCTCTTATGAGATATTTTGAGTTTCACTTTCACCTGCCAGTCAAAAGTGAAAATCCCGGTTCTTACCCCAACCCCTTCTGAAATCCTATAAATAGGAGGGAAATCTAAGAGGCAAGGGACCCAAGTTTTTATGCATCTACACTCTAGGCATATTTAGACTCATTGTTTTAGCATTTTCATTGTAGAAATTTCATAGCATTGTTAGCATCATTTTGTGTCATTTAACATCATTTTGTATCATTTAGCTTCATTTTTGCATACTTAGTTCATAGCATGATTATTTCAAGAGCATTTCTAGGAGTTGTATTTCACTTATAATCTGCATTTTAGTCATAGATCTTGCACTTTTCATTGTAGATCTGTATTTTTAGCACAATCCCATTCTAGAACTGTCACTAAGATGTTGGTCTGAGAGCTATTTTAGTAGTTGTAGTTAGGGAGACATGAGACACTTGTAGAGATTACATTCTGTTGATGATATCTTGGGTCTAGTATAGTTTGTCATCAATCCATTTTCTTTCTACAGTAAGGTTTCATGAATACACATTCCTACCGTGTACATCCACGTAATACTTCTAGAAAAAATAGTGTTGTTTTTGAAATGTTGTCAAGTAGCTACTCTCATGGTGCATAATTAGTAGACTCTAGTTCATATTTACAAATGACCTCACATAAATGCTTGTTTACAACATATGAATAATATTATAGTGGGAAGGTGCATCTTTGAGATTATTCTCTTCTAAATATTACCAGCCATGATATAGTCCTACTAAGATTACTTGAAGGACAAGTGGAAGGCATTAATGGTGTAGTATTTCATAAAATACATTTTTTATAGTATTTTGTTTGGTATATTCTATTTCAAGGCTTACATTTGGATTCTTGTCTTCACCATTTGGGTATCCTAGATCCTCGTTGTTATTTTGTAATCAACCTAAGTCCTTTCTTCATCTATTTTGGTTTTTTCCATCAAGCTTAGAATTATTGGGTTTGGAAACATGATTTTTTCTTGCCATTTCATCTTTCCATGTTCTTCTAGAAAATGGTTCTTCTTGGTAATAGTATTTCCCTTCCTTTCCCTTTCCTACAACTTTGTCAAACTTTTAAATTGAATATTCTATTTGCAATATGGAAAGATATAAATGTAGTATTTTTTTCAAGAACCATTATTGATACTAATGTATCCATTTTTGCTAAAGCTTGTATTTGTAATAATGTGATGCTTCAAATCAAGGTCCAAGAAGATAAGGTTTCCTCCAGGTGGCACATTCGTAGGAATTTCTCTAGCCTTGGGGAAATTCTCTCAATGCAGCAGCTAGGATTCACCTGAAGGTATTTGCTTCTATCAATTATTTCACTTCCCATGAATGAAAACATGGGGTAAGTTATTCAAGACCAATTTTTACCACATGGTTCTAGAATGTCACCCCACCTTCAAGAACCCCCTCAAGATGCCCTCTCATCATTGGTGATCCTTGGGCTTGCCTTCATTCTATAGGTTGTCTTGCTAAGGCCATGCATTTGGTTTGGCCCTCTTCTTCCAAAGGCCTTCCCCAGCTTAGTGCTAGCAATAACCCCGCTACAGGAAGACGATGAGAATGAAGAAGAATATGATGATAATTGGACTATGCCACACCCTGAACTGACTCAATTGTCAAGTTGGGGGAAGAAGGCTGAACCCAACTCTCCACCTCCTTTGGCTACTTCCTTAGATTCTTGAGGATTTCTCTTTTTAGGGCTTCAACCTTTTTATTAGTATATGTTATTTTTGAGCTAGGCCCATGTGACTTTTCTTTGGTTTTTATCAATTTTTTGGGATTTGTCCATATGAGTCTAGGGCTTGCCTCATGTGATTTCATGGAGATGTATTTCCTCCCACTTTCATTTATTTATGTTCAAGATTGATTAATTAAGTTAATATAAATTGGTATGCTCTTTCATCACAAATTAATGCACTTAACGCATTGAAATTCTCACAAATAACATTAATCTATACCAAATTACCTTTTTCAACTTGTAGTCCTAGATCAATTATTTCATCAGCTTGTCTATTTTTACTTTACTTCATTTTATTTTCTCATTTTTAATTTAGCCTTCAACTTGATAATTTATTTTTCTATCTTACTAAATTTTATATTTATATGTCATGCCCAAAATTTCCAAGGCAAACACAACTACATTTTTTTTTTAAATTAATAAAATTATTATTATTAAATTTACTTTACTTAACAATAGTAATGCTTGCACTAGCATGCTTAATGAATCACTCCTAATCCGATCCAATTCTGATAGTAATGTTACCACAAGGGCATTCATACTTAGGTCAAGATCGATATCCTACTTCTTAAGGCACAACCATTCTAAGTTGAATTGCTATAGCATTTGCATCTAGATCCAATAGTGGTGATTGTATACATGTCTTGTTGGATTGTGGAAGTACTTTATAATTTGTTTCGATTTCCTTGTAACATTCTATGCTATACAAAAACATATAAGTGAGATAATAGATAACCCACTGACGTGGAATCTTGTATTCAAACTGATGACCCAAAGGTGATCTTAAGACATAGTGACCATACCCGATGGATACTCGAATAACAAGAGGAACACTATCGAATCTTATCATAGTGATTCCCCATGTTCTAATGATGTTAAAATCCGAACATATTACAAGTTTTACAATGGATGAATCATCAATGACATCTACACATCTGCATATATGTGTACCGTACTAAGATCATTAATCATAGATTGTGGGGTAGGTTGATTATAAAATATGTTACATCATATATATATATATATATATATATATATATATATATATATATATATATATATATATATATATATATATATATATATATATATATATATATATATATATATATATATATATATATATATATATATATATATATATATATATATATATATATATATATATATATATATATATATATATATATATATACCATACTTCTAGACCTTGAAGACATCAGCTATAATTTAATTAGTAGGTTATATATATATATAATTTACTAAATTTAACCCCAACTTACATGACTCATTAGTTATAATTCTCATACTACATTTACTAACCAATCACCAAATCTAAATCTACTAGCTAAGTCATATAGATTACTTACAATTTAAATAATACTCCTCACTTATATAAATTTCATAAAGCCATTTATTTTATTATCTATTAGCACACTAATTAATTAATGAACATAACCAACATTAATTACTAACTACCATACTGACACTATTTACTAACTACAACTATTTTTCCACCTTTCTATAAATTACGTGCCTCCAAATCACTACTCAAAATATAATACTAAGCATTTGCTATGGCATAATGGAAGAGTACAAATACTTGGGCATCAATTTTCATAACAAACTCAATTGGGATACTTGCAGATAAAAAAGGATCCAAGGGGGCTGGAAGGCGTTATACTCTTTACAAAACAAGTGCATGAACACAGAATTATGGGATTGGACGACCATGAAAACTCTTTTTGGTTTGCTAGTCACTTCAGTTATTCTATACGGATGTGAAATGTGGGGCGGTAGTGTGTCCGAACAGAAATGGCAGCAAGTAGAAAGAATTCAAAAACACTTCATCACATGCAATCTTAAAGTCAAGACCACAGTTTCGTATAAAATCCTTTTGGTGGAGGTGGGTTCCTTTCCATTAGAAGCCGTCGCATTGGTCTAGATGCTAAGCTTTTAAAGAAAACCCAAGGTCTGGAAACACATCGTTGGCCCAAGTTGGTCATAGAGGAAAAACTTGTGAGGTAGAAAAGCACATGGATGAAGCAAAATGACAAATGGATGCCAAAAATGGGATATCAACATCCAAACTTTCCTGGATAACATTAAAGAAATAAAGAAGTTTGTCAATGAAAAATTTTGCAATATTCTGTGGACAAGACACATAGGGCACAAAAAATATTATTACATTAAAGAATTTAATCCCACTTCTAGTCATGATTAAAAGGCCTATATAAGAGCACCTATTGACTAGAGAGAAAAAATGTTGATGACACAACTTAGAACTAGTTCACATCAGCTGCGATGTGAAACTAGTATATGGCAAGTTCCAAAGGCAGAGTGGGCAGACAAAACATGTTTATTCTGTAATATGGGAACAGTTGAGATAGAGCAATACTTTGTCAAGGAGTGCCTAGCTTACAATGACATTAGATCTGATTATACAAAAATACTATAGAACAAGGACTTCAACTATTTATTCGAGGAAGATCAAGTGAAGAGAACAATGGATTTGATTATCAAACTTAAGAGAAGGAGAGACAAGTTAACCAAAACTTTGCAACTGACTAGTTTCGCTCCTGACTTGGGAGGGTGATTGCATGGGTCCCATAGACTACTTTAGTCTCATGGACGTCATTAAAATCTATCATATCATATCATATCATGGAAGAACAATTTAGTATATATTGGGATTTTTTTTTATTGAAAAGCGTTTATGGTCAATGATTTCAATTAACGAGCACATAAAGAGGGAATTTTGTTTTTTTCAAGAAACTCGAATCCAATGTTTTATATTGGGCATTGTAAGAGGCCAAAGGAGGCTTGGGAAGAGAGAATTTGTAGATTTTGCAATTCTGGGAATGTGAAAATTGAACAACACTTTATTTTAGAATGTGAGGCCTACAAGAGTAGCAAAGATAAATTTGTAGATACTATATGTGACAGTTCTTGGCATAACCTATTCAATGAAGAGTACATTGAGCAATTGGATGGACTCATCATCATCCTACACAAGAAGCGAACAGTGCTTCTTAAGTCTGCTTGAGTTGTCTTGCTGTCCCATAGGCTATTTTTAGCCTCGTGGACATTAAATTTTTATCTATCTATCTATATGTTCAAACTAAAAAGTGGAGGCTGCTAGGAATATCTATTTACCTTTTTGAATTATTTTTGCAAGTCACTTCTCCAAAAGAAACCTCTTCTTTTATTGTTCGATATTTGTAGTCATATGTGTTATATCTTCCTAACCCTTTAACCACGTGTCCATCCAAATTCCATGAACAAGCATTATATTTAATTATTAATTATTGTTTACATCCTAAACCTCTCCATTAGCTAAGAATTCCACCAAGAGTCAAGTACCAAGCATCTGCCATGTCTTGGTCTCCCTTTCTCAAGGATTTAGGTAGAATAGTGAGCACGTGATTAAATGAAAATAAGCCAATGTGGTGGCGGGGTTGTGGTTACCCGTACTCTCCCTATTTTCCTCGAGGGAGGAGTGAAGCATGTGGAGAGAGGGTGGTCGGCCTAAAGGGCCTCTTTTCTTGTTTATAAAATATATATGTTCTTGTTTATTTACTTATTTATCTTCAACGTGAAGTGCTAAGTTATTTCATTAGGTACATTACTATCATGATTCCTCACATGCATATCATATATAGCTATATATATATATTTAATAATGATTGTTTAGGTCTTGTCTTTAAGAGCTTTTATTATCTTATTGATTTCTCATTATGAGGATTCTCAGGAATATTCCTCAATTTCTTAATGGCTTTCATTTGATAGTGGGGTATTTTTTCCTCACCCCATACAAAATCCAGAGAGCAAAATGCTCACTTCCAGATTTTGTTTGTTTGTTCATGTATACTCGTGTAATAACTTATACCTAGATTATTTTCCTTACCTAAAGTATGATGTCATACTATTTGCTTATGTTATAGAGTTCAATACTAACATTCCGATAATTTCACCAAATGAAACTCTATTGGAGTCTATTAGATTAATTTTAAAACTAATATTTCAAATTGAAGAATTTGCACATATTAATCACTTGCAACTATGAAACCAACCCTTGCAATACTATTGAACAAGATCACCCATGAACTTAACCAAATCAGTCTATAAGTATCAAAATAATGACTATTGTGATGAATCTCATTTTCTTTTCATCTATGCCTATTATGATAAGTGAAATCCGTGCATTTTAATACAACTATAACATTAAATCTTCTATGATAAGTCAATCCTCCTATTTTAATGAATAACTTTAAGTCATACAACAAATACTTATGATCATATCCCAAATTTACTTATCACTTTCACAAGACTATATTCACAATAGTATACATTCAAATGAATACCTCATTTACAACACATTACATAGAACAACAATGGAGATATTGTTATCACAACTCAATACAAGATGACTTGAAGGAAAAATTTATCCTCCCAAATACTTCACACAATGTCACATATTTTGCTTCACCAATTGAAGGAAAAATTCTTCATTATTACCATGAATCATAGAGGCTCACCTCCCATCCTAGGCTTCTATGAAGCCACTCATCGAGCAAGGGAAACAAAGATCCAAACCGGGTTTCATTCTAGTCTTACAAATGCATGAACATCACATTACAACACTTAAAAAAATCCCATCCCAAGGTATTTCACAAAGCTTCACCAATGGAACCTTGAACATAGGGTGAAAATGTGCTTTTCAAAGGAGGTTTTCCATATCATATCATATCTACAATATAAAACTTTCATGCCTTTTCGAGCCTTCATAAATCAACAAAATATCATTCCCTTTCAGGGCTTCACAAATCAACAAAATATCATGCCCTTTTGGGGCTTCCATGAACATCCTCCAAACACACTACCAACAACTATAGCTTCCTTGAGACCCATACTTCATTAACTTCCATTCTTCACCATTTTTCCTTTATCACTCCCAAAGCAAGATATGTATGAAAATGACATACAATGGAGCCCATACTCCAAGGTCTTCAACTATGTTTCAAGCCCAACTATACCCTTCACCCTGGACTTCTTTTCCCTTCCCAAAAGGGTGAGTGAAGCCCTCACACCCATGATCACATTCACATTCCAATCCAAACAAGAAAACAAAATCAAGGAGGAAAAACCAAGAAATCTTTAAGAACACAATACATTTTCACATTGCCACAACACAATATCAAAAATCCATAATGCAAGATTCTCACTACAATGCATACTCCATTGACACATTCCTCATACTTGCAGATCTACTTTGCAATACTTCAAGAAGAAAAATGAAACATAGTTTGAAACACCAACCTTGGTCCAAGCTAGGGTAATGATAGTTGTAGTAGAGCTCCCTTAGTCTCCCTCCAAAATCTAACTATCTCTAAAATTAGAGAGTGGGTGAACAACCCACTAGTTTGTCCAAGACCCTCTAATACGGCCTTCCCACTATCTATTTTTAGCCAAAAACACTAAGCCACTTCCTCTTACAAACGTGTCTTGTCTAAATTTTTTTTTTGACTTAGTGGGAACATGGGAAAAGACACATATGACAACTCCAAATTCGAATTGATGGAAGAATGCATGGCTAAAGGGGCTGCCTAGGCTGTCTAGGCACTCACATGATCAAACTTATGTTCTTAACTTGATATACTATCATATGGCTAACTTATTTTAACATAAAGGACACCTTGGGACCACTTAATGACCCCTCAAAACCCTAGTCAAGTCCAAATTCGGATTTCTTATGATTGAGATTCATCCTTCCCTTGTCAAGTGGGTTTAATTACTTATTAACAGGGTAATTAGTTTTAGGGTAAATTGCCACCATATTAAAACCTAAAATGACATGTCAATCACACACAAAGTTCACAAGTGTCAAGTGACACATAAAAACACATTCACCTTACCATGAAATACTCCTAATGCATCTTTATGATTAAACATCTCTACAAGCAAGAAACCTTACATTTATGAAGAAAAATACTTTCACAATGAGGCTTTTGAATCTTCCAAAGATTCACCTTGGTTAAATTGTGTTCACATAGGTTTGGATCTTGTTTCCCCCCTAAATTTTCATGGTTCCTCTTCCTGTACACTTAACTCAAGTATCAGTAATCCAATGAGGTTGTATAAAACACATATCATAAATACATATAATTTCAAATGTTACAAAACCTGTATTAACATAATTCAATTAAATTTCCTTTCCTAATCATTCAAAGTGTTAGAATGTCAAAAATTTACATATCATAAATCATCATAATCAAATATGCATATCACAAATCATCATAATCCAATTGACATTTATCTACATATCAAAATCTATCCTTTAACACTAACATTATAATTTGACATTTCCAGCATTTCTACAAATTCAGTTTCTATTAAAGCAATTGCAATAATTTAGAACATGAAATGGAATCATTAGGTCCTAATGCATAGATCATTAAAAAGAAGATATTAAAATAACATAACCCTATAGTCTCAAAGTATATCAAAACATGAAATTGGAAGTATCATAATGTAATCATGTCATCTATACTATGGTGGATCGGGTGAGGCCTCACATCCTCCCCCCCCAGGCATGAACCTCCTCCTGGAGTTCATCAATAGGGAGTAAGTACTATGATCTTGTCTATGTTGCATTTACAACATTTGGCCCAACTTAAGTCTTCTACTTATTGGTGGTAATAAACCAATCTTTTCCTTACCAAGGTCTAACTGATAAATTTCTATGCCCTTACTTAAGGTTCTTAATGTAGTGTTTGCCTATAGTCTCAACAAGTCTAAGATACAATCTATATCTGTGTTAATAGAATTTTCAAGGAGTTTGACCATTCTTCATATTTACAACATAGAAAAAGGGTGGTATCTTACGGATCTTGTCTAGTAGCTTTGCAATGCATAACAAGAAGGTTTAAAGAGTGCACTAATTCTCTAGATGGTTTGTCAAGGATCCTCCTTGGTATGGATAAATCCTCATAAGATGGATTATTTCATAATTTCACTAATTATTTATCATGCAACCATTGGTGTACCTACCACAATCCTCAATTTCCTGACATAAGTATCCCTTACATGATCCTTTACTTGGAATGAGAGTTTTCTTAAAGTTATTAAGGCTTGCAAATGTTCACACAATCTCTTGGGGTTTAAGAATATAATGATGATAGTATTTTATTTGAAGCTCAATCTCACATAATGCAATCTCGATTTGTCAGGTCAGATCATTCATGTTTATGGGTTCTTATTACCGATTTTCTTATTCTTGTTCAATTGATATCATTCCTATTTACCAACCGATAGCACTGTTAACCTACTTATTTCACATACGGTGTTATTTTTTCTTCTTTCTTTGTTAACCTTACTTTGGTCATTCATTCTCTTGGTAATTCTTATTCCTATACACACAACCCTGTGCTTGGTAATTATTTCCTTTCAATGTTCCTATATTCACTATTAATAGACTAATTTTATTCTTTACCATCTCGAGTTATTTATTCTCCTAGTCACTGTCTAAGTTTTATGATTGTAGTCACAAATTTAGCTTTTGATGATGGTTTTCTTCCCTTGATGGGGTTGTTTTTTTTTCTGGCAGTATTCCAATAATTCTATTGTTTTGGTTAAATATCTAGTTTGATTTACTATCCGTCCAACGCAGACACTAGGTTGTCACTATGTTATATTCTTGGTTGAGTCTTATTGTACAACTAGGTCATTGTGTACTATCTTATTTGGCATAATTATTAGCTATTTGGCCAAAATTTGTATCACACAGTTTCTACTCCAAGTTCTTTACTCTTACTTTGATCATTCTACTAGTTCTCTATTGCCATAGTCCTATATGTTATTGAAACACTCACATTGTCTTACTTAAACATAATAGTTCAAATGACCATTAAATATTTTACGACTTCTAATGCTCTTACTTAGGGTCCTTAACATGGCGTATGGTCATCTGGTAACAAGTCAAAGAAGAAAAATCTAATTCTATGCTCTTTTTGCATATGAATAATTTTCTATTTACAAAATGAGAAGGGATGGTGTTTTAGGAACCTTGTCTGAAAGCTTCATATCTTATTACAAAACAATCTTATGGTGTCTCAATTTCTTGCATAGATGATCAAGAATACCCCTTGGTATGGTCGTTTCATAAAATATAGTACAACACACTTATGAACAATATTCACATGAGACTACCTCATAAATAACTTAAATCCAAAATAAAAACAAACGCACGTGGCCACAATGGTAAATTTTCAAAATAAAATAACGATGTCCCTAGGGAAATGGGATTATAATAAAAATCAATAAAATGAATACTCCATAGAGTTGGAAAATGTGTCAAAAATAATTCACATCAAATTGAAATTTCAAGGGTGATGCAACTATACCAAGGTTTCCCAATGGAGAGATGAAGAAGGGTGTCTTATAGCTATGTTAGAAATTGATGGTATACAAAGTAAAATCTCTTGTATTTTTCAATCATTTGTCACAATAGGTGGAAGTGTGATCCAACTCTTATTGTCAATGGGTTATTAAGTCTAGGAGCTCATTCTACAATTAGCTATGGTTGCTTAACTTTCTACCTATTATTATCAAGAACCGCTTAAGTTGTCTGGGTGGAGAGTCTACACCAATTATATAAATGACCCTTTGGCTATACAAAAAGGAATCAAGGTTTGTATCACACACCTTGGAATATGATACTAAAGGGGTCTTGACTAGAAGGACCATGAGATGCTTCTAGCACACTTCCCTAACAAGCACCATTTGAGGTGAAAAGATGAATTCCTTGAGAAATAGGTTTTAATTAAGAATTCATGATAGATATGTTAGTTTTTTTTGTGGTGTCTGATTGGAGAAGTACTATACATGCTTCATAATTTTTGGGGTTTGAAAATTTTTTTTCCACCCCTATTTTATTGCACCTTATTTAGATAGGCTCATTGTAACCCTATATATAAGATAGCTTAGGGTTAGGGATTGTGTGACAATGCAATGTATAATGAGATAGGTTTTTCTTACAACGACATTGAGCTATGAGGGTTTGTACTATAATCACTAGATAATAAGAAGGTTTTGGATGACTGTGTAGGTGGACATAGTGAAGCACGTTAAATCTGCATGTTATTTGTGTTCTAATGATTTTCTTCTATATATATATATTTTGATTCAGATTAAGAGTTTTATGCTAATCCATAGGAATCAAAATTGAGTTCATGAAGATTCCTCCCTTTTAACTTAAGGATATGTTATTGTGGAATAGGTCATAAACCTTGGTATGCCTTAAAACTCCCTTTATGCATAACAAGTTCATGCTCCACTTAGATCTTATGACTATTGAGGGGTGATATACAATTTTTCTCATTCTTGTGTTATTTAAGAACTTAGTTAGACACACTTACACTAATTCTACTTACTCACATTTTAACTTGTTAAATTTTTCAAAATATAAGCATTACGATTGAATAACATAACTTATTAAGGTCAAAAACTTAATTTTCTCTACAAGAAAATATCCTTATTATGGCTAAATATTCTTAGGAGAACATATTATCTCTTGCGATAAAATATTATTTTTCTTTACTATACTATTATGTCTTTGTGTCGTTAATTCAAGACCATTAATCATTTAAGACCACTTAGCCCATATTTGTTAGGTTTCCAAATCAACTTACTCATATAGTCCACTATCTTGAAAGATGAGTTCGTAAAAGTTTCACTTTAGTTAAGGTAAATTGTTCATTTGTTCATGGACCCATTAATGTCCAATGTTGCATAACGTGGCTCTGATATTATATTCTTCAAATTTTTTCATTGATGTCCTTTGGAGAAGACCAAAGTCCTCATTCAATATCTACCCACAATCATCAAAATTGATATCCCATCCTTTTGGTTCCATTGACTTATGTTCTTCTTTCAAAATGATTATATTGTTGACATTTTGTTTTGACCTAATGCATTCAAGTGCAGGATATGCCTTTAGTTGTTAAAGTTATATTTAGGAATTGTTTATATTTTTTAGCTTAAGTCAGATAAATACACTGAGTCAAAACTATTGAAGATGTGTGTATATGTGTGTGTGCGCGAGTATGTATAAAATGTAAATATTAGAGAAATTAATATAGTAATGAGTCAAGATGTGTGTGTGTGTGTGTGTGTGTGTGTGTGTGTGTGTGTGTTCATCTATGTATATATATACACATACATATTCATATATGTATGTGTATGTGCATATGTATATGTGTGTGTATATGTGTGTGTCTGTGCACGCATGTATATATATGTGTGTATGTATGTGTGTGTGTGTGTGTGTATGTATGTGTGTGTATGTATGAGTCAAAACTATTGAAGACATGTGTGCATGCACGCATGTGTGTATATAATGTAAATATTAGAGAAATTAATATAGTAATGAGTCAAGATATGTGGGTTTGTGTGAGTGCATATGTATATGTATGTTTGTGTGTGTGTGTGTGTGCGCGCGCGCGTGCGTGCGTGCATATGTGTATGTGTATGCATATGCATATGTATATGTATTTGTGTCTATATATGCATTTGTATCTGTATCTGTATTTGTATCTATATCTATATCTGTATCTATATCTGTATCTGTATCTATATCTGTATCTATATCTGTATCTATATCTGTATCTGTATCTATATTTGTATCTATATTTGTATATGTATATGTATATGTATATGTATGTATGTATGTGTTAGTAAATTTTTTTTTCCTTTAGATAGAAACATAAATGAGGACTCAACATGCCTAATTAGGAAGGACAAAACACACTAACAGTTGGATTAGTTATCATTGATAACTATCTTATGAATTAAGAGGTACAACTCTCTCATTTACAGATTTGTAATGAATTTAATGATAGGATATACCTTTAACTTGAAGGTACTAAGGTTTTTTGACATTCATCCATAGACATAGGATGAGTACAATTGCTAGATTTATAAACTGAATAGAAAGAAAAAGAAAAATAAGCAGTCACAGGACTACCTAACCAATCTTTCATATTACAGGAGAGAGAGAGAGAGAGAGAGAGAGAGAGAGAGAGAGAGAGAGAGAGAGAGAGAGAGAGAGAGAGAGAGAGAGAGAGAGAGAGAGAGCTATAAATATCTTTATGCAAAAAATGTGAGTACATGACCGCAAGACTGCATACATCACATTCAGCGTAGTAATACAAGACTGCATCTAAAAAAAAAGTAAAAGGACTTGATATCCTTCCAAATTAGAAATATAAATGTACAGACCACAAGACCAAGCACACATATATTCCTCTTTGTTTCAGAAACAATAACTAGTTGCAATTGGTGGTTTTTCCCAAATTGGGTTTCCATGTTAAATCCTAGTGTCAAATGTGTTCATGATATTTTATTTTATGTGTTTGCAACTAAGTTAAATAAGGGTAATCATAGATAGCACTTAAAGATTTGCATAATCAGTACTTACCGAGTTGCAACATTTTATGTGTGTTCACTGAGCATCAACAGTATTCAGTTCTCAAACTTTATTTTGTACTGACATCTAAGGGATCTAGGATTTATTTTAACAGTAACTGATTCACCCCTCCTCTTTTAGTTATTCCTCTTATATCCCCAACACTAAGGTGTTTAATGAGAATATTACATTTAATGGAATATCCCTCGACTAGGTCACAAGATGATTATAAGTAATAACCTTTCCACGACTTCTTTTCCAATGTCAAGATCTTTTTGTAACACAAGATCATTGTAAACCTTAGATGGATGGCAATGGATTACACTTATTTATGATTGATCACCCTTAGATAATGGATATCATTTGTCAATATTATCTTTTATAATTGCAATTTTCATCTTTACTATACAAAAATTATTGGGTGAACCTTGTTATTATTGATATGGTTGTAAAATATGTTGGAAGTTTTTCCTCAATTGCCTAATGTTGTTTCTTGATCATTCTAGACATGCTTCAAATATTCACAATCTTTTGTATTGTGATGAAGCTAATTATTATTTCTAAATTATACTTAGTGATATAATTGGCAGGTTGAGTGTTGCCATTGATGAACTACTCTACAATATCCATCAAAGGATTATTTGACAATGGTGCATGTATACTCCTTTAAATGACAGTTTGTCTCTTATCTCCCTCTATGTGAGCTTATGAATAAAGATTATATTGTATCCCTCCTTTCCAATTTGATTTGATTCCACAAATTGTTTATTTGGATTTAAATTTCACACACCTTACTTACTATACCCTCTCCTATATGTTCTCTGACTAAATTATACAGTTTCAAAATTGATATTCTTTTATATATGTATTCTCTAGTAGCCTTCCTTATATTTTTCTCCAATTGGGAATGTTGACTGGACTATTATCTCATAGATATTTTTGTGATAATTGAATGTTGAGTCCAATATGAATATATGAGTTTCAAATGATTGTAGTATTGACTGTGTATGTTCTGTGGGTCTCTTGTGAATAGTAGCTAGTTGAGAGTATTATGTATGTGACTTGCTTGAGGTTCCCCTTATCTTGATTCCAATCTATGTTCTTATTAGCTTGTATATAACTATTCTTAATCACAGATATGTTTTTATTATTGTCTAAGACGATAATGTTATTTTCTTCTCCCAAAACAAATCTGACATCTCTGAGCTTGCATTTAAAACTTATGTGAGTCAAATAAAAAACATCAATAGGATGGTCATTTGTAGCATACAATTAGATATGAGAGTACAATCTAAGTTATAATTATTTTATTAAATTTGATAATATTGACTAATTCACTTTGATTGTTGATTGTAACAACCCTTCAAACTCCTTATCGCTGATTGCATTTATGATTCAATGATCTTTTCTTATCTTATCTCCAACATAGATTCAAATTGTATAATTGTGAAATAATCAGTTTCAATGTGATGATGTGAGCTTCAGTTGCAACCCAATTCCTTGTAAATGATTCTTGTCTTCCAAGCTTAGATGCTTGGGTGTCTACCTTATCCACTAATATGCCTTCTTATCATTGGCTATGCTAGAAGAATAGTTCAATGCATATATCACAAGGGTTTATTGTACATTAATGTGTAACTCCTTCCGATGACTGCATATTTTACTTCTTATGGCTCTATAAATATGTTGACTTGAAGATACCACCTATATCATCTCTCCACTATGATGTCCATGGGTTTTCTTTTCTTTACTTTTCCCTCTTTGTCCATTCCCTGCCTCCTATTCACTGTGCACTTCGTTTTATATCTCTTTCATGATCCATTCTCGAATGGTCACATCTTTAGGATTTAATAGATATGTCTTAATTAAATAAGTTTACATCTTATACTTATCTAATTATAATATATATTGAATTTAGTTATTATTTATCTAATTTCATATTTCATATTTATAATTATTTTAATATTATTATTTATTTATTAGATCTCTTTTCGTAGATGGGATATTTGTTGGAATTTACAAGTGGGAAGATTTACTTCTGAGAGGGAGGATGAATTAGAAGTAACAAACTTTAACCTCTAAAACTTTTATCTGAGATTATTCACATGCATCTAACACATCTAATTAACATGAAAGTAAAGACATGCATGAAAAAGATAACACAAGATTTTGGTCACCTAGAAACCCTCCAAAATGAGAAGGTAAAATTGGGGTGGGGATGGCACCCACAAATTATCACTACAACAATATGCAACTAATTAAGGTTACAAAGTTTGAGCATCAACAATGGTCTACCCTGTGAAAGGCCTGCCCTGTTAAAGGCTTTGCACCCTATTAAAAGTGACCTAGTTAAAGGATTTACAAACACTCACTTGGAATGTTACCATTTTAAAGGATTTATCACCTTGTTAAAGGTTCTAAAGAATAGTTGTTAAGAGAACCTATCTTCATAGGATTTTCATTATCCTAATATAATGTTTAGAAAGTATAGTAGACTGTGTTGACCTAATGACTTACAATATTCAATTGTTGATTCTAGATCCTTGTTCTGTTAAATCTGATCTAATCCTTCTTGATCAGATATAACTCTGTTCATAGTATTGATGCTCTATTCTTGACCAACATGATTCTACAATGTTGTTCTTCCTCTATGTCTTTATAACCCTTAAAACTTTGCTAGCATTCGCTCATGCATACCCACATGACCTTTTACTCTTCCATCTAGCCACTAAATTATGGGGTTTCAACCTCCTTATAAAGGCTTAGAAAGTTAGGGTTGGGTATGAATCTACAATCGAGATTCATCATTCTTTTCCCACTCAATTCTTTACACTTTTCCTATTGGTTGCATGCTTTCTCCATTTTTCTGATTGGTTGCATGCTGATTGCATAGGGAATGTAATAGATTCGATCTTATCTTTTAGATCCTTTGAGATTCATATTGAGTTAGCTCAAAAATGGTTTACATCTGAGTTTGTGAAGGCACAAACTCATATGTTGATTCTGTGTTACATGACACTTACTGATTGCTAATGCTTGACACATATAAGAATTCTGTCTTATTCAACTCCTATACTTTGCTCAGCACATATAGTTCGCTTGGGCTCCTATATTGGCTCAAAATCTATTGTCACTTGGCACTTGAATAACTTGACACCTGTTGAACTTCTGTCTTGACACATACTGTAGCTCGACATCTATATTGTACTTGACATCAACTTAAAAATTTCGTAAGTGTGTTGACACTGAATTGTCAAAACCAATCTGAGATCAACAATCTCTCCCTTTGACATGAGTGTCAAAAACACTTAGCTAAACATTATGAATATGATTTCTATAAGTACAATATACATCTTGTTTGGCCTATGTACAAATTTTCTCAAACTTGTTCAAAATTTTGTAGAAGACTATATACCTCAAAAACTTGTAACCCCCCCTGAGCTAACATGCCATTTCTGTATCCAAAATTCCTTATGCTAGATTTGTTTCATGCCGATACTCTTTATCTTTTCCTTTTCCTTCCCTTGTTTGCTCTATTTTTACTCCCCCTTTTACACATCTTCCCTTGCAGGTTTTGTATCCTTTTGGCTTTGTCTCCTTATCTCTCCTCAAAACTCAAAATTTTATTATCTCCCCCCAATTCATTAAATCTCCCCCCTTTTTGACACTTATGGAAAAGGCTTCTATGAATGAATGGAACACTTAGCCAAAAAAGATTTATTTACCTCCATAATGATCTTTAGAGCAGCATCCCAATTGTCTAATGCAATTTCTAGTGCTTTAAGATTGATGGCTATCTTTGCTGCAAGGTGTCCCAAGCCTTCCAATGTAGAAAGATTGGGATCTTTCTTCAAAACATTCTATGCATAGGCCATTTCTTTATGCAAAAATTCCATGTGAAGGGTTACGGTAGACTGGATTTGTATCAAGTTGGCCTTGGTGTTAGCCTCATCTCCTATGGGTACAACTAATTCCTTCTGGGTGTGAAGTGTTACAGCAAAATGCTTCTCACTTTGAGTTAGATCCTTTGGTAGCTGCATGCTAGAAAATTCAAGGTTCCGTTCCAAGCTTAATATCCTCTAGCTGGTCTCTTGTGTGAAGCATGATGAATCACACAATTTGGAGTATAGTAAGAATATATTCTCAAGTACTGCTTTCACCTTTTCAACCTTTTTAGCCAGCTCCACCTGAGAAAGTGCTATTTCACCAGATAGTTTCTTGTTTACCTTCATCTGGAATTTCTTTTTAGACCATTCAAGCAATTTAACATTGGTGTCTAGGTCTTTATTTTGTACCTGGTCCACTATGTTGGATAATTGATCCATGATGAGCTTTGTCTCTTCAGGTACCTACAAGCTAAAAGCATCAAGAAAGATGTCTTTAATTTCTATCAATGCTTGCGTTTGCCTATACTCATTCTTGAGTATCTCTTACTTCTTCTTCTTCTCTAATGCCTCTTGCACTTCATTGATCTGCTCTATGTTCATTGTTTTGTGGTCATAGCATGGTATGACTATCTTCTCATCAAGTGCAGGGTCTCCATACTGAAGTACCCTTGCTACCTTGGTAGAGCTCAAGCTTGGTGCTGATATTTGCAAAGGTACTACATCAGTGCTCGACTACTATGTTGTTCCAGTAGGAGTCCCTGTGGTAGGCAAATTGACCAATGTTTGTATTGCCTCTTGTTCTTTTTCTTTAGGGGTCTTCTCCTCTTCTTTGTCCTCTTCAGTTCTACCTTGGTCAATTATAGTTATTTGAGGAGGTGAACCTCGACTTTATGTTATAGGATCAGAGGTATCCTTCTATCCTATTTGCTTCTTTGCTTGCTCCTCGGCAATTGAAGTCATTGTGACTGTGGTGTCAACCTTAGCAAATGCATCTTGTGTTGGTTGTTCTTGTGGTTGTCCACTAGTCACCTTCTCCTTTGTTATCTCAGCTACTACCTTCTGTAGTTCCTCTACACTCACCAAGATTGGATTGGTGCACAATTGTGCTTGGAAAGTAGTCTGGTGAAGGATCTTTCTAAGATCCTCTGTAGTCAATGGGTTAATGTTCTGATCAGAAGTGTCAAGAACATCCTTCATAGTTATTGTCTTTTTAGGTGTGGGTATTGCATGTGGAGGACTAGGTGGTGGCAGTTGTGTGTCTTGTACACTCTATTCCTGTTGTTGCTCTTTAGCTATTGCCATATCACCCTTTTGTGTTTCCTTCTCCACTATAACTTCTTCCTTTTCTTTCTCTCCTTCTTCCTCCTTTTCATTTTCCTCTTCTTCCTCATCATCATTCCTTCCCTCAAATGGATCTTCTTGTCCTTCCTTAACTATTTGGAGGTCATAAATCACAACATCTTCTAATTTTTTTTGAAAAATACTAAAGGCTCTGTATTTGGGTGAAATTTTTCTCTCATGCTTCTTACTTGCATTGGTTATTTGACCTTTAGTCTTTCCTTTCTTATTTGACCTTTAGTGAGGTTAGGCATCACACGAGCCAATATTAACTCCCTTATTTCTTTCTCCATATTCAGGCAATAATGTCATTTATTCTCTACAATTGCATATAGCTCCTTAGGCATAGTATTATCTATTTCAAGTGGAGTATTCTTGAACTTGGCCATCATAGTGTAAATTGATTCTTCTACCACTTTGAATTGTTCATTATCATCAGACTCTGTCCTCTCCTCATCTGATTCTGGAGGTGCTACATATTTTCTTCTCTTTTTCTCTGCTGACCCTTCCTATTCTGTAGCTTTCTTCTTTTCTTATTCTTTGGCTACCTTTGTTGTAGCTCTTGTATCTACCCTTGTGGTAGGCTTTTCTAGGCTTGCCTTGGCTGTTTTCTTCTTGGCTTTAGGTTGTGTAGCAGGCTACTTTTGTGCTTTCCTCTTTTTGAGCTCTACCTTAGGTGCTTCCTCTTTTTCCTTGGCACCTTCTTCTTCAGAATCCTCACCCATGCCTTGGGATAATGCTAGTGGTCCTTGTCCCTATTCCTCTTCATCATCATTTGCCTCTTCATCATCTTCTTCCTCCTCTGTAGCCCCTTCTCCAAATTTAGCTTTGAGCTTCTTTACTAATTTATCCTTTTTCTTTAGTCTTGAAGCATTCTTTAGTTTCATATCCACTTTGGATCTCACCACATTGTATGTGCCAAAATGTGGGGCACTCTTATCTACTTCATTAGCTAACAATGTTGTTATTGATGGAGATGCCTCATTAATGTTTATCTCATACCCAAGTGGTCTAAGCCATCTTACCCTTGGTATGGCTACTTGAATGTAAGTGTAGTCAATATCAACAAGAAATAAAATGTCATTCGTGTGCTTCTCCACAAGTGAGATTAGAATACTAAGTCTTTGTTTCATTGAATTCTTGAAATCTTCAAAATAACTAGTCATGAGTGTCTCAAAATTTGCCCTCATTTTTCAATATATTCATTCACCTGGGCTACAATGGACCTATTTTTTTTCCAGCTAAATTTTCCAATAGATGGGAATTCATTCTACACATAGAAGAATATACATATCAAAATTGCACCAAATTTACATTGGGCTCCCTTTGTTCTTCTTATAGCTCCCAATTTTTGATTCATTTGCTATAATTGCAATTCTACTAGATCATAGGCATGATCCTTTTTAACAAGTTTATAACTAACATCCACTGCAATACATGGAACACTATTGAGTTTGCTTGATTGATAAAACATTTGGGATATGACTTTGATAGCAAAATCAACAAGAGGATCCTTAATGGTATCTATGGTCATTCCTCTCTTGTTTCATTTGGCTGTAGTATTCTTCTCAATAGCTTCCTTAGAGTCACTCCTTAAGGTCTTAGGCTGATCTAGGGTTGGATACCCTATTACCCTACGAACAATCCTTTTTGATGTTTTGACTAGCCCATCTTCTAACCACAAATTGCCATCATGAATCCTACTCAACACAATTCTGATCCATTCGGTCTTAAAAATAGTAGGGAACTCTAGGGTATGGGTTAAGCCCTTCCTCTCAGTGATTTGGTATTCTTCCTTCAAGACTCCATTTTCACACAATTTTTTATATGCCTCTCTAATTTCCATGTCTCCAATAAAACCTATCTTACCCTTATAACATCTCCTAACATCTTGTGCCATTACTACCTTAGGAGGAATTATGGATAGGGCTCTGATTGGGTCATTCTTATAGGAAACTTCAAGGATAGGTTGAAAACTAGGTTTCTTACCTTCATTTGACACTAATTGAACTTCAAATGACTCTTTCTCCTGAGGTTTCTAGAAGGCCATTTCTTCGAACTAGGGTTTAAACATGAAGAAATTTTGAAACTGTGTAGCTCGACACTAGTATAAATACCTTGGATTCGAAGAAAATGTGTTGAATCTTTATAGATATCTACTCAAATGCTCAAAACACTGCATAGAAATAGTTTTACAATCTTCTTGTCTTTTTTTCTCTTTGTTCGTGATGGTAAAAAATGATTCAAAATGCGAACATATACCCTTGTTTCATAGAATTTAATGCTTAGTACATTTACAACTGTCCACTCAGCTCCTTAAAAATTTCTACTTTACTTGACTTCCATTGATTTTGAAACACTCAAAATTTATTAGAGTTTCCCTTACTCAAATTCAACTAAAATTTCCCTTCACTCGGCATCCACTCCTAACTTGGCCACAACTAATCATTCAGCTTCTACTGAATTTGGAAAAAAACTCAGCATGTACTAAGATTTTACTTGACATCTAAAGGTAACTCGACAACACTTGTAAAAACTTGAATTTTTAACTTTTCATCTCTATTCATATTGATCTTTCCTTTTCAGTACTTACTTGTCTTGGAACTGATGTATGATAAAGCTTTGTATATTAGCTCCACATACCTTCTTTTTCTTAGTTGGATGAGGTGTGACCACTTGACCTTTTGGGTGAAGTGATCCCTTCGTTGGATGTACTACCTCCATTTTTCTTCTTCCATGTTTTATTCATCTTTCCTTTAATGTGTTCAACATCTACCTTCCCTTTTCTTTTGTTGAACTTTGAGTTGGGTGCCTTTGACCTTGTTGGGAAATTCTTGTTGATATGTCCAATCTTCAAACAACTGAAGCATGTAGTTTGACTCAACCATCTACTGTAGTTTCCACTAAAATGTGTTCTTATGCAATTTTGTGGGATGTGTCCATACTCTTGACAGTAGTGACAACTCTGCTTAGTGTTGTAATCCCAATTATAGTGATGTCAATAATTATTTGGCTTTGCTGGTTGATTAGGTGTCCACATAGGTTTTGATTTGCACTCAAAAGCTCTATGTCCATACTTCTTGCAATTTTAGTAGGGACCTTCAAATCTTGGTGTCTTGATAGTCCTAGTCTTGCAGTCATGTGCTTGATGTCCTTGCTTGTTGCACTTGTGACAGTGACCCATATTCTTAGATTTTTCATATTGATCGGCATTCTTACTCCTACACACATTAGAGGTATGTCCCTTTTTACCACAAAAATGACAAGTAGGTTTAGTATTCTTACCTTTGTCACTTCTTTCTTCTGCAATCTTGGATGATTCTCCTTTTTTAGTTCTAGTGTATCCTAGTCCTAAAGTGTCATTGTTGGCTCTTGGTGATTTTAGTAGTTGTTCAAAATACTTAATAGCCTCATGGGGTTTTTTGAAGCTCTCTGCAATCTGTTTCTCTCTTCTCAAGTCATTTGGTAGTTGTTCATTTTGAATCTTCAGTGTGGAGCTCTCAATTTTCTTAACATTCAGCTCATGATGTGCATTCATCATCTGGCTTAGGGTGTCTAGCTGCATGTTGGAAATTCTTTCAAGTTCAATTGACTTTTTTTCCAACATGTTGGCAAGGTTTCTCTTGTCTTCTTCTATCATATTCTTATCTTCAATGACTCTTTTCTTTTGTTCAGTCACTTCACAAAGCATCATGGCTTGTGATTCTTGTTCAATCTTGAGAGTTTTGATCTCTTTTGCTTGAGCTCTATTTTTTTCCATCAGATCTGCTATTGCTGCATCAAACTCCTTAGAATCTCCATTTGCAGATACTTTTGAGGTGTCAATCTCCTTGTACTGTGTATCATTCTGTAGGTGCACTTTTAGTACACCATTTTAAAAACTTTTAAAGTTGCCACCCATAAAGAATTTCTTAAAATTGTTCTCAATGTGTTTAACAAAATTTCTATGAAGGATTGAATTATTTCTGAGTCCAGATATGCAAATGTGGAAGCAAATAGAAGTCAAAATTCATTTTTCCACCATGGAGAAGCACTTTTCTAATTTTTCGCAATGGAGAAGTCAACTTGGGATTTTCCACCAAAGGAAAAATGAAGTGTAGTGGAAAACTCATTTTCCACTGTGACTTTCACAGTCAAAGTTCAATTTTCCACCAAGGGAGAAGACAAAAGTCAGATTTCCGCTATAAGAATTTGTTGGGTGATGCGACGCGCTCCCCTACCCACAGGTGGTTAATTATGTGGTGTTCCATGTTCACTAACAGTTATGGCTTTTGGTGCAATGGCAAGTGGGCCCTACAATTGGTATTAGAGCCTGGTTTTGGCCTGGTCATGGGTTCAAATCTCCCCGGTGCCTTCCCGACCCGTGTAAGCACCTGGTATGCACGTCGAGGGGGAGATTGTTGGGTGATGCGACGTGCTCCCCTGCCCACAGGTGGTTAATTATGTGGTGTTCCATATTCACTAACAGTCATGGCTTTTGGTGCAACGACAAGTGGGCCCTACAGAATTCTAGAGAATCTCTCCCAAATTTTAGCAAAGAATTAACATTGTAAGCATTGAAGATAACATTGTTGCAGATTGAAGACATGGATTATAGAGCATTGAAAGAACAATGGCTGAAAATTTTATTTTATTAATTTTGATTTTGTAGCAGTCATATAGAGCAGAATTCAAAAATTCATATCTTTTTACTCATTGATTATTTTTCCAATCGCTTCGGTCAGCATGAAGATAACTAAGTTTGGAAGAACATATTAAAAAATGAGCTTAATCCAACGGTGGCATAAAAAGATATGCCCCACAAAAAATGGCTTATTTTTACCTAGCAGAGCTATTTATTTTGCTGTCCACTCAATGAAGGAAAGATTTTGATATTGATTTAACATATTTAAATGTCAATTGTTAACATGTAATTTAAATATGTTAATATCTATCATTATTAACTTTAAAAGTTAATAAGCATATCAGTTTTCAAAAGGAAAAATATGACAAGTCAAAGAGACAAGATCAGTTACAAAATTGAAAAGTCACTGGAAGAAACCAAACAGTTGCTAGAGAATGTATTTATTGTAAAACCTTTTCCATTGAGAGGGGCTTCTTTTCTGCAAGGGTAGGTATTGCTAGAGTAGAGGGAAGATACTAGTTTATTTTATGCATTTCATTTCATGCATTGATTTCTGTAATAGATTTGGCCAGAGTTGCAGGCAAATAAAAATCAAAGCATTGTATTTGTTGTGTTCAAAACAAAGAAGAGTTTTGCTTCAAATCGAGAATTTGAGTATTATTTTCTGAATATATTCAATCAGAGTATTGTTGTGTTCAGTTTTGGACATTATCTTGCATCTTGCGTCAAATAATGAATGTGTTGTAGATCAGAGTATTTGCATGTATTCCTATTGCATAAATCTGAATATTAAATCTTCATTTCTTCATTGCATTCACATAATCTGCATCCATATTTCATTACCGATATCAAGAAGTCATAGGAGTTGTGGATTCTTGGCATTGGCTAGATTTAGGAGTTAAAATCTGCCTGAGTTAGTTCTGTCTGGGACTGGTTTGGTTTTCCCTCTTTTGTTCTCAGGTTAAGAACGTACCCAATTAGTTTAGGAATAAACAAATTCATTAAATATCATTGAAAATGGGTAAAAGCATAGATCTGTGTCACTGTTTGTAATACAAAAACCTATTTTGGTCAAATCTCATTTCTTTATCAAAACTCAATTTAAAAAAAAAACTAAAAATAACCTTTTATAGATTTCAGATTCAATATCATTATTATATAAATTTTTGAGTGTTTTGATCAGTTATAATATCAAAATATTATAAGTCGATATTTCAACATTTCAGAAGATGCTCTCTCAAAAATGAAAAAAAATAGTAAATCATATCAAAAAAATAAAAAAATAATATTTATCACTAGAGGAGAGAATCCTCTTCATGAATATGTAATTTTTTTTCAAGAAGGTATAGATTTGATAGGGAAGTTTTGACGGGAGGAAAAAACTATTGGATTCTGAAAAGGTCGAACTTGAGTACTTATAATAAAGAAAATATACATCAAATTTTTTTTTTTTTTTTTGTTCACTAGCTATACATGTCATCTATAAAATATTTTCAAATCAAAACAAAAAAAAATGATTTGCACATACCTATTTGACGAGAACTACATCCTATATTTTTTACAGTTAAAAAAGTGACTTCAAAATAAAATAAAATGAATAAATTCTTAGTCAAAAAAATTATAAAAATTATAGGCATAAAATTCATACAATTCTACACATTTCATCAATTTACATCATCTTCATATTTTAAACACAAATACCATTTTTTTTGTCATTAATGTTGAACTGTCACATTCTGATATCACATTTCTTTATAAAAGGTGACACATGTTTGTGCTTTTACCCTAAGGGAGCTGTACCTTTCAATTTAGAGAAAATCTATCAACCTCATGATAGATTATCCAACTGTTGGTATCAAATTGTTTCTCACAGGTTTAGGCATTTAAGAGTTACATTGGTAAGAACAATCTGTTTACCAACAGATTTTTGGTGACTCTGCTGGGGAAGTGGAAAAGAAGATTAGTGCTGAAGTTTTACTTCCTCAATTTTTATTATTATCTCTTCTTACAGGAGATTGGTGACTTTGTTATTAAAAGACCATGCCCATTAAAGTTGTGAAAGGAAGAAGGGCAGATCCTTCTTTGATTGAACTTCATCAAACACATGATCCAGTATTGCGTGATTTGTTTGATGCTTTTAGAGAAAGCATTACTCATGGGAGAAAAATGAATTTGAGCATTGAAGAAGATCATGCACAGGTCCTTTTATGGAGAAGTGTTTGTGCCAGGTATCACAAATTAAAGGAGCTGGAAATAAAATCAAAGTTATTGCACCACTGTAGAGAGAGGGTGTTGCAACTAAGAAAATAATTGAAGGTAGATAATGATGAGATTGCAGAAGTTCTGCACCATCACATCTCCTATAATTTTTTGGTCCTGAGCGAACAAGAGGTTCAACCAAGAAAGAAAACCAGAAGAAAACCCACATTCAAAGAGATAGAAGCTGAAAGTGATTTCAATTTACAATTTCTTTGGACTGCATTTAAACAAAGCATTGCTGAAGCTGAAAAGAAGAGATTAAGTCTCTCTGAAGATCATCAATCCACTATGTTGTTAAGGTGTGTATACCAGCAGTACTTTAATGTCCAAGACCAAAGAAAGGGGAGTTATGTTTCAGCAAATGTGCCTAAAGAAAAACCAGTAAATCAAGAACCAATGTCAGTTAATTGTTCAGTTCTTGGAGAGCAAGAGATGCCCCAGCTTCCAAAGGCACAAATTCCAATGGGCAAAGACACTCTTGATAGCGGCTGGGAAATGGTAAGTGAAATAGAAAATGAGGATTTGTCTATGGTTTCTTTTGTTCCCGAGGTTACAAGTTTCAGATTTGATGAAAATGATTATCATCTTTTACATAAAGTTTCTTTTGAAAATCATCCTTTGGTTTGTACACAAGCAGAATATGAAACTTTTAAGTTTGAAGAAGATGATATTAAAAATGATTTATGATCTTCACAAGTTTATGATGATCCTGTATTAGAATCATTTTCTTTTGACAAAAGTACAAAGTTAAACGTTCCCAACAAACTATGTATCGACGGAAAGGCTAGATCATGTTTCAATGATTATCAAATTAAGTCTGAAATTTTAGTTGAAGAAAAGGGTGTAAGAACAGATTTTGTACAAAGATCTTTAGTACCTTGCAATGTGTTGCAGCATCATGAAGATGATGAAGAGCTAGATTATATTTTTCTTTGTCATGAAATGGAAGTTAATCAATCTTTGGTGCTGGCCGAATGTAAGTCTTCTTCTACAACCGATTCCAGTATTGAAGTTTTAAATTTGGATAAAGAATTTTCAGATTTGATTGCTACAAAAAATGAAGAAGTTAATTCAGTTTGGGATGATCCTATGTGTGGTAAAGATCCATACTTTTTCAGTTTTGGTTTGGGTTCTGAGTTTTCCCTTGAAAGTAAGTATGGTGAATGTCAACGTGATGCAATAATTTTTCCAGAATTACTTGAAAATTCTGATTTTGTCAAACCTGATTTATCTTCTAAAGTTTCTATTATAAATGATCAAGTTGAAGAATGTGAGAGTGAATATGTTACAATCCTATTTTCAGAAGTTTGTGATTATTTTCCTGTACCAGATTCAGAATCTTTATAGCTTTCTTCCTCACAAAAAATGATTAATGGCGCAAGAAGTAATGTGCAAGTAGGCATTGATGAATCAGAAATATATGATGAAGGATGGTTGTTTGGAAAGAATTTCTGGGCCACATATTTTCAGCGTACCTCTGGATTCAGTTTTGATTATGATGAAGTTGCCAAGGGGAAATTTTTTTGGTTTAACTTGCTGGAGCATAATTTTCTTTTCCAGAAAGGTTCATACTTCTCCCTTCCAATTAATGGCCATGTGTGAGTTTCTTCCTGCTTGCTCTTTTTTTTGGTGAGGTCTCCTCACTTGTATTTGTAAATAAGCTTTTGTTTCCATAATTTTGGTGTGCGTAGCTTAATGTTCCCTGCATTCTCAGTTTTGGTTTTGCCTTATTCCCCTCCGCCCTCTCGGAAAGCAATCCTTTGATGGTCTTCTTTGTGCTTAGACTCTGTAACCCAATGGATAGGCACTTGTCTTTTGCTAGAGATTCTGGATTCTTTATGCACTTTGCAGCACATAATCCCCATTCAGAGCCAGCTGTAGGTGCACTTTTAGTACACCATTTTAAAAACTTTTAAAGTTGCCACCCATAAAGAATTTCTTAAAATTGTTCTCAGTGTGTTTAACAAAATTTCTATGAAGGATTGAATTATTTCTGAGTCCAGATATGCAAATGTGGAAGCAAATAGAAGTCAAAATTCATTTTTCCACCATGGAGAAGCACTTTTCTAATTTTTCGCAATGGAGAAGTCAACTTGGGATTTTCCACCAAAGAAAAAATGAAGTGTAGTGGAAAACTCATTTTCCACTGCGACTTTCATAGTCAAAGTTCAATTTTCCACCAAGGGAGAAGACAAAAGTCAAATTTTTGCTATAAGAATTCTAGAGAATCTCTCCCAAATTTTAGCAAAGAATTAACATTGTAAGCATTGAAGATAACATTGTTGCAGTTTGAAGATATGGATTATAGAGCATTGAAAGAACAATGGCTGAAAATTTTATTTTATTAATTTTGATTTTGTAGCAGTCATATAGAGCAAAATTCAAAAATTCATATCTTTTTACTCATTGATTATTTTTCCAATCGCTCCAGTCAGCATGAAGATAACTAAGTTTGGAAGAAAATATCCAAAAATGAGCTCAATCCAACAGTGGCATAAAAAGATATGCCCCATGAAAAATGGCTTATTTTTACCTGGCAGAGCTATTTATTTTGCTGTCCACTCAATGAAGGAAAGATTTTGATATTGATTTAACATATTTAAATGTCAATTGTTAACATATAATTTAAATATGTTAATATCTATCATTATTAACTTTAAAAGTTAATAAGCATATCAATTTTCAAAAGGAAAAATATGAGAAGTCGAAGAGACAAGATCAGTTACAGAACTGAAAAGTCACTGGAAGGAACCAAATAGTTGCTAGAGAATGTATTTATTGTAAAACCTTTTCCATTGAGAGGGGCTTCTTTTCTGCAAGGGTAGGTATTGCTAGAGTAGAGGGAAGACAGTAGTTTATTTTATGCATTTCATTTCATGCATTGATTTCTGTAATAGATTTGGCTAGAGTTGCAGGCAAATAAAAATCAGAGCATTGTATTTGTTGTGTTCAAAACAAAGAATATTTTTGCTTCAAATTAGAGAATTTGAGTATTATTTTTTGAATATATTCAATCAGAGTATTGTTGTGTTCAATTTTGGACATTATCTTGCATCTTGCATCAAATAATGAATGTGTTGTAGATCAGAGTATTTGCACGTATTCCTATTGCATAAATCTGAATATTAAATCTTCATTTCTTCACTGCATTCACATAATCTGCATCCATATTGCATTACCGATATCAAGAAGTCATAGGAGTTGTGGATTCTTGGTATTGGCTAGATTTAAGAGTTAAAATCTGCCTGATTTAGTTCTGTTTGGGACTGGCTTGGTTTTCTCTCTTCCATTCTCAGGTTAAGAACGTACCCAATTAGTTTAGGAATAAAGAAATTCATTGAATATCATTGATAAGGGAGCTATACCTTTCAATTCAGAGGAAATCTATCAACCTCATGATAGATTATCCAACTATTGGTATCAAATTGTTTCTCACAGGTTTAGGCATTTAAGAGTTACATTGGAAAGAACAATCTATTTACCAACACATTCTCAGCTATGGAAATCTCTCTCTCTTTTTTAAAGAATTTCCTTAATTCTTCCATGGCTTCTTCCAAAGAATATAGAATGAGGTGTATCTCATTTTCCTAATTTTCTATGATCTTCCCAAGTTTGTAGACTTCCATTTCTAGATCTTTTCTCCAAAATGTAAGGCTTCTCCTTATAGGAACCAGGTTCTGATACCAATTGTTGGAATTTACAAGTGGGAATATTTACTTTTGAGAGTGGGGGGGGGGGGGGGGGGGGCGGGGGGGGGGGGGGGGGGGGGGGGGGGGGTGAATTAGAAGTAACAAACTTTAACCTCTAAATTTTTTATTTGAGATTATTCACATGCATCTAACACATCTAATTAACATGAATGTAAAGACATGCATGAAAAAGATAACATAAGATTTTGGTCACCCAAAAACCCTCCAAAATGAGAAGGTATAACTGGGGTGGATATGACACCCACAAATTATCACTGCAACAATCTATAACTGATTAAGGTTACAAAGTTTGAGCATCAACAATGGTTTTCCCTGTTAAAGGCTTTACATCTTGTTAAAAGTGAGTTGGTTAAAAGATTTACAAATACTTACTTGGAATGTTACCTTGTTAAAGGTTCTACAAAATAGTTGTTAAGCCAAACTATCTTCATAGGATTTTCATTCTCCTAATATAATGGTTAGAAAGTATAGTAGAATGTGTTGACCTGATGACTTACAATATTCGATTGTTGATTCCAGATCCTTGTTCTGTCCAATCTGATATGATCCTTCCTGATTAGATATAACTCTGTTTATAGTACTGATGCTCTATTCTTGACCAACATGATTTTGCAATGTTGTTCTTCTCCTATGTCTTTACACCCCTTAAAACTTTGCTAGCATTTGCTCATGCATACCCACATGACCTTTTACTCTTCCATCCAACCACTAAATTATGGGGTTTTGACCTCCTTATAAAGGCTTAGAAACTTAGGGTTAGGTATGAATCTACAATCGAGATTCATTGTTCTTTTCCCACTCAATTCTTTACACTTTTCCTATTGGTTGCATGTTTTCTCCATTTTTCTAATTGGTTGCATGTTGATTGCATAGGGAATGTAATAGATTCGCTTTTATCTTTTAGATCCTTTGAGATTCATATTGAGTTAGCTCAAAAATGGTTTACATCTGTGTTTGTGAAGGCACAAACTCATATTATGTTGATTTTGTGTTAGACGACACTTACTGATTGCTAATGCTCAGCACATATAGGAATTTTGTCTTACTCAACTCCTATACTTTTCTCGGCATATATAGTTCACTCGGCTCCTATACTGGCTCGACATCTATTATCACTCGACACTTCAAACTTGCTTGGCGCTTGAATAACTTGACGCCTATTGAACTCTTGGCTCGACACATACTGTAGCTTGGCATCTATATTGTACTCGACATCAACTTAGAAATTTCTTAAGTGTGTTGACACTCAATTTTCAAAACCAATTTGAGACCAACAATATTACATTATATTATTAGCAATAATTTCTTTTATCATAGTAATAATTTGGATGATGATATATTATTGGGTATTATTATCAATATTATTTTAATCAATATTATTATTATAGTTATAATTATATTGTATTTATTAATATTTTTCAATATTATATTTAACTATATTATTATTAAAATCCATCTAAGAAATGGGCACATTGCAGTTTGCCCTTCCCAAAATTGCTTGTCCTCAAGCAATTAAATATTTTCTCCTTGTGATTTTATTATAGTCCTGCAACAACGATTTCAATTTTGGGATTAGATAGTTATAAATTAAATTTTAAATATTACAAGATTAGATTTAAATTACTAAGAATCATTTTAAAGAAGGAACTTATCTTGATGTAGTAGAACACTTGTGATTCTCCTCTTGCTAAGTGTGGCTTATTTTTTTGGATGAGTAAACCTTCAAAGATGTACAATCTTGTCTTAATTCATTTCTAAGAATTACAACATTCATTAGAATGTTCTATTAACTTCAAAACTCATTGCAAATTCCCTTCATCCAATCTTGTTCGAATATCCTTAATCTTAACACTTGTTAAGAATGTTCATGATGCTCGACACTCCCCAAGGATGTCCTTAAGTTTTCCACTCATTGAGAATGTTCCTAATTCTTGGCACTCACTAAGGAACATGTACTAAGATATATTTACACAAAGCATGCACAAAAAGTATATACATTAGTATATGAAGACACAATGCAGACACAAAGTATACACATTAATGCATGAAGACAGAATGCATACACAAAGCATACACATGTTAAAAGCTTTGGTAGGTTCATTCCTACTAATTATAATTTGAAATAAGCCAAGGTCAAGGACACATTTCACAAAATTTATATCTTGTTGTCTATGGGTGCTAACTAGCCTCTTCATAGATGGATATGCATCATATGTTAATACTCCAACAATAAAACATGTGTAAAATTATTAATAATAGTAAAATACTACTCAATCTTGTAAGTCTAAAATATAAGATCCTAATTCTCACTTTAAGTCCTTTCTTGAGGAGAGGTTGTGATCAGATGCTTAGTTCCCAGGGGAGTGCTTCTTGGGGATCTAATCAATAGAACAACTCTCCACTAAGCACCATATTCTCACATACTTCTCTCTTTAAGACCTTATGGATAATCAATCTTGATATATCCATCCTTCCTAGGAGAGAATTCTTTCTCATCCTAAGCCTTATGAATACCCACTCTGGGTGTATCCATCCTTCTTAGGAGATGTATTACTCATCCTAAGTCTTATGGATAACCACATGGGTATATCCATCCTTGCATATGCATTTATTTAATTATATGTTAGTCTTTCAGAGAATACTTGATTCCCTACCTTACTTCCTTAAGAATATTCCTTTATAGAATATCTTGCGAAGTCCTTCAAAGAGGTTATCTCTCTTCCTTAATTCCTTTTTGGAATTATTTCTATCCTCTTATAAGTGGATACTTAGAGTAGGATATATCTTCCTTTCATGGATCTCAATAGATTCTATGCTCTACAAGAATTTATAATTAACTATAAGGAATCACTAAATCAGTGATTGGTCTTATTTTTTATTGATATTTTTGTTGTGTCCTTTTGAGTTCCATCTGAATAGTGTTGAATTATCAATTCCTCTTACTTGAATCCTTCCACTAACTACTCATTTCTATTGATGTTATTTCTTTCGTATATGTTAACAAGTACATGTTATGCCTTGTTTGATCTAAGATGAATACTATGCGATATGTGTTAAATGAGTTATGTGCTCATTATTTTACTTCTTCTTTCACATGTCTTTGATGATGGAATTTTCTTTCTTATATGTTGACCCTTATTAAAGATTCTCCCTACAGGATGCTAAGATCATGCTCTGATACCATTGTAATGTCCCTTAACTAGGTCACGAGATGATCATAAGTAATAACCTTTCCACAACTTCTTTTCTCATGTCAAGATCTCTTTGTAACACAAGATCATTGTAAACGTTAGATGGATGACAATAGATTACACTTATTTATGATTTATCACCCTTAGAAAATGGATATCATTTGTCAATATCATCTTTGATAATTGCAATTTTCATCTTTACTATATAACAATTATTGGGTGAACCTTGTTATTATTGATATGGCTGTAAAATATGTTGGAAGTTTTTTGTCAGTTATCTGTTGTTGTTTATTGATTATTCTAGACATGCTTCAAATATTCACAATCTTGTGTATTGTGACGAAGCTAATTATTATTTCAAAATTATACTTAGTGATATAATTGGCAGGGTTGACTGTTGTCATTGATGAACTCATCTATAATATCCATCAAAGGATTATTTGACAATGATGCATGTATGCTCCTTTAAATGACAATTTGTCTCTTATCTGCCTCTATGCGAGCTTATGAATAAAGATTATATTATATCCCTCCTTTCCAATTGGCTGCGATTCCACAAATTGTTGATTTGGATTTAAATTTCATGCTCCTTCCTTACTATACCCTCTCCTATATGTTCTTTGACTAAATTATATAGTTTCAGAATTGATATTCTTTTTATATATGTATTCTCTAGTTGCCTTCGTTATCTTTTCTGCCAATTGGGAATGCTGACTGTACTATTATCCCATATATATTTGTGTAATAAGTAAATATTCAGTCAAACATGAACATATGAGTTTCGAATGATTGTACTATTGAGTGTATACATTATGTGGGTCTCATGTCGGTGGTAGTTAGCTCAGAGTATTATGTATGCGACTTGCTTGTGATTCCCCTTATCGTGATTCCAATATCTGTTCTTATTAGCTTGTATATAACTATTCTTAACTGTAGATATCTTCTTATTATTCTTTGAGACAATAATGTTATTTTCTTCTCCCAAACAAATCTGATATCTCTGAGCTTGCATTTAAAACTCATGCAATACTCAAATAACAAACATCAATAGGGTGGTCATTCGTAGCATAAAATTAGATATGGGAGTATGAGATAAGTTATAATTATTTTATTCGATTTGATAATATCAACTAATTCGCTCTGACTGTTGACTGTAACAACCCTTCAAACTTCTTATCACTGACTGTATTTCTGATTCTATGATCTTTTCTTATCATATCTCCAACGTAGATTCAAACTATATAATCGTGAAATAACAAGTTTCAATGTGACAACATGAGCTTCAATTGCAACCCAATTCCTTGTAATTGATTCCCGTCTGCCAAGATTAGATGCTTGGGTGTCTACCTTATCCACTAATATGCCTTCTTATCATTGGCTATGCTAGAAGAATAGTTCAGTGCATATATCATGAGGGCTGACTGTACATTGATGTGTAGCTCCTCCTTTCAATGAATGCATATTTTACTTCTTATGGCTCTGTAAATATGTTGACTTGAAGATACCACATGTATCGTCTCTCCACTATGATGTCGGTGGATTGTCCTTTCTTTATTTTCCCTCTCTGCCCATTCTTCCCTGTGCATTTCCTTTTTAATCGCTTTCATAATCCATTCTCGAATGGTCACATCTTTAGGATTTAATAGATATGTCTTAATTAAATAAGTTTACATCATAGCCTTATTTAATTATAATATATATTAAATTTAGCTATTATTTATCTAATTTCATATTTCATATTTATATTTATTTATTAGATCTCTTTTGATAGATGGGATATTACATTATATTGTATATAATATTATTAACATTATTTTCTTTCATCATAATAATAATTTGGATCATAATTTATTATAAGGTATTATTATCATTATTACTTTACTCAACATTATTATTATAGTTATAATTATATTTTATTTATTAATATTTTGTAATATATTTAACTATATTATTATTAAAATTCATCTTAGAAATGGGGGCATTACATGTAAGCTATGGAAATTTAAGATATAATTTCTGTTAGTTCAACATGGCTTGCATGTGATTAGTAGGAAAACCAAAAAGATCTACGATTATGATTGATGAAGACATAGAGCTCTATGCATAATGTTGTGTTTGGTAGACGTGGTTATTTTCAATATTGTTGGAGAGGGAACACAAGAAGCTTTTGATTTAGAATGGAGTCTTTATATGATAATATTCTTGACATATGTATTGGAAGAAATAATACTATAGTTTGCAAATGAAAGAAGACATAAAATTTGTGTATCACTTAAAATATTTTTAATATTATATATGTCATTTAACACAAGTGTGAAAATTGAGGATGAAGTCATTGTTCCTTGTTAATTGAAGATGGGTAAATGAAGTTTAATACATAAAACCGCACATAGGAAGCAATAAAAGCTAGGGCTTGACTCATACACATGGGAACATTCAATATCTGCATTCAAATCTAAGTCAAGGAGAAAAAAAAGTAAGAGAAAATGTTAGTGTTACAATAACAGGAAGAATATGTTTGCAAGATCTTAGAATAGCACAAGAAATGTCTATTAAAATTTGGTGCTTTTGATCATGTGTGGCCATATAAGAGTTAGTTATCTTCTTATATGGCATTATCTACTTAAAACAAGATTGATGCTGATTTTTTCTTATGGGAAATAGTATTTCTTGTAAGAGTAGTGAGATTGGGAGATGTGAGTTTCAAATGTTTAGTGATTTTGTAAAGAAATTAAGTGTACCAAAATTGAAAAACAATTTAATTTCCTTTATAAATTTGAATTTTGGAGGTTAAATCTTAATTACTATTACGATGGGAGTATTGAAAGAATTTAAGTGGTCACGAAGGATACAAATATTGGAACCTTTGTAGGCTGAAGGGAGTGCTAAAATAAATGAAGTAATAGTGATATCTCTTTTTTGATAGGTAATCGACCGAAGCCTAGATTGTGTATTATTCATTTATTATTACTGTTATGATTAATTATTATTATATGTTAATCTCAAATGGATTCGAACCAAAGACCTCCTTGATGAGAGGCTCACAATTTACCATTGTATTGTAGCCTCTTGCCTTAGGTAATAATGATATCTAATTAAATAGTTGGATTTTCTTATTTATGGTACCATTATTTGACTTGTGATTTTTTAAGAAAAGTATTCATAAGTCAAAGTTACTTTTACATTTTAAAATATTTGAATTTGGATTTGTGTAAAATTATATTTTTGGGAAGTAGTATAGAAGTCCAAATCACATAATCATAAAAGTAAGGGTGTTTTGGACATTCATATGTTTGGGAAGTGTTCCCTATAGAAGAAGCATCATATTTTGTGACAATATGAATGATTATTGATAAAATATTATATTGCTAGGTTCATGACAATCTTGCACCAACCAATTTTTTTAAATTTTTTTGGTTTCCTCTATATTTCAATCCTTGAGTTTCATTTAGCGCACCTTCAATTTGGATTGTTACCTATTGCATACCTAATGGCATTTTCTAGCATTGTATTGAATCTTTCCCTAGGTTTTCACCTTGATCTATTACTTTATGATTGCGATCTTATGGAGTCTTGACAGGACCTATCTTTTCTTCACATTTCACAACCAATTTGGGTTTTTCGATCTCATGGTGTAATTTTCTGATTAGCAAACCTTTGTTACACATATGTTGATGTTGCTAGGTCTATGGTTGACCTATTTGTGGGATCACACTTCATGTTACATTTGTTTAAGGGAGATACTAATAATTTGGGTCTTGACCTATTACCTTGGTGAACAAAATCTTTCGTAGGTCAATACAATGCTTGTAGAGGTATTGTATTGTGATGTAATTGATCCATAGGGAATTAGTACCAATTAGCTAATAATAAGAAAACCTTTTAAAGGTTATCATATAGGATCTCAATTAATAATCAAGCCTGCATGCCTAGAATGTAAGAATGCATGCGGCAAGTCAGTTGTAACTGAAATATGATAATGTGAAGGTTGATATGGTTTTCTCTCAATATTTTTTTGTTTCTTTTGTTGTGTGACTCGCTGGATTATTTCAAAAAATCTCTTTGAGGTCCAGGTCCTACTATTGTTGCATCAAATACATTCTAGAAAGATATTGGTAAATATTGTTAAAAGTAAACATGATATGTTTAGTACATTTAAGTATTTTAGAGTTTTGGTTAAAAATAATATTGGGATATGACATGAATAAATAATGGATTTAAGATCAAATCTTTGGAATTTGATAATTTCACAAGGAAGTTAGGATCTATTTTTGACTTTTCTAGAGAGAGTAATGAGTATGCCTACTAATGCAAATTTGAAGCAAGAGTTGTTGGAAAAAATAACCTATTCAACATGTTATATGATAAATTTATCTTCATTAATTGTAATATATTTTAAGACATCAAAATGGGTATGGTCATGTGTTATACTGTGATTAATCAAATTTGATCTTTTGTTGTTGTGATGCATATGCTCTTATTTTTTATGACCAACATTCTAAATTAACTCCCAATCCAAGAAATACCTCTCTATTGAATATGGTGATGAAATTAATGGATATAAATAGTATGATCCTATGACACACAAGTTTTTATATAGTAAAGATGTATTTGATGAATCTTCTCATCAAGTTAAACATGGTAGAAGTTGACATGATACATGAATAAGAATTACACTATCAACTTGTTTTCAATTCATCTTCTATAGAAACTAGAGCATAAAGAGTGTTAGAAATGTTTTAGAATAACTGGGGGAGGGGGGGGGGGGGGGGGGGGGTGGGGGGCGGCTTGGTGAATCAGTTATTCAAGGTCCAAATGTCCTTATTCAAACTTTTCACTAAGTATAGTGAGCTCATTCAACCGTTCATTCATCCAAGCTTTAACTTTACTAATTAGCAAGTTATTGTAAATCAACATGCAAGCATAACACATAAGAGATCAACACATAACAAAATGATTTATTTGGAAACCCAATTTGGGAAAAACCACTAGTAACATGCTACTCAATTCTCACTCTTTTGAAGTGATGCCTTGTAAAAGGCCTACCCTATTAAAGGCTTACAACACAATGCCAAATGTGACCTTATTAGAGGATTTAACCACATTGTTAGAAGTGGGCCTAGTTAAAGGACTTTAGAACATTCACTTAGAATGCCACCCTATTAAAGGATTTAAAAATGGCTATTACACCAACCTAAGTCCATAGGATTTTCATATCTAATACAATTGCTAGAGAGTATTAGTAAATCTTAACCTGACTACAAAATACAACTTATCTTGTAGATCTCATATCACTTCCTAGCTCATACCCTTGTCTGGCCTTCAATCTCTGCAACTTTGACAACTTGCCCTCCTTTCAAGCTTAGTCTCCCTGAGTCTCTATACTCAATGTACGAGTGCAATCATCTCTTCATGACCACTCGTAGATTTAGAGCCTCTGTGCTCTTCCTTCTCTTAGATGTCTCCCCCTTGATACCCTTCTAACTACTTTGTAGATTTGGCTCTTCAGTAGCAACAATATCAGCAACTCTTTGCTTCTTGGTCTATGACTCCTAAATAGAAGTCTTGGAGTTCCTTTTCCTGCTAGATTCTTCCATTCTTTATTTTCAATTTGGATGGATTAGGTAGGGTTCATTGCATCTAACCCATATTCTATTTCCTCTAGAAACTTCTTTAATAATCCTTTAAAAATTTCCCAAAAAATGGTTTACATAGGATTTTGTGCCACCAGCTCATCATCCTTGTCTTCCAACTCATTCACAAAATTAAATGTAACCATTATGTCAGCTCAGATTAGGCAAATCTTCATCATTTGAAATAATGCAACAACTCGACACTATTGAAATACTAGTGCTTAGCATATACTGTGTTACTCGGCATCAACTATGTTTTTCCTTATGCTCGGCACCTAATGTTCACTCAGCACCTGAAGATCACTTGGTACACACTAGAATTTTCTATTACTTAGGTCCAACTGGGAATTTGCTCGGCTTCAACTAACTTGCTCGGCATCCACTAATGATCTAAGTTTACTAATGTTTCTAAGTGTGACCAACCTCTGTATCCTTGAGAATGTTATCAATACATCATTTAACCATTTTCTTAACTGATCCTTGCACTTCATTACAACATCATAACTCAACCTTTCCCTTAGGTGCTCTTGTTACATCTTGTTGATCAAATCCTCTTCATCAATCAACTAAGTGATAGTACTTGGATCTTATAAGAAAATATCATCCCCAAAAATAATAGGTTTGACATCAATGACAAAACAATGATTGAAAAAATTCTCTTCCTTTTTTCCAACAATCTCCCCCTTTAATCTTCAACAATGAGCTTTTCAATCAGATTTCCAACAATCTCCCTCTTTGGCATTGATGGCAAACCAAATTGATCAACCATTAGACTCAACTATTCAACCACAAGCTTTATCAAGTTAGAACAGTAAGTCAAATGCCAAAAAGTAAATTGTAACTTCACATATCCTTCTACTATTTTGATTGCTTCATTTCAACTTCTCCCTCTTTGCTATTGTATCCTTGTTCTTTGTCTTTCTCCCTCTGTATCGCTCATCTTCTGCTGTTTTGATCAACCTCTGATTATTTCTATCAATTTCTCCCTCTATCTTCATTTGATCAATTTTTTGCTATCTCTCCCTCTTGATCCTTTTCTTGATCCTTCTCATGTTGGTTAGTTTCAAACATCTTCTCTCTCTCTTTGACAATAATGCCAAAGACATATTAGCATCCTAGCATGTAAATGTAGATTTTACAAGTTTATTCAATTTCTCCCTCTGTCACCTTGCTTGTGACTAATTTGAAATTTTAGCACTTCTACTACTTCAGGCATGAATCCTAAAGTAAACATCCTCAACATCAATGTGTAAAATCTTCAACATTCAGCTCATTTGATGCAGGGCATACTTGCTTTTGCTTCAAGTAGCCTTGGCTAGGGGTATCACCCCTAACTTACTTCTAAGATACTCAAAAGCATCTTTAGGTAGTGCTTTTGTGAAGATATCAACAATCTATTCCTTTGAGCCAACATATTCCATCTTCACTTATTTGTCTTCCACCAACTCTCCTACATAGTGATACTTGATTGCAATATGCTTGGTTTTAGCATGCATTACTAGATTCTTTGATATATTGATAGCACTTGTATTATCACAATAAAGTATCACAGGCTCAGTTACTTCTTCCTTCATAACTTGTAGCAAATTTTTGATCCATACAATATTGGTATAGTTTATAGCTGTTGCCACATATTCAGCTTCAGCAGTAGACTGTGAGGTGCATCTTTGCTTTTTGCTGGTCCATGTAATCAACCTTTTTCCCAAGAAAAGTTCTCCTCCACTGGTTCTTTTTCTATCATCAATGTTACCTCCCCAATCTGCATCAGTGTAGGCTTTTAGTTCAAATTTCTCACTCATCTTGTAGTACAAACCAAATTCATTAGTTCCTTTCAGGTATCTTAGTATTCTCTTTACTACCATTAAGTGATTTTCTCTTGGATTTGTAGAAAATCTTGCTACTATTCCAACAACTAATGCAATGTCTGGTCTACTATGTACAACATATTGCAGCTTTCCAATCATTGACCTATACAATGTCTAATTTACTTCAGTAGATTCATTATTTTTGGATAGCTTATGTCCTGTTGTCATTGGTGTGCTAACTGGTTTTGAGTCTTCTAACTCAAATGTTTTGAGTACCTCCTTGATGTATTTAGATTGGATCACAAATATGCCATGCTTCAATTTATGTACTTGTAATCCAACAAAGAATTTGATTTCTCCAAACATTGACATCTCAAATTCATGTTTCATTTGATCAGCAAAATCTTTGCAAAGAACATCTTTTCCTCCAAATATTATGTCATCAAAAGAGATTTTTGATATCAAAATGTCTTTACCTTCTTCAACTTTGATGTACAAGTTGTTGTTCTCATTTGTTCTCTAAAATCCTATCTTCACAAGATATTTGTGCAACCTCTCATACCATGCTCTAGGTGCTTGCTTCAATCCATAGAGTGCTTTGTGTAGTTTGTAGACCATGTCCTTGTTCTTCTCATCTACAAATCCCTCTAGTTGTTCTATGTAGGCTTCCTCTTCTAGTATACCATTCAGAAAAGTAGACTTTACATCCATTTGGTATACTTTGAAACCTTTATATGCATCATATGCAAGCAATGTTCTTACTCATTCCATTCTTGCACCAGGGGAAAATGTTTCTCCATAATCCAATCCTTCTTCTTGTGCATAGCCTTTACAAACTAGTCTATCTTTGTTTCTTTTTATCTCACCTTTTGTCATCAAGTTTTTTTTTGAACACTCATTTGGTACCAATCACATTCTTATCAGTTGGTCTAGGAACTAGAGACCAAGTTTTTTTCTTTTCAATCTGATCTATCTCCTCTTCCATGGCTTTATACCAGTCATCATCTTGTAGTGCATCTTTCACTGTTTTAGGTTCAACTTTGCTCAGCAAATATGATTCATTCCTCAATCTATTTCTTGTCATAGGTCTGGCATCCTTGTCACCAATGATTTGATCTATAGGGTGATGACTTCTCACATACTTGGCTAATCTTGGTTCAGTCCTTCTTTCCATGTTTGATCCTTCAGCTTCAAAGTCATTTTGCTCTTCTTCATCTAGAACTTCATCATTCCTCTCATGTATACTATTTTCAAAACCAGAATGTGCATTTTCTACATTCTGCAGCTTGGCTTTTGAATGCAACTCAGCATTCACAGGCTCAAACTTGGCAGATACTGAAGTTTGTTGTTGATTCCCAACTTGATTTGTAGCATTGTCTTCAACTGTCATTCCTTCATCGAAGTATACAAAGGATCTATAATCCTTTGATTGTTTGGAATCATCAACCTAAACTTCTTCATGCTCATCAAAATTTACATTTGCACTCTTCACAATCTTGTTAGTGTTGGTATTCAAAAACTTATATACCTTACTTCTAGTGGAGTATCCAAGGAATATGCCTTCATCACTCTTTGCATCAAACTTTCCATTTCTAGTATCTTTAAGAATATAACATTTACAACAAAATAATTTGAAATGTTTAACATTAGGTTAGTGACCATACCATAGTTCAAAAGGTGTTGCATTTGTACCTTTCTTGACTTGAACTCTATTTAGTGTATAGATTGTAGTGCTTACAGCTTCTCTCCAGTACTTTAATGCAACATTTTTCTCCATGATCAAGGTTCTATCATAGTCAATCACTAACCTATTCCTCCTTTCAGCAATACCATTTTATGGTGGAGTTCTTGGTGTTGATGTTTTCCTTTTAATACCTTTGTCATTACAAAATGTTTCAAACTCCTTTGATGTGAACTCACCTCCTCTGTTTGTCCTTAGGCATTTCACGTTCTTTCCTGTTTCCTTCTCAACTCTAGCCAAATACCACTTAAACATTTGAAATGCATCAGATGTTCTGGAATAATCATCTACAAATAATATTATGTATCTATCTCCCAAGTAGCTTTGTACTTCTATTGGACCACATAAGTCTGTATGGACTAGATCTAGTACTTCATTAGAAGTGTATGTTTTGCTTTTGAAACTAGACTTAGTCATCTTCCGTAGTTGACATTGTTTGCACATTGTGTTTTTAGGTTTCTTCACCTTGGGCAATCCTTTGACCTTCTTCTTCTTGCTGATGCTAATCAAATTATCAAAGTTAACATGAAACAATTTTTTATTCCACAACCACACATCATCAAGTCTAACAACAAGACATGTTGCATCTTCCATATCTAGGTAAAATAGATTACTCTTAATTTTTTTACCCTTTCCTATCAGATTTCCATCTGTGTCATAGATCTTGGCAATTTTGTTTCCAAATTCAACTTTACAACCTACATTGCCTAATTGTGATACACTCAACAAGTTGTATTTTAGTCACATGAAATCTTCTCTGTGAGCTTAATAGAACTTTTTCCTTTGATTTGAGATGGGGCATCATTACCAAATCTAACACTATTTCCATCATATTGAGTAAAGGTAATGAACTTACTTTTATCTCTTGTCATGTAATGTGAGCATCCACTGTCTATGATCCACTTGTCATTCTTGTTAACATAGGTAACTAATGTTGTTGCTTCATCTTCATCTTTGTATGCTTCATCCTTCATGGCTACATAGACTACTTCATCATCATTCTCATCAGAATCTTCTTCAACAATGTAACATTTTTTGCCTTTCTCCTTGTAATCTTTGCTATCATCTTCTCTCTTGTTCCTGTAATTGTTTCCTTCTTTGTACTTCTTCTTCTGTGGACATCTTGCAGCAATATGACCTACTTCATTGTAATTGAAATATATAATAGGGATCTTACCTTTGAATTTACCTTTGCCTCTATGGAATCTCCTAGCCAGTAGTGCTTCCAACTATTCTACATCTTCCTCATCTATGCTGCTATCACTAGATGCATGATTTCCTTTTCTTCTTTTCTTGTTTGATGTGTCTTCCTCAATATCTTTTATTGTCATCTTGGCCTTGAAGGAAGGTTCAAGGTTCTTAGGTTTGTAATTGTCAAAATTGGATAGCTCAAATGCAGTAAGTCTTCCCACTATTCCTTCAAAGGTTAGTGTGTTTCCTTGTACACACCTTAGCTCTTGGATGGCTGAAACTCTAATGGCATAGATAGGGACAAAAGTTCTTAAGTATTTTTTGATGGTTATTTCTTCTTCTAATTGACCACCTAGACTTCTTATTGCACTTACCATTTCTTTCATTCTTGTAGCATACTGAGCAACATTTTCACCTTCCTCCATCTTCATGTCATCAAACTTTCCTCTTAGGCTTTCTCTCTTTTCTCGCTAGAAATTTTGATCTCCTCCATAGATTTTTGATAAGGTTTTCCACATCTTGAATGCAGTGTCACAGTCTTTGAGGTCATCATATTCTGCATAATTAAGTGTGGAGGCAATCTCTAGCATTGCTTGATTGTGCTCCTTCTTTTTGTTCAAATCATCTGCAATAAGAGGTCCTGCTGGAGTTACATGTTCTATTCCAATTGAGGTTTGTGCATAGTCACCTATTGATCCAAGGTGCAATTTCATTAGACTCTGCCATGCAGAAAAGTTGTCTTTGTTGAGCTTGGGAACTTCTCTCTTGGACATCTTGATCTTCCTGCTTCTAGTACCTTGAAACTAAATAAGTCGATGGCTTTGATACCAATTGTTAGAAATGTTTTAGAATAATTGCGAGGGGGGGTGGGGTGTGAATTAGTTATTCAAGGTCCAAATGTCCTTATTCAAACTTTTCACTAAGTATAGTGAAATCATTCAACCATTCATTCATCCAAGCTTTAACTTTACTAATTAGCAAGTTACTATAAATCAACATGCAAGAATAATACATAAGAGATCAACACATAACACAGTGATTTACATGGAAACCCAATTTGGAAAAAACCACTAGTAACATGCTACTCAATTCTCACTCTTCTAAAGTGATGCCCTATGAAAGGCCTGCCCTATTAAAGACTCACAAAACACTGTCAAATGTGACCTTGTTAGAGGATTTAACCACCTTGTTAGAAGTGGGCCTAGTTAAAGGACTTTAGAACATTCACTTGGAATGCCACCCTGTTAAAGGATTTACAAATGGTTGTTAGGCTAACCTAAGTCCATAGGATTTTTAGATCTAATACAATTGCTAGAGATTATTAGTAAATCTTGACCTGACTACAAAATACAACTTATCTTGCAAATCTCAAATCACTTCTCAGCTCATATCCTTGCCTGGCCTTCAATCTCTGCAACTTTGACAACTTGCACTCCTTTCAAGCTTAGCCTCCTTGAGTCTCTATACTCAATGTACCAGTGCAATCATCTCTTCATGAACACTCATAGAAGCAGAGCCTTTGTGCTCTTCCTTCTCCTAGATGTCTCCCCCTTGACACCCTTCTAACTACTTCACGGATTTGGTTCTTCAGCAGCAACAGTATCAACAACTCTTTGCTTCTTGGTCTATGACTCCTTAAATAGAAGTCTTGGAGTTCCTTTTCCCACTCGATTCTTCCATTCTTTATTTTAAATTTGCATAGATTAGGTAGGATCCATTGCATCTAACCCATATTCTGTTTCCTCTAGAAACTTCTTGAATAATCCTTTAGAATTCACCCAAAAATGGTTTACATAGGATTCTGTGCCACCAACTCATCATCCTTATCTTCCAACTCATTCATAAAATTCAATTAGCCATTATGTTAGCTCAGATTAGGTGAATCTTCATCATTTGAAATAATGCAGCAGCTTGGCACTATTGAAATATTGGTCCTCGACACATACTGTGTTACTCAGCATCAATTGTGTTTTTCTTGATGCTCGGCAACTGAAGATCAATCGGCACCAACTAAGAATTTTCCTGATGCTCGATACTTGATCTTCACTCGGCACCTAAAGATCACTTGGCACACACTAGAATTTTTTGTTACTCGACTCCAACTGGAAATTTTCTCAACTTCAACTAACTTGCTTGGCATCCACTAATGATCTAAGTTTAAGCTTTGCATATCACCTTGTTACAACTTCTTCCTCCAATGTTTCTAAGTGTGACCAATTCATCCTTGAGTATGTTATCAATACATCATTTAACCATTGTCTTAACTGATCCTTGCACTTCATTACAACATCATAACTCAACCTTTCTCTTAGGTGCTCTTGTTACATCTTGTTGATCAAATCCTCTTCATCAATCAACTAAGTGATAGTACTTGGATCTTATAAGAAAATATCATCCCTACAAATAGTAAGTTTGACATCAATTAAAAAATAATGATTGAAAACATTCTCTTCTTTCTTTCCAACAATCTCCCTCTTTGATCTTCAACAATGAGCTTTTCAATCAAATTTCCAACAAAGAGAAGTTTATGAAGATTAAGATGTGAATGCCAAAATATACTAGAAAAGATAGAAATACCACAATCATCTCTAAATATATCTACATGATTTTTAAAAAATTCCCCTTGAAAATATGATGATTTTATTTCATCTATTGCTTTGATTTTTGATAATGAGGAAGCAAGGTAAACAAAAGAAACTAATGGTATTAAAAATGCCAATGAAAATAATAATTCAATAAGAAATGAATTCCTTAGAGAAGAATAAAACATGGGACTCGGTAGAACATCCAAAGGGAAAGAAAGTTGGTGGTTGCAAATGGGACCACATATTAAAGAAGGATGTTGATGATACAACTGAAGAGCACAAGGAAAGATTGATAGAAAAATGACATTTTCAAAAGGAAGGTCATGATTAATTTCATCTATCAATAAACTCATTTTTTTTCCAAGTTTTATTAGCATGAGTTGTATAACTTGATCTTGAGTTAGAGAAACTAGATGTTAAAACTTGTTTGCATGGATGTTTGGTAACGAGATTTCTATGAAACAAACAAAAGGGTTTGTTTTGAGATTGCTATAGAAATTAACTAGACAATGGTTAGAAAGTTTGATTCCTTTATAATGATATTAACCAAAGAGGGAATATGACCATAACGTTTATTTTCAAATGTTGGGAAATTATTTATTCATTATCTTATCATTATATGTTGATGATATTCTTGTAAAGTAAGTTAAATAATAAATTGGATATGATGTTTGATATGATAGAGATAGGAGCACCAAAACAAAATTCAGACATGAATTACAAAAAGATTAGGAATATTGTAACCTTTGGTTATCACAACTAAAACAAGTGGAGAAGATCATCATTAGGTTTGATTTGTAGAGTGTGAAATTGATAAATTTCCCTTTGGATTCCTATTTTAAGCTTTTTAAAAATTTATGTCCTAGTAGTAAAGAAAATGATTATATGCTACATATACCATATACTAATGCAATAGGAAGTTCAATGCACATGATGGTAAGTACAAAACCATATGTTCACATGTAGTTGATGCTTTAGTGGATGCATATAAAATCTAGGTAAAGGGTATTGAGAAATATTGCAATGGGTGCTTGCATATCATAGAGGCCTATATGATTATTATATCACCTATAATGGTTGCAATGATTTTAAATGTGGTTAATTTGTTTCATATTTTTTTGATGATTTTGAAAAAAAGAGATATCTACTTCAAGTCATATTTATTCTTGTGTAGGGATATATTTGTTGGATGTCTAAGCTTCAAGAATTTTTTTTAATCCAAAACTTATTGAAGTAAACATCAAGAGCTTTAATAAAAAAAAAAAAAACTAAAAAACTTCCTCACGTCAAGAGAGAAACAAGAAAGAAGTGCTAATCCAAGAATATCATGAATACAATAGGAAAGAAGAGGTTGTGTTTATAAAGACAGACTGAGAAGGATTATAAAAGCTTGACATGTGCAATGATCTATGTAATTATATGAGTGTTGATCATAGTAACTAAAAGTAGTTATCATAGAGATTCTTCTGATAACTCTAATGTTTTCATTCAAACTTGTGATAATTTTTTTTTATCTTTCCAATGGTTCCATATCCTCTCCTATGGAAGTTTGTGGTGAATTTTTGGATACTATTTTCATTGTCATTAGTACTTACAATCAATTTCAAGTAAAAATTTGTCTTTCTTGGCATACCTTTATGAAATTCATGGCTTATTTTATTCATAAATACCTTAAGTTTTTGTATAATAGAGAAATCATGACTATTAACCATAGTCTTTATTCCCCTTCTATACTTTAAGACTCTATCACCCTTGATGTATTTTAGTCTTGTATGCCTTAGCCACCTTCAGATCATCTTAATCATGTCTTCCAATCATATAAATCTTGGAAGATTAATGTTTTTTTGTGAACTTAGTAAACTTGAAGGATGATCTTTATTATGGCCTTATTCCTACACCATCTATTCCACTTATAAATCACACTTATCTTGTTCCTTCTATCTCTCAACCTACTATGACTCCTTCACTTATTCCTCTTAAAGAAGAAAATGACCCTATGTTTCTTGATCACATTCTACCTCAAATATTTAGTAAAACCATACATAAGTGACATTTTTGTGATTATTTTGGAAGGTCTCAAGCTAAAGAATGTGAATGTGTTTTTCAAAATATATCTTCACTCGATACACCTCCTCATACTTCAGTTTCCTTTGACTATCCCATGATTGATCTTACAAAGGAATTAAATATCGATAAAGTTAAAATGAACAAACATGATGATTCTATTCATATCTTGAAATCTATTATGATTAATTTGATGAAGAAGATACTCTTGATGATAATGTTATTGATAACAACATTGATAGTCATGCTAGTGATTCTTATGATATGTATGAAACTATTGATATTGATCATAATTTACTATTAACTCTTTCACAACAATTATCTATCACTCCTAGTAATGAATATAGTGATGTATCTTCACAACATGGTCATTGTTTGGAATTAGCTATTGTTCCTTCTATCATGGATTGTGTTATTCCTCTTGTAATTTGTCTACCTTCTCTAAACACTACAAACCAAGATGAGGAGAAGAAAAATCACTTGATTATCTCCTCTTGTGTAGCGTATTTTATGTGTTTACCTATCATAATATTTTGCTCCCATGATATGCTCCATGTTATATCTTGTTTAGGTTTCTTTAAACGATCTTTTTTACTCTATTGTCACAAGGTGAAAAATGAATTTAAATATTGTAATCATTCTTTTATTCGTATCTCAATTATTCTTTATATTTTTACATGTTATGTTGTGCATGTGCAATTGTTCATAAAAATTCCTTTGCAATTGTCCACTTGGTATAATGCAAAATGGTAGCACCTATTCTTTTTGGTCTTTGTGATGTGGTCTAAAAAAGATTGTTCTTTATAACTCTAATGTGTCTTTACTCCATTGATTTTTAGTTCTACTTCCTTTGGGGAACGATGATATTTAATTTTGACATAATATTACATATATTATCATATGTTCATAATAACCCTAAAGTTGGTAGATCCCTATCATGTTGTTTATTGTCATGTATTGATTTCCCTTAGGTTTTCTTTCTTGGGGTCTTTTTATAGTGGAAATATCTTTAGTGGATCCATATATGATCCAATAAAGCCATTTCTCCCATTAATAAACTTGAAATTAGTTTTAATATGGGAGCATAAACTCACATTTTTTGCACACATGCATTATTATTGATACTACTTGACACTTGCATCCCTTATGGACATACAACCCTTAAAGACTAATTCCCATATTTTCTCTCAATAACTTATGGAAATAAAATCCTTAAGGTTTGATCTCTCTTATTGTACCCTTTTTTGGACATACAATAGTGAAGGATAGGTCCTAGATGGATTGACTAATGTTCCAAACAAACCTTGCTAGACTTTAAATGTCATCTTTTGCAACACTTTTCTTCATGTTGTCCATAGTAAGACATACAATCTTACTAGGAACACTTTTTATTTTTCTTTGTGTGATTCATAATGAGGAATAAAAACCTCACCAATACTAAGTAATTATCTCTCTTTCTTTATCTCCCTCTCTCACAGCAACATCTCTCTTTCATATTAGTCTTGGATTTAATAAGGACTTAATTCACTTGGGGGCATTATGTTCCCTTGTCTCTTTAAATTTGATAAGACCATCTTATGCATTGCTCTACTTTCACGTAACCATGATCTTGTATCATACTTCCACTACATTGGGGTCTAAATATACCATTTTAAAAAGTAATGACTTATTTAATGTACTATTTGAGACTATTTTATCCCTCCTTAGTGTGTCCCTTTTTATCTAGATCTTGCATTACATTTGAATTGAGATCCTTTATTTTCCATTAATCTTGCTCAAAACTCTATGTTGGCTCCAATTTTTATGCACAATTTCTCATTTATTCATCCATTTACGTAATTAATTCATCTATCTTATTATTGTAAAAGTTGAGGTAGGATTTAAAGTTAATAAATCCTCCTTTAATTTTTCCTATAGAATCTAATCTATATGCATCCTCGCATATTTCATTTACTTCAATCACAAAATTCACCTACGTTTTCCCTGGGCCCTATCTATTAAAAGCTTATAGATTTTTCATTGCACCAAAAGATCAAACCATTAATTGTCAATACAACCAATCTAATTATTGAACATAAGAGGGAGTTCATCCATAGCATGAATTCTAAAGGGAAATGTTAGTAATTAGTTCAAAAATTCCTGTCTCAATGTTACCTGAGGAGATTTGAACATGTGAGCCAACTTTGATACTACTTGTTAGAAGCTAGAGATGTTGTTACATCAAAAAATCAATTAGTCAATTCTAGATACTAGTGCTAGACTTATATAACACATTATGTTTTTAAGTCATGTCATGAATCCCAAATTTGAACATGATAGTCAGTCCAACACTATCCTAGTAAATTCAAGATTTAGATGTTTTTTCAATCAATTTTATTGTGCATCTTTCTAATTCATCCTGAACCCCTTTATACTTTATTACTTTCTGTACATTTTCCTTGAAACATGTGCCCTTCTATTATGGGTCTCCTAGGGGTGACCTATACTCTAGAAGTCCCCTTTCTAGGGTTGTGAGCCTGGTGCAATATTTCTTTATCCTTTCCCACCTTGTGGAGTTAGCTCCAAAAAAGTGACACCCAAAATCATGATAAAAGGGAGTCTTCACCTTTCATTTTGAAATCCATCAACATCTATCATATTTTTACAATCTATTATACAACCACAAGTTCTCAAGAAAACCACCTACAGGAAATACATTGTGCATTCAAGGAGTTCAATCAAGCAAGCATTTTCATCCATGAAGAATTAAAGAATTTCCTTCCACAGATAAAATTCCTCTCTCTATAGGAAGACAATCAATTGGCCATTAAGGGAGGATATCTATGTCATTATTATTTTGTCTTCTATAATTCATGGAAAAAGTTGACCTATTGCATAAGGGAAGGCATCCTACATTCTACTTCTACATTCTAACATACATGCAAACAAGTGGACAATTTTGTGGATAGTGGATTCAAATCTGTCCATGAAGGTTTGAAAGTCAAGGTGAATATTAATATTTATCTTGTTTTACATGGTTTAGTTTATTCATTTCAAGGTTAATTTCTAAATAAGGGCTTGATTAAGACAAGTTACATCCCCCAAACAATATCTTTGTTTCTTGTATGCAGGTGTAGGTTTGGGAAGCTATAGACCCAAAAAATTAGATTTCAGAACATAACTTTTGTCACAAATCCAATATCTCTATTTTTATGCATCTTTTGTATAGGCTAACAAAAAATGACCTATACCAAGTACAGGTCTCCCAAGATAGACCTATTCCTATATCTATGAGTTTTTTGCATCTAAGAGTTATAGGTCTCTAGATACTAGATCTTAGGTTGTTTTTTATTCTAATATAGTACGGTATAGCTATTCAGATATGAAAGTACAACCTATACTATCCCTCAAGGTGAGCTCAAATCCTTTCTTTCTCCTTCATAACACTTATTTTTATACAATAGATCATGTGTCTTGTTGTTTTTCATTATATTAGTCATTGTTCTACTTTACTTGCATTCATATCACATTTATTTACATTAGACAAAAATACAACAAAGAGATCTTGGAATTAATGCGTCCTCTTATCGACAAGTCTTGCATTAGCATCCCTACATCCATTTGGATAATGATGACTTACTTTTCTTCTAAAAACGAGTCTACATTTTATTGATCTCCTTGTCCTATTTTTCAAGTGTAGAGTGTAAAAGTAGCAATCTACCATTGGTTATCATTTTCCCCTATACATAGCTATTATAAAAATTAAGTTATGCTTTATAAGGTGAGTGTCACTTTTAAAAAGTGTTGTTTATAGTTCAACGTGCTAGTTTTTGTAGGACATAGACAAGGGGATTCAAATTAATTTTACAAAATGGAAATATGTATCTAGAATTTAGATAGAAAATTCTGAGAGACTCTAATTTAAATCATCTTCATATTTGTAACAATTTAGTGGAAATATGCATCTGAATATGAAATTTTCTTTCAAAATGAATATTTTAATTTACAATTAGGAAAAAAAAAGTTTATTCCACTATTGTGGGACCAGAAAAATACACAAATAGTTTAACAAGGTTAATCCAATACACAACCAAGATGAGATAATCCCTAAGGGAGATGTTTATCCTTGTAGCTCAAGTAAGCAATGGAGAACATACAAAATATGAGATTACAGAATACACAAGGGAGATGTCTAACCTTGCAACAAGAGTAAGAAAAAATTGAAATACAAAAATAAACTTAGAACAAAGAACAAAATATGGAAGAATGTAATTGGAAGCAATATACAACTGTAAGCAAGTTTGTAGCGGACCATCCCTCAAAATTGTAAACCTAAAATTCTAATTTCTTCCAACTACATTAAGCAATTATCACCTTTGCCAAATATCTCATGCTATCCTTGTTAAAGTGTTAATTTAATTTAATTTATTAAATTACCTTTACTCCCTTCCTAAGATTTTCCTTTATGCACTTGCATTTCCATTTAATAATTAATTAGTAATTATTAAAAGTCATTTACTTCTTAGGGTTTCCCTTTTAGTTTTTTCAATCTCCTTCTATAAGGATTGATCACTTGTAAATATCTCTCATTCTTTCAGTTTGATAATATAATTTGTATATTCTCAAAGAAAAAACCTTGCCTCTTCTTTGTCTTTTCTTCTCTGTGACAGGTTCTTGCATGCAGGTGTTCATTAGTTTTTGTGGATTTGTATTGCTCAAATCCTTCATGGTATCAAAGCTTGACCTATTGTAGCTTGTTCTTATTTGGAGAAAAAGAGGAATAAGAGTTTGACATAACAGATCAAGTTTTTTTTTGGCTCTTTTTTGTGCAAATAGGGGGTCTTTAAATTTTAGAGCACTTTGAGGCTAAATAAAGGTCACAGTTGGATTTAGATGAAGATGTCAAAACCCCCATTTTCATATAAAATTAGTAGATTTTGGACAATGTTGACTGGGGAAGAAAAATTGAGATGCAAAAAAAAATTAAAAGTCAAAAATATTTTTTTATTAAAAATGTGTTGCCAGAGAGCCACTTAGCACTGCTCGCCCAACATCGTCGCTCAACCTTGCGTCGCTACTCCACCCAACTTGCACTCTACTCTAACGCTCAGAAGTGCCACCATTCCTCCATCAACGGGTCACTCAACTCCCTCCACTATCCTGTGGTCATATGGAAAGGCCAGAGGGCTTAAAACTTAACCCCTAGGTAATTTTTATGCTCCTTTTTTTTGTAATTTTTTTACAAATAAAGGATACCTTTCAGTTTTTTTGTTATAACTTGAGCATACAGAGACATTTTTTAGATTTGAAAGAAGTGCCAAAAAGCTGAGTCAAAGATGGACATGATGGTGAAAGTATTTTTTGGATTTTTTTCTAATTTGGTACCTATTTTTTCTCAAATTCAAATTATTCTTTTTATCTTCTGGGGGGCTCAACTTGCTCATTTTAGCTCTATTTTTTTATTTGAAAGAAGCACTAGAAATATTTTCTCAAGAAATTTCCAGATTCTCTATCATTTCACTAGTATTTATTACTAGGTATTTGTAATACTCAGCTGAAGTCTTTTTACTCTATTCTTTTATATGCATTCCTTCTACAAGTTGGGGTTCAGTTTTTTACATTGTGGGGGGGGGGGGGGGGGGGGGGGTTCTTTCATTATTTTCTATTACAATATCAATATATCAAAAAACTTCAAAACACTTTGTTAAAGAAAGGCCGAGACCTCTTCTTGTCTAGTACTTTTAAACCCACATAACTATCACACATGGAAATCTGCTATGCAATGACTTCTTTGTTCAAAGGGTTTGTGGTCTTGTTTAGATACAATGCTACTAGTATTTTAGAGTCAATATTAGAATTTGCAACACATGAATAAGATGGATGAAGTCATGGGTCTAATTTCTTTTAGTGTTTTAGACAACTTACAGTTTCATCTTGATAAGTGTTCCACTCCTCAAGAAATGTGGGACAAATTCAAGGAGTTGTTTGGTACCATCAACTAGTTCAGAGCACTTCAGATTGAGGTTGAACTTAATTCACTTGTACCAGATGTTTTTCCCTTTATTGAGGACTTTCTCATGAGGTTTAAATAATAGAGAACTTTGTTATTGGGATGCAAAAAAGAGAAGATAGATAAGGAGTATCTCTATCTAATTCTATCAAAGCTTCGAGGAAACTTTAAGATTTTCTCTTCTACCTTCCATTCCATTGTTCACATGTTGGAAATGTCTTGAGGCTTCTATCTCCATTCTGGGAGGAGGTGAGGATTACATTTCCTCCTAGTTCTGCCCCATCTAGACTAACATCTCATTCTTTTTTTTCTATATTATTGTAACAAACATATTTTCATAACAAAATAAAGGTAATCTAGCAAGAGTTTTCCTCAACTAATTATTGAACAATATACATTGAATTCCTTTTCATGAGACATTAACTACTTTTAACTACTAACTAGTATCTAAGATAGCAAAGCTCAACTAAAATAACTGTAATAACTGTATATGCTACTTTAGTATGTTAGAAACAATAAATTAAAACAATCAAAAAGCATTTGCATACTAATTTAGAATAACTTCATGAGAGACAAAGTGAAGTCCTCAAATGAGAATATGAGCCATGGATAGGCTCTCTCAATGAGGATGATCACTTGATGTAGAGGTGTGTCTAATAGCTAAGATGGCTTGATTATGTATGTATGCTCAAATGCTCAAATGGGCTTCAATGGAGGATTTTTGATAGATTTTGGTGAATGGATTTGATGTAAAAATGGCTTCTCAAAATGGCATTATGGCTTTACTTTCTAGATTAAAATGACATTACTTTGTTATTATGGGTGATTGTGTTAAAATGGCTTGGGAGAGGATTCTTTAAATAGGCAAAGGGCTGGAGGGATCAAGGGCTAGAATGCAAGGATGGGAGAAAGCTTATGGAAGGTTTAGATTGAATGAGAGGAGAGCACATGGATTGTGCTTCCTTACAACCAATTAGGGAGTGACACATATCACAGGGTCATTGGTTAGAGCAAGAGGGGTTGAGGGGTCAACAAAAGAGGCTCAAATCTCATAAAGACCCTCATAATGGCTTGTAAGAGCAATGAATAGGCTTGTAAGAGTCATTTATGACTTTTTAGGCTTCATAAAGTTTTATGGTTGGGATATTTGTGAGAGAGTTGAGATATTTTGACTTGGGTTGGATTAAGAAAGTCTTAAGCTTGACTTAGGAATGTGCAAATGATTAAGGCTTGGATTAGGCTTGGGTTAAGATTAGATTAGGCTTGTTAGAGATGGGGAAGTGGATGACATTTAATGAGGGTGGGTGAAGGAGGAGATATTTGTTGGCTTTGGCTTGGGTTAGCAAGTCTTAACCCATGTTTAGGGAATGTGACAAGGTTGGGGGGGGATTAGGATTAGGGTCAAAGATAAGGATTGACATCTTCTAGAAGAGTCTAGGCTTTGGATGAGGATGAAGACTTTCTAGAAGAGAGTCTAGATCTTCCTAGGATGAGGATAAATAAGGTTTTTAGGAAATAAATAAAGTTTTATTTATTTCAAGGGTTTGGGTTGAGGAGATATTTATTAAAATATTTTTAATAAGCATGAGGATTAATATTTAATCTTAATTAAATATTTTGAGTTGGGATTAGGGGTAGGAAATGATGGGATTAGCCTTTAATCAAAATTAAAGAAGGATTAGAAGATTTTGGAAGAGGTTAGTGGTCTTAAGGAAATTGGCCAAGTTTTGGGCAAAAAATAAATAAATTATTTATTTTGGAATTTTTGGTCAATTTATTAATTAAATAATTAATAAATAATGAAATAATGTTTAAATAAGATTTAAACATTTTTAGGAGGGATTCCTTAATTAAATATTTTTAATTAAGATAAAGGGATTTAATGGCATAAAAATAAATAAATTAATTAATAAATGATGATGTCATCAAGGACTTTTTCAGAAAATAAAAATACTTTATTTTCTAAAGGATTTTTTAGGTGTCTACAATAACGATTAACTAAAAATAACTATGATAATGTTCAATAGAAACAACTATAAATAATAATTTACTATATTTCCTTACATACAAGTAAAGTAAATGCATATAATGAAATAGAAAGAAGAACATATGAGAGTATTTGGTGAGTCTTTAATTAGTTGTGCAAGCCTTGACTTTTGGTAAGAGGAGAAGCATTAACTTTGGCTTAATCTCCCAACTTTGGACCATATTTATCGCCACACAATCTATTGAATAGAAAGGCCCTCCCTACCTTGGGATCAAGCTTGGAATACTTTTAGTCCAACAACCTGACCATTCTGGTGTTTAGAATGACATCAAATGATCATAGATGACAAACATGTCTTTAATGACCTCGACCAAGGTTTTTTGATGGGTTCAATGACCTGATCACCACCACTCGACTTGACAATAAGGGAAAAATATTATAAAAAAGCATGAGCTATTAAATGAAATTAATTTAAAATTGTTATGCCATGTATGACTTTTATTTCCATGTCATTGCAGAGTCATCTGACCTCTTCACCTTTTCCATGGCTTTCTAGTCGGTGAGTCCCAGGTGCTTGAATCTTAGAGAAAACAACTATGTCTGTTGATCTTGAACTGATATAAGAATATTATATGTCTCTGACTCATCACAATATGTAATTCTGAGAAATGTAATCTTTAAGACTTACAGAATAATTATCATTTGATTCTTACTTTCAATGGTATAAATAAAATATGATGTCAGGTCATGGATACTTGTCTTTTATTCATCATAAAAAGCTCTATCCTAGAGAGGGTCTAAGTGATGATATTTAAGAAGCATCATAATCTGAAACTGTATCTTACTGATATAATAATTGGAATAGAGTAATATCTGATAATAAAACAAATAGCAATACTTGGAGTATGGACAATCACATAACCTAGTAAAATCTAGAAATAAAATGGAGTCTTGCTGGATGCTATCAATCAACCTACTCTTCATAGAAGAAATCTTTAAGCTTGATCCCAGTGTGATTATCAATCACGTCTTCAAAAAATTATCAATATAAAAGGAAAATCATGTAAGGAATATGTAATGATTATCAAGTGGTAATTTGTAAAGATATAGTGTGATATCTGTAGAGGTATCTAGTGATATGGAAAGAAGTTAGGTGATATGAAAAGGAAGTCGGTGATATGTTTTTTCTCTCCATCTCTCTTGGCTTCATAATATAAGAAGGTATCAAAGTCTCTTTGGCTTCCAAGAAGCCATAAATCATAAAGAAGAGACTTGGCTCTTGGTTTCCAATAAAATATGCCAAATGTTCATTTCGGTTTTTAGCAAGAAAAATGAATAAATATGGAAAAAGATTTGAATGTTATAAATTGAGGATAAGTTTAATTTACATCTATTTACTTGCACATAGATATACTTATGAGGTGACATCATATTATTTATAAAAATAATATTATGGTGTCACTTCATTCCTATATCTATGTGCACATACATAGGTATACATTATAATGATGTGGTGGAAAAATCAATCAAAAGCCATTTGAGGTACACATCATTTTTAATTACAAATAGTAATTTTTCTTTAAAATGTTTATTTAATAGCTCATGTAGGTTCATCAATTGTATCCTTTTGTTCAAGTCACTAGGTCCTTACCAAGGCAATCAAAGGTCACATCTATCAACCTAATAATTGGACTAAGCTACTATCCCATTTTGTTGATCTTATTTAGCAATGTTTATCCCCTTAATCTTCTCCTACAATCACCTGTGCAATATTTCCATGATAATAACAAGTTCCATAATAATTCCAAAATAACATTTAATATAGATAAAGAATTTAATTATTAAACGTAATTCCAAATTCAAGCAACTGATAATCATCACATGACAATTAATAGATAACGACCATCTTCATTAAATAGTTAACATAATGAATACAATGGATATATTTAACCATCCTCTTCACATGATTATGAAAGAAAATCCATTCAATCTAATGGTTATAGATAAATTTAAAATTAGGTCTAAATTTGGGATGTAACATACCCTCCCCCTTAAGTTTTTCATCATCCTTGATGAATGTCACAACAAAACTTAAAACAATATCTATTCAAATTATTTCACAAAAATAAAAGTTCAAGCCCTAGCCTTGGAGAAAAGATGAGGGTATTTTTGAAAAATTTCATCATAATCTTCCTAGGTAGTATTATCCTTTGCATACTAATCCCACTAGTCCTTGCATTGAGTCACCTCCTAATTTCATAAGCGTAGCTTACACACCTTGAGTATTCTAAGTGGTTCTATTTCCACCACCCCTGGTTCTCACACCTATAATGGCTTCCAATCAATTATATGATTATGATGATTGATGTATTTCTTAAGGTATGACACATGGAAGACATCATGCATCCTTGTAAGAGCTGGTGGTAGGATAATTCTATAGGCTACTAGGTTCATAATTTCTAATATTTCAAAGGGTCCCATATATCGTGGGGCTAACTTGGCATTCTTACCAAACTTGATGGTACGCTTTAGAGGTTTTACTCTTAATAGAACCTTTTCTCCCACTAAGAATTCTCTAGGTGTTCTTTTTTCATCTACATAACTTTTCTATCTATTATTGGCTTCTTTCAGTCTCTGACAAATTTGGATTATCTATTCTTCCATTTCTTTAAGCATTTTGGGTCCAACAATAATTCTATCCTCTAATCAATTCTAGCTCACAAAAGTTCTACATTTGTAGCCATATAGAGCCTCAAAGAGGACCATTTTAATGGTGGATTGATAGGAATTATTATAAGAAAATTTTACAAAGTTTAAATACATTTCCCACTGGTAAATTCGATCCATTTAGTAAACTCTTAAAAAATCTTCTAATACCTGGTTTACTCTTTCTATTTGACCATTAGTCTCGGGATGATAAGTTGAATGATGTTTATTTTAGTCCCTAATGCTGAAAATAATGTTTTCCAAAATCTAGAAGTTATCCTAGCATCCCTATCTGAAAATTTTTCTTTAGAACTTCGTGTAATCTAAAAATATCCTTTATGAATTTATGAGTGAATTTTGGTGCTCCATCGGTTATATTTCCTCATATAAAGTGATCAACATTTGTCAATATATCTACTACTACTAGAATGGTGTTGTGTCTATTCCATGTCATTGCTAACCCTTGTACAAAATCCATGGAAATTATCTACCATTTCCATTCTAGTACCTCATTTGGGTGCAAAAGGCTAGCTAGGTAATGATATTCTGCTTTTACTCTTTGGCATTCCAGGCATCCTACCAAAATTTTTGTTATTTCCCTTTTCATTCCTCTCCAAAAATATAGAGGTTTTATATCTGACAACATTTTAGTCACTCTAGGTTGTCCTGAATATGGAGTTGAATGAGATTCTTTTAGAATCATTCCTCAAAGTTCAATTTCATTAGGTATATAAATCCTATCATGATATCTTAACAATCCATACTCTTCTACTATAAATTTTGAATACTTGGGATCCTGTGGGTTTATGATAAGAGCTTGCTTGATTTTTGTATAAAATTCATCATGCTCTAGATGTTGTAGGATCTAATCCTTTAATTTAGAATTTATAATAGTCATTGTGAAAATGTGTCTCCTTCTGCTTAAGGCATCTACCACTTTGTTTTCCTTTCCCCTGATGTAATTAATGGCAAACTCATAATCTGCTACAAATTTCGTCCATTGCCTTTGTCTAGCATTAAGATTGGGTTGGGTAAAAATGTATTTTAGGCCATGGTGGATGGATCAAAGATCAAAAGGTTTTCCAATCAAGTAATGTCTCCACATTTGGAGAGCATATACAATAACTGCTAATTCTAGATCATGAGGGGCATAATTCTACTCATAATTCTTCAATTTCCTAGACTCATATGCAATCAACTGATCATCTAGCATTAGCACACATTCTACTCCTTCTCCCAATGCATCACTTATGATGAAAAATTTCTTTTGTAGGTCAAGTACTCTTAATATGGGTGTTGTAGATAACTTTTCTTTTAAACATTCAAAAGCTAATTGACATTTTCTAGTCCATACAAACTTACTTCCCTTTCTCTGAAGTGATGTGATCAAATAAGCTATCTTGGAGAAATTTCTAACAAACTTCCTAAAGAACCTTGCCAATCCCATGAAACTTCTGACTTTTATCACATTTGTAGTTATAGGTCATTCCTTAATTGCCTTGATTTTTGATAGATCTACAACTATTCCTTGAGCTGATATAATGTGTCCTATGACCTGCCTCACAATAGGTGTATCATAGTCATGCACTAGGCCTTGCTTAGGAATAATATATTCAAACTAAGGACTATTTCTCCCACTATGAGGTGTATTTAATCTTATCAACAAAGGGACATATACTTGAAATGGTCAGCACAATATGTGCACTAGGTCTCTTAATGAGTCACTAAGCTTATGCTGCAAGAAAGTAAAAATGCAAGGAAAAGAACTTACACTATTGCTGCAGGAAACTAACACACTTAACTCTATGAATACTAGAAATAGAATGAAAAGATAACAAATATTCCAACTTGGCTCATCCACTAAAACTATTCTCACATATGCTACAGGAACATTCACAAAGTGTGATGCTACAGGAAGGAACTCACAACTTCTAACTAGGATACGATGAATGGAAATAAATCTATTCTATCCTAATCTAATCCACCTTCCAAGTGGGCCCCCTTGGTTGGATTCTCTAAACTACTAACACAATATAAAAGCCGAAAACTATTTCATTCAATTTAGAAATTCATTACATAACACAGAACTGCAAAAACACAACTGTAAAAGTTAACAATCTATTCTCAGAAAGTATTTCTTCTAACTGGTTCTAAAAATTAACACACTTGGGTTGATTCCTATATATATATAGGAAATCACCATTTATTCCATAACAGAAAAGTAAATGACCTAGCTTAAAATTCGTAAGAGAAAAAATAGGAAGATAACAACCGAAGGTTGGAAGAAGGAATAATGACTTAAGGCAGGAATATTAAAGTCTAAACATTTGCTCACCATAGAGTAAATGTAGAGAAGGTAGTAAGTCTTCATAGTTCCTCCTTACTCATTGTCGTGTCTTTTGGAACCATTACAACTTCCTCCACTGTGGTTGCTTCTTGGCATTCTCTTCTCCTTAAACGTTGTTGATGCTTAGCTTATGAATTCCTCCAATCATCTTTCAATCTTCATTAACAGGTTAGTTATAACTCAAAACATGTTTGCAAATACATTTATCAAATTAAATTCAAATATAAGAACACACATTTTGATAACTATATGAAATACTACATACTATATATATAACATTAGCAAAAGATGGCATAGTTTCTACCCCATAGGTTTATCATAGGTTCGGTAAACATAGGTCCACAAATGTTTTAACAAGGATAAATAGAGTATCAATAAAGTATCTTAAACATTATAAAATAAAGGAAAATTTTGGTCTCACCATCTGCCCCCTGCCAAACTAATGCTTGTCCTCAAGCATGGCACTTTCTTGTTAGTGACCTAAACTCTCTGATTTTTGTTCTTCCCTTTTTGTTGCTCTTAAAAGTGTAGTAAAATCCTCTAGTTCTCTCCCACACTTATCTCCTATGATCTTCCTACAACTTGTCAAGCCTATCAACATTAATGTCATACAAGGGCCACAAGAACATTGGAGGCTACATTGTTAAGGGACACCACAACGCAGTCTCAACTACTTCCCTAATTCTAAATATTTTGAACTCTGTGAAGTGCTACTTCCAAGTTAATAGGGTTGTGTGGTTCTAACTTCTTAAGAGATTCAGGTAGTATGAACCACCTACTGCTAGCACCAGTCATGGCTATCTGAAATGCAAAGTAGGAAACAATTTCATATTTAGGATAAACCTTAGTTCTAGCAGCAAAGATCTTCTCCCTCACTTCTAGATTCCTCTTTCCATAGGTCAATGTGAACCAATCCCTAAGCATTTCATCCAACTTACTACTTTCTGCTCAAAAAGGTAAAGGTTCTATTCTTTCCTCATCCCTGTAGTTATTCAACTGCCTCTCATAATTCACTTCATTAGACATCCATGACATAAGGGCTTTTAGATGTACATCTCCTATGTAAAGCAAGGGATTCCATTCAGTCTCTGAAGGAATAACAAAATTATGAACATATAATTCACACAATAAGTTCTGCTACCATGGTGGCAGAGTCTGATATAGTCCATAAGATTCCTGTACTGATTTAAACTCTACATTCACATTCTTTAGGGTTAACATTAATTGAAACAAAATAAATTGCTCTTTCAAGTAGAGAGCATAAACTCTAGGTGGTGGCCTACAAGAAAGGGCCTGGTCAGCTAGCTTAAGAGCATGGTCTATGCATTTTTTTTGGCTTTCTAGTTGTTCCTTTAATTCTGCAATTTCCTCATTTTGAGACACTATAATCTTATTCATCTTTTTCTTTTCTTCTTTCCACAATGCCTCAGCAAACAAATACTGTCCATACAATTGAAAGAGGAGTTTCTACAGTGTGATAGCACTGTGGTCTTCTTCATGATCCCTTTTCCTCTTTCTTTGTTCCTGCCATAAATGTTATGCTAAACCAATGATCCATCTTGATCTATGTGTAACTAGGGCAGTGTTTGGATCAACATATTCAGGAACTATCTCATCCCTACAGTTGGAGGTTCCTGGTAAGTCTGTTGGGGTATCATCTAGATTTTCTTTAATTTCTTCCCTACACTCTTTAGTAGGATTATCAGGAGTGCTTGTAATCTCAGGATGAGGGGGAGAATGATCGAAAATAATTTGTATAGGGGATTCCCTAGTGGATGTTTTAGATAGAATAGGATCCTTAGAAACTTGCCTTCTCATTCTAGGGCTTCTCCTTACAAGGGTTTCTTCTGATGTTACAACCTTTAGCCTACTTTTCCCTTTGGGTGTTTCTACTTTAGGAGCAGTTGTTGGAAGACCCTTCTTTTTTCTCTTGTGTTTTACAATTGTAGGGCTCATTTCTTGCTGAACAGAAATTTCTTCTAGCAATTTTTGTTTCCTCTTAACTTTTTTGGTAGCAGGTTTAGGAATTTCTTGTATAGGTTGAGGCACATTTTCTTGAATAGGGGTAGTTTCTTGTTCATTTCCTTGAGTCCTTTCAGATTCAGCCTCTTGAATGTTTTGTTCAGCAGGCTCAGTAGTGGGAGCTACATTTCCCTCACTATGCTATTCACTAGGGCTAGCTTGGGGTTGCAAAGTTTTAAGTTGCACAAATTCATCCCATGTTAAGGGGGATACACCCCTAAGAGACCACTCTATTAACAACTTAATTAAAGCATGATGAGTAACAAAAATTTCCTTTCCTTTTTGAGTCTCCTTCACACAAATGCAAAGCATATTATACAAGAAATTTGGAATATTCACAGCAAGATTATGCCTTACACAACTAAGTAGCTTGAAATGATGTGCATGCAAGTATGAAAATATTCCTTCGCATATAAAATACTTGATTATGTGCATGACTAATTCATTATATGGTGGCAGTAGTGACATTCTCTTGCAACCTTGTTTTGTGCCATCCAATTGAGGATTAGGTGGCCTGGTAAATTGGGCTCTCGCTGACCTAGCGTCATGTGTGCTGGGGTAGTGTTCTCCAACTGTAGGTAACCCAATTACCTGAGTGATGCACTCCTCTATTGCAACTACTGTTAAGCCCCAAATAGAAGCTTCTCCCTCGTCGAACATCCTTGTAAATTTTGCAACTGCATCTTCATCATATGTGTTTAAACTCAAGAAATACCCTAGCCATCCACATGCATTAAACCTTCTTACAAATTTTACATCCGAGAGCAACACAGTGTGTTCTACCGGCTGTCTCCTTTGCAACTACCCACCCATTTCCTTAACACTTCCTTTGTTTACTTTGTTTTCTCCCTTTTTGGATTCAAGCTTCAAACTGCTACGTTATTCTTCAGACTCATCACACTTCTTTGTTTTAGGAAGCAATTAATTGTTATAACAAATTGTTATGCACAATAATTAAGTTTTGAATGAAGGTAAATCATAAATTTATGTGAGAATCATCTGGAAATAGGGTTCAGATGATGAAAAAACTTAAACATAGGTCACATTACAGCTTGACATAGAAAATCATTCAAAAATAGGGAGTACAACACCTCACTTTGTGTACTTATGGCAATAAATTTTTATTAATGAAGGATAATGCGAAGATTTAGAAAATCATCACAGATAAATAGACATGCCATTGGATATTGTGACCTTCCCTGCCCCCTGCTAAATTTAGACAAGTGTCCTCACTTGTCAGACCCAGTATGGGCAAGAGACTAGCATAACGCTGCCATTATATAGATTATGCAATATTATATATAATTAATGAAATCTTTGGACTATAAATGAAATATAATTTGAAAATGTTATACCTATCAATTTGATTATCACACATACCAAAAGGTGGCGAAAATAATATCAATGGCAACATCCATCAACATTTCACAAATTTTTATTGAAAACATGGAAAATTTGATGATGTGGAAAGTGGGTGGATGGAAGATAAAGAAATGAGACGAGGTGGATGGGTGGAAGGTAAAGAGATGAGATGGAAAGAAAAAGTGAATAGAAAAAAAAAGAACTTTATGCGAACATAAAGTCGTTATTATGAGCATGCACACAAAAAAAACTAATGTTGAAGAGCAATAGTCGGAAGGTTGACACCTTCGGCTATAGGAAGAGTTACTTGAGTTGTATTTGAATCTAGTTGTTGGAACTGCTGTAGGAAATACACTTTTTTTTGTGGCCATTTGTATAATTTGAGTCTGTGACCATTGACTAACAATTTGAAAGGTATCGGATCGATGGTAGTTAGTTGAATAGCTCCATTATCAAAGACATGACTAATTTCATATGGTCCTAGCCATCTTATTTGCAACTTCCCTGGCATATCCTTGAAGTGGGAATCATATAATAATGCCCAATCACCAACTTGAAATTTTTTACTGATAATATGAGAATCATGCCAATGTTTCATTTATTTTTGTATCAGTTCAGTATATTCCAAAGCAACTTTGCGCATCTCATCCAAAGAGTTAAGATGCAGAAGACGTTCTCTTTGTGCTATAGAAAGTTCAATATCCAATGCTAAGGTTGTCCTTAAAGTTTTATGTTCAAATTCAATTGGAAGCATGGCCATTTTTCCATATAGGAGCTCAAATGGTGTGAATGATGTAGTAGTCTTCTAGGTTTTTTTGTAGGCCCAAACAACTTCTTGTAATCTGTTGGTCCAATCTTGATGGTGCAAATGGACTGCTTTTGTTAGAATATTTTCTAGCTCCCAGTTTGTAACCTCTACTTGTCCATTAGCTTGTGGATGATAAGGACTAGATTTTTAGTGCATGATGTTATACTATTTCATCAATTTTGAGATCAGATTAGAGGTGAATTGTGCACCTTGATCAGTGAATAGCTCTTTGGGTACACCATAGTGAGTAAAAATCTCTTCATACAAGAATTTGACAACTTTTTCATCACGGGCATGCTTCATAGCCTTAACTTCAACCCATTTTGTCAGGTAGTCAGTGCACACCAGAATATAGGACTTCCCATTAGATGGAGGATCGATTGGACCAATGAAGTCCATTCCTCATTTGTCAAATGGTGCTAATGCCATCTGAGGATTAAGAGGCATTTCATCTATTCTGGTTGGTCGGCCCATCCTTTGACACTGGTCACACTTCCTTGTATAGTTGACTACATCATTATGAAGTGTTGGCCAATAATAACCAGTTGTTAGGATTTTGAAAGCTATTCTTTTTGTTGCAAAGTGTCCTCTGCATGGTTCATTATGACATGCATGTAAAATATCACATGTCTCATCTTCTCTCACACATCTTCTCATAACTTGATCAGGTCCAGTGTAAAACAAGAGATTATCTATCTAGGAGAAACAAAAACTTTTCTCTACAAGTAGCTTCCTTTCCTTGTAAGAAAAATGTGCTGGTATTTTATTGGTTGCAATGTAGTTAGCAATGTCTGCATACCATGGAGTTTGAACAACAATATGAAACAAATGCTCATTCGAAAATGCATCATCGACCAAAGTAGTGTCAACATCATCATGATAGATTCTTGATAAATAATCAGATATAACATTGGCTTTTTCAAGCTTATCAACAATAGTTATATCAAATTCTTGCAACAATATTAACCATCTTGCTAACCTACCTATTATAGCAGGTTTGTTCATGAGATATTTAATTGCTGCATGATCAATATGAACAAATATGGAATAGCCAGTTACATAATGCCAAATTTTTTTGAGGGCATAAACTACTGCTAGAAATTATTTTTCAGTCACAATGTAGTTCAGTTCTAGACCATGAAGGCTCTTACTGATATAATAGATGGCATTTTCAAGATTTTGGGATTTTTGTGCTAAGACTACACATATGGCATAATCAAAGGCATCTATATATATGTGAAAAGGTAAATTCCAATCAGGGCCTTGTAAAACTAGGGCTGTGGTCAAACGTTTCTTAAGCTACAGGAAGGCTTCATCACATTCAGATGTCCAACTAAATTTAGCTTCTTTTGTGAGTAACTTATACAAAGGACTAGCTATTTTTCTAAAATCTTTTATGAAATGCTATAATATCCAACATGACCTAGAAACGATCTTACATCTTTTGATTTTGTAGGGATGGGAAATGTTTGAATTACCTCTATCTTAGTTGGATCCACTTGTATTCCTGTATCGGATATGAAATGACCAAGTACCACGTCCTCCTGCATGAGCATGAAACACTTTTCATTGTTAAGTGCCAAATTATGTTCTTGATATCTTACCAAAACCTTTTCAAGATTCACCATTTCTTTTTCAAAAGTGACTCCAAATGTTGTGAATTCATCCATGTAGATTTCCATACAATCATGTGATATCTCAGCAAAAATACTAATAACTGCTCTTTGAAATGTTATAGGAGCATTGCATAGACCAAATGGTAAAACAGAGTATGCAAAAGTACCCCATGGACACGTAAATGTGGTTTTATCTTGATCTTTAGGAACAATATTGATTTGGTTATAACCACTATACCCATCTAGAAAAGAGAAATACTTCTTTCTAGCTAGTGTGTCTAAAACTTGGTCTATGAATGGTAAAGGAAAGTGATCCTTTCTAGTAACCTTGTTCAATTCTCTATAATCTATACAGATTCTCCATTTTCCTCCCTTTTTAGGCACTATAACTAGGGGTGACACCCATCTACTATCAGATATAGGATAAATAAAACCAGCATCAAGCAATTTTTGCAATTCAGTTTCAACTATTTCTCTAAGGCTTGGATTTATCCTTCTTTGGGGTTGACAGAGTGGTAGATAGCCTTCATTGATGTATATCCTATGAGTGCATAATGTAGAAATTAACTCTTTCATATCACTATAATCCCATGCAAAGGCCTTTTCATGCCTTTGAAGCAATTCTTTTAATTGTTCCATTTGTGTGGATGTTAACCTAGGATTAACATGGAGATTATGACCTTTCATCAATTCAACAGTAGTAGTGGAGTCTATCATAGCAGCTTCAAAAATTAGAATTTCTTCTAATTCACAAGGTAAAAGTGGATAAAGAATTTTAGGTTCTTTGAGAAAAGTACAATTCTTATCACATTCCTCATATGTGATCAATTCTAACATAGAACTTTCAGATACATCTTTTTCTACCATACAGGTGTTAGTGAGGATACTCTGAAGTACTGAATCTTCCTCTTGTAATTTTAGAAAAGACTGTCTATGCAACATCATGAGTTGTACTATAGAATTTAACTCTTCTTCTTCATCTCCTAAATCTAGCCAAATAAATGTACTCAAATCCGATAATGGTTGAGCTGGAGGATATAAATCAAATTGCTTTGTTACTTGGCCATTTGATATAGTCATATTCCCTGATCTATACTTATATTTGCATTGGCTATGGCTAACCATGGTCTACCTAAGATGATAGGATAACCAAATAGATTAAATTTAGGGGACAAAATCATGAAGTCTGTAGGATACTCTAGAGAATCTAAGGTTACAATTATGTTTTCTATCATCTCATCAGGGGTGACAGTAGAACTATCTACAAGCTGCAAAATTGTTGGTGTAGCCCTTAGTCCTTCTATTTTCAACTTCTTCATGGTATCTTTGGTCATAACATTTATAGAAGCTCATAGGTCTATTAAAGAATTTTTAACAAACTGACCATTTATACTGACATTCACTACTAGACTTCCTGGATCAAAATATTTTGGTGTAATCACTTTCCCTAGCATGATGTCAGCCAATTATCCCACAACATGGACCGTGGTGGGGTCCTTTTTCTTCCATCCAAGTTTCTTCAAGTAGGCTTCCCTAATAGATTTTCCATAGACTGGAATGTCCTTAATAGCTTGAAATAGTGGTATTTGGACATGTATATTTTTCAACTGATCAACAATGTCAAAAGGTTGTTCCTTAGTTTGTTTAGGTTTCTTTTGTATCAATTTTTATGGAAAAGGAGGTTCTACTATTGGTTGAGCTGGGGTTGACATGGTGACATTAGGTAAGTCAATAGGCTCAACAACTGAAGGTTCTAATGCTATAGGAGAATTTGGTATTTTAGTTATAAGAGGCAGTTTAGGTGCTAGTAAAGTTGTACTAGATCTCAGATGTATATCAGCAACATTCAAGGTATAAGCACGATACTATTGAGCATCAACACTATACATGACCTGTTGTAGTTGTTGGCTATTCAGATTTGGTTGAGGTGGTACTTGTAATTGTATTTGCTTTTGAGGTCCAGGGTTTGTAGGTGGTGGCATTAAAGCATGTTGTTGAACTAGAGGGGGTAATTGTGGAGCACTAGTATTTTGGTTAGGCCATTGTTGAGATCCCTTCCATTGGTTCATAGACTACCAATTCCCTTGGGTTGGTTTCCATTGGTTTTGCTAGTTTTGCCAGTAGTTTTTTTGGTTCTATGGCCATTGATTACTCTATTGATTAGGCCAGGGTGGTTGGGAATTACGAGGCCATTGGGATTGTTGTGGGTTATTTTTCCCAGCATTGTTCCAATTGGATTGATTTTGTGGAGGACCTTGGAAATTATGGTTTTGCCATTGATTACCATATGAATTTGAACTTTTCAAGGGGTCCTGAGGCATACCTTGGCATTGGGCCCATGGTCAATGTTGAGCAACAAAGAATACTTGTTCATCATCTCCATCTAGCTTGATGTACTCAGTTGGAGATGTTGGTTCTCCATGCTTGTGACCAATTTACATTAGCAATCCTTCTTTTGCTTTTGACAATAAGGACAATACTTAGCTAGTTATAATTCAGCTTCTACTTGTTACTTCTTTGCAGTCATTGTATCCAGATGTGTAGCAACATCATTAACGATATCTTGTTTGAAATCTAAAAATAGGTTAGATATCTCAAGCTTCAAAATGCCTTGAGTGATTCCTTTAGTGATTATGGAACGAGGTCCTTGGCCTTTCTTCATGGTTGACCTTGAATAGTTCTAACAGATATTCTTGAGTTCATCCCAGGAAGCTTGATATACATCACCACCATCCATCAGGTCCAATGTTTCTAGACAGTCGTCATTCACACCTCTTAGAAAGACTAAACTTTTGTGAATCTTCAGATAATGTATGTTGAGGGTTCTTTTGCAGTGTGTAAACGCGAAACATAGTCTTCCAATGTTTCTCCCTCCTTCTGTGATATCCTAAAGATATCATCCCCTCTTGAAAAAGATGGTTTGTAATATTCTTTATATTTATTGAGAAATAGAGCTTGCATTTCATCCTAACTTCCTGTTGTAGTCATCAATGTTATAGAGCTTATGGGCATCAATGTTGTAGTCAAAACTATGACAAAGGATATCAAATTCAAATAAGAAAGTATTAGGGTCTTCAGCTGCAAGGTCATAGAACTTTGGAAGAGTAGTGGGAGGTATGTTCTTAAGATTAGCATTGGTTACAAGACTTGGAAGAGGAAATGGAAAAGTAGGTTGTGCCATGATTGGAGGTATCAGATTATGAGGTTGCTATTCAAAAGGGACATTGGGTACTGGATGATTAACAACTAGTGGATTTAGAGCAGTGTTGTCAAGAAAACTAGCCAATACTTTAGTGAAGGGTTGAAGACCAGATATATCTATTGGTTCAGTTCTTGATAATGATATAGTAGGAAAAAAAAAAGGGCTTGCATCTTCAAATGGTAACTCAACTTCTTCTTCTTCAACTTCTTCATTCAAATTAATAGATCCTCATGGAAGAAATCTAACATATTCATCTCGTCATCTTCCTCTTCAATGCATGCAATTAAGCTTTTCATACTGGTGAAAGAAACTTCAAACAAGAGATTTCTATAAAAACTTTATCTAGGAACTATGATTCAAAAATGCTCCTAGCTTGACACCATCCCCAAAAACGGTGCCAAAAATGACCCGCCTCACAATAGGTGTATCATAGTCATGCACCAGGCCTTGCTTAGGAATAATATATTCAAACTAAGGACTATTTCTCCCACTATGAGGTGCATTTAATCTTATCAACCTAGGGACATATACTTGAAATGGTTGAAACAGTATGTGCACAGGTCTCTTAATGAGTCACTAACCTTATGCTGCAAGAAAGTAAAAATGCAAGGAAAAGAACTTATACTATTGCTGTAGGAAACTAACACACTTAACTCTATGAATGCTGGAAAGATAAAAAATATTCCAACTTGGCTCATCCACAAATTGTTCTCAAATATGCTGTAGGAACATTCACAAAGTGTAATGCTACAAGAAGGAACTCACAACTTCTGAGTAACATACTATGAATTCTTAGAAATAAATCTATTCTATCCTAATCTAATCCACCTTCCAAGTGGGCCCCCTTGGTTGGCTTCTCTAAACTACTAACACAATATAAAAGCCAAAAACTATTTCATTCAATTTAGAAATTCATTACATAACACAGAACTATAAAAGTTAATAGTTTGTTCTCAGAAACTATTTAAACTAACTAGTTCTAAAACTTAACACACTTGGTTTGATTCCTATATATATATAGGAAATCACCATTTATTCCATAACAATAAAGTAAATGACCTAGCTTAAAATCTGCAAGAGAGAAAATAAGAAGATAACAACTGAAGGCGGGAAGAAGGAATAATGGCTTAAGGCGGGAATAATAAAGTCTGAATATTCGATCACCATAGAGTAAATGTAGAGAAGGTAATAAGTCTTCATAGTTCCTCCTTACTCACTGTCATGTCTTCTGGAACCATTACAACTTCCTCCACCATGGTTGCTCCTTGGCGTTCTCTTCTCCTTAAATGTTGTTGATGCTTAGCTTTTGAATTCCTTCAATCATCTTTCAGTCTTCATTAACAGGTTGGTTATAACACAAAACATGTTTGCAAATAAACATTTATCAAATTAAATTCAAATATAGGAACACACATTTTGATAACTATATGAAATAATGCATACTATATATAATATTAGCAAAAGATGGCATAGTTTCTACCCCATAGGTTTATCATAGGTTCGATAAACATAGGTCCACAAATGTTTTAACAAAGATAAACAAAGTATCAACAAAGTATCTTAAACATCATAAAATAAAGACAAATTTTGGTCTCATCATCCTAAATACTGGATTTCCTTTTGATAGTAGGTCCACTTAGATAATTATCTGTATAATTTATGTTTTCTCAGCCTTTGCAAGACTTTTTCTAGATGCTCTTGACATTCTTTCTCATTCTTTGGATAGATTAGGATGTCATCTATGAAGACTAATACAAACTTATCTAGACAATCTTGGAATATGCTATTCATTAAATTCATGAAATTTGCTCAAACATTGGTTAAATCAATCAAAGGGTAATACTATGTGTAGACACCTAAAAATCCTTTAGAAAATAAAATATTTTTATTTTTTGAAAAAAGTCCCTGATGACATCATCATTAATTAATTAATTAATTTTTATTTCATTAAATCCCTTTATCTTAATTAAAAATATTTAATTAAGGAATCCCTCCCAAAAATGTTTAAATCTTATTTAAACATTATTTCCTTATTTATTAATTATTTAATTAATAAATTGACCAAAAATCTCAAAATAAATTATTTATTTATTTTTTGCCCAAAACTTGGCCAATTTCCTTAAGACCACTAACCTCTTCCAAAATCTTCTAATCCTTCTTTAATTTCGATTAAAGGCTAATCCCATCATTTCCTACCCCTAATCCCAACTCAAAATATTTAATTAAGATTAAATATTAATCCTCATGTTTATTAAAAATATTTTAATAAATATCTTTTCAACCCAAATTCTTGAAATAAATAAAACTTTATTTATTTCCTAAAAACCTTATTTATCCTCATCCTAGGAAGTTCTAGACTCTTCTAGAAAGTCTTCATCCTCATCCAAAGCCTAGACTCTTCTAGAAGATGTCAATCCTTATCTTTAATCCTAATCCTAATCCCCTCCTAACCTTGTCACATTCCCTAAACATGGGTTAAGACTTGCTAACCCAAGCCAAAGTTAACAAATATCTCCTCCTTCACCCACCCTCATTAAATGCCATCCACTTGCCCATCTCTAACATCCATAATCTAATCCTAAGCCATCTCTAATCCTACCCTTAATCATTTGCACAATCCAAAACAAGCTTAAGACTTTCCTAAGCCAAGCCAAAGTCTATCCCCTCAAAATATCCTAACCATAAAACTTTATGAAGCCCACAAAGCCATAAATGACTCTTACAAGCTCATTCATTGCTCTTACAAGCCATTATGAGGGTCTTTATGAGCGTCCTTTGTTGACCCCTCAACCCCTCTTGCTCTAAATAATGACCTTGTGACGTGTCACTCCTTGATTGGCTGTAAGGAAGCACAATCCATGTGCTCTCCTCTCATTCAATCTAAACCTTCCATAAGCTTTCTCCCATCCTTGCATCCTAGCCCTTGGTCCCTCAAGCCCTTTGCCTATTTAAGGAATCCTCTCCCAAGCCATTTTAACACAATCTAGAAAGTAAAGCCATAATGCCATTTTGAGAAGCCATTTTTACATCAAATCCATTCACCAAAATCTATCAAAAATCCTCCATTGAATCTCATTTGAGCATTTGAGCATACATACATAATCAAGCCATCTTAGCTATTAGACACACCCCTACATCAAATGATCATCCTCATTGAGAGAGCCTATCCATGGCTCATATTCTCATTTGAAGACTTCACTTTGTCTCTCATTAAGTTATGTTAAATTAGTATGCAAATGCTTTTGATTGTTTTAATTTAGTGTTTCTAACATACTAAAGTAGCATATACATTTTGGCACGCCCGGTGGGACCCCGCATGGGTCATCTTAATTAGCTTTTTTAGTCAAGTTTTGTATGTCATTTGCTGATTTTGGCTAATTTTCCTAATTTTTGTGATTGGTAGGATTGTATAAATTGGTTTTGTAGGTCCACATGAGCATGAAGAAGACAAAGGAACTCATAGTCTATCTCATAGTGTTTGCAGATTTTTCAAGCTTATAGGTGGACGAAGCACTTGAAATTCTTCTTCCTCTTCTTGTCTATATTCTTCTTCTATTCCGTCTACTTCTTCCTCTTCTTCTTCAGGGATCTTCGCCTTTTTTTTTTAAGGAAGAAAAATCATACACACTTTTTTTAAAGTGCCTAAAATGAACCCCCAAATCATACTTAAATCCATTAAAAACTAAAAATTTGCAAAAAAGAAAAATATTTTAACAAGTGAAACTAAACCAATTCAATTATTTGCATCCTTATAACATCAAGGTTTTAGATGCATTCATGCAAAGTTAGGAACACTTCATTTTTGAGAATTTAAAAAGAACTTCAAGTTTCCATTTCAAAAGGTTCAAAATCGACACTAAGTGCACGGTAAAATCTAAATCAAACTCAAAGCATCAATCAAGGATAAAATGAACCTCATTTGCAAATATTTTAAAGTTCTTTTAAAAATCTCATGAAAACTAAGAGTCCTAAATGGCTGCCAAAATTTTTCTAAAAGCTTTGTTATTTATTCCAAACAAATGTCTTGTTGCGAAATCTTGAATGTTTCCTAGGTTTTTCATGCATCAAAACAATCTAGGAATATCATTTTTTTAGGCTTAAAACATGCAAACTAGAACACAAAATCTTGAATGAAAACCAAAGTCCAAAGAGTCATTTTCACTTTTGAGTCCAAAACAATCTTTAATAATCTAAGGTTAAAACAAAGCACTTCAAAGTTCTTAAAACAACACACAAAATCTTAATCTTGAATGCTCAAAGGAAAAAATTTGAATGTTTAATCACTTGTCTTTGAATGCATGTTGCTAAAATCACTCTTGAGTGCCATGAATTAAAATCAAGTTTTTTTTTTTTTATGAATGCATGATTAAAACAAAAAATCCAATCGTGAATGCAAAAGGTCAATTAATCATTACAATATCTCACACTTCATCTTTTGAGGCATAAAAAGAATCTACGTTTTAGAAACTTTTTAAGTTATAAAAACAAATAAAAACACTTTGAGTGAACTTGTTGTTGGACTCACCCTCTTTAATCACCCATCATTCTAACCATTGGTTGCAATATTAGTGCCATATATGGGGATGGGTCTACCTAAGAAGGTGTTAAGTGCTCCACAAAAATTAAATTCCACTCACTTGAGTTTTTCTTGGTTTTTCTAAGATAGAAAATTTCTTGAATGCACATTAGTCTCGCTAACACTTCATTTGGGCATAAAAATTGAACAAATATTGACGTGGAGGGCGTCTGGGTGCACGCTTGAAATCAAACTTTACACACATCTTTGTTTTGGGCTTAAAAAAAACTCACACTCAATCTTGAATGCCTTAAAGAAAATCAATCGATACTTGACATGGAGGGCCTCCAGGCACGTGAATTTACTTTTTGTTGACCCTAAATCTTCTTGGTGTATTCATTCTTTGATCACTTCTCTTTTGTTGGCACATTTCAAATTGGAATTGAACCTTTGCATCTTAAATCATGTGTATTTTCAAAAGGTCTAGATCAGAAAACTTAAAGCGTCAGTTGGAAAAGAACTCTGTCTTTTAGCCCAAGATCATCCAAGTCTTCTCTCCCCTTGTTGTCTTTTGAGGCCATCTTGGGTGCATAAGATTAGGATCCAAAATCTTGTCTTAGCTTTTAGGAGGCCTACTTGGGGATTTGATCACCCCTTGGGACGACCTCAACTCCAGCGTTCCAATGGAGTATAAAGATCGGGAGGTGAATCCAAAGACACCTCTCTTGGGATCAAAATTCTATCACTCAGGCTAAGCCTCAAGGAACTTTATACCCTTGAGAAGTGAAAGAGGAGAAGTGAGTTACCGCTCCTCTCGACTGTGTGACATTGTTTTGATTTCATCTATGGATTTGGGCCTCATGTACCTTGGGTATATTAAGGACTCCCTAGCTAAACCAATTGTCAACCTTGTAGACAGCCATCTAGGATGTTAATGTGTTTGAAGTGACTGATCGAAACATTTGTAGAATATACACACTCCTTGGTGCATGTATCACATTTTGAGAATCAAAAAATTCTATCTGGTTGTTCCTATCTATTGCTTGATCTTTTACTTGTTGAATGAATGTTTGCCAAACTTGGTCAATCCTAGCTTAGGGCACACTTAGCACAGTCACTGCCTATTTCAAAAGTTGAACAAGTTGAAGCAAAACAACCATGATCTCTCAAAGCCAAATAGATTTACAAATTTATGTCAGAATAACCCAAACCCAAATAGAAGTTTCACAAAGCCAAATTCAATCCCTCTCAGGCATACCAAGAAATTTCAGCCAAGAGAAAGGAAGTAACACCAAGCCCTCAAATTTCCAAACTCCACAAAATAGAAGACAAAGCGGTCGACGAATCTTGTCAGATGCCTGGTTAGATCGCACTATTAGATTTAGCAAGCATCCAGGAGTTAACCCTGCTTATGTCTTACCAACTAGGCATGATTTCTATGATTAGGCCCCCTTGTATTTCCACATCTTCTTGCATAAGTTTCACTTTATAGTCATCTTTGTAGGAAAGCTAGCCATTCTAGGTTATGCCTTTAAATCATTTTAGCTCATCCATCTCAGCTAGGTCTTTACCTTAGAATCAAACCAATCCCCTCAAACCTAGCTACCATCCCAAAAAGCCTAATTTTCACATCCAAGCCTTCAAAATTGTCTTCACCTTGCCAAAGCTTTTCCATTCCTACCATCTTGCAAATCCACCAGCCTCACCGAGGTTATCCCTCTGACAGAGCTTTGTCTAGGGAAATCTAGCTTTGTCACTTGTTATCCCTCATCACCTTGAGCCAAAGGTTGGGATCCACAAGTGGTCAATCTCGTATTTTTCCTAAAGGATCATCAGTCTATCCTTAAAGTTGACACAATCACCACCAAGCTTGCACATAGGAAAGCAGACCTTTGATGCTTTGGCAACATATCTTTGAAGTTAGAATCCCCAACTCAATACTCCTTAGGTTTTTCATATAGCTTTTCCTCAACCTAGGAAATCATTTGCATAGAAAATCCTTCCCCCTTTGCATCCATCAACATTGTTGCATCTCATCCCTAGGAACATTTTCATGCCACCTGTCACTCGCTTAGCCAAGAAGAAGAAAGAAACAATGGAACCCTATCATTTGGATCAAACAACATCACTCCCCTTGAGCACTCAACCATCCTTCAGCCCAGAGAACACTATACCATCACCTACTGACATTGAAGCTTTCATGAACCAACCAAGAAATATAGTATTGGTGAATGCCATTATAGACAAGAATAAAGAAACAATCATGGCTAACTTTCAAAGGGACAATATAGGAGCCTTCGACTTTGGAAGACTTCCTCCCTTATTAGATCCATCTCAGCTATTGTTTGGACAAATACCACTCCCAATAGGCTCTTATGATTTGGATTATCCTCAATATGTGCCAAAAGAAGAGCTTCAAGCCAATCCTTATGATCCAATAGACCCAAACATACTAGCCTCCACTCAAGTTGAAATCTCCCTTCCGCAAGCCAATCTAGCCACCACCACTCTACCATTGGTCCATACCACTCCATCCCAAACCCCCTTCACCAAAAACACCTCATCATTCACTCCCTTCACTATTGTTGCTGCTGCTCTCCAACCTAGCCTTCCAAATCCACCCATCTCCCAAATCAGTGCTAGCATCTTTGGCCAACCTCAGCAATATACAATCGAGATGCCACCCATGGGGCCAAGTAATCAACCTGTTTACCTCAGCTCATAGCACAATTCCATCATTTCCACTAGGTCCTTGGAGCTCAGTGCCATCAACCACAAATCCACAAGCTACTGCCCTTACTCCACAAAGCTATCAAACCCCACAAGCTACTACCAATGTTCTGCCAAGCTCTCAAGTGACCCAAGCTCCTACCACCACTCTACCAAGCTTTCAAATCCAACCACCAAGATATCAAACCCCATCAGTTCCATTTCCAAGCTTTCAATTCCCACCACCTCCACTACCAACTAATCCATTACCTCCTATTACTAACTATTTTTCTATGCCACTTCTAGGAGGAAATCCACCACCACCAACCACCAATTACTTGGCCTCTTTTGCCATGTAGATACCTTCTCGAATGGGGGCACATGTCATGTCCCCTTTTCAAATAATTAAAAAATAATAATCTTTGCTAAGGCAAGCAGGCCCAAGAAAGTGAAGTTTCGGAAAAAGGGGGTTAATCTTTGGAAACCGTTGGACTAATAAATGAAAATTATTATTAAAATATGTTTCATTAACCTCTCTTGGATGTGAGTTACAGTTATGCCCTCTTTTAAGGGGTTTGGAGGCATTTTGGGTTGAGGGGAGAACTTGATTTTTGCTCATTCTTTGTTATTCTTCAGAGGCTGCCAAACTTGTGGAGAAGGAGACCAAGAACGGGAGTTTGCAGGTTTCTAGGGAGACCCAAGAATGGGAGTTTGTAGGTTTTTAGGAAGGCTAAGGATGGGAGTTTGAAGCCATTCCATGTGCATGCTCATACAGAGTTTTCCTTTGTGCTGAACAGTGTAGATTTGTGGGTTTTTGGGTGTGTTTTTTGCATGAGTTTGGTGTTTTCAGTTGAGCATTTCATATCAGTTTTGGTTGCTGCTGTATTTCAGACTTTAAGATGTTAAAATAGAGCTGAATATATGTATTGGGACATGATTAAACTTTTGAGATAGTTTATTAGTGTTGTGTGGTGTTTTCGGGCATTTTTGTGTTAATTTCGGGAGCCCGATGAGCATAGTTTTTGTCCTACATTTGAGAACTGTTGTGTAAAGGTTATACGGATCTAGAAATGTCATTTTGTAGGCTATTATGCTGCTGAAATTTCTGTAAAAATGTCCACTTTCAGATTTATTAATAATTGGTGAAGCTGTGAAGCTTTTGGCACAATTTCTGGCATACCCGATTTGGGGTTTCTTGAGAAATTTGGAGGATCTTTGTGATATTAGTTGTTTGATCTTAAAGATCTAATTAAAGTTTGGAAATATCATGTAAAATCAGAAAAGGGACATTTCAGTGGTATCAGAGCCTGGTTTTGGCCTGGTCATGGGTTCAAATCTCCCCGGTGCCTTCCCGACCCGTGTAAGCACCTGGTATGCGCGTCGAGGGGGAGATTGTTGGGTGATGCGACGCGCTCCCCTGCCCACAGGTGGTTAATTATGTGGTGTTCCATGTTCACTAATAGTCATGGCTTTTGGAGCAACGGAAAGTGGGCCCAAAAATTGGTATCAGAGCCATGATCTTGCCAGCCTGAGGGTTTGTAGAAGTTTGCAGGTCAGTTTTGACAACTACCCAGATCTTGCATTTCAGTTTTGAGAACTACCCAAATCTTGCATGTCATAATTTATGATTGCATGTTGCTTCTAATTAGCTGCATGTCAAAATTTATGGTTGCATGCTACTTCTAATCATTTTCATGTTAGTTCTTGGTGAATTTGGTGGTTGTAGAAGTTTGCATTTCAGTTTTGACAAGTACCCAGATCTTGCATGTCAGTTTTGACAACTACCCAGATCTTGCATGTCATAATTTGGTGGTTGCATGTTGCTTCTAATCAGTTGCATGTCCAAATCTATGGTTTTATGCTACTTCTAATCATTTGCATGTTAGTTCTTGGTGAATTTGGTGGTTGTAGAAGTTTGCATGTCAGTTTTGACAACTACCCAGATCTTGCATGTCAGTTTTGACAACTACCTAGATCTTGCATGTCATAATTTGGTGGTTGCATGTTGCTTCTAATCAGTTGCATGTCCAAATATATGGTTGCATGCTACTTCTAATCATTTGCATGTTAGTTCTTGGTGTTTGAAGAAGTTATATCCTATTGGTGTTACACTCTACTTTATCCAGAATGGACAGGTATAGTACAGAGTCTCAGAGGGAACGATCTTGGACAATTGATAGCCAGAGTCAAAATAGTAGAAAAGATGGTTATTTAGACATTCGAGATAAACTTATGAAAATAAGCCATGACATGTCTAAACAGTTGGTTGAGCACCACCGTATAATGAATGACATGTTATCTGACCCAGCTAAGGTGGATAAGTTGACTGGATTTCTATTTGGCAGATTTTCTCACAGGACAGATGACACAATTCCCAAGAACTTGCATGAGGAGTTTGAGAAACTAGCTGATAGCCAGGTAGAGGTCTCAGATTCTACTCTGCCACAGGAGGTGGTGGGAAAGGATATTACACAGATTGATAGTAACGGCCAACTTGATACTCAAATTGAGACAATTGTTTACAGGTTGTCAAAGGGTGATGCCACAGGTATTCAGGATGGTATAGTTACAACAGGCAGTGACTACAATGTAGTGGGTTCAGATGATGATTATGAGGATGTTGTTGTGCAGGATGGTGAGATACTTGGTAGAGATGAGCAAACATTGAGCATTCATGACTTTGCTGAGAAAGAGTACCAGGCACAGTTAGATGCTTCATCACATGAGGTTGAGGCAGGTAGTACTTCACATGATTTATCCCGCCAGCTGAAGGTGAGTGAAGATAGTATTTTGACTTCATTATCTCATCATGATAGGTATGTGGAGTTAGTTGGTATTGGTCATATTACTCAAGTGAGGATTTTTCTTGAGTTACCAGCTGATTCTAGTTTACAGATATGGACTCAAGATTGTTATATTGGCATTTGGGATTCAATTGACAGGAGATCTTTAACACTTTTTGGTAGCAGTGTTTGTTTGGGTGCTATCATGGATTTGATTAGCAGATTGCACGGTGTTGTCTTTTCTTCTGCTAGCAGCTTGTCCAATGTTGGTATTAGTTTTTATACACCAATGTTGGGCTTTGTTCATATATCCAGTCGACCATACTTGCTAGAATGTGTTGATGATATTTCATATTTGGTAGTGTGTATAGATGAGTCCCAGGATCATATTGGCATTGATGACATCCAGGAGGATGCAGTGGGAAATTTTGAAGACTTAGTTTCCTTGGGTATAGAGGAGTTGGACAACAATGCTAATGTTTTTGATACTTCGTATGTTGATATGAGTTTTAGATTTGATTCACAGGATATGGATGGTAATACTCTAGAGACTAGTAACTTTGAGGATACTCCTTTAGACAGTGCATCAGAGGAGGTTTGTAGGAGATAGTCAAGCCAGTGCCATCATGTGTCTAATCAGTTGAGAGTTAGTGACCAAGACATTACTATCACTTGCCAGCATTTCGATGCTGCTCGTCAGTTGTTAGCAGTTTATGGATGGGGTTCTCCTACTAGTGATGAGCAGGGAGGCAGTTATCTTTCCTTGACAGAGTTCCACTCTTTATGGGAGGCTATCCAGATTTTGAGACAGGATTATATGCAGTTGGTAGCCGACAGAGATTATCTTATGAAGTGGGGCAGTACAACATATGATGCATTGTTGGCCAAGGAAGATGAGGTGAGTAAGCGTACTGAGCAGCTTGTGGTGACTTCTGAGATTCTTGAGAGTACACAGTTGGCTTTCAAGGAGTCACAGTTTCATTTGGCTAAGGTGACCATGGAGTTAGAGCGACTACAGTTTTCACCTGATTCTATACAGTCACAAGCAGTGGTGTTTGGTGATCTGAGGATGTCCATGGTCAAGATTGTTAGAGACAATGGAGATGGGGATGCATCCATTCTTGATACTAACATTGGAATATCAGGTTCATTCCCACTAGAGTGAGGTTCAGTTGAGTTGGGTGTTGTAGCAGATTGTTGTATGCCTAAAATGGTGGTGGCCTCTAGTATTGATGGCACAGAGACTAGAGATTTATCAAAGATCATGTGTGATGTTGGTGAGTCGGCAGTTGGCATGGTTCCTACTAGTAACACTACTCCCTTGGTGATATCTTCGGAGGTAGTAGTTAGTTCCAACATGGTTAATGATCAATTGCAGTTAGTTTCATCTGGATTACAGTCTGAGCCACTGACTGAGATTGGTGCATTCTATCGGCATTACACTGTGAGGTATGCTCATCAATTTACCTTTGATGACCATGTTGATGAGATAATGATACAGAGATGTACTTTGGTTCCTAGTGCTTATCATCAGTTATGGGACAATTTGATGCCTCAAGATGAGAGTTGTGATGGGCATGACATGGTGATAGGTTCTACAGTTGACAGCTTGATAATACATGACTTAGAGCAGAAGTTTCAGAGTGATGCTTCAGCAGGTGTTGTTATTGATTCTACTCCTTTGGCTATGACATCTCCTGACTTAGCTGGTGATCAGTCACAGTGGGTTGTATCACTTGTTCATAGTGAGTTGTTGACTAAGGTTGGTTTTTTTTATCAACATTATATTGCAAGGTATGTACATCAGTTAGCATTTGATCCTTGTGTTGAGGAGTTGATGGTAGGAAGATTTGGTTTGGGTTCCAATTCTTGCTATTTATCTTGTGATGGCTTTTCACCATCAGGGGTGCATGGTAGTTATGGTTATGAGATAGTGGCCGGTGATTTGCAAAGTTGTGTTGACTGCACGAGTTGTACAGTGTGTGGATTCTCCATACTTGGTACAGTTTCATTCGAGAGCATTCACCATTGTTGCAGAGTTGGATTGTGCATTCCGTATAGGCCAGTAGGATGCGTTGATGGTATTTACTGTGTTGGTAGTTTGATTTGTCCACTTTGCTTGGGTTCTGATGTTCTAAGAGTTTGTGCCTCATGGGTTTTTGATTGTGGTAGTGGTGATTTCAGAGTTTGGTTGAGCTATAATTGTCAGTTTGATTATGGATTCCTCTTGGTCATATTGCAGAGGATATTGCAGGAGCTTGTGTTAATTGGTAGTAGTATAGTTCATGACTACATTTGGGATCCAGGTGGATTGATTGGTTTATTGTTCAACCATTGCTTGAGGAAAAGCAATTTTTGGGAGGCAAGGACTTGTCATGTCCCCTTTTCAAATAATTAAAAAATAATAATCTTTGCTAAGGCAGGCAGGCCCAAGAAAGTGAAGTTTCGGAAAAAGGGGGTTAATCTTTGGAAACCGTTGGACTAATAAATGAAAATTATTATTAAAATATGTTTCATTAACCTCTCTTGGACATGAGTTACAGTTATGCCCTCTTTTAAGAGGTTTGGAGGCATTTTGGGCTGAGGGGAGAACTTGATTTTTGCTCATTCTTTGTTATTCTTCAGAGGTTGCCAAACCTGTGGAGAAGGAGACCCAAGAATGGGAGTTTGCAGGTTTCCAGGGAGACCCAAGAACGGGAGTTTGCAGGTTTCCAGGAAGGCTAAGGATGGGAGTTTGAAGCCATTCCATGTGCATGCTCATATAGAGTTTGCCTTTGTGCTGAACAGTGTAGATTTGTGGGTTTTTGGGTGTGTTTTTTGCATGAGTTTGGTGTTTTCAGTTGAGCATTTCATATCAGTTTTGGTTGCTGCTGTATTTCAGACTTTAAGCTGTTAAAATAGAGTTGAATATATGTATTGGGACATGATTAAACTTCTGAAATAGTTTATTAGTGTTGTGTGGTGTTTCCGGGCATTTTTGTGTTAATTTCGGGAGCCCGATGATCATAGTTTTTGTCCTACATTTGAGAACTGTTGTGTAAAGGTTATACGGATCTGGAAATGTCATTTTGTAGGCTGTTATGCTGCTGAAATTTCTATAAAAATTTCCACTTTCAGATTTATTAATAATTGGTGAAGCTGTGAAGCTTTTGGCACAATTTCTGGCATACCCGATTTGGGGTTTCTTGAGAAATTTGGAGGATCTTTGTGATATTAGTTGTTTGATCTTAAAGATCTGATTAAAGGTTGGAAATATCATGTAAAATCAGAAAAGGGACATTTCAGCACAACCCACATATATTGGTCAAACTCCTCAAATCCAAAGTCAAGTTCCAAAAGCTCCCCAATCCTTTCCCCAAGCTTCACAACCATCTTATACCTTACCTCCACAAAGCAATCCATTTACCCCATAGCCAGCTTATGTTCATCAATCCCAACCTAAAATCCAATATCAACAGCAAGCCTCACAACACATGCAACAATATGTGCCACCTCCACCTCAACAACCCATCATCCACCATTTAGTTGCCAAAGCCATGTACAATCCCTACTAGCCCATACCTCAAAGCCATCCATATTCCATTGCCCCATCTAGCACGTACCTACCTCAGGGCACTCCAACATTGGAGGTACCCCAACCATCACCCATTAATTCAGAATGGGAAGCCATGAAGACAGCTTTGAAGAACATCCAGGAGGGAAATGATCCAAAAACCTTCAAGTTTTAGAATGTGTGTCCCTACCCATTTGATAGAGCCATTACCATGACACCATTTCCCAAACACTTTGAGATACCCAAGTTTGAAAAATTCAAAGGAAAAGGATACCATATCACACATATCAAATAATTTTACATGCACTACCAAGAAGTGACATACGTGACATCTTCCTTTTGCATCTCTTTCCCAAAAGCTTGGCTGGACCAACTCTTCAATGGTTTTATAGAATCCCATATGGCACAATTAAAAAATTTGCTAAATTTTCTGAGGCATTTGTAGCCCAATATGCCCATCTTGTTGAAACATAACTATAGTAGTTGATCTTGTCCACACTAAGAAAAAAGGTGGAGAAAGCCTTCTCGAATATCTGCAAAAATGGCAAACCCTTACCACCCGCATATCTTGCACCTTGCCAGAGCGCCATTTGGTGAAAATGTTTATTGATAACGTCCATCCTAGCTTGGCTCACCACATGACCATGAACTATTTTCTGACCTACAAAGATATCAAAGAGAAAGGAATTATCCTTGAGCAAGGACTCATTAAAGATGGTTTGGTCAAGATTTACAAGGAAACCAACCAAAATCAAACACATTCAAATGACAAGTCTAGGTATTGGAACAAAAATAAGCACGTTGCAATAGATGGGGTTACTTATACGAGACATGTGAATATTGTTGGTCCTTCCCAAAATCAGTCTAACCCACCGTATCAATCAAAAAATCAACAAGTTATCAACTACCAATAGTAGAATCACCAAAGCTATCAAAGCCACAATCCAAGACCCAAGTTTCAAGGGTCTAGCAATCAAGCTAATGCCATCAATGTAGCTATAGGACCAAAGCCTAAGTTCCAACCTACACCTAGAAACTATACACCCCTTGGTGAGCCATTAGATGTCATTTTTGAGAAATTGACTAAGGAAAACCTCATCAAATTTCCTCCTACACAGCAAATTGACCCAGGCTAATCCAAAGCTACATGGTACAAAGACAATGAGTACTAAAAATTTCATAGGGTAAAAGGTCATATCACCCTCAAATGCATGAAACTGAAAGATTATGTGCAGGATCTAATTGATTGAAAAGAAATCACTGTTGGTGCCCAAACCTCTCCCAATGCAGGCTTACGGATCTATCAAAATGCTTTTCCTCCTCACAAAACCCAAAATCTTGGAAAAGCATCTATCCAAACCAACAACAACAATACCAACAACCGCCAGCCAAACCAACAGCATGGGAAGAACTATGGTAGCCTCATCGATTGTATATCTGAAAAAGAGCCTTCTGTCAATGTTATCAATATCCAAGGCCCAAACAATGAGTGTGCAGTCACCACTAGAAGAGAACGATTGAACATCACAGCCCCATCAGTCCCATCAGCACTATCAACCCCAGCAGTATCATCAGCTCTGTCCAAAAGCCAATACAATATCTTGGAACACCTCAGGAACATGCCAGCCCAAATCTCCATTTTAAACCTTCTCCGCACTAGTCCTGTGTACAAAAACATCCTTGACAGTGCTCTCATAGAATCCCATGTCCCTTCAAATATCAACGCTACTAATTTTCATAATCTTGTTGGACACCTATCCTCCTCATGTGCCCTATCATTCAAACCCACCGACATACCCGTGGTCGAGCCAGATCACACCCTTTCGCTTCGCATAGCCATCATGGTATCTAATTTTGTCATAAAAAGAGTAATGATAGATAATGGATCAGCCTTGAATATTTGCACCCTAAAATTCATAAAACAAGCTGGCCATACTGAGGCAGATATCATCAATGAGGTTATCACCATCAAAGCTTATGACAACTTGGAAAGAACCACAAAAAGAACTATTTTGCTGCCAATCAAGGTTGGGCTAGTCATCCAAGAAACACTCTACCATGTTATTGATCTAAACCTACCATTTAACTTCCTCCTCGATCGCCCATGGATTCATGCCATGAAAGTCATTCCATCCACTTACCATTAGTGCATCAAATTTCCGCATCAGGGCACTGAGGTAACCATCCATGCCGATCCAGAACCCTTTTCTTACTACAATGCGGTTGAAGCTTCATATACAAACCATTGCCCTGGAATTGATATTGACACAATGATTGCCAGCTCATCCCACACTTGTAATGACCTAGAAACCATCCTTGCCTCCACCCTGTCTACCGTGAATATCAATAACAAAGGCTGTGGAGAGTATAGTCTATCAAACACATTTACTGTCGGGGCACTCCCACTTGATCCACATGCCCATGGACGATTGACATATCACAAAGCTAAGGATATTTCACCTCCTTGATAAAAATAGTATCCTCGAAAATCCCTCTTCATGAGGAGCTCACTCTAGATATCAACAATTGGTTACATAAGGATGCACCTCCAAGAAATCAAGCACACCTTGATCACTTCAGCTAGAAGTATCCCCAAGAACATAAGCTCATCACTAAAAAATGGAACTATCAAGGTGGTGGTCTAGGACCAGAAGAAAGAGGCATGCAGTGCCCCATTGACGCACACAAGTGGGAATCAAAGTCAGGTCTTGGCTTTGGCATACCCACAACTAGGGGCACCAATGAGAACGGTCATGCTTTTTCAAACATTCACCATAACCTTGTCAAAATTGAAGACATTGCTAAGGAATTTGAAAAGAGATCCTACGATGATATCCCAGACCAAATCTTCCTTGGAGATTCTATTCTCCAAGAACTATCCATCCATTTCATTGACCTACCACTCGCCCATCCACAACTCATAGATTGGGACAAACCAAGCATCATAAAAATTGATGAGTTCACATCCAAGGAAGTGCTTCTAAGATTCATGGGAGCCGAAACTCCTCACAAGCAAACAAAGCCAGATTCTACCTATATCTATAAGCTAGATCCCAAGGGGTATTTTGGAGAAAATCCCCAACCTAGTTTTGATACACCCAAAACTGGATCTAAGGTGAATCCAGGACTAGCTAAGGCAGCGAAGAGAACCCCTCAGCAAGAAAATCTAGAGTCACAAGTAGAACATGAGGATTTAGCATTGCCTCCTCAAGATAATCGACCAGAGGTGTCTTCTATTCTAATTGAGTATATTAGAGAAGTCAACATCGGTTCTTCAGAGATCCCCAAACTTCCTCACATTGTTGCATCCCTATCAAAAGACCAAGTTGACCTCCTCTTTGAGGTCATAAGAGAGAACATTGGCCAATTTGCATGGTCATATTAGAACATGCCAGGACTTGATCCAAAGCTTGTAGTTCATCATCTTGCAGTCGATCCATAGATCTAGCCCGTCAGACGAAAGCTTAGAAAAATGCACCCCAAGGTGGCATTACTGGTCAAAGCTGAATTAGAAAGAATGTTAGCTACTAAGGTTATCTACCCTATCGACTACTTAGAGTGGATCTCCAATATGGTCCCCATCACTAAGCCTTCCGGTGACATCAGAATCTGCATTGATTTTAGAGATCTTAACAAAACTTGTCCAAAAGATGATTTTCCCTTGCCCAACATAGATATGATTGTAGACCTTATAGCTGGACACAAAATTCTATCCCTCATGGATGGATTTTTTGGGTATGATCAAATCAAGATTGCAGAAGAGGATCAGCATAAGACAACATTCACTACCCCTTGGGAAACCTTTTTCTACAACATGATGACTTTTGGCCTAAAGAATGTTGGGGCTACCTATGAAAGAGCTATGACAGCCAATTTCCATGATCTTATCCATAGCATTTTGGAGGATTATGTGGATGTTATCTTGGTTAAATCTCACACCTTCATGGACCATCTTGCTGACTTGGAGAAAGTCTTTGATAGGTTAGCCAAATATCATCTCATGCTGAATCCCAAGAAATGTGTCTTTGGGGTCACATCTGGCAAGCTTCTAAGCTTTATAGTTTCTAAACGAGGTATAGAGATTGACCCCAAGAAGGTCAAGGCTATCTTAGACATGCCTCCTCCCTAGACACTATGACAACTTCACACTCTTCAGGGAAAGCTTCAATCCATTTGACGCTTCATCTCCCAGCTTGCAGATAAGTGTACACCATTTGCACATTTACTGAAGAAGGATGAAAACTTCAAGTGGGATCCTTTATGTCAATGCAGCTTTGATCATCTCAAGAAGTATCTCATCAATCCCCCTATCTTGGTTCTACTAGTTCCTGGTCATCCCTTTATCTTGTACATATCAGCAATGCCTACTGCTCTAGGGGCACTTCTAGTACAGCTTAATGACTACGACAGAGAAAGAGCCATCTACTACATCAGTAGAACCCTAGTTAGTTATGAACTCAATTATACTCCTATGGAAAAAGCTTGTTTGCCAGTTGTTTTCTCAACTCAAAAGCTTCGCCACTACATGCTAAGTCATACCATCCAACTAGTCTCCAAGATCGACCCTCTCAAGTATATGCTCTCTAGAACAACACTTACAAGCCGTTTGGCCAAATGGGTTATGCTCCTTAGAAAATTTGACATCCAGTATGTGGATAGAAAGGCAATCAAAGGGAAAGCTATAGTAGATCACCTAGCTGATGCGCCTCCAGTAGATACATATCCTTTGATCACAAAATTTCTAGATGAGCATATCTGTCTAATTGAAGAACATCCCCCATGGAAACTTTATTTTGATGGCTCATATACATCTCATGGATTAGGGGCAGGAATATTGTTGGTCACACCTCATGGAGATTACATTCCAAAAGCCTTCAAGCTACAATTCCCTAGCACCGACAATATAGCTGAATATGAGGCTCTCATAGCAGGATTAAAGATAGCCGTAGAATGGAACATCACTGAGTTACAAATCTTTAGCGATTCTCAGCTCATCATCAAGCAATCCCTAAATGAATATGAAAGTCCAAGATAATCGAGAAAAGAAAGGCAAGTTTGAACCTACATGGCTTGGTCCTTATGTTGTCACTGCCTCCTTTGGCTCCAGAGCCCATCAGCTATCTACACCAAAAGGAGAAATCTTAAATTATCCTACTAACATCATTCATCTCAAGAAGTTTTATGCTTGAAGATCCTTGGTATACCTAGCTTTTGAAAATACAAACCAAAAAAATAAAATAGTAAAGAGAAATAAGTGTCCAATGGTGAAAACTTGATAATTCAAGTGCCTTGGATAGGTACCTTGGTAAAAACCTAGTAATTTAGGTGCCTTGTGTACTAAGACTAATCCATTATCTATCACTATCCTATCCCTCATCCATTCACCCACCATCCCATAAAACACCTACTTGTTCCCTTGGTGTTCCAACCAAATATCCAAAATCTAATGAAGCTTGTAAATACCTCCTGTATAGCTTGTAAATCTTGTACCTCAACTTGTAAATCTTGTAGCCCAGCTTGTAAATCATGTATCATCCCTTGTATCATAGCTTGTATATCCAAATCTTGTTCAAAGCTCGTACCATATTCCAGCTTGTATTATATACCAAAGCTTGTATCCTAGTTTGTATCCTATCACATGCACACAAAGAACCCCATTTTCACTTAAGCTTTTCGCAAACCATCTATCTATCTGCCTATCAACTATTACAGACATCCCATCCTTCACAAACATTTCCATCTCACAAAAACCACAACATGAACAACCTTGTACATTTGTACCATATCTTGGTCTGTCAGCTTGTACATCCTCTTTAGCTTAGTACCATTGTATCTATCCAGCTTTCGTGTCAATTCATCCTTGATCAGCATCTTGCACACATCACACAATCTTGGTTAGCTATTTCAAATGCATCCTTTAGCTACATTTCATGTCACCAAAGTGTTATCCTTCTTAGTTTAGCTTGCCAAGTGCATCACTAATCCAAATCTACCAGCTTAGGTGCTCTCCGATAGATCCTTGCAGGATATAGCTTTCCCATGTCTGATCTTGGTCCATTAGTACCTCATCCTACCCATCTCATTAGCAAATGGTTCTCTTTTGGATTTTTGCTTTGTTTTGATTTGGAATCTTCCCTTTTGGGTCTTGCAGTATCTTTTCCAAAAAATCTTTTTGTTCCCTCCTCAAGTTTGCCACGATCTTCCATATCATATGGTATACTACGAATGGGGCAATCTAGACATAAGGTCTTGATCAAGTCTTTTTTTTGTTTTTCTTTTCTGCTTGTGGGTTACTCAGTGTCAGTTCCACTCTGATTCTTTCAAGATTCATGTGTGATGCAAGGGCAATCCTTGTGTGTTTGTTTCGAGTCAGTCTGTCAGTCCTCTGGATGGTTGGTGACATGGCCTTGATGTTCTTGGTAACCTTTGGAAAATAAAATATTTTTATTTTTTGAAAAAAGTCCCTGATGACATCACCATTAATTAATTAATTAATTTTTATGCCATTAAATCACTTTATCTTAATTAAAAATATTTAATTAAGGGATCCCTCCCAAAAATGTTTAAATCTTATTTAAACATTATTTCCTTATTTATTAATTATTTAATTAATAAATTGATCAAAAATCCCAAAATAAATAATTTATTTATTTTTTGCCCAAAACTTGGCCAGTTTCCTTAAGACCACTAACCTCTTCCAAAATCTTCTAATCCTTCTTTAATTTCGATTAAAGGCTAATCCCATCATTTCCAACCCCTAATCCCAACTCAAAATATTTAATTAAGATTAAATATTAATCCTTATGTTTATTAAAAATATTTTAATAAATATCTCCTCAACCCAAATCCTTGAAATAAATAAAACTTTATTTATTTCTTAAAAACCTTATTTATCCTCATCCTAGGAAGTTCTAGACTCTTCTAGAAAGTCTTCATCCTTATCCAAAGCCTAGACTGTTCTAGAAGATGTCAATCCTTATCTTTAATCTTAATCCTAATCCCCTCCTAACCTTGTCACATTCCCTAAACATGGGTTAAGACCTGCTAACCCAAGCCAAAGTTAACAAATATCTCCTCCTTCACCCACCCTCATTAAATGCCATCCACTTGCCCATCTCTAACATCCCTCCTAAGCCATCTCTAATCCTACCCTTAATCATTTGCACAATCCTAAACAAGCTTAAGACTTTCCTACGCCAAGCCTAACTCTATCCCCTCAAAATATCCCAACCATAAAACTTTATGAAGCCCACAAAGCCATAAATGACTCTTACAAGCCAACTCATTGCTCTTACAAGCCATTATGTGGGTCTTTATGAGCTTTGAGCCTCCTTTGTTGACCCTTCAACCCCTATTGCTCTAACCAATGACCCTGTGACATGTGTCACTCTCTGATTGGCTGTAAGGAAGCACAATCCATGTGCTCTCCTCTCATTCAATCTAAACCTTCCATAAGCTTTCTCCCATCCTTGCATCTTAGCCCTTGGTCCCTCAAGCCCTTTGCCTATTTAAGGAATCCTCTCCCAAGCCATTTTAACACAATCTAGAAAGTAAAGCCATGATGCCATTTTTAGAAACCATTTTTACATCAAATCTATTCACCAAAATCTATCAAAAATCCTCCATTGAAGCCCATTTGAGCATTTGAGCATATACATAATCAAGCCATCTTAATTATTAGACACACCCCTACATCAAGTGATCATCCTCATTGAGAGAGCCTATCCATGGCTCATATTCTCATTTGAGGACTTCACTTTGTCTCTCATGAAGTTATGTTAAATTAGTATGGAAATGCTTTTGATTGTTTTAATTTAGTGTTTCTAACATACTAAAGTAGCATATACACTATGAACTCATACTATCCATACCTAGTTCTAAAAGTAGTTTTGTGAATATCTTATTCCTTAATACAAAGCTAGTGATATCCTAACCTCAAATCAATCTTTGAAACTATGGTAACACCTTTCATTTGATCAAAAAGGTCATCAATTCTAGGAAGTGGGTATTAGTTCTTGATAGTAACCTTATTGAGCATTCTATAATCTATGCATAATCTCATAGTTCTATCTATCTTCGTAGCAAACAATACTAGGGCTCCCCATGGTGAAACATTTGGCCGAATCAGTTTCTTATTTAACATATCCTACAATTGTATTTGCAAATCCATAAATTCTATTGTGGTCATTCGCTAAGGTGCTCGAGAGATGGGTTCTACTCTTGGTAACAAATCTATGATAAAATCAAAGACTCGAGATGGAGGTAAATTGGGGAGTTCTTTGGGAAACACATCCTGATAATTCTTTATATAGGGATACTTTTCTTTGAAGAATTACTTTAATTTTTTTCTAATTTCCCCATCTTCAAAAATGTGGTCATCTCCATATGTGGTGTTTATAGAATCTCTCATATCTTCAACTCTTACTACAAAAATCTCACAACCTTTTCTTCTACATTTCTTGAGTTGCATGGTAGATATTTGTTTTGATTTAATTTCATGTTTAATCGCTTTAATGCTTGCAAGTTTCCCTTGGTCATCCAAAGAATCTAAAATTTTAGCAAGACAATCAACCTTGGCCTTATGCTTACTTATCTAGTTGATGCATATAATAATATTGTAAGACCCAAGAGATGCTACATACAGATTCAATTCAGTGGAGAAATTTGAAAAATCAGCTTGAACCTCAAACAGACACTGCCCTATCTTAGCCCTTGACTAGTTTGCATACTTCATTGTCCATGGTTTTTCCATAAAACTAGATCTCTTTGGAAATTTACTTTATAGTTTAGACAATATAAAACATTCAGAAGCTCCAGTATCAATCAAAATAGAAATGAGGTTCCCGTAGATCTTACTCGGAGTTTCAGTTGGGCCTACCTATTGTTCTGCTTGTCTATTGTCAAGGGCTGTGTGAATCCTTTGCTAATAAACATGTTTTTTTGGAAGGGGTGGTCAGTGCAGCTGATTGGTGTTGGTCTTGACAAGGCATTTATTAGCATAATGATCTTGTTCACAATTGAAACATCCTGAAGGTGGCCCCTTCTTTTCACTGCCCTTATTATTCTTACTTGTACTGAAATTAATTTTAAAATCCTTGATTCCATTCCCTTTTGATTCTAGTTTGCTAAATTTATAACCATTAAATTGTTTCTTCTGAGATCCAGTATCTATATTTTATTCTAGTTTGTTTTTCTTTTATTATTCTGGATGAAGTAATCTCTCTTGATTTTATATTCCTCTCGAACATCCTTTTCTAAAGCTTCTTCCATTGTTCGAGGAGTGAGAACATCAACTGATCCTCCTATTATGTTATTTAGACCCATGATGAATTTCCTAACTTTCAGATTCCTATCGTGTTCGTATGGTGGTACATACTTCAGTAATCGGGTAAATTTCTCTGAGTACTTGTGTACAGTCATATCTCCTTGCTTAAGATTTTGGAAATCCAACAAATTTTGGTCATAAAAGGTTTGGGGTAACCAATGGTTACAATTTTTTTCTAGGTAATCTCAATGGTTTTAATGTTTAGCTCAACCTTGGTGTTTCCCCAACATGTAGCAACTTCTCCAGTAAAGTGATATATTTCCTAAACTTCTTTTGAGGTTTTTGAAAAGTTCCTAATTTCAAAGTATTATTCCATTTTGGTTAACCGGGCCTTTGCATCCTCTTCAGATTCAAAACTAGAAAATTTGGGTGGTTTGATCTTCTTAATATCTGCAAATAGATCATTCATTATTTCTTGTTTCTTTTGTTTTTTAGTTTGAGTGGGTGAAGCTTTTGAGGTTTTCTTGTCGTGTTCAGAGATTTCTATCTCTATTTTGGGAGGAGGCAAGGATTGCATTTCCTCTTTGTTCTGCCCTATCTGGGCTGCCATCTCATTCATTTTTTTCCATATTATCCAACTTTAGTTGTGTTTGTTACAAAATCTAAAGTAATAAATCAGTAGATAATTGTGTGTTATTTTCATGAACCATGTTATGACCCGCAACGTTCTCATCACTACTCATTTTGTTTGTTTACTGGTTTAACTTGGAAACTACAAAATTCTAATATCAATTTATTGTATACATACTTATATATTTTATTTTTTAAGTATGCCTACAAAAAATTTAAAGAGTTTGCAAGTGGATATAACACATGAATAAACCAATTTATTTAATCAACTTTAACACATTTTTTGTTGCATTTATAAAAGCCTTTATTTACAAAAATTTCCTCTTTTGAGGATGTTTACATTATGGAATCTAAATTTTGCTTCTCAGCATTCAATTCTGATTTAGATTTGTGCATATCCCACACCATCCAAGATCTATGAGAGTGCATAAGAGAATTTCCCTGATGAGTGTTCCAATTTTGAATTAGTTTGTTTCTATATGCTACTTTACTAGCAAGAGTCCACTTGACTCTTTCCTTCTTCATTCTTTGTAAAGCCTATTTGTTTTATTGTCTTGAGGCATGAAACATCAAGGTCTAGTCAAAGTTTGGCATGTTCTTAATTAAGTACAAGAAGATGGGATCTTATGCCTTCTTGAGAGGTGTTTTACATACTTGCATCCTGTACATTTATTTTAGGAATTTTCACATACTTGCATCCTGTACATTTATTTTAGGAATTTTTAAGTTTACTAGAAAGTAGTGTGCCCTAGGTTCAGTGTTGAACCCAACGCTCTGATACCATATGTAGCAAATGAATTTTCATAACAAAATAAAGGTAATCTAGAAAGAGTTTTCCTCAACTAATTATTTAACAATATACATTGAATTTCTTTTCATGAGACATTAACTACTTTTAACTACCAACTAGTAGCTGAGATAGCAAAGCTCAACTAAAAATAACTGTAACAATGATCAACTAAAATAATTTTAATAATGATTAATTGAAAATAACAATGATAATGTTCAACTAAAATAACTGTAACAATGATTAAATAGTTGAAATAAGGATTAACTGAAAATAACTATGATAATGTTCAACTAAAATAACTATAAATAACAATTTACAATATTTCCTTACATATGAGTAAAGTAAATGCATATCATGAAACATAAAGAAGAACATATGAGAGTATCTGATGAGTCTTTAATTGGTTGTACAAGCCTCAACTTTCAGTAAGAGGAGAAGCATTGACTTAGGCTTAACCTCCCAACCTCAGACCATATTATCCCCACACAATCTATTGAATAGAAAGGCCTTCCCTACCCCAGGATCAGGCTTGGGATACTTTTAGTCTAGCCACCTAAGCATTTTGGTGTTTAGAATGTCTATATACTTATGGACAAACATATCTAAATAATTGGCTCTACTGACATCAAGTGATTATAGATGGAAAACATGCCTATAATGACCTTGGCCAAGGTTTTCTGATGGGTTCAATGATCCGATCACCACCGCTCAACTTGACAATAGGGGAACAATAGTATAAACAAGCATGAGCTATTAAATAAAATTAATTTAAATTTTTTATGCCATGTCTGACTTTTATTTCCATGTTATTTTAGATTCATCTCACCTCTTCACATTTTCCATGGCTATATACAACCAGTGACTCCTAGGTGTTTGAATCTTAGAGCAAACGACTCTATCTATTGATCCTTAACTGATATAAGAATATTAAATGTTTTCAGCTCATCACAATCTCTAATTTTGGGAAATGTAATCATTAAGACTTGCAGAATAAATATCATTTGATTCTGACTCTCAATGGTATAAATAAAATATGATATCATGTCATAGATACTTGGCTTTTATTCATCATAAACAACTTTGTCCTAGAGAGGGTCTAACAAATGATATTTAAGAAAAGATGATTTGCATCATAATCTGAAACTACATCTTATTGCTATAATAATTAAAATGTAGTAATATTTGGTAATAAAACACATTGCAATACTTGGAATATGGACAATCACATAACCTGGTAAAATTTGGAAATAAAATGGACTCTTGCTAGATGTTATCAATTAGCCTACTCTTCATGGAAGAAATCTTTAAGCTTTATTATAGTGTGATTATCAAGTAGGTCTTTAGCAAATTATCAATATAAAAGGAAAATCATAGACGGAACATGCAATTATTATCAAGTGGTAATTTGCAGAGATATCGTGTTATATCTGCAGAGGTATCAGGTGATATGGAAAGAAGTGAAGTGATATGAAAATGAAGTCGAGTGATAAGAAAAGGAAGTTGGGTGATATGTTTTTCCTCTCCATCTCTCTTGGCTTCATAATATAAGAAGGCATTGAAGTCTCTTTGGCTTCCAAGAAGTTGTAACTCATAAAGAAGAGACTTGGCTCTTGGTCACCAATAAAATATGCCAAATGTTCATTTCGATTTTTAGCAAAAAAAAAGAATAAATATGGAAAAATATTTGAAAGTTATAAATAAAGGATAATTATAATTTATATCTATCTACTTGCACATAGATATACTTATGAGGTGGCATCATATTATTTATAAAAATAATATTATGGTGTCACTTTATTCCTATATCTATGTGCATGTACATAGGTATACATTATAATGATGTGGTGAAAAAATCAATCAAAAACCATTTGAGGTATGCAATATTTTAAATTAAAAATAATTAATGTTTTTTTTTAATGTTTATTTAATAGCTCATGTAGGCTCATCGATTGTATCCTTTTTTAAAAGTTTCTAGGTCCTTTCCAAGGCAATTAAAGGTCACACCTGTCAACCTGATATTTGGACTAAGCTTGTATCTCATTCTGTTGATCATGTTTAGCAATGCTTCTCTCCTTCATTTTCTCTTGAAATCACTCACGTAATATTTCCACAATAATAACAAGTTCCATAATAATTCCAAAATATTATTTAATATAGATAAAGACTTTAATTATTAACCATAATTCCAAATTCAAGCAACTTCTAATCATCAAATAAAAATTAATAGATAACAACCATCTTCACTAAAAAATTAACATAATGAATACAAGGGATGTATTTAACCATCCTCTTCACATTATTATAAAAGAAAATCCATTCAATATAATGGCTATAAATAAATTTAAAATTAGGTCAAAATTTGGGATGTAACAAAAAGCTCTTTTTTTAGGAGCATTGTCTTCTACAACTACTTGGATTCTTGATTCAAGTGCTTCCTACCATATGACACACTCACCTAATTTGGTTACCTCACTTGCTCAGAGTTTTACTACATAGATTGTTGTTGGTGAATCTATACAACATTTGGTTTCAGGTTCAGGAACTATCTCTTTAGAGGATGGTTCACTACATGATGTTCTCTTGGTTGCATCCATTTCTATGAACCTCTTGTCTGTCTTTCAAATTTGTCATTTTGGCTCTAGTAAGACAATTGAGTTCTCACCACATGTTGTTGGTTATTACTTCATTTTGGGTTGAGGCTATCAATTGTGCCAACTATATTCAGAGGAAGACACCTCACAAGGCATTGCAAAATTTGACTCATGAGGAGGCTTGGACTCATGTCAAGACTCATGGTTCTATAGTCTACATTTTTGGTGGTGAGGCTTGGACATTTATTCCAAATGCTCAATGGAAAGCCATGGAGAAGAAGATCCAACTACACATCTTTGTTGGCTACTATGAGGATGTAAAAGCATATAAGTTATTTGATCCTAATTCTAGAGATGTCTTATTTTAGTGAGATGTTGAGTTTGATGAGCATTATCCTTAGATGGAGCCTCCATCACCAACTTCTCCCTCACTGCCCATTACTTCCTCTATTCCTCCATAGGATTATGCATCCTCTGAGGAAGATCTTGATATTGCTCCCCCCTCACCACCTCCACTAGTTGTTTAACAAGTTCCCAAGTGGGCTCAATCTATTGTTGATGTAGCAGGACCTATGGCAGGTGATCCTTCAGATTCTCGTCACACTTGTGCTCAAACTTTTGGTACTAGACTATTGAGTCATGCAACAAGACATAGGCAAAAAAAAATTTTCATAGGCAAAAAGACACTTAGAGTGGGATAGGGGTATGTATGAGGAGTACTCTTCCTTGATGAAGAACCACACATGGTATATTTGTCCTCTTCCAAAAGGAAGAAAGTTGGTTCAGTGTCGGTCATGGGTGTACTATACCAAGTATGTTGTAGATGGTTCTATTGATAGGTACAAGACATGTCTTGTTCTAAAGGGATTTTCAAAAGTTGAGGGTATTGATTACTTTGAGACCTTTTCTCTTGTTTCTAAGATGGAATCTATTCACCTTATACTTGCTCTTGTCACTTCATAGAGATTGATAGTTTATCAGATGGACGTGAAGAGTGCTTTTTTGCATGGAGACCTACTTGAGGAGATCTATATGGAGTAGCCTCATGGTTTTTTGTAGGACTCTTATTTGGAATGTAGGTTTCAAAGGTATTTATATCATCTCAAAAAATCCCCTCAGGCTTGGTATGAGAAGATGGATTCCTTCTTGCTTGCTTCACAATTCACTTGGTGTCATCCTGATCCAATAGTTTACATTCAACATCACAAGGATGACTTATCGATATTTTTGCTTTATGTAGATGATCTCATCATTATAGTAGCTCATCCTCCATGATAGAGAGTTTCATTGAGCTTTGAAAGAGTAGTTTGAGATGACAAACCTTGGACTTGTGCACTATTTCTTAGACCTACAAGTTGTTCAGTCTTTGGATGGGATAGCCATACTCTAGAAAAATTATCCTCTTGATATGCTTTAGAGATTTAGCATGCTTGATTTCAATCCTTCTCCCACACTTTTTTAACTAGGTGTAGTTTTATCTACCACTTGCACTACTCCTATAGTGGATTCCACTTTATAAAAAGTACTTGTGGGTAGTTTTTTGTACTTGACACATGCACATCCTAATATTTAATTTGTGATTGGCCTTTTCTCTAGAATCTTACATGATCCACATGAGAGTCATTGGAAAGATTTCATATGTATCTTGAGGTACATTCAAGGTACTACATGTTATAGCATTCACTACACATTAGGGGATCCTCACATTGTTGGTTGCACAAACTCAAAATGGGTTGGTGATATTGATGATCACAAGTCTACTATCTAGGTTATGGTCCTATGACATGGCCTTGGAAGAAGTGGCATTCTCACACATTATCATATTAAGAGGAAAAGTATAGGGTAGTTGTGCTAGCTATTCAAGAGGTTTTATGGCTTCGACAATTGATGAAAAAGTTTGGATTTCCTCTCAATAGTCCCACCTTTCTTTGGTGTGAAAATTAGAGTGCTATATACATTTCCTGAAATCCATTTTAGCATCAACAGACGAAGCACATTGAGCTTCACATGCATTTCATCAGGCATCTGATTTAGGATGACTCCCTAATGTTGGAGTACATTCCCACTACTGAGCAGGTTGCAGACATTTTCACGAAACCTTTTGCATGCCCACAATATCTTTAGTTGTGTTATATTCTTAGGGTGAAGGAAGTTGTCCTTGGGGGGTCTTAGTAATGAGTCCTGCCTTCCTTCTCCTCTTATTATCTCTTTTTGGAGTAGGTTTTTTTGCATGTGGGTTTTTCCTATTTCTCTATTTCATAGAGATTTGGCTATGATTAGGTACCTCATCAGGCCTTGTTGTTGGGACCCAAGTTTTCCTTCAACATTGTAGTTTCCTTTCTTTTTCATGCATTGTTTGTAGCTATGTTATTTCTCATCTTGGGGGGGGGGGGATGTTAGAGTAAAGAGTTAATTTAATTTAATTTATAACATTATCTTTACTCCCTTCTTAAGATTTCCCTTTATACACTTTCATTTCCATTTAATTATTAAAAGTTGCTTACCTCTTATGGTTTTCCTTTTATGTTTTTTGATCTCCTTCTATAAGGATTGATCATTTGTTAATAGCTCTCATTCATTTAGTCTAATAATATAATTTGTATATTCTCAGAGCAAAAACCTTGACTCTTCTTTGTCTTTTCTTCTCTATAATAGGTTTTTGCATGCATGTGTTCTTTGAGTTTTGTGGATTTATATTGCTCAAATCCTTCAATCCTTCCTAGCACTTCTAGGCTCTACCTTACACTCTAGCACTATTAAAAGTATAATCCTTGTCCTACTTATATAAAATGTCACCCACCATTAGTTGACATGTATGATCAACAATATTCAAGACAAAGGAAATATATTATAATTAGAGAGGTCAATACCCAAAATATAAGAATATCATGTCTTGTGAACATAAAAGAGGGTTGATAAAATATATTACAACATAGAGAAATGCACCTGCACACATTACATGCCACGAATCGCCATCGGAACCTAAATCTCACCAACCTAGCCATTAGAAGAAGAAAACCAAAATAGGACCAGACTAATCCCAAGATAACTTCATCTAGAAGTATCATATCATAATGCAAAAGTAGACATAGGAAGTCCATGGTACCTATATAAAACCATAAGGATCACATAATGAAAATAGCATACTGGATCAATTAGAAGCTAATATAATAGAAAACTATTTGAGAAAATAGTGAAATAGATAAATTAAAAAGAAATATTCTTTGGGTGATGCAAGATTGCCAATGACCTAAGAATGTTTCTACACTAGACAAACTAGGTGAACAAAAGATGTTTCATAAAAGGAATTTATAAACATCAAACTTGATTGAAAATATAGATGTCATAATTATTCTTAACCCACTTGTCTTCCTCATAAAAAGAGCATTGATTTGGTACATGATTATTCTTACAAGTTTTCATCAATCCTCTTGTAGAATAACCTCCTCTATTAAGTATCTAGCCACTCCTACTACTACAACCATCTCTAATAGGATTATTCTTACTAATCCACTTATCTCTACCTCTGTCATTACTATATTTGTCAATAAGTACCTTATTTTTCTTTTGATGTTTAATTCTACCTTTGAAATCATAGAACACATCAATCTATTGGAAATAATCAAGACTAGCTAGGTTATTGAGAGGGGAGGGGTGAATCAATAACCTCAAAAACTTTTAACAAAATTTAGTACTTAATCCATTCACCATTAATTTGAAATGTCCGTTTTCTGATTTTGTATGATATTTCCAACCTCTAATCAGATCTTTAAGATCAAACAACTAATATCACAAAGATCCACCAAATTTCTCAAGAAACCCCAAATCGGGTATGCCGAAAATAGTGCCAAAAAGCTTCACAGCTTCACCTATTATTAATAAATTTGAAAGTAGAAATTTTTACAGAAATTTGAGCAGCATAACAGCCTATAAAATTTCATTTCCAGATCTGTATAACATGCACACAATAGCTCCCAAATGGAGGACACAACAATGCTCATCGGGCTCCCGAAAATAGCACAAAATAGCCTGAAATCACCACAAAAACTTAATAATTTATCAAAGAAGTATAATCATATCCAAATACATATTTTCAGCTCTATTTTAACATTTAAAAGTCTGATATACAACAGCAAACCAAACTGATATGAAAATCTCAACCGGAAACACCAAACTCTTACAAAAAATACACCCGAAAACACACAAATCTGCACTGTTTAGCACAAAGGAAAACTTTGCATGAGCATGCACATGGAATGGCTTCAAACTCCCATCCTTAGCCTTCCTGGAAACCTACAAACTCCCATTCTTGGGTCTCCTTCTCCACAGGTTTGGCAGCCTCTGAAGAATAACAAAGAATGAGCAAAATCAAGTTCTGGAATCCCCCCAAAATGCCTCCAAACCTCTCAAAAGAGGGCATAACTGTAACTCATGTCCAAGAGAGGTTAATGAAACATATTTTAATAATAATTTTCATTTATTAGTCCAACAGTTTCCAAAGATTAACCCCCTTTTTTTGAAACTTCACTTTCTTGGGCTTGCCTGCCTTAGCAAAGATTATTATTTTTTAATTATTTGAAAAGGGGACATGACAAGTCCTCCCCTCCCAAAAATTTCTTGTCCTCAATCAATGGCTGAACAATAAACCAATCAATCCACCTGGATCCCAAATGTAGTCATGAACTATACTACTACCAATTAACACAGGCTCCTGCAATATCCTTTGCAATATGACCAAGAGGAATCCATAATCAAACTGACAATTATAGCTCAACCAAACTCCAAAATCACCACTACCACAGTCAAAAACCCATGAGACACAAACTCTTAGAACATCAGAACCCAAGTAAAGTGGACAAATCAAACTACCAACACAGTAAATACCATCAACGCATCCCACTGGCCTATACAGAATGTACAATCCAACTCTGCAAAAATGGTGAACGCTCTCGAATGAAACTATACCAAGTATGGAGAATCCACACACTTTACAACTCCTGCAATCAACACAACTCTGCAAATCACCGGCCACTATCTCATAACCATAACTCCCATGCACTGCTGATGGTGAAAAGACATTACAAGATAAAGAGTAAGAATTGGAACCCAAACCAAATTTTCCTGCCATCATCTCCTCAACACAAGGATCAAATGCTAACTGATGTACATACCTTGCAATAAAATGTTGATAAAAAAAACCAACCTTAGTCAACAACTCACCATGAACAAGTGATACAACCCACTGTGACTGATCACCAGCTAAGTCAGGAGATGTCATAGCCAAAGGAGTAGAATCAATAACAACACCCGCTGAAGCATCACTCTGAAACTCCTGCTCTAAGTCATGTATTATCAAGCTGTCAACTATAGAACCTATCACCATATCATGCCCATCACAACCCTCATCCTGAGGTGTCAAACTATCCCATAACTGATGACAAGCACTAGGAACCAAAGTACATCTTTGTATCATCATCTCATCAACATGGTCATCAAAGGTAAATTGATGAGTGTACCTCATAGTGTAATGCCGATAGAATGCACCAATCTCAGTTAGTGGCTCAGACTATAATCCAGATGAAACTAACTGCAATTGATCATTAACCATGTTGGAACTAACTACTACCTCCGAAGATATCACCAAGGGAGTAGTATTACTATTAGGAACCAAGCCAACTGCCGACTCACCAACATCACACATGATCTTTGATACATCTCTAGTCTCCGTGCCTTCAATACTAGAGGCCACCACCCTGTCAGGCATACAACAATCTGCTACAACACCCAACTCAACTAAACCTGACTCTAGTGGGAATGAGCCTGATATGCCAATGTTAGTATCAAGGATGGATGCATCCCCATCTCCACTGTCTCTGACAATCTTGGCCATGGACATCCTCGAATCACCAAACACCATAGCTTGTGACTGTATAGAATCAGGTAAAGACTGTAGTCACTCTAACTCCATGGTCACCTTAGCCAAATGAAACTGTGACTCCTTGAAAGCCAACTGTGTACTCTCAAGAATCTCAGAAGTCACCTCAAGCTACTCAGTAAGCTTACTCACCTCATCTTCCTTGGCCAACAATGCATCATATGTTGTACTACCCCACTCCATAAGATAATCTCTGTCGGCTACCAACTGCATATAATTCTGTCTCAAAATCCGAATAGCCTCCCGTAAAGAGTGGATCTCTGTCAAGGAAAGATAACTTCCTTCCTGCTCATCACAAATAGGAGAACCCCATCCATAAACTGCTAACAACTGACGAGCAGCATCAAAATGTTGGCAAGTGATAGCAATGTCTCGATCACTAACTCTCAATTGATTAGACACATGATGGCATTGGCTTGATTGTCTCCTACAAACCTCCTCTGATGCACTGTCTAAAGGAGTATAATCAAAGTCACTAGTCTCTAGAGTATTACAATCCATATCCTGTGAATCAAATCTAAAGCTCATATCAACATACGGAGTATCAAAAACATTAGCACTGCTGTCCAACTCCTCTGCACCCAAGGAAACTAAGTTTTCAGAATTGCCCACTACATCCTCCTGGATGTCATCAATGCCAATATGATCCTGGGACTCATCTGTATACACTACCAAATATGAAATATCATCAACACATTCCAGCAAGTATGGTCGATTGGATATATGAACAAAGCCCAAAACCGGTGTATAAAAACTAATACCAACATCGGATAAGCTCCAGGCACAAGAAAAGACAACACCATGCAATCTGCTAATCAAATCCATGGTAGCACCCAAACAATCACTGCTACCAAAAAGTGTTAAAGATTTACAGTCAACTGAACCCCAAATGCCAATATAACAATCTCGAGTCCATATCTGTAAACTAGAATTAGCTGGTAACTCAAGAAAAATCCTCACTTGAGTAATATGACCAATACCAACAAACTCCACATACCTGTCATGGTGAGATAATGTAGTGACAATACTGTCTTCACTCACCTTCAACTGGCAGGATAAATCATGTGAAGTACTACTAGCCTCAACCTCATGTGACGAAGCATCTAACTGTGCTTGGTACTCTCTCTCAGAAAAGTCATGAATGCTCAATGTCTGCTCATCTACACCAGGTATCTCACCATCATGCACAACAACATCCTCATAATCATCATCCTTGAGGTCAAATCTATCTATCACTCTTTGACTAAAATCATCAAATGTAGTTACTTGATCATGACCTTGAGTAGTCATTCCATGATACCACCAATCATAGGTTGCATCTTCCAAGTGTAGACTTGCAATTTGAACAACATCACTCTCCTTCATGGGGTTAAGTGTGAAGAAGGTCTGTAATTTTTGTAGCCATGCTCTAGCTGAAATTTTATTTGTTCCATCAAAAGTAGGTGCTATAAACTTGCTTATTTTATTTTTGAGCTCTCTTCCACTTATGTCATGCTCCCTTCTGTACTCTTTCTTGGGCATCAAAGTGTTCATCATATCCACATATTCTCTAAAAGGAACCGAACTACAAAAGTCATCATCTAGGCCATTATAAGTAGCTCTTAATGTAATCAAGTTACCTGTAACCTCTTCCATAGGATTAATGGTTGGATTTGGTACTGGTGGCTCATCTGCAGGCAAGAAAATAGTTTTGGTTGATTTAGATGGTGTGGATTTCAGATTTCTTGGCTCCTCTGAAGTGCTCCCTTTCTCATTAATAGATGCAACTCCTTGTAGTTTTTTTGTCAATATTCGCAAAGCCTCTCTAGTTTCTGCCAAACTATCCATTGTTTGCTTCTGAGTATTTTGGATGTCTTGGAAGAATTTCTTTGCCATCTCATCTGGATCAGCCATACTTTTCCCCTCCTTGGATTTTGTACTTTTACTTTCAACTAGAGGTTTGATCAAAATTTCTTTATTCTTTTCTCGCTGCAAATATCTTTTTTCTCTTTCACTTAGTTGCATGCAACCATAAATTTTGACATGCAACTGATTAGAAGCAACATGCAACCACCAAATTCACTAAAAAATAACATGCAAATGATTAGAAGTAGAATGCAACCATAAATTTTGACATGCAATATTTGGGTAGTTATCAAAACTGACATGCAAGATCTGGGTAGTTGTCAAAACTAACATGCAAGATCTGGGTAGTTGTCAAAACTGACATGCAAGATTTGGGTAGTTGTCAAAACTGACATGCAAACTTCTACAACCACCAAATTCACCAAGAACTAACATGAAAATGATTAGAAGTAGAATGCAACCATAAATTTTGACATGCAGCTGATTAGAAGCAACATGCAACCATAAATTATGACATGCAAGATCTGGGTAGTTGTCAAAACTAACATGCAAACTTCTACAAACCCTCAGGCTGGCAAGATCATGGCTCTGATACCACTTAAATGTCCCTTTTCTGATTTTTTATGATATTTCCAACCTCTAATCAGATCTTTAAGATCAAACAACTAATATCACAAAGATCCACCAAATTTCTCAAGAAATCCCAAATCGGGTATGCCGAAAATAGTGCCAAAAAGCTTCACAGCTTCACCTATTATTAATAAATCTGAAAGTAGACATTTTTATAGAAATTTGAGCAGCATAACAGCCTATAAAATTTCATTTCCATATCTGTATAACATGCACACAATAGCTCCCAAATGGAGGACAAAATAATGCTCATCAGGCTCCCGAAAATAGCACAAAATAGCTCGAAATCACCACAAAAACTTAATAATCTATCACAGAAGTATAATCATATCCAAATACATATTTTCATCTCTATTTTAACATTTAAAAGTCTGATATACAACAACAACCCAAACTGATATGAAAATCTCAACCGGAAACACCAAACTCTTACAAAAAATACACCCGAAAACTCACAAATCTGCACTGTTTAGCACAAAGGCAAACTCTGCATGAGCATGCACATGGAATGGCTTCAAACTCCCATCCTTAGCCTTCCTAGAAACCTGCAAACTCCTGTTCTTGGGTCTCCCTGGAAACCTGCAAACTCCCGTTCTTGGGTCTCCTTCTCCACAGGTTTGGCAGCCTCTGAAGAATAACAAAGAATGAGCAAAATCAAGTTCTGGAATCCCCCCAAAATGCCTCCAAACCTCTTAAAAGAGGGCATAACTGTAACTCATGTCCAAGAGAGGTTAATGAAACATATTTTAATAATAATTTTCATTTATTAGTCCAACGGTTTCCAAAGATTAACCCCCTTTTTCCGTAACTTCACTTTCTTGGGCCTGCCTGCCTTAGCAAAGATTATTATTTTTTAATTATTTGAAAAGGGGACATGACATAATTCATCTAATCTACTGCATGCATGAGAAACTAAAAGATAAACATTCATGGCACATGAACACAATATTTGGTGACCTAGAAACCTTCCAATAAGAAAGTAAAATTGGGGTGGGGATGATGCCCACAAAATTTTAGTACTGCAATATAAAGTTGGCTTGTTAAGGCTTACAATGATCACTTCTAATGATATACCCTATTAGGAGCAATTTGGACTACTAGATCCACCTTGTTAGAGGTTTTACAAACATACAATGAAGTATCCACTCTATTAGGAGATTTAGAGAAAAGACTGTTAAGTCTACCCTGTTAAAGGATTTGAGTTTGATTCACCTATTAGGATGAACTAGTAGATCTAACTTACAACTTGATTGCTGATTAGATCTTTGAAGTATAGATCACCTCTTGTGATAGATATAACTTTACTACTTCTAATTTGACCTTGTTGAATACCATTCTCTGCTATTGATTCACATTCCCATGCTGATCTTCTCATAACATTACTTTTTATCATACTTAGGAATGATACAATACACTACATATATACCATTCTAATTCTCATATTTAAAAGGTCAGCCAAAACACAAGTTAGCACAAACATTATTGATTTGGCCCAAATGTTGAAACTCGAGTTCAGATTAGCTGACTTGGTGACCTTCTAATAGTCGATGTCCACTACATTACTTGGTATCATCATGCACTTGGTAGAAGTAGAGGCTCGATCCATACTAATCTCTCAACATAGCTTTTGAACTCAGTAAACATTGGAGACTTGGTAGATATAGTGTAGCTCAGTAAGAACTTAATACTATGTTTACCTTGCTTGCACTTGATAAACATTGCTCATCCCATCACTTGGTAGACACTGGCTTCACATTATAGTAACTAATGACTCAGTAAATACTATGAAGCTTGGTATCCACTAACTACTTGGTCTAAACTGTTGCACTGTTGAACTCACTTGGTAACCATTGGAATGCTCGGTATGAACTACTAAACTACTAAACTTACTTGGTAACCATTGGAATACTCACTATACATTGGAGATTGAATGATGAACTCGGTAACCATAAAAAATTATGAATAAGTGTTGTCACTAATGACATACATATCTTACTGCCAACATAGTTTTCAATCTAGTCTCAGGATTATGTCACTCATGCAATACCATTGTACTAACTTTGGTAACTTGCTAAAATATCCAATAGTTACCAACCTTCAAGTTAATCAATTGAAGTCTTCTCATCAAATCCTTCATCAACTTTTCAACCCTAGAAATCCCTTCAATCACCTACTACTAATCCATCACCTTCTGATCCAAAAGATTTTGATCACCTAAAGTGCAACTCTTCATTATTCTCAAGTTCTTACCTTTCATTTCTTCATCCTTCAAAGGATGTAAAGTAAATATTATGACATTGTTTATGATAGAGATGCCAATATTTTGACAATAACAAATAGAACCATCATATTACCAAGGTCTACCCAAAAAAACATAGAAATCACTCATATCAACCACATTATAAGGTATATTATCACTAGTGTGGTCCTACTCTAATGCATCTTGATGCAACAAAGATCAAAGAACCCCCAAGGGAGATGTATAACCTTGCATCAAGAGTAAGAAACAATGAAAATACAAAAAAAAAACTTTTTAAAAAGGCACACAATATGGAATAATATCATTGGATTACATCACCCTTATCAATATACAAATGTAAGAAAGTTCACAACTAATCATCCCTCAAAATTATAAACCTAACATTTAAAAATTGCTTCCAACTACATTTTGAAATTATTAATTTTTCCAGACAAATCAAGCTACCCCTCCTAGCACTTCTTGTCTCTACATTGCACTTTATCACTACTAAAACTAGAACTGCTACTCTACGTATATTCAAGGTCACCAACTACAAGTCAACTTATCCAACCAGCAATCATCAAGACAAAGGAAATGTATTACAAATAGATAGTTCAAGACCCAATTCAAAAGAACAACTCCCATATGGATACAACATGTCTTACAAACATGTAATATGTGTTGGAAATATAATGAAAACTAGGTGATTGAAATGGGGGGAGTTGGGAAGAATTAGGAACCACTTAAACTTCTTTCACTTAATCCACTTTGTTAAGTTGTTTAATCTACTTGCATGCAAAAAAAATAAAGAAGTAAACTCACAACACCATAATACAATATTTGGTAACCCATAAACCCTCCAAGTAGAAGGTAAAATTGGGGTGGGGATGACACCCACAATGATTCAATACTACAGTAATAAAGTTGGCATGTTAAGGCTTACAATTGATCACTTCTGGTGATCTTACTTAGTTAAGAGTAATAAGGACTGTTGGGTCCACTTTGTGAAAGGATTTATACAATACAATTAAGTATTTACTTTGTTACGAGTTTTTGCAAAGGACTGTTAGGTCCACCCTATTAGGGGATTTGGGACTGATGCACCTGTCAAGATAAATTAGTGGATTGATCTCTATTATACAACTCTAATTGTTAATGAGGATCCTTTGAACTAAATTGATCACCTGATTGTCATACACGAGTCTCTTACTTTCCTTATGTTTCTTGTAGCCTTCTAGAAATTCTGCTCTTCCATATTCACTCCTATACAATGTTTTTTAATTCATACATCTTCATTTGGAAAACAAAATAACTTATACTTATATCCATCCAAATAATTCCATTATAGGTTAGATACAACATAAATTGTCCCAAAAAGTATCACCAAGTTGGCTCAGTACTGTAACTTAGGTCCAATGACATACTCAGTTGATACTGAAGACATTCGGGCACCATTGTCACCTTGGCTAACTCTGGCACTTGGTTGATACTAGATTCTTGATTCATAGTGATCACTTGGTAGATACTTTTGACTCATTTCATAATACTTTTCCTGCTTGATTATCATCTTGGAACAAAATAGCTATATCGACTCTGTTCATACTAGAACTTAGCAGTTACTGTCAACTTGGTCGATTCTATAGCTCGCTGGGAATTATTAACTCAGTTGACACTGCAACTCGGTTGATACTACTTACTTCTTGCAAGGTTAACATTTTTTTCTTGGTTCCTTTGTGATCTTGGTTAACAATTTAGGATGGTGACTCGATTACTATTGACTTCCCATTATGACTAAGTATTTTGACACCAATTGACAATATATCTTGCCATGAGATTAACAATCTCCCCCTTTGGCATTAGTGACGAAAACACTTATCATTCATAAGATCTAAAATAAAAAATTCTTCAATCAAACTCCCCTTTTCAGTATGCTCTATTTTGTAGCTTGGTTTGCACTAAAGACTCTACAACTCGATTTAAACTAAGAACTCTATTTTTGGTTTTTCAATTTATTTATTTTTATTGTTTTTTGCATATCTTTCTTGTTGTACATATTTTCACCTTCCTATACATAAATCTTTTCACATGTATATAAATATGTACATATACTTCCTTTATATACTTCCCCCCTTGTTTTTATTACAAATGTCAAATAAATTTACAAGGTTATTCCAAACTGAGAGATAAAATTATGATGTACCTTCAAAATCACAGACCACATCTTATCCCAAAAATCTTGTAGCACCTTCAAAATGTGTAGATCAATCTAAAGCTCTATTGATAACTCATATATGTGATCTGCAACTATTATATTTGTATCCTTGATTAGTGTCCTTGCATGATCCATTCTCTTCTACATAATTTCCATGTGAGGAAGTATCATACTTTGTATATCAGCCAATTTTGCCCTTATTCTGGCCTCTTCCCTTAGTCATTCTGCCTAAAGATTTATCAAAAATATAGTTTTTGCAAAATGATTGGAACTAGAGCTTGGATTAAGTACCAACTAATTTTCACTATCCTTCAAGTCCATGTCAATCTTGGCTAGTTTCCCTTTTATTTACTTGGTAAATTTAGTGGAATCAATCAACTTTACAAATAAAGATACAACATTATTTACAATAATCTCTAGTGCAGAAGTTAAAGTAGACAATTCTACTTGATCAATTGTTATCTTTTATGCTGCATTTTCTAGTACTTAGTTCTCAAACTTCCTTTTAGCTTTCATAAGGAGTTTTTCCCTCCCATCAATGTCCTCATTGAACTTATGTACAATATTTATTAATTAATTAGTTATGGGGGCTTTTTAATTTGCCTCTATGGATAGAGCTTCCATAAATATTTCTTTGATGTCTTCAAAAAAAATTCTTTTATCTCTTTCAACCCTTAGCATTCATTGTTTTTCTCTTGTCTTACTTAGTTCTCCCAAAATGTTCATTTCCTTAGAAAATAGATTGGATTGGTCCCAATTTGGGATTATAATATCTTCATCAATATCTATGCCATCAACTATCTTCCCTTTTCCTTTTCTCTTGGTAGCTAAAGAAGGAATTATCTCTTTGTCTTTGTCAATCAAATCCTTCTCCTATTGCTACTCAATTGAGACTATGGGAGTATGTTGCTTGGTTGAAACCATGGGGACCTAATGCTTGGATACCTCTAGGAGAGAGCACGATGAAGGTGAAATAGACTTCACTTCACTACTTGGATGAATTGGGTTCAACTCAATGGATTGTTGCTCAGGTGCTACCTTAGATGGAGTGGTAGGAAGTGATATCATTACCTATGCAGCTATCCTCTCAAGATTAGAATCTTCAATTGTCTAAACCTATGGTATGTATCCCTCTTCCTTAATATAAAAAATGTTCTTCCACTTTTTTTGTGTGGACTACAAAATATTTTCTATGTTGTTAGACAAAACTTGAAAAGTTTTAAATCTAGGAGTTGTTTTGTATTCATATTTGGACATTGCCTCCTTGACTTCTTTGTTAGAGAGATTTGGCATGAGACTCCTTAGAGTCTACTCTCTAATATCCTTCTGTATTTTTCCTACATTATCCCAATAATGTGAAACAACCTTCAGTAGGTCTTCAGGAGCTTTCTATTTAAGTTCAGAAGGGTCATATTTCCATCTTGCCATCTTTTCAACTAATGCTTCCATAATCTATTTTTGCTCCTCTTTGCTTCTAGAGTTATACTTGTATTTAAATCCTATCATAGCCCTACCTTTCCTTATATTTTTAAGTTGTTTCTCAAAGGTATGGGGTTCCTTCTTCAAAGAAATGATTGGGGTGTTATCTTCATGTGCATCATCCTCATCCTCTAGCCTTAGTTTCTTCCTTGGTTTCATTGGCTTTGAGCCAGTAATCACATGAGTAGACCTTGTTGATCTCTTTGGCAGAGGTTTAAATTGGATATTCACCTTATTCTTAGAAGATTCCTTTGCCTCTTCTTCTTCACCACTTTCCTATTTATCTTCCTCTTCATCTTGCTCTTCAATATCACCACCCTTTCCTTCGGTGAGCATAAGATGTGAATTTGATTTTGCAATTTTCTCCAGCCTCTTCTTTCCTCTCTTTAAAATTTTAGGGATTTGAATCTCAAGTGAGATTCTTGTCTTGGCTTCCTCATATATTCCAAAATAAGTAGCCTTGGGGTCCATAGGCTCATTGATGAGAGCCTCAACAATGTCTCTTATCCCATCAATGTTTACCTCATATGATAGAGGTTTTACCCATGCAATCCTAGGTTTTACTGCCTGTATATGAACTCTGTCATAGTCAAGCAGGAAGCATATATCCTTCTCATAATCATCTAAAAGTTTCTTATGGATCCTCAACCTTCTTTGCATCTTCTCCTTGAAGTTATCAAAGTAAGCATCCATGATACTTTCAAAGTTCTCACCCATCTCATTTATGAATTCATTAATCTGATACAATAGTGGGGTGTCTTTCTTCCAAACAACATTTCCTTTTGAAGGAAATAATTTATGTACATAAAAGATCAATAGGCTAAGACTAAACCAAAATTACATGAGTTATTCATGGAAGCCCAAATTCTCTCCATGTTCTTTCTTAGTTGGGAATGTTGAAGCTTGCCTAGGTCAAAGAATAGATTCTTCTTCAAAACCTTGTATGCCAGGTCCACTACCTCACATGGAACACTATTTTGATGGCTTGAGCTATAGATTTTGTATGCAATGACATGGATTCTAAACGTGATTTCCATATCAGTCACATTATTTAATTTCATGCCTCTTCCATCCCATTCATCTAGGGTTATCTTTTTAGATTTTGCGTGACCTAAGGTTTTAGTTGTTAGATTGTGGTGACTGATAAAAAAAGTACTGTACATACTTCATAATTTATTTGGGGCTCGGGGCATCACCCTAAATTTTTTTTTTGGGCCCTATTTTATTAGGATTTTGGACTAACATTTAATTATTAATTATAACCCTAAAATGATAAAAATGCTTGTATAAAAGAGCTTAAGGTTAGGGATTTTTTCATAAAGGTGATGCAAAAATTAGTTCTTGCAGCGGTATTGAGCTGTAAGGGATTACGAATTATAATCAGGTTGTAATCACTAGATCACAATAATATCAGAAGTGATGTTTGGTGGACATAGCCAAGGGATTGGGTGAACCATGTTAAATCTTGGTTTCTTGTGTTCTTTTCTATGTGATCGATTATTTTTTGATATTTTCAATATTTGCATGTAATCATTATTTTTGTCTATGATTTAATCTTAACAAGTGGTATTAGAGCGGGGTTGTTTTTTAGTTACCCTCTGAAAGAAAGTCTCATGGTTGAGTGGGAGTCTCACGGTCAAGTGGGAGTGATGGCAGAAGAGGATAAGGTGAGGGTTGATAGGTTTAATAGACAAAACTTTTAGTTATGGAAGATGCAAATGGAAGACTATCTTTACTAGAAGGATTTATGGAAGCTGTTGGAAGGCAAATCCAAGAATCAGAGACTATGTCAAATGACAAATGGGATCTTTTAGATAGAAAGGAACTTGGAAGCATTCTATTATGCCTAGCACCATCGATGGCATTTAATATTACAAAAGTGAAGACAACAAAAGATTTGATGAAAACCCTAGTGATACTGTATGAAATTCCCTCCACTTCAAACAAGGTATTTCTCATGAAGCATTTATTTAATATGAAAATGGCAGAAGGTGGATCCATTGCAGATCATTTAAATGATTTTAATACTATTACTAGTCAGTTATCTTTTGTGGGTATCAATTTTGATGAAGAAATTAGGGCTATCTTGATTTTGTGTTCTTTTCTTGAAAGCTGGAACAGCTTGGTAATGGTTGTGAGTAATTCTATTCCTGGATCTAGTACCCTAAAATATGATGATGTGATTGATGTTATTTTGAGTGAGGAAACTCATAGGAAAACCTTAGGTGGATCTACATTAGGAAGTTCTTTGAATGCACAAAGTCAAGGTAGAACAACTAAAAGAGGAAATAATTCTAGAAATTGTGAGAAATCAAGAGGAAAGTCAAAGGGGAGGAGGTCTCAATCAAGAGGATTGAATGACTATTGGTACTGTGAGGAACCAGGGCATAAAAAGAAAGATTGTTGGAGTCGAAAGAAAAATGATGGAGATAAACCAGATAAAGACAAGGAGGATAATTTGGTAAGTAAAAAAATCCAAAGAGGATGCTTTGCTTCTATCTTTAGAGAGTGTTGATGATTCATGTGTTTTAGATTATAGTGCTTCATTTCATGTTACACCTCATAGAGGATATTTCATTGATTATATCCAAGGGGATGTTGGGCTTGTTTATTTGGGGGATAATGAACCTTGTTAGATTGTTGGAAAGGGAAAAGTTAAGATTAAGTTGCAAAATGGGAATCATTGGCTACTACATGAGGTAAGACATGTTCCAAGGCTAAGTAGGAATTTAATTTCAGCAGGAAAACTTGGTGATGAGGGTTGTGTAATTACTTTTAATGATAAAAATTGAAAGGTTTCAAAAGGTTCCCTTGTAGTAGCAAAAGGTGTGAAAGTAGGCACCTTATATCTTTGTACAAGTCATATTGTTCCTTCTACTTTAATTGTTTCAGAGAAAAATGAATGTTCAGGAATAGTTGTTGCAGTTGAGCAGGGAGAACAAATAGCTGTTGTAAATTCTGATATAGTGTTGTGGCACAACAGACTTTTGCACATGAGTGAGAAAGGTATGAAAGTACTTCATTCAAAGAGAGTTTTACCAGGTCTGAAATGTGTTAATATGGATTTCTATAAAAGTTGTGTGTATGGAAAATAAAAGAGAGTGAGTTTTGTGAAGACTGGGAAGGAAAACAAAAAGGAGAAATTAGATCTTGTGCATACAGATGTATGGGGACCGGCTTAGGTATCTTCCCTTGGTGGCTCTCATTATTATGTTACATTTATTGATGACACAACTAGAAAAGTATGGGTTTTTTCCTTAGACAAAAATTTGATGTATTTCAAACTTTTAAGAAATGGAAATGCTTGGTTGAAAATGAGACTGGTAAGAAATTAAAATGTCTTAGATCTAATAATGTTGGTGAGTATAACAGTCATGAATTTGGAGATTAGTGCTCCACTAATGGTATTCATAGAAAAAAAATTGTTCCAAGGGCTCCATGGGAAAATGGAGTGGCTGAACACATGAACAGGACTATAATGGAGCGCGCAAGGAGCATGAGGTTACATGTTGGTTGCCCTTACACATGTGGGTGAAGGTTATCAATACTGCTATATATTTGATTAATAGAGGTCCCTCTACTCCTTTTCATTGTAGTATTCTAGAGGAAGCATGGACTGGTAAGAAGGTGAGTTATTCTTTTCTCAAAACCTTTTGTCGTGAAGCATTTTCTCACATAGATTCTGAAAATAGAACCAAGCTAGAAGCTAAGTCAAAGAAATATGTATTTTTTGGATATGGCATTAATGAATTTGGTTATAGGCTTTGGAATTTCGAAAATCATAAAATTGTAAGAAGCAGGAATGCCATATTCAATGAGAAAGTGTTGTACAAAGATCTGTTGCAACAACATGAGAAGAAAGAAGATGATTATGTAGTGTTGGATGATACTCCAAAAGCTGATGTTCCAATCATTCCTCATGATGGGAAACAATTGAAACAACAAATACCATACACACCAATGAATGTTAGATGATCAACAAGGCAAACTAGACCTCCAAAAAGATTCGCTCCCTCTTTCTATTCAATTTCACTTACTGATGCTGGTGAACCTGAATGTTATGATGAAGTTATGCAGGTGGATACTAAGATTTAGTGGGAGTCTACAATGAAAGAAGAAATGGACTCTTTTCTGAAAAATAAGACTTGAGATTTATGCTAAGTTAGTTGTAAAAAGATTTGCACAGAAAAAGTGCATTGATTTTGATGAGATATTTTCTCCTGTTGTTAAGATGACTTCTATCTATACTATTTTAAGTATTATGGGTATTGAAGATTTGGATTTAGAGCAGCTTGATGTTAAAACAACCTTTCTTCATGGTGATTTGGATGAAGAGATATATATGGCTCAACCACGGGGATTTGAGGTCAAAGGTAAGGAGAACTTAGTGTACAAATTCAAGAAAAGTTTATATGGCTTGAAGCAAGCACCTCAATAATGGTATCTAAAATTTGACAGTTTTATGCATGATCATAGATATAATAGGTGTCATCCAGATCACTGTGTTTACTTTAGAAGTTGGATGATGAAAGCTACATTATTTTATGTTTATATGTTGATGATATGCTTGTCGCTAGGTCTAACATGGATCATATTAAGGGGCTGAAATGCTAGTTAGCACATGCATTTGCTATGAAGGATTTAGGGGCAGCAAAAAAAATCCTTGGTATGAATATTTGTAGAGATAGGAAGAATAGGAAATTGACACTCTCTCAGGCTAATTATATTGAGAAGGTATTGCAACATTTCTCTATGGAGAATGCTAAAGCTATTAGCACACCTTTACCTAGTCATTTGAAGTTGACAAAGGAGATGTGTCCCAAGACACAAGAAGAGGAGCATAAGATGTCCAAGGTACCCTATGCTTTAGTTGTAGGAAGCTTGATGTATCATATGGTATGTACAAGACCAGATATTGCACATGCAATGGGAGTTGTTAGCAGGTATATGAGTCATCCAAGAATTGAGCATTGGAATGTGGTCAAATGGATTCTCAGATATTTGAGAGGAACATCCAAAAAGTGTTTATAGTTTGGGGGCTCCACTACTTATTTACAGGGCTATGTTGATTTAGATTTGGAAGGGGATATTGATACCAGGTGGAGTACTACATGTTATGTCTTTACTGTTGGTGGGGCAGTCGTGAGCTAGGTTTCTAGGTTATAGAAGGTTAATGCTTTATCCACTACAGAGGCAGAGTATGTAGCTGCTACAAAGGCAACCAAGTAGATGATATGGCTTTAGTTTTTCTTGGAAGAATTGGGACATCCTTAGAAGGATAATTATTTGTTTACAAATAGTCAGAGTGCCATTCATCTTGTAAAGAATTCAGCTATGCATTCATAGACAAAACACATTCAGTTGTGTCACCATTTCATGCAGTTAGTTTTGGAGGATGGACAATTAAAGTTGGACAAGAAACATACAAATGACAATCCAATAGATATGTTTACAAAGGTAGTAAAAAGTGAGAATTTGAACTCATCTTTAGCTTCAATTGGTCTTCTAGACTGAACATGAATAAAAGAACAAAAAAGTCCAGGGTGGTTTGATCTAGTGGGAGCCTCATGGAGTAGCGACATAGCTACAAGATCAATCTCCAAGTGGGATATTGTTGTTTAGAGTGGAGCCTAATTAGTCCCCAAGTGGGAGACTGTTAGATTGTGGTGACTGATTAGAAAAGTACTGTACATACTTCATAATTTCTTTAAAAAAAATTGGGCCCTATTTTATCAGGATTTTGGGCTGACATGCAATTATTAATTATAACCCTAAAGTGGTAAAATTACTTGTCTAAAAGAGCTTAGGGTTAGGGATTGTTTCATAAAGGTGATGCAAAAATTGGTTCTTGTGGTGGTATTGAGCTATAAGGGATTACAAATTGTAATCAGGTTGTAATCATTGTATCATAATAATATCAGACTTGTTGTTTGGTGGACATAGCCTAGGGATTGGGTGAACAACGTTAAATCTCGGTATCTTGTTCTTTTCTGTATGATCTATTATTTTATGATATTGTTTATATTTTCATTTAATTATCATTTCTATCTGTGGTTTAATCCTAACATTAGTAGCCTTAGACTTCTCCATCATTGAATCATCTTCTTCATAATGGGATAGGTCTTCTCTACCCAGAATGACATGTCATTGACTCAACTTAGTATAAGACTAATCGATTTTATTCAGAGGTTTCTTGGCATTTGGATAATGTGGGTCAAACCCTTGACCTCCAGATGTTTTTATTTTAGCTTCACACATAATTATCATACAATGCACCATATGCCTGATCTAGCTCAAAATTTCCTAGTTCTTGAATAGAACAATGATAGAATGATCTAATGTCGTGAATGAGAAGTACCTTTGGAGGGATTGGTGAGTAAGCCCCTTGAGGATCCTTCTCCTTGACAATTGTTGGATATAATTTTAATTTCAAAGGAATATAGGAAGAACTCTACACCAACATTTCTAAACCCTTCTTGACCTTTGCATTGGAAGATGCTTCCATACTACTCAATTGATGAAGGACTTGAAGATGCTCACTTTTCTTGAGATTTTCCTTCAAAAAAGTTTCTCTTCATTGCTTTGGGGGCTTGTTAGCCCTATTCTAAGTTTCCATTATTCTTGATTTTTCTAAGCTTTCCCTAAATATGCTCAGTTTAGTCATTGAAGTTTCCTACCTTTATTTCATGATTCCCTGGTCACTAAAAACATTATACAAATTACTCATGCTATCCATCACATCTTGTGTATTCTAAACCTCTTTGAACCCTTTTGAACTTTGGTTCAACGTAGTTCAAAGAAGTTCAACCAAAGGGATTTATAATGACCATTTTCCTATAGGCAATGCACGCCAAGGACTACAAAGTGTTCCTTTGAACTATTTCGAACCCTTTTGAATCTTGGTTCGAAGCAGTTTGTAGTGGTTCTATAACTAAGGCTTTTGGTAGAAAGTGATTATGGTTGGCTAATAACTCTTGGTTCCTAAGGCATTAATTGACATGTCAGGAGGTAATAATTTAAAAATGTGCCTTAATTTCAAGCATGAGAAAAGCTGCCAGCATGACTTATGATGGGAAATCTTTTGCCCGAGAAGAAGATTGGGTGTCAGACGAAAGAAATCATTGTCAGAACAACTACAAAGGGAAGTTATTTAATAATAGGTCTTGTCAAAGGATTTCAAATGTGTGAACCTGGCTACAACTGATTTTCCATGAATGCCTCATTATGAGGCCATACGTTTTCCTATATGTTCCCTTTTTCCTTTAAAAGGAACATAAGTTTCCTCTTTGTTTATTATGCGAAAGAAAGATTTGAAGGAAGAGTGACTGAGAGAGAAGGAAAAGAGGTTATTTTTCTCAGTGAGTTACATGTAAGAACATAGAAAAACCTTCTCTTTGTTCTACCATCTGTGTTCTTTTCAAGATAAAATCAATTTTGGGCTTTACTTTCTTTGTTTGAGATGAAATCTATACTACACTTCTTCGGGAATGTTTCAAGTCTGGAATGTAAGAGACTCATCATTAGTGATACCAATTTACAAGGTGTTAGAGTAGAAAAATTTCAATCCAATTTCCTTGAGTGAGCTGATGAGATGAATGGTTGTATGGAAATCTTGACTAGTGGCCTGATTGAAGCCGCAACTTTTCCTCCTGCCTTGTTAAGCCCTAAATTGCTTCAACTTTGTATTGATCACTATGATCTAAGAAGTAAAAGTATCTTAAACAAGGATGGAGAATCTATGTTGTCAATTTCTAGGGAAACCATTGCCTCAATTTTATGCCTTCCTGAATGCACATTTTTTGCATATTCTCCTATCTAGTCCCTAGCAAAGTATTAGGAAAGCCCAAGTAAATATCGTAACATCCTAGCCAAGAAGTGGATAGAAACCAATTATGGCGAAGGTTCAAGACTACCCAGGATAGTCACTAAAGATCATATGAAGCCCTATATTCATGATCTTATAGTGCTATTGCACCGGGTTAAGAGTTTAGGTGATGTTCTCCTTTTTGAAGAATGGATGTTTCATTATGTGGAGATCATTTTAAAAGGGGAGTAGTGGATGGATTGGGCTGAAGTAATTGCTAGTTCATTAAGAAAGCAGCTCAAACACGCTAAGGAGTCTAACAAATTTTTTTACATGGTCTCTTATCTTACATATTGCATTGCTTATGTTAGTAACATCACCTCCCTGCCAGATGAAAGTTGGAGTGAAGAAATAACAGTCTATCAATACTGCCCTCTACTTCAAAAAGATAGGGTGTTAGAAAATTTTAGAAAAGTACATGATGTGTTGATAGAAAGTGTACATTTGGCTCTAAAAAATGCACCCATGCCTAGATTGTCCTCAGAAGCCTAAAAATTGATTCATAACTATGAAAGCTATTTCATCCAGATTCCTAAATTCAAATATTTGAGAGTAGGTGGGCTCGAGGATGAACCAATGAAGCTACCACATTATGCACTTGACTATTTTGTTTTGGCTAAAGTTTGCAGACAATTGTTTTCTATAATTAAAGATAATGTACCTCAAGAAAATTGTGAGTTGGTGTTTCCCATCAAACTCAATTCTTTAACCTATAGCAACATGATTAATGATGTAGTCATAAGGTATAACTTTCTTGGTTTTGGTTTTGGGTCTTTTCAAGGAAGAAGAGATTTTGATAGTAAAAGATTTGTGGCTCAAGTTCTTGGCTTAAAAGGTTAGTCATCTACAATCCCACATTTAGAAGACTTGTGGAAGGATTTAAAAAATAAAGAAGTGTTAAAGAGAGACCATTCAAAGCTAACACTTCAAAAAATCAATTCCCTCAAATTGAAATTTTAATTAGAAGGGGTAGTTGAAGATGGTTCAAACATTGTTGGACCAGGATGGGAAGAGGCCAGTGAGTCAAAATAGTTGGAAGTGGATTAGAATTAGGAAGAGGAGTATGACATAAATCTAAGAACTAGATCCATCCTCACCCATATGAACAACTAACTAAGGAGACAAAGCATGCAAATAGTCAATGAACCACCATCTAGAAAATCTCCAAAAATAGTTTCTTTTTCTGAACCACTAACTTCTGACATTCAAGTTTCATCTCCTTTTGCAGGTAGTATATTGACTCCTAGTAGGCAAAAAAAATGTTGTCCCCTATATAGAAGATGACTCCTAGAACTAGATCTAAAACCAAGTTTGAGGCCCTCATGCAACAAGAAATTTAGAAGGAGAAGATGAAGACCCAAGGACAGGATCTAAGTGATGGTCTTAGTTTCTCAAATAATCCTGATGGTGATGTGCAGTTGATTGAAGCCCCCAAGATAGACCCAAGTTCATGACTCCTATTAGAAATACTCAAGGAATCTCTACTAATCCTATTATTCCATCCTGGCTATCCAACTCAGTTAGCAATCTGCAACCGATGTCTACACCAGTGAAGGACATTGTAACCAAGCATACAGCTCATGGCTCCAAAGTTAAGAAGCTAAAAACATATGCTCATTTGATTAAAGATCTTGTGATTGGAAAAATAATAATAAAATTAGCTACATATAAGTAGAAAACTAAATTTGGTGATATTGACACTGAAGGTCTTAAGGTTACTTCTATTGAATCAGGAACTATTAAAAGGAGCATAGGTAACCAATTTTTCAAGTTCTTTGTAGATCACATGCTAACCCAGTTAGAAAAGGATAGTATACAAAAAAGGAAACTCAAGGCATTGGTAGTGATCATGGCTGCCTACATAGATTCATTAATGAATCTTGGAGCCCTTCCAGTGGTTTAGACCCCACAGTCCTTTGATCCTAATTCTGTAGACAACCAACAATTAGTTAAACAAATGCAAAAGGGGAAACTACTTTCGGATGCAATGCAGGACTGGATAACTTCCATCCTTAAAGAGGGAAACAAATTTCTTCTAGATTTCACTACTACATATGCTAAAGGGGAGGGACTCTTGGGTGAAATTTAAACTCTTACACTAGGATGGGAGTCTGACTAAAACCAATGTCAGGCCATTATGTTTCAAATCACTGAAGTTGAGAAGTACATGATACTCAAATTTCTAGGTAAAAATCCTATGAAAATTGTGGATTCTTGTATGTTATTTATCCTAAAAAATAATATGGGCTAGAAAGAATCAATCTATAGGGAGGCTATTAAAGAAATGCAATCAATTGAAAATAAGATTGCCAGGATGCATGAAGAGCTTTTAAAGGATATGAACGTGGTAAATCCTATAGGAATTCTGTAGTTTGATGATGGCAATATGGATTCTAAGACATTGACAACATGCTTCAATGATGCAATTATGAAGGCTAAAGACACTGACACACCCACTGCTAGTGATTCCACCATGCTAGCAAACATTGAATCCATGTTGTATTTGAACAGGAACCTCATGTCATGGCAAAGTCTAAAGGTCAAAGAGTTCAAGTGGAAAAAAGGTGCCTGTAAATCTAAGTTGCTGAGTTTAAAGAACCCACACTCTCATGTGATGCAAGATTTCATGAACACCTTTACAAGCTAGAAGTTGGTGAGGAAAACCATGGGCAAGGAGGAGAAGACCAACGATGCATTTTGATTGGAACAATTACTTCCTATTGTTTCTTTTTGAAACTATTTCAAAACTATTTTTATTTACTATAACTATTTTAACAAAAAGGGTGGGCTTTAATGGAGGCCTTTTTGAATATGCTTAAAAACTATAAATTTCGGGGCATTGAACTAGTTAAGGGATAGAATTTAGTAAGTTAGAATATACTCTGATAAAGTTAGTTCTTTTGATATAATTGAAATAGCAATAGATACATAGAATATATATAAACACTATTTTGGATGACTATATGCTAAAGAAAGTTTCTGAATTTATATATATCATCTTTGATCATGCTTAAAGACTTGGTGTTTAAAGCAATTTAGTCATTGTTACTTTGTGAACACTGATGATTTGTTGTATGTAATATCTATTGCTATTTCTCTGCAATTTATGTTCATCCATTTCTTTGCATAATTGTTTTAAAGTTACTTTAGTATTCCCCCCCTTTCAATTAAATTTTCTTCGATGAAAAGACCATGGGCTTTTCATTCATTTGTGTAAAATAAATAAGTTGATTGTTATCTTACCACCTAAGAGTGCATGAGAGTTCTTTATGCACTTTTTGGTAAAAGTTCTTAGTTGGTTTTTATTAGTTTCCTTGAATCTATTGATAAATTTTGCAAAGGGAGTTGTACCTATAAATGTAGAGAGAAAACAAATAACATGAAGTTTTCTCAATTTTTGTGAGCATTATTGTGTTTTCTAACCTTGGGTATAGAGTAAGTTTTGTAAAGTGAGAAAAGACAATCTGTCCACTAACAGGGCTCTAGGAATGTTGCACTCTTAGAAAACTCTGAATTTGCAGTGAAAAATAAAACTATGATTTCTCCCTTTTATCAGATTTATGAATTTTAGGGCTCCATTAATTCTCCATACCTAGGTAGGTGAAAGATACTTGGTTTTCTCTTGAATGCTCAACTAATACTAACTAACCATGCTAAGTTGAGTCTGTGACTCAGTCGAGTCTACTCATGCTCTTTAGGTCTAAGGAGTAACTTAGATAGGACTAATAGCTCAGTCAGGCCTAAGAGTTTCTTCTATCCAAGTGCATCTAATATGTTGATATGGACTATCTTGCTTGGATGACTAGAAGTAATGAAGAATATTAATTTGATCACAAATCCTATGGTCTCCTTGCATTCTTATGCACAGATGATTGAATCACCCAATTCATTGCCTCGGGTGTCAATAACCTCACTATTTTCACCTAAATTGTCTGGAGATTTCCTCACCTATTGCTACTTAATTTGAGTTTTGAACTTGTCAGCCTTTGATTTCTTTTCATCTTCAACTTTACTCTATTCATGTAATTCTTTTCTAAATGACCAAGTTCTTTACATTCATAACATATTTTGGTAGGATTCCCCTTTCTAAAGTGAGTCCTCATGCAGTTGGCTCCAATGTATCCATACTCTCCATATAGATAACATCTACACCAAGTGTTGTAATCCAAACCAAAAATGTCTTTAGCTAGTTGTTGAATAGGACTCAATTTCTTGGTTTTGGACTTTGAAGATTTATGACCTTATTTGTTGCATGTGAAAAATTTTCATTCAAACTTAGATTTCTCCATTCATTCACTTGCGCTATGTCCATTTTTGTTACAACTATAACATTTCCATTAAAATTTGACTTTCCATTACTCCAATTTGTTTGATGTATGTGCTATCTTTCCACAATGATTACGTGTAGGTATTTTATTTTTTTGAGCTCCTTGTTGTGATGACTCTCCTTGTTTAGTTTATCCCAATCATGTCTTTCCTTTTTGTCTATTTTGAGATAGTTCAACTAACTGACCTATGCTTTCTTGTCATCTCATCATTCTTTCATTGGTTTCTCTTTCTCCTCTAAGATCAATCACGAGTCTTTAATTTTTTGTCCTTAGATTGACAACTTCTTGATTTTTATTATTCAACTGATTTGTCATATCTACCTGATGTAGTGAAAGATGGTAGATTTTATTGTCATATCAATAGAAACTATGCAACTAGATCACCGACTCTGAGTAATGGAAACAAAAGGAAAAGAAAAGGTCAATGATGAGAACGTAAAAGTGTAGATGAACAAGACATATAAGAAGAAGGGAGATTACAACACATCAAGTTTAGATGAGGTCACTTCATCCAATGGATCGGGTGATCACATCACCCCCAACTAGGCAATCAAAAGGTATGTGTGGGATTGATATTTCAATAGTATATTTTACATCAGTTCCAAGAATCTAAGTTCTAAAAAATATATATATGCATGAATTCAAATGAAATTTATTGATTAGAACCTAGAAGAAATCTATAGTTTTGTAAGTTTTCATGTTGTTGTCGGGCAGAGAAGGTTTCACAGTTACTACCGAGCATGAATAGAATTTTAGTTTTTACCAACTAATGAAGGTATGGTAGTACTCACTAATTTTTCTATGTGAACTGAGCATAGTGGAAATCATGTGTATGATGAGTGAGTTGGAAACCCTATGATGATCAAGCTTACATCTATGTAAGAATTAAGCATTTATTACAGAATTTTAAGGGTTATATAGTCATTTCTTGAATCATTTGCATTTACCAATGATCAAAGAGAGCATGAAGTTGAATTGTAATAGGAGATTATTATGTTTGCAAACTGAATTCGCATAAACTTGACATATTCATCAAATTGGAAAGATAATTTACTAGTATCAAGTTTCACTATTTGAATTTTCATAAACCTTTTTGAGAAATACCTAAAATTGCATATAAAGGAGACCCATCTAGTGCATTATTGATAATACCACCAAAATTTCTTATGATTTAGGATGCTAGGTGTTGTTATACTTGTAAAGTTGGAAGTATAGGAGACATGGAGATAAGGAATTTGTACAGTCAACTTTATAATGATGGAGTCTTAAGGGAAGAAATGGAAATTTTAGAAAGGAAGGGGTTGACCTATGCCCTAGATTTCCCTAATGTGTTCAAGACTGAATGGATAAAAATTGTGCTCAATAGAATGCATGATGACTTGATATGGTTGGAAAATGGACCAATTAAGATCACCAAAAGAATCATCAATGAAGTGACATGGTATCCTATCCTAGACAGACCTAAGAGCATGCAAAGTGATTCAACAAAGATAATTGAGAAGAACACAAGTGTAGTGTAGGACAAGAGGGGGATCTCTATAGATTCTATCTCAGACCCCCTAATTTCTTTTGTTGCGCAAGTGATAGCTCACAAGTTCTTTCAATCTAGCAAACTAAATAGTGTATCTTGCATGGGTGTAGATTTGGGATGCAAAATAGTGAAGAGAGACCACACCTATGACCTTGCTAAGTTACAACTTCAACAACTATCTAAAAACTTGGAGGCCATAAGGAAAACAAAGAGTGCATCTTGCAAAATTGGCTCTTTTGTATATTCTTTTATGTCAGAGCACATTTCCTACATTTGGAAAAGTTACTTGGAAGACCAATAGGTCTATTACAATTTAGATTGAAGAATTCATAGAGAAACTTGGAGATAACTTTGAGTTAGTAATGACTAGGTATTTTGAGGATTTTAAGAAATCCATGAAACATAGACTAAGGATTCCTGTGTTAGTCATGGATAAACATTACAATGATGTATGCTTCTTTGTCGATGCAAATTATACATATGTGCAGACAACTATTCCTAGGGTTAGATTGCTCAAGCCTTTGCTATATGAGATCAATGTTGATGAGGAATTTGTAGCTATCACAACTCTATTGGTAGAAGAGATTGCAAAAAGTGCCACCTTATTTGGAAACTATGAGGAAACCAAGTCTAGAATTGCAACCAACTTAAAAAAAGCTTTTGTGGTAAGAAAGAAGAATAAACTTGTGAAGAAGCTAAAAGAGTAATTTGATGAAGGGGGAGAAGAATAAGATGATGAAGATGATGAAGAGGATGAACAAGCTCAAGCCCCTTTGGCACTCACTGAAGGAAAATGAGAAGATGAGGAAGTTAATGAAGAAGGTGTCAAGGGAGAAGAAGTCAATGAAGCACCTAAATCAACTGAGAAGAACAATAGAAAGGATAAGAAGCCTTAAGTGGAGAAACTCAAGAAGAAACTAGCAATACCTACTACCAGGTCTAGCACAAGAGTAGCCACCAAGCAAGTCAAGGTTGTTGAGAATCCAAAAGGAAAGAGGACTATTGCCTCAATAGAGCCAAGCCAACTAGAAAAGAAGATATATGTAAGGAGAAAATACACTCAAATAGCCAAGTCAGACAAGAGAAAATATAATCTGGTGACATGATTCAATTCAAGGTGGTAAGCCACAATCCCTCCTTTGACTTAGATAATTTGTTTGAAAATGTAAAATCAAATGCATACTTATTTGGCTTTGCACACATAGACTTCAATAAGTTAGGAAAAGTTGAACAAAATACTATTGAGGAAGCCATATATGTGATGATGGCTACATTCAAATAAAATCTATTGAGATTGCCAACTCACTACCAAAGATTCTATATGACTAAGTTGAGCAAAAATGGAAATATAGTTTGTAAATAGAGAGACAAATTGGAGAATCTAGTCTAGCCCAAGTAATGCTAGGATTGGATAAAAGAAAGATTACCAAGGCTATGGAAAAAAAGTCTAAATTTTCCCCTAAATATAGAAATTTTCATATTTTAAACAAGAATATTGAGGATGTGGTAACCACGAGTACACAAATCTGGAAAATAATCTATGGATCATCTATTCCTACAATGAAAGACAAAGGTGAACAAGAAATGCAAGATCTTAAGAAAGATGGAAATGTGTCAACAAAAACAACATAAGAGGTCTCAGTAAAGGATGGTAGTGTGGGAGGCACTAAGGTAGCAATAATAGAAGAGGCTACAACAAAAGAAGAGTAACAAGATGAACATAATGTACAAGATGTACAAGTACCCAGTGATAGTCCCCCACATGTAGACCAAGTGAGTCAACAGGACTCAATATAGATCAAGGATGTTCCTGACAATTTTGCTCAGAACATCAATCCTTTGACTAATGATGACTTGAAGAAGATATTGAAGGATTCCACCATGTTAGCATAGTTATTCTCAAATCTAGAATTGGTGAGAATGGATGAAATTGAAAAGGAAGAAGTGGTAGTAGCAGGGGAGAAATAAATTGACAAATCTAATGTGCCCCCTTACACCTACAAAGGTTAAAGAGACAAAAGATCAAAGTGCAAGCACTAAACAACTAACTGTTATTACTGTAACACAAGTAGCATTACCTCTAGTGCCACTCATTTCAACTAAGAAAGCCTTAATTACAGTTGAAAATGATGGAACTAAAGTTAAACTAGGTTAGGAATCTAATCTTGTACCTAATCCACAAATTCAAGGTGAAGCTCAACAGGAAGCGAGAGAAGATGACAAGTCTAAAAAATTGAAGGTCACTACTGCCCCAGAGGAATAAATTGCCATCCAAACTCTGGTTACCTTACCGGTTCCTATTTCTCCTACTAGTATTCAAGTTCTTCAAAGGCTAAGCACTCATGCCACACCATTGTAGATATCAAGGCCAAGTGCAAAAACATCAAGGAGTTCACAAGAAATATCTTATGGAGATGTGAGCCTAGATGAGGTGATTGAACTACCCAAGTTTGATCTTAACAAAATCACCATTGAGAAGATGAGAATTCTATAGGAAGCTCTATAGAGGAAGAAACAATAAGAGTTGCAAAAAAGGGAGCATAAGAAGAAGCAAATTCTTCATAACATCAAATATACATTTCTTGATGGTTTCAGTCTTCTAGCTACAAATGAAGATATATCAATTATTAAGCAATTGGTATATATGGTTGACAAGATTAGTGATGAAGAACTAGATTCAAATACTAAATTATTAGAATGGTATAAAAGAAAATTTCACACTAAGGTACTTGAAAAGATATCTAGTGCCATTGTACTATGATAGGTTGACTTAGAAACCAAGATGGAGAGTGTGAAGAAGGTGTTGGAGAACATTTTCTCTCTTCACACCAAGTTGTCTAATGTGAATATTTTCACATAGGAGATTCAGAGTTTGTTGACCAACTGGAGGGACATCTAAAGACTATAGGTAATACCTTAAAACTATCTCCTAGTCAAACTCAGTCACATTTTCAGAGACTACTACTTACTCAAGGTACGCATGTCAAGCTAAAAGCACAAGATGCTAACATTCAAGCTTCCTTGATCAACACCCAATCCATGTTGACCCCACATATGGAATTACTGCAAAAGGAACTAGCCTATGCTAAAACATTGATGAAGAAAGATTCTCATATTTCTACTCATGATGGCTTATTTAACCTTATTGTCGAGCTAGATATTCAGTATCAATCTCTAAAGGTAGCTTGCAACAATTGGGATCCAACATTGAAAATCATAATGGAGATCCATAAATCATTTTTGGGTAAACACACTATCATTGTATCAGCCATCACATAAGTGTCAAAAATGGGGGATAATGATTATAAGGGGGATATAGTACAAAAAGGGGAGTAATTATGCAAAAACAAGGTACAACAAACAGATTCAGATATAGAAATGAAAAATTTACTTAGGGGGAGTAATAGACATATGAGGTATTGCAATTAGTCATCCATTTTGCAAAATTTTGAAGTTTTAAAATTTTGTGTATAAGCTAAGTCATAGATATATATTGTCTAAGTTATGCTCATAATAAGGATTGTATATGCATGACAACATGTTTTTTCCACTCATGTCAAAGGAGGAGATTCTTAATCTCATATTGGTTTTGACAAGGTAGTGACAAAACACTTAGTCATTATTCAGTAGAATTTTAGTACAAGCTAAGTGATCAGAGCCAGATGAGCAATAAGTGTGAGCCAAGTGATCAAAACATGTCGAGCATAAGTTGCCAGAAAATAAATGCCAAGTAATATACATAGTTAGTGTTGAGTACCAGTATGTGTCAAGCAGATAGTGTTGAGTCACTCATGAGCTGAGTAAACCAAATATGCTAAGTCATTTAGAAAATAACTTACAACATTGAAGATATAATGAATATCAAGCATTAGAGACTTTAATTTTTGAGTGAACAGTTTTTGACATTACTATTTGTAATGGCACAAACTTCTATGTAAACCATTTTGGGCTAACTTAACGACTGTTTTACAATTCTAGAAGATGTATACAAATGTATATTATGAATCACTGTGTAGTACATGCAACCAATCAAATTAGGGGTGTATATGAGCAATGTTAGTATGCTAATAGAAACCAAATTTAAATAAAGCTTCTACAAACTAAACAAAATTCATAAACTTCAAGATAGATTAAGATGAGCTCTCAATTGAGAATATGAGCCATTAATGGACTCTCTCAATAAGAAGCTCTCTTGTTGAGTAGCTTTATCTAAATGGATAGGATGTATGCTCAATATGCCTCCAAAAGCTTCAATGGATGATTGTGGATTTTTGGTGTGGATAGATGGATTTAGTATGGATTTGGCTCTCAAAATAGCATTATAACTTTACTTCATGGATTGTGTTATTTTGCAAAGGGGAAGGATCCAATTTATAGGCAAGAGGCTTGAGGGTTTGAGGGCTAAGATGCAAGGATGGGAAAAAGCTTATGGAGGGCTCAGATTGCATGAGAGGAGAGCACATGGATTGTGCTTCCTTATAGCCAATCAAGGAGTGACACATGTCACATAGTGAGAGGATGGAGGAAAGGGCAAGGATGAGTCAACAAAGGAGGCTCAAGAGATAAAATTTTCATAAAGACCCTCATAATGACTTGTAAGAGCAATAAAAGGGCTTGTAAGAGTCATTTATGACCTAGTGGACTTCATAAAGTTTTATGGTTGAGATATTTTGAGGGTGATGAGAGCAAATTCGACTTGGGCTTGATTAGGAAGGTTCTAAGCTTGCTTAGGCTTGTGCAAATGATTAGAGGATGGATTAGGATGGTTTAGGATTAGCTTAAGGATAGGCAAGTGGATGGCATTTAATGAGGGTGGGTGAAGAAGGAGATATTTGTTAACTTTGGCTTGGGTTAGTAAGTCTTAACCCATGTTTAGGGAATGTGACAAGGTTAGGAGGGGATTAGGATTAGGTTTAAAGACATCTTCTAGAAGAGTCTAGATTTTGGAGGAGGATAAAGACTTTCTAGAATAGTCTAGAATTTCTTAGGATGAGGATGAAGACTTTCTAGAAGAGTCTAGAACTTCTTAGGATGAGGATAAATTAGATTTTTAGGAAATAAATAAAGTTTTATTTATTTCAAGGGTTTGGGTTGAGGAGATATTTATTAAAAAATTTTTAATAAACATGAGGATTAATATTTAATTTTAATTAAATATTTTGAGTTGGGATTAGGGGTAGGAAATGATGGGATTAGCCTTTAATCAAAATTAAAGAAGGATTAGAAGATTTTGGAAGAGGTTATTGGTCATAAGGAAATTGGCCAACTTTTGAGAAAAAAATAAATTTTTTATTTATTTTAGGATTTTTGGTCAATTTATTAATTAAATAATTAATAAATAAGGAAATAATGTTTAAATAAGATTTAAACATTTTTGGGAGGGATTCCTTAATTAAATATTTTTAATTAAGATAAAAGGATTTAATGGCATAAAAATTAATTAATTAATTAATTAAATAATTAATTAATTAATTAATGATGATGTCATCAGGAATAAAAATACTTTATTTTCTAAAGGATTTTTAGGTGTCTACATTTTGCCCCTCTTTGATGTGATGCCGCAAGTGGCATGACATTAAAGATAAGAAAATAAGATGCCCAAGGCTAGAGCAGAAGAGGAGAGAATGGACTATGAGATGCCCCCTCAAGAAGGCAGCGGGGAGAGAAAGCGAGGCTTGGTGGCTTCTTGAAAAATACAAGAATCTGGGATGAGAAAGGAGACTCAAATTGGCAAAGAGAAGGGGCTGAATTAGCTCAAACTCTCACTATGGGAGAATGATAAAGGAGAATCAGATGCACAAGAGGAAGCAAGCTTAAGACTTTAGGGAAGGTGGAGGATGAAGGAGCGGAGCACTATAAAAAGGAATCCAGGATAGGGAGATGGATGAGGGGATTAAAAAGCTGATGCATTAGGATTTCAAAGAGTCAGATTGGTGGAAGATGGGTTTCGGAGATCCTTAGGACTAGTATTGTGGATCTCGAAAGATGAGGCTTGGTGGATTGATTTGGATTGGTGGATCCCTAAGACTAGGATTGTGGATCCCTAAAGCTAAGAGTGATGAGTGATTCAAAGAGATATTGATGCATAAGCTGGGGTAGGAGAGACGAATGCTGGATATGGATGGGGGATAATGGAGATGAAGGAAAACCATTGAAGCTTTTTGAGTGGTGGGATACTTCAAAGAGAAGTACCACCATGTAGTTGAGCACTAGATTTGCTATAGGACTATTGGTTAATTGCCAAGGTTACCAAGAACATCAAGGCCTTTTCACCAACCATCCAAAGGACTGACAAACTGACTCAAAACAAACACGCAAGGATTGCCCCAGTATCACACATGAATCCCAGAGGAAGCAGTGTGGAAACGACACTGGGTAACCCACAAGCAAAAAAGAAAAACAAACGAAAGACCTGATCAAGACCTTACGCTCTAATTGCCCCATTCGCAGCATACCATGATATGGAAGATCATGGCAACCTTGAGGAGGGAACAAGGAGATTGCTTGGAAAAGATACTTCAAGACCCAAAAGGGAAGATCCCAAATCAAAAGAAAGTGAAAATCCAAAAGAGAACCATTTGCCAACGAGATGGGTAGGACGAGGTACTAACGGACCAAGATCAGACATGAGGAAAGCTATATCCTGCAAGGACCTATTGGAGAGCACCTAAGCTGGTGGATTTGGATGAGTGATACGTCTGGCAAGCTGAACTAAGAAAGATAACACTTTGGTGATAGGAAATCTAGCTAAAAGGATGCATTGGAATAGCTAACCAAGATGTGTGATGTGTGCAAGATGTTGATCAAGGAGGAACTGACACAAAAGCTGGATATATACAATGGTACTAAGCTAAAGAGGATGTACAAGCTGATGGACCAAGATATGTTACAAATGTACAAGTTTTTTAATGTTTTGGTTTTTGTGAGACGGAAATGTTTGTGAAGGATGGGATGTCTATAATAGGTGATAGGTGGATAGGTAGATGGTTTGCGAAAAGATTAAGTGAAAATGGGGTTTTGTGTGTGCACGTGATAGTATACAAGCTAGGATACAAGATTATTTATAGGTTGGAATATGGTACAAACCTTGGACAAGATTCAGATAGACAAGGTATGGTACAAGATTTACAAGGTATAATACAAGCTTTGGTACAAGATTTACAAGCTGTACAGGAGGTATTTACAAGCTTCATCAGATTTTGGATATTTGGTTGGAACACCAAGGGAACAAGCAAGTGTGTCTAATGGGATGGTGGGTGAATGGATGAGGGATAGGATAATGATAGATAATGGATTAGTCTTTAGTACACAAGGTGCCTGAATTACCAGGTTTTCACCAAGGTACCTATCCAAGGCGCTTGAATTGCCAAGTTTTCACCATTGGACGCTTATTTCTCTTTACTATTTTTTTTTGTATTTTTCAAAAGCTAGGTATACCAAGGATCTTCAAGCATAGAACTTCTTGAGATGAATGATGTTAGTAGGATCATTCAAGAGTTCTCCTTCCGGTGTAGATAGCAGATAGGCTCCGGAGCCAAAGGAAGCAGTGACAACATAAGGACCAAGCCATGTAGGTTCAAACTTGCCTTTCTTTTCTCGATCTGCTTGGACTTTCATGTTTTCTTTAAGGACCATGTCACCTGCCTGAAAGTGTCATGGAAGCACCTTCTTGTTGAAATTCCTTTTGAGACGAGTTTGATAGACTGTGAGATGATCATAGGCTTGTTGTCGCTTCTCATCTAAGAGATCTAGCTGGGTGAGCCGAGCTACTCTATATTCTTCATCTGATATTTGCCCTTGCAAAGATATGCGCAAGGAGGGAAGTTCAACCTCTATAGGTAGTACCGCTTCGGCACCATAGACTAGGGAGTATGGAGTTGTGCCTGTGGATGTACAGAAGGATGTTCGATAGGCCCATAGGGCTGGATTTATTTGTAGGTGCCAATCACGGCCGGAATCATTGACAACTTTCTTTAAAATTTTGAGGAGGGTTTTGTTAGTTGCCTCTGCCTGGCCGTTACCTTGTGGGAAATATGGGCTAGAAAAGCGGTGATGGATGCGGAGGGAAGTGCATAATTCTTCCATGTTGAGATTTTCAAAGTTACCTCCGTGGTCAGTGAAGATGGTGGATGGGATGCCGAAGCGGCAAACAATGTGGTACAAGATGAACTTGGAGACCTGAACTCCTGTAGCTGAGACTAGGGGGACTGCTTCCACCCATTTAGTGAAATAGTCTGTAGCTGTTATTATCCATTTATGTCCATCAGATGAGAGGGGTGTGATAGTTCCAACTAGATCAAGGCCCCAACAAGCGAAAGGCCAAGGTGGTGCAATAGGCTGTAGATCCTGTGCCGGAGCGTGCACAAGATTTGCATGCTGCTGACATGCGAGACACTTTCTGACAAAGTCACAGGAGTCTTCTTCAATGGTAGGCCAATAGTAGCCTGCTCTAAGGATTTGTCGCGCTAGGACAATACCACTCGTGTGGGCACCGCAAAGTCCAGAGTGTACTTCCTTTAACACCATCGCGGCCTCATTTTGGTCTAAACATCGAGAGAGAGTATCGTGATAACCCCGACGATATAGGGTATTGGCTATGATAACATAGCGGGATGATTTTCGGATGAGGTTCTGGCGTTGGGTACGTGTGAGGTGAGGGGATATGATACCATCGTTAAGGTAAGCGTGAATCTCATGGTACCAAGGGGATTGGGGACCAACCAAGATACAAACACGGTTTGAATCCTCATTCGCATAGGCAGGTGTGAGGAGCTGCTCCACTAAAAACTCATACTGTGTAGCTGCTTGGGGAATTTCCAAGAGCGAGCCTATAGTAGCCATAGCATCTGCTGCTTTGTTCTGTATTCGAGGCACTTGTGTAAACTGAAGCTTTGTAAAATGTTGGGTTAGCTGATCAACTAGCTCTTTGTAGGGTAATAGCTTTTCATCTTTGGTTTGATATTCATTTAGGGCTTGCTTGATGATGAGCTGAGAATCGCCAAAGATTTGTAGCTCAACAATGTTCCATTCTACAGCTATCTTTAATCCTGCTATGAGGGCCTCATATTCAGCTATATTGTTGGTGCTAGGGAATTGTAGCTTGAAGGCTTTTGGAATGTAATCTCCTTGAGGTGTGACCAACAATATTCCTGCCCCTGATCCATGAGATGTGTATGAGCCATCGAAGTAAAGTTTCCATGGGGGTTGTTCTTCAATTAGACAGATATGCTCATCTGGAAATTCGGTGATCAACGGATAAGCATCTATTAGAGGTGCATCAGCTAGGTGATCTGCTATAGCTTGCCCTTTGATTGCCTTTCTATCCACATACTGGATGTCAAATTCACTAAGGAGCATAACCCATTTGGCCAAACGGCCTGTAAGTGCTGTTCTAGAGAGCATATACTTGAGAGGGTCAATCTTGGAGACTAGTTGGATGGTATGACTTAGCATGTAATGGCGAAGCTTTTGAGTTGAGAAGACAACTGCCAAACAAGCTTTTTCCATAGGAGTGTAATTGAGTTCATAACCAACTAGGGTTCTACTGATGTAGTAGATGGCTCTTTCTCTTTTGTAGTCATCAAGCTGTGCTAGAAGTGCCCCTAGAGCAGTAGGTGTTGCTGATATGTACAAAATTAGGGGACGACCAGGAATTGGTGGAACCAAGATAGGGGGATTAATGAGATACTGCTTGAGATGGTCGAAGCTGCGCTGACATAAAGGATCCCACTTGAAGTTCTCATCCTTCTTTAGTAAATGTGAAAATGGTGTACACTTATCTGCAAGCTGGGAGATGAAGCGTCGAACAGATTGGAGCTTTCCTTGAAGAGAGCGAAGTTGTCGCAGTGTCTGGGGAGGAGGCATGTCTAAGATAGCCTTGACCTTCTTGGGGTCGATCTCTATACCTCGTTTAGAAACTATGAAGCCTAGAAGCTTGCCAGATGTGACCCCAAAGACACATTTCTTGGGATTCAACATGAGATGATATTTGGCTAACCTATCAAAGACTTTCTCCAAGTCAGCAAGATGATCCATGAAGGTATGAGACTTGACCAAGATATCATCCACATAATCCTCCAAAATGCTATGGATGAGATCATGAAAAATGGCTGTCATAGCTCTTTGATAGGTAGCCCCAGCATTCTTTAGGCCAAAAGGCATCATGTTGTAGCAAAAGGTTCCCCAAGGGGTAGTGAATGCTGTCTTATGTTGATCCTCTTCTGCAATCTTGATTTGATTATACCCAGAAAATCCATCCATGAGGGACAAAATTTCATGTCCAGCTGTAAGATCTACAATCATATCTATGTTGGGCAAGGGAAAATCATCTTTTGGACAAGCTTTGTTAAGATCTCTAAAATCAGTGCAGATTCTGATGTCACCGAAAGGTTTAGTGACAGGGACCATGTTGGAGATCCACTCTGAGTAGTCGATAGGTCGAATAACCTTAGCAGCTAACATTCTTTCTAATTCAGCTTTGACCAATAATGCCACCTTGGGGTGCATTTTTCTAAGCTTTTGTCTGACGGGCTTGATCTTTGGATCAACTGCAAGATGATGAACTACAAGCTTTGGATCAAGTCCTGGCATGTCCTGATATGACCATGCAAATCGGCCAATATTCTCTCTTAAGACCTCAAAGAGGAGGTCAGCTTGGTCTTGTGATAGGGATGCAGCAATGTGAACAAGTCTGGGGATCTCTGAAGAACCAATGTTGACTTCTTGAGTATCCTCAATTAGAATAGAAGACACCTCTGGTCGATTATCTTGAGGAGGCAATGCTAAATCCTCATGTTCTTCTTGTGGCTCTGGATTTTCTTGCTGAGGGGTTCTCTTCATTGCCTTAGCTAGTCTCAGATTCACCTTAGTTCCAGTTTTGGGTGTATCGGAACTAGGTTGGGGATTTTCTCCAAAATACCCCTTGGGATCTAGCTTGTAGATATAGGCAGAATCTGGCTTTGTTTTCTTGTGAGGAGTTTCAGCTCCCATGAATCTTAGAAGTGCCTCCTCTGATGTGAACTCATCGATGTGTATGACACTTGGTTGGTCCCAATCTATGAGTTGTGGATGGGCGAGTGGTAGGTCAATGAGGTGGATGGATAGTTCTTGGAGAACAGAGTCTCCGAGGGAGATTTGGTCTAGGATATCGTCGTAGGCTCTCTTTTCAACTTCCTCAGGAATGTCTTCGATTTCGACAAGGTTACGGTGAATGTTTAAAAAAGCGTGACCGTTCTCATTGGTGCCCCCAATTGTGGGTATGCCAAAGCCAAGACCTGACTTCGATTCCCACTTGTGTGCGTCGATGGGGCACTGCATGCCTCTTTCTTCTGGTCCTAGACCACCACCTTGATAGTTCCATTTGTCAGTGATGAGCTTATGTTCTTGGGGATACTTTTGGCTGAAGTGATCAAGGCGTGCTTGATTTCTTTGAGGTGCATCCTTATGTAACCATTTGTTGATATCTGGAGTGAGCTCCTCATGAAGAGGGATTTTCGAGGATACAAAGGTTGTTGGGCCAAACTGTTTGTATCGAGGAGGTGGAATTTCCTTAGCTTTGTGATATGTCGGTCGTCCATGGGCATGTGGATCAAGTGGGAGTGCCCCGACAGCAAATGCATCTGACAGACTATACTCTCCACAACCTTTGTTATTGATCTTCACGGTAGACAGGGTAGAGGCAAGGATGGTTTCTGGGTCATTATAAGTGTGGGATGAGCTGGCGATGGATGTGCCGATATCAATTCCAGGGCAATGGTTTGTATATGAAGCTTCAACCGCATTGCAGTAAGCAAAGGGTTCTGGATCGGCATGGATGGTTACCTCAGTGCCTTGATGCGGAAATTTGATGCACTGATGGTAAGTGGATGGAACGGCTTTCATGGCATGAATCCATGGGCGACCGAGGAGGATGTTAAATGGTAGGTTTAGATCAATAACATGGCAGAGTGTCTCTTGGATGACTGGCCCAACCTTGATTGGCAGCAAAATAGTTCCTTCTGTGGTTCTTTCCAAGTTGTCATAAGCTTTGATGGTGATAACCTCACTGATGATATCCGCCTCAGTATACCCAGCTTGTTTTATGAATTTTAGGGTGCAAATATTCAAGGCTGATCCATTATCTATCATTACTCTTTTTACAGCAAAGTTGGATACCATGATGGCTATGCGAAGCGGAAGGGTGTGATCTGGGTCGACCATGGGTATGTCGGTGGATTTGAACGATAGGGCACATGAGGATGAGAGGTGTCCAACAAGATTACGAAAATCAGTAGCATTGATATCAAAAGGGACACGAGATTCTATGAGAGCACTGTCAAGGATGTTCTTGTACACAGGACTAGTGCGAAGAAGGTCTAAAATGGAGATTTGGGCTGGCATGTTCCCAAGGTGTTCCAAGATATTGTACTGGCTTTTTGATGGAGCTGATGGTGTTGGTGTAACAGGTGGGCCTGCGATGTTAAATCGCGCTCTTCGAGTGGTGACTGCACACTCATTGTTTGGTCCTTGGATATCGATAACATTGACAGAAGGCTCTTTCTTGGATATACAACCTATAAGGCTACCATAGTCTATATAGGATGAAGTGTGGTCATTGTTCTTCCCATGCTGTTGGTTTGGCTGACGGTTGTTGGTGTTGTTGTTGTTGGTTTGGATAGGTGCTTTTCCAGGATTTTGGTTGTGGTGTGGAGGAAAAGCATTTTGATAGATCTGTAAGCCTGCATTGGGAGAGGTTTGGGCACCAACAGTGATTTCCTTCCGATCAATGAGGTCCTGCACATAGTCTTTCAGTTTCATGCATCTGAGGGTAGTGTGACCTTTTACCCTATGAAATTTGCAGTACTCATTATCTTTGTACCATGCAGCTTTGGATTGGCTTGGGTCAATTTGCTGGGTAGGAGGAAATTTGATGAGGTTTTCTTTGACTAATTTCTCAAAAATGACATCCAATGGCTCACCAAGGGGTGTATAGTTTCTAGGTGTAGGTTGGAATCTAGGCTTTTGTCCTGCAGCTACATTGATGGCATTAGCTTGATTGCTAGACCGTTGAAAGTTGGGTCTTGGAGTGTGGTTTTGATAGCTTTGGTTATTCTGTTGTTGGTAGTTGATAGCTTGTTGATTTTTTGGTTGATATGGTGGGTTGGACTGGTTGTGAGAAGGACCAACAATATTCACATGTCTGGTGTCAGTGACGCCATCTGTTGCAACGTGCTTGTTTTTGTTCCAATACCTAGACTTGTCATTGGAATGTGATTGATTTTGGTTGGCTTCCTTGTAAATCTTGACCACACCATCTTTAATGAGTCCTTGCTCAAGGATCATTCCTTTCTCTTTGATATCTTTGTAGGTTTGCAAACAGTTCATGGTCATGTGGTGAGCCAAGCTAGGATGGGCATTATCAATAAACATTTTCACAACATGGCGTTCTGGCAAGGTGCAGGATATGCGGGTGGTAAGGGTTTGCCATCTTTGCAGGTATTCGGCAAGGCTTTCTCCACCTTTTTGCTTGGTGTGGACAAGATCAACTATTGATAGCTCTGTTTCAACAAGATGGGCATATTGGGCTACAAATGCCTCAGATAATTCAGAAAAGTTTTTAATTGTACCATAGGGGATTCTATAAAACCATTCAAGAGCTGGTCCAGCTAAGCTTTTGGGAAAAAGGCGCAAGAGGAAGACATCATTGTATGCTACATCCTGGCAGTGCATGTAAAATTCTTTGATATGTGTGACAGGGTCTCCTTTTCCTCTGAATTTGTCAAATTTGGGCACCTCAAAGTGTTTGGGAAATGGTGTCATGGTAATGGCTCTGTCAAATGGGTAAGGACACACATTCTCAAACTTGAATGTCTTCGGATCATTCCCTTCTTGGATGGCTTTCAGAGCTATCTTCATTTGCTCCCATTCTGAATTGATAGGTGATGGCTGGGGTGCCCCCAATGTAGGAGTGCCTTGAGGTAGGTATGTACTGGATGGGGCCACTGAATATGGATGGCTATGAGGGATTTGCTGATAGGGATTGTACATTGTTTGGGCAGCTGCATGGTGGATGACAGGTTGCTGAGGGGGAGGTGGCGCATATTGCTGCATGTGCTGCGAGGCTTGCTGTTGATATGGGATTTGAGGTTGGGATTGAGGAACATAAGCTGGCTGTGGGATAAATGGATTGCTTTGTGGAGGTAAGGTATAAGATGGTTGAGAGGCTTGGGGAAAGGATCGGGGGGCTTGTGGGGTTTGACCAATATATGTGGGTTGTGCCCCCATCTGGGATGGTATCTGCAAATAATTGGTGGTTGGCTGGGGTGGTGGATTACCTCCTAGAAGTGGCATTGAAAAGTAGTTGGTAATTGGAGGTAATGGATTAGTTGGTGGTGGAGGTGGTGGGAATTGAAAGCTTGGGAATGGAACTGATGGGGTTTGATAGCTTTGTGGTTGGATTTGGAAGCTTGGTAGAGTGGTGGCAGGGGCTGGGGTCACTTGGGAGCTTGGTAGAAAATTGGTAGTAGCTTGTGGGATTTGATAGCTTTGTGGAGTGAGGGTAGTAGCTTGTAGATTTGTGGCTAATGGTATTGAGCTCCCAAGACCTAATGGAAATGATGGGATTGTGTGTTGGGCTGCAGTGAACAAGCTGGGGGTGATGAAAGGTTGATTACTTGGCCCCATGGGTGGCATCCCTGTTGTATATTGCTGAGGTTGGCCAAAGATGCCAGCAGTGATTTGGGAGATGGGTGGATTTGGACGGCTGGGTTGGGGAGCAGCAGCAGCAATAGTGAAGGGGGTGAACGGTGAGCTGTTTTGGGTAAAGGGGGTTCGGAGCGGAGAGGTATGAACCAAGGATGGAGTGGTGGTGGCTGGGTTGGCTTGCGGCATGGAGATTTCAACTTGGGTGGATGATGGTATGTTTGGGTCTGTTGGATCATATGGATTGGCTGGAGGCTCTTCTTTTGGCATATATTGAGGATAATTTGGATCATAAGAGCCTATGGGTGGTGGTAGCTGCCCAAACAATGGGTGAGATGGATCTGATAATGGAGGGGGTCTTCCAAATTCAAAGGTTCCTACATTTTCCCTTCGAAAATTAGCCATGATTGTCTCTTTGTTCTTGTCTATAATGGCATTTACCAATACTGCATTTCCTGGTTGGTTCATGAAAGCTTCAATGTCAGTACATGATGGCATAGCTTTCTCTGGGCTGAAGGATGGCTGAGTGCTCAAGGGGGGTGAGGTTGTTCGATCCAAATGATAGGGCTCCATTGTTTCTTTCTTCTTGGCTAAGCGAGTGACGGGTGGCATGAAAAATGCTCCTAGGGATGAGATGCAATAATGCTGATGGATGCAAAAGGGGGAAGGCTTCTCTATGCAAATGATTTCCTAGGTTAAGGCAAAGCTATATGACAAAACCTAAGGAGGATTGGGTTGGAGATTCTAACTTCAAAGATATGTTGCCAAAGCACGAAAGGTCTGCTTTCCTATGTGCAAGCTTGGTGGTGATTGTGTCAACTTAAGGATAGACTGATGATCCTTTAGGAAGAACACGAGATTGACCACTTGTGGATCCCAACCTTTAGCTCAAGGTGATGAGGGATAACAAGTGACAAAGCTGGATCACCCTAGACAAAGCTCTGTCAAAGGGATAACCTTGGTGAGATTGATGGATTTGGAAGATTTTAGGAGTGGCAAACTTTTGGCAAAAGTGACAACAATTGTGAAGGCTTGGATGTGAGGTTTTGATTGCTGGCTAGATGGTTTGATTCTAAATGAGATGGATGAGCTAATAATGCTTAAGGGGATAACCTAAGATGGCTGGCTTTTCTACAAAGATGACTCTAAAGTGAAGCTAATCCAAGAAGATGTGGAGAAACAAGGGTGTCTAATCATAGAAATCATGCCTAGTTGGTAAGGCATAAGCAGGATTAACTCCTGGATGTTGGCTAAATTTGATGGTGCGCTCTAACCAGGCCTCTTGAAGTGCTTCGTCGGTAGCTTTGTCCTCTACTTTGTGGAGTTTGGCAATTCATGGGCTTGGTGTTATTTTTTTTTCTCTTGGCTGAAAGTTCTTGGTATGCTAGAGATGGTTTGAGTTTAACTTTTTGGAACTTCTGTTTGGGTTTGGGTTGCTCTGACATCAATTTCTAAATTTGCTTGGCTTTGAGAGATCTTGGTTGTTTTGCTTCAACTCATTCAACTTCTGGAATAGGCAGTGACTACGCTAAGTATGCCCTAAGCTAGGATTGACCAAGTTTGGCAAACATTCATTCAACAAATAAAAGATCAAGCAATAGATAGAAACAACAAGATAGAAATTTTTGATTCTCAGAAAGTGATACTTGCGCCAAGGAGTGTGTATGTTCTACAAATGTTTCGATCAGTCACCTCAAACACATTAACATCCTAGATGGTTGTCTACAAGGCTGACAGTTGGTTTAGCTAAGGAGTCCTCGATATACCCAAGGTACGTGAGGCCCAAATCCATAGATGAGACCAAAAAGATGTCACACAGCCGAGAGGAGCGGTAACCCACTTCTCCTCTTTCACTTCTCAAGGGTATAAAGTTCCTTGAGGCTTAGCCCGAGTGACAAAATCTTGAACCCAAGAGAGGTGTCTTTCGATTCACCTTCCGATTCTTATACTCTGCCAGAACGCTGGAGTTGAGGTCGTCCAAGGGGTGATGAAATCCCCAAGTAGGCCTCCTAAAAAGAAATAAGGTTTTGGATCCTAATCTTATGCACCCAAGATGGCCTCGAAAGACGACAAGGGGAGAGAAGACTTGGATGACCTTGGGCTAAAAAACACACTTGTTCTTTTACCAACTGACGCTTAAGTTTTCTGATCTAGACTTTGCAAGCACTCATGTTTAAGATACAATGTTTATTCCAACTTGAAGCGCCAACAAAAGTAAATCGATCGAAGAATGAAAACAATAAGAAGAGTTAGGGTCAACAAAAGAAAACTCGCGCGCCCAGAGGCCCTCCACGTCAAGTATCGATTAATTTTCTTTAAGGCATTCAAGATTGAGTGTGAGTTTGTTTTAAGCCCAAAACAAAAGTGTGTGAGATTTGATTTCAAGCGCGCACCCAGAGGCTCTTCACATCAGTTGTTGTTCAATTTTAGTGCCCAAACTTGAAGTGTGATCGATTTAATCTAGAGTTTTGATCATTTAAGAATTTTGATAAAGTTAAAGCAAAAATTCAAAGACCAAGTGAGTGAGTTAGATTGTTGAACATTTAACACCTTTTTCAAGTAGACCCATCCCCATAAATAGCGCTGAGATTGCAACCAATGGTTAATATTTGATGGGTGATTAGAAAAGAGGTGAGTCCAAGGAACTACTCAAATTGATTTTTGCAAATTTGTATTTTAACTTAACAAGGTTTCTTAAATGTCCAAAAATCAAACTTTACCTAGATTGCATGTGGAAAAGAGATTTGTTTTGTTCAATTTTTAGAAGCTCCAAATGAAGTGTTTGATATTGCAATAGTTAATTGATTCTTAGAATTCAAGATTGGATTTGTTGTTTTAACCATGCATTCAAGGAAAATTTGATTTTAATCCATGGCATTCAAGAGTGATTTTAGCAACATGCATTCAAAGAAAAGTGGTTAAACATTCAAGTGTTTTCTTTTGAGCATTCAAGATTGAGATTTTGTGTGTTGTTTTAAGAACTTTGAAGTGCTTTGTTTTAACCTTAGATCATTCAAGATTGTTTTGGACTCAAAAGTGAAAATGACTCTTTGGACTTTGGTTTTCATTCAAGATTTTGTGTTCTAGTTTGCATATTTTAAGCCCAAAAATGATATTCCTAGATTGTTTTGATGCATGAAAATCCTAAGAAACATTCAAGATTTTGCAATAAGACATTTGTTTGGAACAAATAACAAAGCTTTTAGGACAATTTTTGGCAACCATTTAGGACTCTTAGTTTTCATGAGATTTTTTAAAAGAACTTTAGTGTGCACTTAGTGTTGATTTTGAACCTTTTGAAATGGAAACTTGAAGTTCTTTTTAAATTCTCAAAAAATGAAGTGTTCCTAATTTTGCATGAATGTATTTAAAACCTTGATGTTGCAAGGATGCAAATGATTAGATTGGTTTAGTTTCACTTGTTAAAAGATTTTTTCTTTTTTGCAAATTTTTAATTTTTCAATGGATTTAAGTATGATTTGGGGGTTCATTTTAAGCACTAAAAAGAAGTGTGTATGATTTTGCTTTCTTAAAAAAAAATGGCCAAGATCTCCCACAAGAAGAAGAAGAAGAAGTAGATGGAATAAGAAGAATATAGACAAGAAGAAGAAGAAGAATTTCAAGTTCTTTGTCCACCTATAAGCTTGAAAAATCTGCAAACACTATGAGATAGATTATGAGTTCCTTTGTCTTCTTCATGCTCATGTGGACCTACAAAACCAATTTATACAATCCTACCAATCACAAAAACAAGAAAAATTAGCCAAAATTAGCAAATGACATACAAAACTTGACCAAAAAAGCTAATGAAGATGACCCATGCGGGGTCCCACCGGGCGTGCCAAAATGTATATGAGCAATGTTAGTATGCTAATAGAAACCAAATTTAAATAAAGCTTCTACAAACTAAACAAAATTCATAAACTTCAAGATAGATTAAGATGAGCTCTCAATTGAGAATATGAGCCATTAATGGACTCTCTCAATAAGAAGCTCTCTTGTTGAGTAGCTTTATCTAAATGGATAGGATGTATGCTCAATATGCCTCCAAAAGCTTCAATGGATGATTGTGGATTTTTGGTGTGGATAGATGGATTTAGTATGGATTTGGCTCTCAAAATAGCATTATAACTTTACTTCATGGATTGTGTTATTTTGCAAAGGGGAAGGATCCAATTTATAGGCAAGAGGCTTGAGGGTTTGAGGGCTAAGATGCAAGGATGGGAAAAAGCTTATGGAGGGCTCAGATTGCATGAGAGGAGAGCACATGGATTGTGCTTCCTTATAGCCAATCAAGGAGTGACACATGTCACATAGTGAGAGGATGGAGGAAAGGGCAAGGATGAGTCAACAAAGGAGGCTCAAGAGATAAAATTTTCATAAAGACCCTCATAATGACTTGTAAGAGCAATAAAAGGGCTTGTAAGAGTCATTTATGACCTAGTGGACTTCATAAAGTTTTATGGTTGAGATATTTTGAGGGTGATGAGAGCAAATTCGACTTGGGCTTGATTAGGAAGGTTCTAAGCTTGCTTAGGCTTGTGCAAATGATTAGAGGATGGATTAGGATGGTTTAGGATTAGCTTAAGGATAGGCAAGTGGATGGCATTTAATGAGGGTGGGTGAAGAAGGAGATATTTGTTAACTTTGGCTTGGGTTAGTAAGTCTTAACCCATGTTTAGGGAATGTGACAAGGTTAGGAGGGGATTAGGATTAGGTTTAAAGACATCTTCTAGAAGAGTCTAGATTTTGGAGGAGGATAAAGACTTTCTAGAATAGTCTAGAATTTCTTAGGATGAGGATGAAGACTTTCTAGAAGAGTCTAGAACTTCTTAGGATGAGGATAAATTAGATTTTTAGGAAATAAATAAAGTTTTATTTATTTCAAGGGTTTGGGTTGAGGAGATATTTATTAAAACTTTTTTAATAAACATGAGGATTAATATTTAATTTTAATTAAATATTTTGAGTTGGGATTAGGGGTAGGAAATGATGGGATTAGCCTTTAATCAAAATTAAAGAAGGATTAGAAGATTTTGGAAGAGGTTATTGGTCATAAGGAAATTGGCCAACTTTTGAGAAAAAAATAAATTTTTTATTTATTTTAGGATTTTTGGTCAATTTATTAATTAAATAATTAATAAATAAGGAAATAATGTTTAAATAAGATTTAAACATTTTTGGGAGGGATTCCTTAATTAAATATTTTTAATTAAGATAAAAGGATTTAATGGCATAAAAATTAATTAATTAATTAATTAAATAATTAATTAATTAATTAATGATGATGTCATCAGGAATAAAAATACTTTATTTTCTAAAGGATTTTTAGGTGTCTACAAGGGGATGTTCTAATCAAAAAAATGGATCAACCTCAACTGTTGATTCTAACCTAACCCTAGCCCACTTTTTTTTACCTCAAGGAGACAAAAATTAAATAGTTTCTATGCACCTAAAGGAAGAGGAGATGCAAGAGAGACAAATGGTAAGTGCAAGGAGCATTCAAGACGACTATGAAGGTTGTAATAATTTTATGAATTGTAGAATAAGTTAGAGAAATTAGAGGAAAGAGAAGACATATCTGATTAGAAGGATCAAGTAGACACTAGGAAAGAGAAGTTCTAACATCTAGCAACAAAGTGCTATCTGAAGGATCATGGTGCTAAATCATTCTAATAGGTGATGTAGAGAAAATCTCCTAGCAGTATAGTCTTAACAGGCTTATGTAAATATCTTAACCAAGTTCTTGTTTCATTGAAAGTTTAAGTCCTCTAACAAGGCACACTTTTAGTAGGGTGTTCAAATTCTTTAATAGGGTGAGACTTAACAACCTTTGTATGCCTTTAATATGGTAGACCTTTCACAGGGTAGATCATAGTTTATGTTCAAACTTCTTGTAACCTTAATTGGCTGCACTTTATAGCTTTAGTAGTGAAGATTTGTGGGTGTCACCTCACCCCAATTTTACCTTCTCATTGGAGGGTGGTAAAAAATTTATTGTGTTATGTATTTATTTGTTTTGTACTATGGATGAACATATGTAGTCAGTTATTTCAGTTTACATGCTAAATTATGAGATGGATGTGTGATGAATGTTTTATGGTTAATGTTTTTAAGTATTGATTCACACCCCCCCCTCAGATTTTACTTTCCCATTTTTATTTCTAATATAAGGTTCCTTCCAAGTAGATCTTCTATAGATACATCTTCCTTATTTGAATTTCTCTCTCTGCAAATATCTTCAATTCTTTCTTCTATGTATAGATTGGCATTCATATTTTCTACCAATTCTTTTCTTCTTTTCAGGAATTGAAAGAGTTTCTCCTTCAATTTCTTAATTTTTTCCATGGCCACATGTAGATCCATCATTTCATTTTCAATGGCTTTCTCTATCTTGTATACTTCCATTATCTTTGATCTTTTCTCTCAAATTGCTAAGCTTTTGATAAGAGAACCTTTCTCTGATAAAAATTATTGGAAATATAATGTAAATTAGGTGACTAAGAGTAGAATCAAGAACCACTTAAACTTATTTTACTTAATCCACTTTGTTAAGTTGTCTAATCTACTTGCATGCAAGAAACATAAGTAGTAAAGTAACAACACCATAACATAATATATGGTAACCCAAAAACCTTCCAACTAGAAGGTAAAAATGGGTTGGGGATGACACCCACAATGCTTCACTAATGAAGTAATAAAGTTGGCCTATTAAGGCTTACAAGTGATCACTTTTGTTGATCTTACTCAGTTAAGAGTAATAAGGATTGTTAGGTCCACCTTGTGAAAGGCTTTATAAAACACAATTAAGTATGTACTGTGTTAGGAGTTTTTGCAAAGGACTTTTAGGTCCACCTTATTAGGGGATTTGGGACCGATGCACCTATTAGGATGAATCAATGGATTGATCTCTAGTATGCAACTCTGACTTATGATGAAGATCCTTTGAAGTAAACTAATCACCTGACTATGATAGATAAGTCTCTTCCTTTCCTTATGCTATTTGTAGCCTTCTATATTCTTCTCTTCCATATTCACTATTATATAATGTTTTTCAACTCATATATCTTAATTTGGAAAACCAAAATACCTTATACTTATATCCATTCAAATAATTCCATCATAGGTTGGCTACAAGATAAATGGTTCAAAAAAATACCAAGTCAACTTAGTATTATAACTCAGGTCCAATAACTTACTCAAGCGATACTAAAGATAATCGGGCACCACTGTCACCTTGGCTAACTCTAGCACTTGATCGATAATGGATGCTTAGTTCATACTAATCACTTGGTAGACACTTGTGACTTAGTTCATACTAGATCTCAATAGATACTATCAACTAAATTGACACTATATATCTCGGTGGGGACTGTCAACTCGATTGACACTGCAACTCAATTGCCACTACTTACTTCATGCAAGGTTAACATTGTTTTCTTGGTTCCTTTATGACCTTGGTTAGCACTGCAAATTGGTAACTCAGTTACTATTGACTTTCCATTATGACTAAGTCTTTTGACAATAATTGACAATACATCTTGCCATGGCATTAACAATATGATGGTTTAAATGTATTATAACATAGACCAATGCACTATTGCAAGTGGAAATCTCCATCGCAAGACAAATCTCAAAAACTTAGCCATTAGAACAAGAAAACTGGTATAGTACCTAACCAATCCTAAGATAACTTTCTCTAGAAACATTAGATTATGATGTGAACCTAGACATAGGAATTCCATGATGCCTATATGGTGCCATAAGGATCACATAAGGAAAATATCCAACAAGATTGGTTGCAAGCTAAAAGAACATAAACTGTCTAAGTGAACAATGAAATAAATAAATAAATAAATAAATTTGGTAAGAAATAAAAATAAAAATCCAAATATACTCTTACATCGCCCAATATTGGGTTACATCTATCAAACAAAGAGTCCAATCCTATCTAGTAAAATGAATTGACTTCAATCTACAATCCTTTGCAAATTGATACTATTACAAGATGCTACCAAATTATCCTATGAAAAAACTATTCTAAGCCATTTTAACAAGAGATAAGTCAATTATAAAATAGGATTAGAATATGTTGATAAATGGAATAATAACTCCTAATGATTTTTTACAATTACAAAAGTCAATTAAATCCCATAAGGGGTGCGTCCCCAAACCCTTATTGAATCTTAATGGGAGGAAATTAAAGTGGGGAAAAGTTAAACATCGAGTTTGATTAAGATCCATATAACAACATTCAAAACACTCGAGGAAAATATTTCTTGGAAAAAGTATATTCATTTGATTCATGTACTACATTTAGCCACATGGGATCCACTTCTATCCAAAGGATTAAAGGTCTTGCGAGAATTCAATAGGGAAGATTTTAATTTTTTTATGAAATATATCAAGTGTTGTATGTATTACATAGTGCATCATTATATTACATTTAAAATATATAATTGAAATTTCATCACTAGTTCATAAGACAAGAGATTAACCTAGAGATGCATCCTTTGTGTGGTTTAGAGATAAATAAGATCATCCTTCACTCTCACAATAATTTATAACCATAAAAAAGGGTCTAAAACAAACATTTCTTCATTGTAATTCTATGTTTCATAAAAATAAGGAAATAATCCTAATTTTTAAGTACTTACTAGTAGAAAATGTTGGTAATATGTGCAACATGTTCATCATTGATGTCAACTTAAGGTCAAGTTGATGACTTGATAAAATTATATATAGGATATTTTAGATTGTTGAGGAATTTGAGAAATTTTGGAAGGTTTGCATATTTGAAATAGACATCTGTGAGTGTTTTTTTTACATAGCCAATGATATGTGATCAACATAATTGATGACAACACAAAAGATCATCAACCATATCCATAAAAAATATCAATCTGTATAAATGTTATATACATGGTTAAGCTTATTTTAGATGCTTTATTTTTTGGTTAAGGGAGGTATATGCTTTTCTCTCTTGTATACAGGCTTTAAAGTAAGACTCAAATCAATAGTCCTACTTGTATGGTTGAGGGAAAATGTCTAAGAGGTAAATAGTATAATTTTTAAAAGTCTATGAGTTAGTAATATAGTTTACATTATTCCATGTCACATGTTCTGGCCGTATGGTTCCAAAACTACATTTTTTAGTCATCAGAGAGTTCATTTCTCAAACCTTATGTCATAATGTTTTATGTGGTCTTGTTCTCCATATTATAGTTTAACTAAGTTATGTGCATCAATTGTTCACTTCATTGTTTCACATTTATCTCAAGTTGTAGATATGCATGTATAGACTTGGGAATATGTAGTAGAAGATACAAGGGTTAAACAACATAATTCTAAGATGATTTCGTGAGACTCAAACTAGTTATACTACTATTCTTACTTATATGGTTGAGGAAAAATGTCTAAGAGTTAAATAGTACAATTTTTCCTAGTCTATGAGTTAGTAATATAGTTTGCACATTATTTCATATCACATTTTCTAGCCTTATGGTTTTAAAACTACATTTTATAGTCACCAGAGAGTTCATTTATCAAACCTTATGTCATAATGTTTTCTATGGAAAAGTTATGTGGTTTTGTTCTCCATATTATAGTTTAACTAAGCTAAGTGCATCAATTTTCATTTCATTGTTTCACATTTCTCTCAAGTTGTAGATATGCATGTATAGACTTGGGAATATGTAGAAGATGATATTATAAGATGATTTTGTGCTCCATAGTGCAATATTTGACATATTATAGTTTCACAAACAATCCAAATTACTCAATCTCTATTAATTCAATGGGTTTCTCCACATATCCTTGCATTTTATGATTATTTAATTTAAGAGATGATTTTGGACATGCTTCAGATGGCCTAAATTTATTTCATATTTATTTTCATGTTGCTTTTGGTTTCTATGTAACAAAGTTGAGTATTTAGAGGATTTCATTGTATTGTTGTTGTTTGGGTTGACAACATTAGTTCCTTCATTTATGTATTTATATTGACCTTTCATAATTACTTGAGGGATTTTTTTTATAGTAGGGTGAGATGTATTTGGATCTAGTTAGCATTGGGTTGATCCTTAACTATTTTTATTTGTAGTGCATGTATTTGAAGTTAGCCTATGGTGCATTGCACATTTCATCTAATAGATGCTTTTATGGTTGACCTATTTGATGTTTTGGGATATTATGGAGGATATAAATAAAACAATAATGAATTTTTGAAAGGTTTGTATTGAATAATGAGTATGTATTTGAGCATGAAGTGCTAAAAACAAATTCAATGAAGTAATTGTGCAAAAAAAGTATTGCAACATCACATATGTCACATGCTTTTTCTATGTAGTTCATTCAATGTATCATTTATTGTACTATAAGATCATTTATCATATCAAAAGGTTATCATACCATTGTATCTTTCTTGACAAGCCCTTTCATAGGGAAATGAGATTACTTAGGTAATGAGCTATTAGAAATGCTTTAGAATTCAAGGTCCAAATGTCTGGATAAAACTTTTTCACTAAGTAGAGTGAGACCATTTAACCAAACATGCATCCAAGTTAAAATTTCTTTGTAGCAAGTTACTGATAAATCAACATACAAGAATAACACATGAAAAATCAACACATAACACAATGATTTACATGGAAACCCAATTTGGGAAAAACCACCAGTAACATGCTACTCAATTCTCACTCTTCTGAAGTGATGCCCTGTGAAAGGCATGTCCTGTTAAAGGCTACAAAACACACTGTTAAATGTGACCCGGTTAAAGGATTTCAACCACACTATTAGAAGTAGGCCTTGTTAAAGGACTTTAAAACATTCACTTGGAATGTCACCCAGTTAAAGGATTTACAAATGGTTGTTAAACCAACCTAAGTCCATAAGATTTTTCCCTAACTGATACAATTTGTAGAGAGTAACAATAAGGGCTTTGATTTGATATAGCTCACAACATAACTTGTAGATTTTAGGTCTCAATTTAGTTCATAAAATTGTCTAGCTTTTAGTCTCTATAGCTCTAATAGCTTGTCCTCCTTTCAAGCTTTGTCTCCCTTAGTCTCCATGCTCATTGTGCCAATGCAGTCACCTCTATTGTCACTTATCAAAGAAAAGTCTTTATACTCTATTCTTCCCTCTTGATGCCTCCTCCTTGACACCACATACTATCTTCAACCGACCACTCTTGCTTCTTGACCTATAACTCCTTAAGTAGAAGTATTTAATACTTTTCCCACTCTAATCTTCCCACTCTTACTTTTGGTTCGAATGGATTAGGTAAGATTCAATGAATCTACCCTTAATCTTGTTTCTTCTATAAAAATCTTGTAGAATCCATCTATATTTGCCAAAAAATGGTTTATCTAGAATTTTGTGCCACCAGCTCATCATCCTTATCTTCCATCTAGTTTAGAAAATTCAAGGCAAAAAACTTGTCGGCTCAGATCTGGCCAATCTTTGACTTTTCAAATAATGCAACAGCTTGGCACTATTGAATTTCTAATGCTCAGCACATACTCTATTACTTAGCATCAACTAAGTTTTTCTAATGCTCAGCACCTATTGTGGGTTCACTTGGCATCGACTAAATTTTACTGATGCTCAACACCTATTACATTTCTGTCTAGCTTTGTACCTGAACTTTCTCGGCTCCTTCTGTTTCACTCAACACACAATAGATTTTTCATTTTCTTGGCACTTACTAATAATCTTCTTGGCATGAACTAGCTTATTCGGCACCCATTGATGAATTTAATCAAGCTTTGCAGATAGCTTTGTTACAACTTATTCTTCTAGAGTTTCTAAGTGTGGCCAATCTCTATATCTTCAAGTGTATTATAAATACACCATTTTACCATTGTCTTAACTGATCCTTGTACTTCATTAAAAAACCATAACTCAACCTTTCCCTTAGGTGCTTTTGTTACATCTTATTGATTAAATATTCTTTATCAATCAACTAAGTGATAGTACTTGGATCTTATAAACAATTATCATTCCAAAAAATAATAGGTTTGACATCAGTGACAAAATAATGATTGAAAACATTCTTTATCAACAATCTCCCTTTTTCTCAACAATCTCCCTCTTTGATAGTGATTTTTTTTCAATCAGATTTCAACAATCTCCCTCTTTGGCATTGATGGCAAACCAAATTGATCAACCAAGTTATCAAAATTCTAACTAGGTTAGAACAATAAGTTAAATGCCAAAAACAAAATTTGTATCTAAAATTATTCATTATATCAACAAATTTGAATTTCTTATGACTCCCTCTGAATTCTATAATTAACTCCCTCTTTTAAAGTATTAGGGATATCTATTTTGCTGATACACTGTCTTCTCCTTTTTTTGTTTTGCTCCCTCTCTAATTCATTATGTTGATTGTTTCTACAATTTCTTCTCCCTCTTAACTTTTGTTTCCTTTCTCCTTCCTTTCTACTATTTTTCTTCTATTTCTCCCTCTACACATTTGATCCTATAGATTTTCTATTTCTCTGTCTACATGTCTGATCAATTTCTATTATTTCTCCCTCTTTGACAACAATTCCAAAGACATATTACTTCAGCATCTTATTATGCAAGTGTAGCATTTGTAGGAACTCCAATTTCTCCCTCTGTCACCTTGCTTGTGACTTGTTTGGAATTTTAGTACTTTAATTACTTCAAGAAAAAACCTAAAGTAAGTAACCTCTACATCAATTTATATCATTTCAACAATCAACTCATTTGATGCAGGGAAATCTTGTTATTATTCAAGCAACCTTGGATAGGGGTATCACCCCTAACTTACCTCTAAGATACTCAAATTCATCTTTAGGTAATAGTTTTGTGAGGATGTCAACAATTTGTTCCTTTGAGTTGACATATTCCATCTTCACTTGTTTGTCTTCCACCAGTTCTCTTACATAGTTTTACTTAATTGCAATGTGCTTTGTTTTGGCATGCATCATAGGATTCTTTGATATGTTGATGGCACTTGTGTTATCACAATAGAGCATCATAGATTCAGTCATGTCTTCCTTCATGCCTTGCAAAAGATGCTTGATCCATACAATGTTGGTGCAGTTGATAGCAGTAGAAACATACTTAGCTTTAGCTATGGACCGTGAGGTACAAATTTTCTTTTTGCTAATCCAAGTGACTAATATTTTACCTAAGAAGAGTGCTCCTCCACTAGTTCTTTTTATGTCAGCTATATTACCTCCCCAATCTACATTAATGTAGGTATTCAACTCAAACTTTTCAGTCCTCTTGTAATATAAGCCAAAGTCATCTATTCCTTTTAGGTACCTCATTATTCTTTTCACTGCCATAAGATGATTTTCTCTTGGGTTTGCAAAAAATCTTGCCACTTTTCTAATAGATAATGCAATTTCTAGTCCACTATGTACAACATACTGCAACTTTGCAATCATTGATATGTACATTATATGACTCACTTCAACTAACTAATCATCCTTGGATAACTTATGTCCTATTACCATTGGTGTACTGAGTGGTTTTGAGTCCTCTAAGCCAAAAGTTTTGAGTATCCCCTTGATATATTTTGATTGAGTCACAAATATGCCATGTTTCAATTGATGTACTTGTAATCCAACAAAGAATTTGATTTCCCCAAACATTGACATCTAAAATTCATGTTTCATCTTATCAGCAAAATCTTTGTATAATGCATCTTTTCCTCCAAATATTATATCATCAACAAATATTTTAGATATCAAAATGTCTTTACCTTTTTCTGCCTTGATATATAGGTTGTTATTATCATCTACTCTCTCAAATCCTATCTTCACTAGATATTTGTGAAGTCTCTCATACCATGCTCTAGGTGCTTGTTTCAAACCATAGAGTGCTTTATGCAATTTGCAAACCATATCCTTGTTGTTGTCATTAGCAAATCTCTCTGGTTGTTCTATGTAGACTTCCTCATCTAGTTTTTCATTTAGAAAAGCAGACTTTACATCCATTTGATAGACTTTAAAACCTTTATAGGTAGCATATGCAAGTAGATTTCTTACTCCTTCCATCCTTGCAATAGGGAAACATGTTTCTCCATAGTCTAGTCCTTCTTCTTGTGCATAACCTTTGTAGACTAATATAGCCTTATATCTTGTGATCTCACCATTTTCATCTAGCTTGTTCCTAAATATCCACTTGGTACCAATCACATTCTTATCAGCTAGTCTTGGAACTAAAGTCTAGGTTTTGTTCTTCTTTATCTGATCAATCTCCTCTTCCATAGCTTTACACTAGTCATCATCTTGTAGTGCATCTTTCACAATTTGGGTTCAATCTTACTTAGCAAACATGATTCATTCCTTAGTATATTCCTTGTCATTGGTCTAGCTTCCTCGTCACCAATAATTTGTTCAGCAGGGTGATTTCTCTTCACATACTTAGATAGTATTTGTTCTATCCTTGTTTCTATTTTTGGTCTTTTAGATTTAGAGTTACTATGCACACCTCTTTCAATTAATTTAGTATCTCTTTCATGTGTACTGATTTTAGAATCAAAATGTGCATTTTCTTCATTCTACAACTCGGCTTCTGAATGCAACTTGACATTCACTAGTTGTGACTCGGCTGATACTAAAACTTGTTACTAATTTTTGAATTGATTGGTAGGTTCTTCTTTAGTAGGCATTCCTTCATAGAAATATACAAAGGATCTATACTCTTTTGGTTTCTTGGTTTCATAAACTTGAACTTCTATATGCTCAGCAAAATTTACATTTGCACTTCCCACAATTTTGTTAGTGTTAGTATTCAAACACTTATATGATTTACTTCTAGTGGAGTATCCAAGGAATATGCCTTCATCACTCTTTACATCAAAATTGCCATTTCTAGAATCTTTAAGAATGTAGCACCTACAACCAAACACTTTGAAATGTTTTACATTGGCTAAGTGACCATAGCATAATTCAAAAGGTGTTGCATTTGTACCTTTCTTGACTTGTACTTGATTCAAGGTGTAGAAAATAGTACTAACAGCTTCTCTCCAGTACTTTAGAGAAACATTCTTCTCCATCATTAATATTCTGGCACAATCTATCACTAATCTATTCCTCCTTTTTGCAATACCATTCTATGGGGGAGTTCTAGGTGTTGATGTTTGTCTCTTGATTCCTTTATCATTGAACTCTCCTCCTCTATCTGATCTTAGGAACTTCAGACTCTTTCCTATTTCTTTCTCAACCTTGGCCAAATACTACTTAAATTTTTGAAATGCATCAGATTTTTTCTTTAAGAACATGGAAGTCATCGTCCTAGAGTAGTTATCAACAATAAACATTATATATATATGTCTCCTTTGTAGCTTTGCACTTCTATTGGGCCACATAAATCAATATGCACTAATTCTAATGCTTCTTTAGAAGTATAGATTTTACTTTTGAAACTTGACTTGGTCATATTTCCTAGCTGACACTATTTGCACATTGTATTGTCAGGCTTCTTCAATTTGGGCAAACCTTTGACTTTCTTCATTTTTTTGATGCTAATAAGATTATCAAAGTTGACATGACACAGCTTTTTATGCCATAGCCACACATCATCAAATCTTACAATAAGACAAGTTGCATCCTCCCTATCTAGGTAAAATAGATTACTCTTAGTTTGATCCCCTTTACCTATCATATTTCCATCAGTGTCATAGATTTTGGTAGTTTTGTTTCCAAATTCTACTTTGCAGCCTACATTGCTTAATTGTGACACACTCATCATATTGTAGTTCAATCCTTCAACATAATATGCATTATCACACAAAATTTTATCTATAATCCTAATGGAACCTTTTCCTTTGATTATATATGGAGCATCATTTCCAAATCTAGCACTATTTCCATCATACTGAGTTAAGGTAACAAGCTTACATTTGTCTCCTATCATGTGATGTGAGCATCCACTGTCTATGATCCACCTGTCATTCTTGTTTACACAAGTTACCAGTGCTATTAACTCATCTTCATCTGTCATCTTTCATGGCTACATAGACTACCTCATCATCATTTTCATCAGAATCCTCTTCTTCAACAATGTAGCACTTTTTGCATTTGTCTTTGTAATCTCTGCTACCATATTCTCTTTTGTTCTTATGCTTGTTTCCTTCTATGTAATTCTTTTTCTATGTGCATCTTATAGTAATATTTCCTACTTCATTGCAATTAAAACAAATGATAGGTAGCTTACCTTTGAATTTACTTTGCCTCTATGAAATCTTCTAGCTAGCAATACTTCCAATTGTTCCACATCTTCTTCATCTATTCTATTGTCACTAGATGCATATTTTGTCTTTCTTTTCTTCTTCTTTGGTTTCACCTCTTCAGTATCTTTCAACAATAGCTTGGCCTTGAAAGTAGATTCAAGATTCTCAAGTATGTAGTTATCAAAGTTGGATAACTCAAATGTAGTAAGTCTTCCCACTATAACTTCAAGAGTTAGCTTGTTTCCTGGTACGCATCTTAACTCCTAGATGGCTAAAACTATAATAGAATAGATGGGGAGCAAGGTTCTTAAGAATTTTCTATTGACAATTTCATCACCTAAATGACCACCCAAACTTCTTATTGCAATTACTACTTTTTTATTCTAGAGCCATATTGAGCAATGTTCTCACCTTCCTCCATTATCATGTCATCAAAATTTCCTCTGAGGCTTTCTCTTTTTTCTCTTTGGACACTCTAATCTCCTCCATAAGTATATGTCAAGGCTTTCTGCATCCTTAATGCAGAGTTACATCCCTTGATGTCATCAAATTCAACATAGTTGAGGGCAGAGGCAATCTCCAGCATTGCCTGATTATGCTCCTTCTTTTTCTTTATATCTCTATAGTAGGAATGCCAATAGGATCAACATGTTCCACTTCAGTTGAGGTTTGTGCATGATCATCTATTGATCCAAGGTGCAGCTTCATTAAACGTTTCCATGTAGCGAAGTTATCTCTATTGAACTTGGGAACTTCTCTCTTGGACATCTTGATCTTCCTGCTTCTAGTACCTTTAAACCAAATCAGTAAATGGCTCTAATACCAATTGTTAGAAATGTTTTAGAATAAATGAGAGCGGCGGGGGGGGTGAATCAGTTATTCAAGGTCCAAATATTATGACAAAACTTTTTCACTAAGCATATTGTGCCAATTTAACCAATCATCCATCCAAGCTAAACTTTCTTCTTAGCAAGTAACTAATAAATCAACATGCAAGAATAACACATGAAAAATCAACACATAACATAGTGATTTACGTGGAAACCCAATTTGGGAAAAACCACCAATAACATGCTACTCAATTCTCACTCTTCTGAAGTGATGCCCTATGAAAGGCCTGCCTTGTTCAAGGCTACAAAACACACTATTAAATGTGACCTAGTTAAAGGACTTTAGAACATTCACTTGGAATGTCACCCTGTTCAAGGATTTACAAATGACTGCTAAATCAACCTAAGTCCATACGATTTTTCCCTAACTGATACAATTGTTGGAGAGTAACAACAAGGGATTTGATCTAATATAACTCACAACATAACTTGTAGATTTCAGATCTCAATTTAGTTCAAAAAATTGCCTAGCTTTTAGTCTCTATAGCTCTGATAGCTTGTCCTTTCAAGCTTTGTCTCCCTAAATCTCCATGCTCATTGTGCCAATGCAATCACTTCTATGGTCACTTATTGAAGCAGAGTCTCTATACTTTGGTCTTCCCTCTCAATGCCTTCTCCTTGACACCACATACTCTCTTTTACCAACCACTCTTACTTCTTGACCTGTAACTCCTTAAATAGAAGTCAATAATACTTTTCCCACTCTAATCTTCCCACTCTTACTTTTGGTTCGAATGGATTAGGTAAGATTCAATGAATCTACCCTTAATCTTGTTTCTTCTAGAAACATCTTGTAGAATCCATTTGTATTTGACCAAAAATGGTTTATCTAGAATTTTGTGCCACCAGCTCATCATCCTTATCTTCCATCTAGTTCACAAAATTCAAGATAGCAAACTTGTCAGCTTAGATCTGGCCAATCTTTGACTTTTCAAATAATGCAACAGCTCAGCACTATTGAATTTCTAATGCTTGACGCATACTTTGTTACTCGGCATAAACTAATTTTTTCTAATGTTCAACACCTATTGTGGATTCACTTGGCATCAACTAAATTTTACTAACGCTCGACACCTATTACATTTCTATCTAGCTCGGTACCTAAACTTGCTCGGCTCCTTCTGTTTCAGTCGACACACACTAGATTTTGCATTTTCTCAGCACTTACTAATAATCTTCTTAGCATGAACTAGCTTTCTCAGCACCCACTGATGAATTTAGTCAAGCTTTGCAGACAACTTTGTTACAAATTATTCTTCTAGAGTTTCTAAGTGTGGCCAATCTCGGTATCTTCAAGTCTATTATCAATACATCATTTTACCATCGTCTTAATTGATCCTTGTACTTCATTACAAGACCATAACTCAAACTTTCCCTTAGGTGCTTTTGTTACATCTTATTAATTAAATCATCTTCATCAATCAACTAAGTGATAGTACTTGGATCTTATAAACAATTATCATTCTAGCAAATAGCATGTTTGACATCAATGACAAAATAAGTATTGAAAACATTCTTTATCAACAATCTCTCTCTTTGATAGTGCTTTTTTTTCAATCATATTTCAACATGAGCCTTAATGATCAAAACACAGTCTAGGAAGATGTAGGTGATGTTGGAACAAGCAAAAATGAGAAAATATCAAAATCCATATTCCAATATTTTCTATATTCTAGTGTTTTGCATTTTTGGAGGTCTCTAGTCCATTTGTGGACTTCAACAATGTGAAGAAGTCATAGTGCTACACTTAAGACTTCAAATAATAAATGTAGAGCTCAAGTAGATCTTTCCAAAAAAATTGACGGTTCATGATTTCGAGCTACGAGTAGAAAGTTATGACTTCTACAAGTAGATATAAATTTTAATATAGTTTTTCATAATTTTTTTAATAGTTTTTAGATTTTATTTTGTAATTAATTATCTTGTGGACTTTTCATTTTCATATCCAATGGATAATGGTGACCCTTAGAATCCATCAAACTTGTATAAACTCTATTTTTTGAAATGAATAGATTACTTTTTGGCTTGTAGAACATCTACTATTGTATTTTAACTATTTTCAATTTAGTCACAATATTGCAAGTTCTACACCAGCTATTGTACCCTAAATTCATAATTCAGATCACTTAAAACACACATTGTAATACCATTTTTATAGAGTGTAGGTTAAATCTTCCCTTGGGTTTTTCCCTTATTACATTTTCCATGTAAAAATATTAATGTCTTTGTATTGTGGTGCATGCTTTACTTTCAAGTTAATTCATATATTATGAGTTGATGTTTAATTTATAAATGGAATAATTAACTTTTTGTAGATGTTGATTCCTTACTACATTTTCCATGTAAAAATATTTGTTGGTGTAAATACGTATTCACTATTTACACTTTACTTAAGTTTACTTAGGTTAATGTATTATTTTATTATTATGCATTATTTTATTATTTATTTGGTGAGACACTTAGGAGTTTGTGTTCTTTTATGAGTTGTCATGTTGACAACACAGAAGTAAGCAACTCTAATTTAGCACACGGTATCTACAACACTGGAGTTTGCATAATTAAATGAGTCATCATCTAGACAATATAGTTATTCGCACTCCTATTTTAGCACATGGTGTCTACAACATTATTTTGCATGCTACACCTTTGTAGGCTTCTCCTCTCATCATCACACTTACTCTTGTGCTTAATGGAGGATAACCCACACCTGGTGGACATGTGCCTAGTTGTATGACTTATCATGTTGCTAATTCCTATGCATTCTAGAGGCCTTTATATATAGGCACTCCTAGTGTACTTTCACATTGAATCAAATACATATTGATATTCTGATCATACTCTTTTTTGGTCTACTGTTGTGCTTGTGCTTGAGTTCTTTGATCTTGGGTGAATTTTTCCCTAAGGCAAATTCTTACATGGTATTAGAGCTTGGAGAATTTCTCTTCACATAGCCTTTCAAGACCATTGTTGCTTCAGCACCTCAACCCAAATCTAGAGTATCATAGTCAATGGGAGCCTCTAGAGCATCTAAAGCAAGTTCGGTATGGTCATTTTTCAGATATGCTTAATTGTTTTTTGGATCTAATAATATTTTTTCTCTACATTTTTGGACAGATTTTTCAAAAAATAAATTTTCCCTTTGGGTAGCAAAGAATTTTTTTTTGGTACCAGTATCGAGAAGTGACACCACAACCCTACACCCTGTGTAGAATATTCCTTTTATTCGGCCCTGTGCAGAATATTATTTTTGGCATATTCGGAGAGTGGACTGCAACACATGGGCACCAGACAACTCAATATTTGGCTACACCTATCAATTCCACTAGTTTAATTCCAACTAGCGTCACCCAACTCTACTTATAGCTAATGTAAATTCGGCAAAGTTTCCTTCCTGTAGTCTTTCACAGCATTGTTTTTTCATTGTGCACTTTTGCTTTTAAACAATCAATGGAGTTTTTCCCACATTTAAAAAAAGGTGTGCTCTGCAAATAGTTTCGGCACCGGCATTAATTTTTGGCTGACTATTCTTAAACTTGGCACCACAAATAACATATTCTATAGCCCATGAGCAATGTATCCGTGAGTAGCTATTTATCACACAGTCCACGCAGCATCGTGATCCACTACCACGTGGTGAGCACACAGTCGTCCACATGGACCCTCAACCTCCACGTTGTCCTAGTTCGACTGGTTGTCCACCTCATCAAATTTGCAGTCAGCAAGGACGTACAAACGAGGCAACCACACCCTCACATATTAGCATTTTTTTGTATGATCTATACATTCCATACCATGTTGATGTCATCATGATGTCATCACCATGTCAGTAAGGGCCTACATTTTCACTTACGTTAGCATTTTATGGTGTTAAATTTGATGGCCATCAAATTGTCATTCCTAGGCACTTTTGAACTATAGTGACAACCATTTGATTGTCAAATTTAATCTCATAGTTTTTTACCAAACCCCTCTCTAGATGCAGTTTTGATTTTATAATTTGACTTTGGGAGGCCGTAACTCAATCATTTGGACTCCAAATCAGGTGCAATCTTTTTTATTTTGGGTAGAATTTCCTAAACTTTTTAGTGGTGGTGTTCTTTTTTGGTTTTGGTGCAAGGATTTGTCAAAAAAATTATTTTTTGGCAACTATACATATCTAATCCTGCATTTTGCAACTTGAAACGCTTTATACGAGGTCATTTGGACACATTTTCACATTTCAGTTTTTTTGAAAGTGCATTATTTTTCATCTACTTTCCAATTCTGCAATCAGATTATAGGGTTGTGTGGATAGAAATATCACTTTCAGTGTTAGTGCCTTTTCTACATTGTAATGGTTTGATTACTTTTTAGAATTGTTGTAATCTAAGCTACAGTGCTTAGTGACAGATTTGGGCTTCAAAAGGTAGTTGTAAATAGAAAAATCAAAACTCCACTTTGTACATTTTGATCAGTGGCCTACTGTACACACACTACATATAAAGTGCGAAAAATATCTTTTTTTTGGGGGTGGGGGAGGGTTTCTTTTGATTGAGTGAAAAGGGGGGGGGATGTATTGTGTTTTTGTGTCTCTCTTTTGTGCTCTTTTACTTTTCTACATCATGGGTTCACCTAAAGGTCCACTTATAACTTCATGCAATTATTCTACATGGAAAGATATTGTATGGATTAGATTAATGGAAAAAGGTCTAAGTCTTTATGTTGATGGTTCAATTTCAAAACCCATTGATGCCACAACACTTGATGATTGGAAAAGTAAAGACCAACAGGCTTTAGGAGTTATTAGGACTTGTGTAAATAGAGATCTCTTCTTCCACATTTATAGTTTCAAGGAAGCCAAACCTACTTGCAAGAAACTTGAATCATTGTATGGTAAGGTGGATGAGGAAAAGGGATACCGGATTGAGGATGACCTACTTCTCGTAGATCCAAAGAACTTTGACACAATTCAAGATTATATCAACAAAGCCAATGAGTTTAGAGAACTACTTAAAGATTGTGGTAATCCCATGAATGATGATTGGTTGATTCATCACATCCTGAAGAGGCTACCTTCAGAGTATGCTTCCTTTGTTTCAAGTTATAACATTCACAGGTTGACCATGGGAAGTTCTTTCCAAAAGCCTACTTTTGATGCATTTATAGAAATGTTGATTTTTAAACAATCCCACTTGATAGATATGGGACTTCTCAGATCATCAAAGACCAAAGCATTGGTGGCTAGTGATGAGTACCACTCAAGTCAAGGAGGAAAGAGTTCTAGCAACAACAAGAAAAAGTAGTGGAAGCAAAAATCACAATCTGAGACACAACAATCCTCCTCATAGCAAGGCAATTCTTCTACAAACAAGAAGGGAAGTAATGAAAAGAAGAAAAAACTCTTTTGTGCATATTACAAGAAACTGAATCATGATGAGCATCATTGCGAGACTAAGAGAATCGATGAGTTTGAAAACCTACTCAAGAAGAAAAAAATTCAAGTGCCAAATGCTTCCAAGGATTCAACTCCAACCTCTTCAAAGGGAGAAGGGCAAGCACTTATGGCTGGATCAAGTACTTCATCAGAATGGATTCTTGACTTAGGTGCCTCATATCACATGCACTTTTCAAAAGGAGACTTTTCTTCATTGAAGCAGTCATAGGTACCCCACATCTTTGTAGGAGATGATACAAAAATGGAAGTTGAAGGGAAAGGACATGTGGAATGGAAAATGGGGAATTCAAAGGCATTCTCTATGTTCCAAACCATAGTTCTAATCTCCTCTCAATTTACCAAATCACCCACCTTGGAGATGGCAACAAAGTTGAGTTCCTTCTAGATTCAATAATGGTGCAAAGTCTCAAAGATGATTCATTGGTTGCAGTGGGGAAAGTCAATCATGACAAAAGGCTTTATACCTTCTTCACATGTCTTGTTAACTCAATCTAATTCACAAATCAAAATATGGCATGAGCGGTATGGTCATCTTGCCTTCCACTATCTTCAGTAACTTTGCTCAAAAAACATGGTCAAAGGTCTACCTATAATCAAATTTTCTAAGGGTGAATGTTCAACATGTTCAGTGGATATGCATCTAGAGGAGAGGTTTGATAAAGGAAAGTCTTCAAGAGCACCAGTTGTTCTTTAGTTGGTTCACATGGTACTAGTAGGTCCTTTTGTAGTGACATTAGTCAGCTAGGGTCACTATATACTCATTTTCATTGATGACTTTTCACGCTACACATGGGTCTACTTTCTTCATCACAAGAATGAAGTGGTTGACAAGCTTCAAGCCTTCAAGAGTCATGTTGAACAACAATCAAGGAAAGCCATCAAGGTTCTTCAAATGGACAATGAAAGCAAATATGTGAACAAAAGACTTAAATACTTTTGTAAACTTGAGGGTATTGATCTTCAAAATTCACTAGCATTCAGTCTGCACAAGATAGATGTTGCAACACTAAGGATATGAACTCTTAAGTCCATGGAAAGTTGCATGATACAAGCCAAGTCTCTTAATCCAACATTTGAAGTCGAAGCCATAAGTGGTGCCAATCACATACTTCATATGTCTCCTCATAATGCCTTAGATGGTAAGACTCCTTTTGAGGCATGGTGCGGTAGAAAACTAGTTGTGAAACACTTGAGATTCTTTGATTGTCTAGCATGGGAAAACATATCTTCTAAGGGATGCAAGGCACCACCACCTAGGTCTTGTACTTTCATTAGATATGAAGATAGTGTTAAGGTATACAAACTTATGGATCCTGAGACACATGAGATATTTGTGGAGAAGGATGTTCACTTTGCAAAAAGTTCACCCAGCTTATCCTCTAATCCTCTCTACACTTCATACACTATGGAAATTGATAGCAACACTAGCAATAGTGATTCAAAGGACTCAAATTTGTGGGATACTATTGATAGATGTAGTGAGCGGTCACATCATCAGCACATTCCACATGCATACATTGTCACAATGATAGGTCTAGCACAACAAGGTACAACTTGTCTTCCAACTACAGTAACAGGGGATGACTACATAGTAGATATTTTAGGTTTGTTTATGGAGTCATACATAGTAGACTTGGGAGACATCATTGATGATATACATCTTCTCTTTGATGATGATGAAAGTAGATATGTGAACAAAAGACTTAAAGACTTTTGCAAACTTGAGGGTATTGATCTTCAAAATTCACCAACATTCAGTCTACACAAGATAAATGTTACAACACTGAGGATACAAACTCTTAAGTCCATGGAAAGTTGCATGATACAAGCCAAGTCTCTTAATCCAACACTTGAAGTCGAAGCTATAAGCAGTGCCAATCACATACTTCATAGGTCTCCTCATAATACCTTAGATGGTAAGACTCCTTTTGAGGCATGGTGTGACAAAAAACTAGTTGTGAAACACTTAAGATTCATCAGTTGTCCAACATGGGAAAACATATCTTCTAGGGGATGCAAGGCACCACCACCTAGGCCTTGTACTTTCATTGGTTATGAAGATGGTGTTAAGGTATACAAACTTATGGATCCTGAGACACATGAGATATTTGTGGAGAAAGATGTTCACTTTGAGGAAAGTTCAACTAGCTTATCCTCTAATCCTCTCTGCACTTCATACACTGTGGAAACTGATAGAGACACTAGCAATAGTGATTCAATAGACTCACATTTGTGGGATCCTATTGACAAATGCAGTGAGCGGTCACATCATCAACACATTCCACATGGATACATTGCCACAGTGATAGGTCTAGCACAATAAGGTACAACTTGTCTTCTAGCTACAGCAACAGGGAAGGACTACATAGCAAATATTTTGGGTTTTTTTATGGAGTCATACATAGTAGACTTGGGAGACATAATTGATAATATACATCTTCTCTTTGATGACGACGATCCTTCTTCAGTTGTTGCGAGGGCTCACTCTGACCCTCATGTCCATTCTCTACATGATCGATCTTCACAAGTTTATATGATTGTGGATCCCTATGTACAACAGTTGCAGGAGGTCTCTTTATCATTTGAGGAGACAATAGGTTCTTTGCGATAGGCTCTACCTACATCCTTGTTAGATCTGCACTCATTCTTTTTAGCAGTCTTGGAAGGGGTGACCATCAATATCGATACAGGGATAGTTGAGAGTAGGTTTCAGAGACACCCTTGATCATTAGGATTCTTTCTACACACAAGGAAAGCATCTCATTAGTACCTTTTCTATTGTTTATTCCAAAGGGGAGGAACATTATTCAGCAATCATGGACAGGCTTCTTCCTTGGAGCAGCTATCACTGATTGGCACTCTTCATTTGGGGGAGGGGGACTACCTTGTCTCTCTTCCTCTTCTTTACTAAGGGGGGGGAATTTTTCCTCTTATGAGGTTTTGTTCTTCTCATTCTTCACTTTTGTATATACTTGATGTGTGTCGTAATGGGGGGGTCTTGATTACTCCATCCATCCATGCATCTAGTCTTTTCATCTCTCTTTTTGGGGGAGGGTTTTTCCCATGAGGTTTTCCCTCTTTCTTTGCTTTATGAGAGATTGCATTTCATTATGTACATGGGTACCTAACATGGCCTAGTAGTCGGGACCCATCTTTCATTTCATCCTAGTTTTTGTGAGCTTAAGTGCATTCCCATAAGTTGCACTTAAGGGGGCATGTTGGTGTAAATACGTATTTACCATTTACACTTTACTTAATTTTACTTAAATTAATGCATTATTTTATTATTTATTTGGTGAGACGCTTAGGAGTTTACATACTCTTATGAGTTATCATGTTGACAACACAGAAGTAAGCAACTCTAATTCAACACATGGTGTCTACAACACTAGAGCTTACATAATTGACTAAGTTGTCATGTAGACAACATAGTAATTTGCACTCCTATTTTAGCACATGGTGTCTACAACATTATTTTGTGTGCTACACCTTTGTAGGCTTATCCTCTCATCATCGCACTTACTCTTGTGCTTAATGGAGGATAACCCACACCTGGTGGACATGTGTCTGGTTGTATGACTTATAATGTTCTTGATTCCTATGCATTCTAGAAGAATTCCTAAGGCCTTTATATACAGGCACTCCTAGTGTACTTTCAAATTGAATCGAATACATATCAATATTCTAATCATACTCTTTTTTGGTCTACTATTATGCTTGTGCTTGAGTTCTTTGATCTTGGGTGAACTTTTCCCTAAGGAAAATTCTTACAATATTAATTTCTTTGTATTGTGGTGCATGCTTTACTCTCAAGTTCATTCATATATTATAAGTCGATGTTTAATTCATAAATGAAATAATTAACTTTTTGTAGATGTTGATTCACCCGCCTTCTTCAATATGTTAAACAAATGGTATCAGAGAAAGGCTCATGTCGATTTAGGATCACCAAAAATGTAATAGCACTACTTCTAACATATGTATTTTACCAAGACAAAGATCTCTTGAATTTATTGATGAGAGTGAATTATAACCTATTTAATTCCATACTTTAATCCATTCATGCACTTTCCTAATCACTTTCCTATCCCATTTCCATTCCATCCCATCTCATTTTACCAATTTTACATTGCATATGGTTTAATATAAATAAGTAGTATTTAATATTGTTTTGGGATTCAAATATGGAAAATTCATTATTGGTTGCTTTTTACTAATCTTTATTATTGCAGCATATTGGTTGTGGAGCATATATTCCTATCATCTATTTCACATGTTCTTCCTGTCACCCACTATGCATCTTCCTATAGCTATTTCATCAATACAAAGTTCCATTTACTTTGAACTATTATTGCTTATTGGCATAAAGCTATTTTTTTTGTAGATATCATTCACTCTACAAGATCACGTGGAGAGGACATTTAAGACTGGTGAAGAATGTATTTTCTAGTTGCCTATTTTTATTTCTATTATGAACCACAATACTTGTTGCATATTCTCTCCAAAGCTTGGAATGATATCAACCACTACGTAGGATATGCACATGATCTATATCACACATGTGTGGATGCTAATAAAACCTATGCTACAAGTATCTAATTTGTTATGCTGCTAAGGAGATGAAATGGAAGCATTTCCAAACAATTTTAAAATGCTAGCTCAAAATAATGGTTCAAGACAAATACAGTTTGTTGGAAACCTTTGATGCAGCTAGAAAATAAATATTTCCCTCTCCACCACAAATTTCACACATCAAGAGGACATCAAGTGGAGTAATATGTGAGAGTACAAAAATTAACATCCAAACATAGATCATTTTCTATTGTTGTTAATAATGCAACTGTCTAAATGAATAAGTTTCAATCTCACGTGGTCAAATTCTTGTAACTCATTTCAGAATCATATTGGATAAAGACAACACTACTTGCTAGAATGATAACAAACCATTAACTATTCTTGGCACATATCTAATTTCTTCTATTATTTGTATGGTGATTAAAACAAGATGGAGGACTTCATACATGGTAGGAACCAAAATTCCCATTTCCTATTCTTTGTTGCAACTACCTAAAACCTATAAATAAGCTTGTACGTTTGGTATTGTTTGGTTTTCATTATCTCTATTCTATTCTAAGTTGTTATAAGTTGCACCTATATAAGCAGTAGGAGATAGAAGTAGGGTGTGTGTGTGTGTGTGTGTGTATATATATATATATATATACATATATATATATATATATATATGTATATATATATATATATATATAAATGTATATATATATATAAATGTATATATATATATATGTATATATATATGTATATATATATGTATATATATATGTATATATATATATATATATATATATATACAATTTTGAAAAATGCACAACATTGTACACAGAGATTGTTATTATTCCAAATCATAAATTCTATATTCACAAGCATGGTTAAGAAGTTGTAAAATCAATTTGTCTCTTCATCACCAGCAAGCTAAGGAGGTGGGCACATTCTGAAGTCACTTAGTGATTCTTTATTTTATGGAGTATGTTTAAGTTTTTTTTAATTTGTATTTTGATTAGTTTAGCATTGTATAGTATGTATTTAATCATAATATATTAGTCTATATATTCAATATTCATGCTTGATTGTGTAATAATATCTATTTTATTTTATTTTATTAATTTTTTTTTTTTTTTTGTGAGTTGTAGCCATTTTATCATAGATTAGTTTTGTTGAGTTATTTCTATTTCTGAAGTTCTTGTCACTAGGATTTACTTAGTTTTTCATAGATTCAATTTTGTGTGTTATAGATGCATTCATAGACCCTCATCTCACAACTACCATCCCTTGACAGCATATTGCTCAGATGCCTTTTGCAAGCTTATGCTCTCAGATTGATATGTATATACCAGCTGAACTGTATCATAAATTGTTAATTCTTTATTATTATTTGCCCCAGTGTTGGCCTATCATTTATATTGAGAATGAGCAAAGAAGAGACTTGTCCCTTCATGGGATATGTCTAAATTCATTATTATGTGATTAATATAATGACAATTATAAGTATGTATACATACATACATACATACATACATACAATTATACATACATATACAAACACACAAACACATCTATATACAGATGTGTGCATGTATATATACATGTATGTCGATATGTACATACATTCTATTACCTAGGGTTTTGAAACCCTAACTATTACCCCTCCCAAAAAATTAAAAATTAAAATAATTTCAAGGTAAAAGCATTATAAATTATTTTGCATTATATTTAATTAATTAAATAATTAAATATTATTACATGCAAAATAATTAAATTTCAAGCTATTCTAAGGTAACATGAAATCTCGCATAATTAATTCTAGAAAGAATTGATTATAATTATTGTAATGTGACCATGAAAGTAAAATTGATAAATAGGGGTAAGGTAAATGTAAAAAGAATTTGAAATAAGTAATTCTTTAAAAAGAATTAATTATTTTTATGAAATGAAGTTGTGGGCTCTTGGCCAATTGATTAAAATTGAAAAAGGATGTAAAATTAATTAATTATTTTCTAAGAATTAATTATTATAGTAAGGTGTCAGAGATGACAAAGGGAGTTCGGTAAGAATTTGGGGCATTGCCAAACTTCTTCAAAATATTATTTAATGGGGAGAAACAATTGGTAAAGGGTTCTTCTTCTTTTTGAGGGTTTGTAAGTTCTGAAGCTGAGACTACAGAGGAGTACAATTTGTAATAGGGGAAGGGGATTTTTTTAATGCAGATTGATTGTAATAAAGGGATGCAACAATCTGTTATTGTTTTTTCATGTTTCTAAAATAAAGAGTAATATATGTGGCTTGGTCTTGTGGTCTATACATATATATTTCTAATTTGGAAGTATACTGAGTCCTTTTACTTTTGTTTTAGATGCAGTCATGTATTACTACATTGAATGTGATGTATGTAGTCTTGTGGTCATGTACTCATATTTTTTGCATAAAGATATTTATAGCTTCCTAAAAAGCTCTCTTCTGTAATATGAAAGATTGGTTAGGTAGTCCTGTAGCTGCTTATTTGTCTTTCTCTTTCTATTTAGTTTACAAATATAGCAATTGTATTCATCCTATGTATATAGATGAATGTCATAAAACCTTAGTACCTTTAGGTTAAAGGTATATCCTATCATTAAATTCATTGCAAATCTGTAATGAGAGAGTTGTACCTCTTAATTCAAAGGATAATTATCAATCAATGATAACTGATCCAACTATTAGTGCATTTTTTCCTTCCTAATTAGGCATGTTGAGTCTTCATCTATGTTTCTATCTGAAGGAAAAATCTATTTACTAACACATTTTTGGTGACTCTACTGGGGAAAGAAAGCAAAGTCCTAGTGCTTTCCTTTCCTTGGATATTAGAAGGTACCTCCTCAAGGATAAAGGTTGGTGACTCTAATTTATTTTGGTGAAAGGAGTCTGGTGTTATGGCTTTGGTTGTAGCCCAACCATGGGGGGCTCAGATTGGGCCGTTTTCTTTATCTCAATACTCAGCCTTACCTAAAAGTTCAATATAGAGTATCTCCCAAAGTTTTTCAGTGATGCAAATCAAGACCTTGATGATCACATTAAAGCAACTATAGTCACCTGTGGTATTCTTGGTGTGTAGGAAGAGAACATATTTGTTAGACTATTTGGGGGGAGTCTCATTGGAAGTGCTACTAATTGGTTTCAAAATTTGCATAATGGTTGACTTGTTGGAGTGACCTCGAGGTAAAATTTCTCCAAAGATTTAGGCCTGTAGTTGATGTTACTAATTTATTATTAAATTTCTCCATAATTCAAAAGAAGGAGATTGAACCTATGAGGGATTTTGTAGATAGGTTCAATAGGTGTGCTAGTAAAATTTCACAAAATAGCCAACCAAATGAACATAATCAGCTATGTGTTTTCATTGTTGCTTTACAAACTAAAATCAAGTTCTTGTTAAAGCACAAAAGAGTGTAAACATTGCAAGATACACAAAGGGAGGCTATCAGTTTAGATGATGACATGATTCTAAGTGGAATGAAGTGTAAATTAATTGCACAAGCAGGAATTTGTCTCTATGAACAGTGGAATTATTCGAAGGTAAAGCCTAGATAGAAAAGGCTCATTCTCAAAGCAGTAAAATCAGCACCCCTATCTCTTTTTATCAAAGTCTAACAGTTTTCAATGATGAAGATCTCATAATTCACAAGGAACTCCCTATAGTGTATCTGGAACCTACCATCTACAAGTTGATTATGATGATGAATACGCCTCACAGTCAACTGACTCAATAATTGGCCTTGATATACCTCCCATTGAACAAAGCCTGGAGGGTGAAAGATCAAATGAAAACTTATCAGGAGACTTTCAAACTTCAAAACTTGATTCTTTTATATTTGGGACTTCTAATGCTATTTCACCAAATGATGTTGTTCGAGAAGGTATGAAAGATTAACATACACAAGAAAAGATCGATGTTGAATACTCTTCTAAAAGTATGGTCGATCACACAATGCAATATCTATTAGCATGCTTGGATGGCTCTTCCTATGTGCATGATGTTGATTATGAATTATTCTTGTTTGATCTCTTAGAGACTAATGAAGCATTACTACAGTCTAAGGCACAAAATGATAGCCAAGAAGCAAAAAAGGATTCATGCATCTTTCAATCCCTTGCAAATCTTTTCTCCTCTCTTTGTTTGGAAGAATTGCTACAACAAATTACAATGGAAAAATCACATGGGCAATCCAAAAATCAAAGGACTCAAGGTATGACAAAAATTGTTGACATTTTACCTACATTTGTGAAAGGAAATCTTGATATGAATAATGCCAAGGAAATTTTTAAATATTTATTCATTTCCCCCCCTTTACATACATTTCCAGTATATGAAATGAAAAACATATTGGTGTTGTTTCTTACTATTCTTCCTCCATATAACCAAGAGTTGATTTGGAAAGGCTCATACTTTTTCTAGCCTCTAAATGGTCATATTTAGTTTTTAGGGTTTTCCCCTCTCCATTGTAAATAACTACCTCTTTTTTTGCAAATTTTGGCTTGATTTGTTCTTGTTTTTTTTTTCTTGTTGTTTCCCCCAATAAAGTTCCATCATTTTGAACCTAGTCCTTCCCTTAGTTCAGCCCATATTCTAAAAAAATTCAAGAAACTCTTCATTGATTCAAAGGCATCAAGTGATAGGTGGAGTCTTAAATGAAGGTGGAATTTAATTTTAAGAATGAGTTTTAACATGTGATTTAATAGAAACTCAAAAAAAAATGTGGGTAGATATGACAATTCTTTTCAAGGAATGAGATATTTTCCCAAGGTGAATTTTCAAATAATCACGTACATGAACTACAGCTTCATTTTTATTTAGAGGTGTTGGAGCTTTTGAAAATATTTAGGGTTGGAGGTCCTTGTAATAAAGTTATATTTAAAATTTATGACTATTCTTTAGTCCTTTGAGACCTCATCAAGCTTCCAGATTTAGTGAGTCAAGGTTCACATGCAATTTTCAAGCTTCAGATTCAAGTTCAAGTTGGGATTCCGATATGCAGATTTTACTTCAAATACTTTTGGCAGATGAGGAAATATTATGCGCAACATTGTAATTATGGAAAATTCAAATTTTGTTTTGCAATATAGCTTATCCTCCCTAATGTACAACTAGTTCATTTTGAAGCATGTCTTATGATTGAAGTATTTGAGGTCATATCAAGTGAATTGAAATGATGTAATGTCGAAATCCACAATGCAGTGAATCACATAATTGTTGGTGTCTTCACACAGCTTGTGAGCATGTATTATGTTCAATTAGAACTCTAGTTCTAAAGGATGGCTGCATTAGTGAATTTGCAAATTGAAATAGCTCGAGCATGTAGAAGGAGATTGTGAACATATTGATGGTTCCTAGTTCATATATGTTTGCACCAGCAACATAGCAAATTTGGGAGCACCGTAGGCCGATATGAACTTGTGCATTGAACTTAGATGTCGGGTTTGTGATTTAACAAGCCATTAGATCGTGGAAAAACATGTGAATCTACAAGGTTATGTCATAAAACCGTGGAAACTATCTGAGACAATCTGATCCTTGCACTTCTACATATTCACCAGAGACTCAGATGGAGGACTCTTGAAAGATCCCTCATGGATTTCTGCTGCTAATCTGTTGTAGCTTTATTATATTTTTTTCTTTTAATTTTTTTTATCCTATTTATTAAAGTTTTCTTGCAGAACTAGACAGAAATGCAGAAGAGTTTGTTTGTTTTTTGCATTTTTGATGATTATTCAACATAGAAATGAGGAGGAGCAAATCATATGAAAAGAGTCTGAAAATAAATAACAATATGTAGTAAAATCAGAGTTGATGCAAATCGTACCAGGTAGATCTCTAAATTATAGAGCCAAATAAAGGATCCAGTACATTTCCCCTAACAATGATGCCAAAACTAGCTAATGAAAAAAGGCTGTGAACATGGATACGTCTACTGCTGATTAATCGACTCTCTATATTTCAAAGTGCTGCAAATGGCAGCTACTGCTGCAAGGCTCACTTTCCCATGTACCAATAATCAAGCCCAGCTAAACAATACTACAAGCCCAAGCTGAAATGGTGTCCTCCTTCCCTGATAACAGCTGATACCACTGAAAATTCCAAGACCAAATAGTGCTGAGGGTTATATCCCAGTCAATAAATACCCTGGGGTTTGCATCCCAGAATAAAATCGCCCAAGCAGAGAAAATTTGTAAACAAGTTTTAAAATGCATAAGATATCCTGAGGAATGGCGCCTCCATCTCCTTATAACCCCTTCCAAAGAAAATTGAACCCTAAAGTGACTCCAAAAGACGTTGGGTTACAAAAGTGATTTAAGTCTTATTTTAAAGTGGCCATGTTACTAGAAAATGACCTTTTTCTCCGTAGAAATAAATCCATTCACTAAATCACCTTGAGACCAAAGAGAAAGATTTAGAAAAGTTCAAGACCTTTCCAATGAGCTATCACACCAAGGGGTAAGCATCTAGATGAGGTCAAAAACCCCTTATTACTCCAAAATGGCTATTAACTTAGCCTTATTTAATTATTAAACACTAACTTAGGAAATATTAAAAATATAACCCAAATAGCTACAAAATGCCCAACTGACATCACAAACCATAAAATCATCCGGTCACCTATCTGTGACTGAAGTCAGAAATCAAGAATCCACTGGCAATCTCATCCCTAAAATCTAGGGATGCTCCTAAAATTTAGGAAACAAGCTCTATCCCTCTGAAACTAAACCCAAAGAGAAAACTCATGGAAACCCAACCCTATGCATGATCATACCTCCTAAAAAGTAGGAATGAACCCCATAAATGTAGGAACTGTGTCCTAAAAATAAGGAACATCTCCCAACTGATCAATAATTGCCAGAACACTAAGTCCCCAACACTAAATAACTATATTGGGTCTCTATCAACCTTGTCAGCCTACAAGACCCCATAATAAGCTACCACAAACTCACATGTCTCTGCTAGACTGAGCTAGAGTGGGGACTTGACAGCTCTATTATAGCACTAGTCTTGAAACATCTTCAGCCAGTGAAACTAATTGATGAAACCATAATACAACATTCAGAATTTTTTTTTGGTGATGACACCTTTATAAAACAATGTAAAATGTGCAATCATTTGGAGGATACAAACACTATGATATACAAGTATTATGTAGATCAATTAGAAGCTTGAGAGTACCAAAGTATAATTCATATTGGCAACATGTAACGGGCAGAAATACCCAAACCTCCAGGTCAAGAGAAAATTCCAGGTGGTTGGAAGGAGACAAACTGGAAACTTGCACAAGCCATCCCAGAAAATGTCAAGCAAGATTGGTTTCAATGCAAAGATATTATTTGCATAAAAGGAGACATATGTCCAGATGGTCAAATCGCCACAAGAGTCAATATACACTATGGAAAATGGCGAAGAGCATCTTTGGGCAAGATCCATACAGATAGATGGAACGAAAAAAAGACATTTCTACAAGTTTGGAAGACCATTACAAGTACAAATGCATGGCTATCAGACCTATTAGATTTATTACATTAATTAGGTTAGTTTCTAATAAGGGGGAATGTTAGATCTTTTGGATTAAAGTAATAAGGGGGAAAATGTTAGATTTATTACATTAATTGGATTAGTTTTTGTGTTTAGATTAGATAAATAAATTAGTTCAATGTATAGTTGTTGGAAGTTATTCCCATGAGCAGTTTTTGTAAGGGAAAATAAGGCTATATAAAGATACTCAAACATCAATGTATATAACATTCAATATCAGTTCTATATGTATCTAAATGTATCCAAAAAATTTGAATCAATAAAATTAGCATTTTATATTTTAGCTCTTTCAAGACCTATAAAATGGTAGTAATTGTAAGACCAGCCCAAAAATCACAATAGTAGCAACCTTCCTATCATGGATTCTTTTGTTTAATTTTCCTACTCACACTACCAATGCACTAAAGACATGTACTTGTTTGTTAAAAGAGTGCAAGGTGGGATTGGCTAGGTGCATTGCAGACCTTGCATGTGTAGCAAATGTTGCTTGCCTCCAAACATGTAATAATCATGTTGATGAGACAGAATGTTAGATTCACCATGTCGATCTATATAAGAATAGTGTAGTGGATCTATTCAATTAATGTGTAGTTTCCCAAAAAAGGTGTGTTCCTCAAAAGCAAGATGAATTGACATTCCCTATGCCAGATCCTTCTACACTAGTTAAAATTTTTAACATTGCAGATTTTAGTGGTAGGTGATACATAAGTAGTGGCCTGAATCCTCCATGTCAAGTTGCATGTAGATTTTGAAGTTGAAGAAAAGAAGTGAATCAAGTTGCATGTAGATTTTGAAGTTGAAGAAAAGCAATGAATAGAGTTCCTATATTGTGATATTCGTAGTCCAATAGGTAGACACTAGTTCTTTGCATCCTGACACAGAATGCAGCCCCGAGAGCCATTATTGCTTAGGGTTTTGAATTATTTTGCATTATATTTAATTATTGAAATAATTAAATATTATTACATGCAAAATAATTAAATATCAAGCTATTCTAAGGTAACACGAAATCTCACATAATTAATTCTAGAAAGAATTAATTATTATTATCATAATGTGACCATGAAAGTAAAATTGATAAATAGGGGTAAGGTAAATGTAAAAGAGAATTTGAAATAATTAATTCTTTAAAAAAAATTAATTGTTTTTACGAAATGAAATTGTGGGCTCTTGGGAAATTGATTAAAGTTGAAAAAGGATGTAAAATTAATTAATTCCTTTATAAGAATTAATTATTATAGTAAAGTGTCAGAGAAGACAAAGGGAGTTTGGTAAGAAGTTGGGGTAGTTGCCAAACTTCTTTGAGAAATTATTTAATGGGGACAAACAATTGGTAAAGTGTTCTTCTTCTTTTTGGGGAAGGAGATTTGTTTTATGTAGATTGATTGTAATAAAGGGATGGAACAATACTATTGTTATTTTGTCATGTTTCTGAAATAAAGAGGAATATATGTGTGCTTGATCTTGTGGTCTGTACATTTATATTTCTAATTTGGAGGGATATTGAGTCCTTTTACTTCTGTTTTAGATGCAGTCCTATATTACTACGTTGAATGTGATGAATGTAGTCTTGCGGTTATGTACTCACATTTTTTGCTTAAAGATATTTATAGCTTCCTCTCTCTCTCTCCTATAATACGAACGATTGGTTAGGTAGTCTTGTGGCTGCTTATTTGCATTTCTCTTTCTATTCAATTTATAAATCTAGTAATCGTACTCATCCTATGTCTATGGATGAATGTCAAAAAACCTTAGTACCTTCAGGTTAAAGGTATATCCTATCATTAAATTCATTGCAAATCTGTAAATGAGGGAGTTGTACCTCTTAATTCAGAAGATAGTTATCAATCAATGATAAAGTTAATCCATATGTTAGTGTGTTTTGTCCTTCCTAATTAGGCATGTTGAGTTCTCATTTATGTTTCTATCCGAAGGAAAAATTTGTTTACTAACACATACATACATACATACATATACATATACATATACAAATATAGATATAAATACAGATATAGATACAGATATAGATACAGATACAGATGCAGATACAGATACAGATACAGATACAGATATAGATACAGATACAGATGCAGATACAGATACAGATACAGATACAGATACAAATATAGATACAGATACGGATTAAGATATAGACATAGATACATATACATATGCATATGCATATACATACACATAGACATACGCGCACACACGCGTCCACACACACACACACACATCTCTTGACTCATTACTATATTAATTTCTTTAATATTTACATTATATGCATGCATGCATGCGCGTGCACATGTCTTCAATAGTTTTGACTCATACATACATACACATACACATACATATGTGTATATGTATGTGTATATATATACATAGATGCACAGACACACACATCTTGACTTGTTACTATATTAATTTTTTTAATATTTAAATTTTATACACACTCACGCACACACACATATACACGTTGTATACACTAATATGTTAGCAAGAAAAACTAATCTATTTAAAAACAAAAGCATTAACTAACAAGATCAATATAACATATATGAGAGACTAAAGAGGAACCCCTAATTAGGAATGTGAGCCAAATGAATGGACTCTCCCAATAGGAATTAGCTCTTTGCTTGGTAGATGAGTCTAAGTAAAGGATTGGTATGTATGCTCAAAGGGCTTCAAGTTTGCTTCAATGGTGGGGATGGGTAATGGCAATTTGGTAGCTTTGTGAGCTCTCAATTTGGCATTATAAGGGTATGGTTAAGGGCTTTTTTTCTCAAACTAGCATTATAACTTTAGCTCAAGGATTGTGATAAAATGGCTTGAGAGGGGATTCAATTTATAGGCTAAGGGCTTGAGGGTTTGAGGGCTAAGATGCAAGGATGGGGAAAAGCTCATGGAGGGCTCAGATTGCATGAGAGGAGAGCACATGGATTGTGCTTTCTTACAGCAAATCAGGGAGTGACACATGTCACAGGGTGAGAGGATGGAGGAAAGGGCAAGGATGAGTCAACAAAGGAGGCTCAAGGGATAATATCTTCATAAAGACCCTCATAAATGGCTTGTAAGAGCATTCATGGCTGGGTGGTTGGGATATTTTGGAGATTGTTGACTTTGCTTGGCTTAGGAAAGTCTTAAGCTTGCTTAGGGAATGTGACAAGGTTGGGGGGGATTAGAGGTGATTTAGGATTAGATTAAGCTTGTTAGAGATATGCAAGTGGATGGCATTCAACGAGGGTGGGTGAGTTAGTAGCTAAGATTGGTTAATATGGTTGGATGGGGTGGATTAGGCTAAAATGAAGGTTTAGAGATAGGCTGAGGATGAGGATGAAGACTTTCTAGAAGAGTCTAGAATTTCCTAGGATGAGGATAAAATATTTTTTTTAGGAAATAAATAAAGTTTTATTTATTTCATGGGTTTGGGTTGAGGAGATATTCATTAAAATATTTTTAATAAACATGAGGATTAATATTTAACCTTAATTAAATATTTTGAGTTGGGATTAAGGGTAGAAAATGATGGGATTAGCCTTTAATTGAAATTAAAGAAGGATTAGGAGATTTTGGAAGAGTTTAGTGGTCTTAAGGAAATTGGCCAAGTTTTGCGCAAAAAATAAATTATTTATTTATTTTGAGATTTTTGGTCAATTTATTAATTAAATAATCAATAAATAAGGAAATAATGTTTAAATAAGATTTAAACATTTTTGGTAGGGATTCTTTAATTAAGTATTTTTAATTAAGATAAAGAGATTTAATGGCATAAAAATTAATAAATAAATAAATTAATTAATTAATTAATAAATGATGATGTCATCAGGGACTTTTTCAGAAAATAAAAATACTTTATTTTCTAAAGGATTTTTAGTTGTCGACACACATCTTCAATAGTTTTGACTCAGTGTATTTATCCGACTTAAGCTACAAAACATCAACAATTCATAAATATAACTTTAACAACTAAAGGCATATCTTGCACTTGAATGCATTAGGTCAAAACAAAATGTCAACAATATAATCATTTTGAAAGAAGAACATAAGGCAATGGAACCAAAAGGATGGGATATCAATTTTGATGATTGTGGGTAGATATTGAATGAGGACTTTGCTAAGATAGGAAAATAAATTATCAAGTTGAAGGCTAAATTAAAAGCGAAAAAATAAAATGAAGTCAAAGTAAAAATAGACAAGGTGATGAAATAATTGATCTAAGAGTACAAGTTGAAAAAGGTAAGAGGACTGCTTATTGTTGGATTCAAAGACTCATAACAAATTTAGTGAATGCATTAGCTTTGAATAAAAGATTAACAATCTCTGAAAAGAATTGAAAGATGCAAAAGAACACATTGATAAAGTTTCAAATTCAAATATGGTAGAAGCATCGGAATGCTCTAGCTAAAAACTCCTAAGAAAATGTTTGACTAGACTTAAAGGTGACTTAATAATGTTTTTAACACAAGATATATATACCTACCATTAAATATTATATCAATAAAATATGAATTACAAGTTTAATCTTATGTTTGAATAACATCATAGATGCAAACTATAATATACTTGTGTCAGCCTTAAGCCACAATCTATTTTAATTTTATATTATTTTTTAAAATGATAAATTACAAAATGTAATTTAAAATATTGATTTAAAGACTAGTACAAAAAAACATTCTATATAATAATAATATATTGATTTGAAGATGTTTAGACATAATTGGTCAAGATTTGACAATAATATCCATGTTTTCTATCATGTGTGGAAAATAGTTGAATGCAACAAAATTAGGAACATTCCAAATTATAAAATAAGCCACGCAAAGACTTTCTTACATTAATTAGACATTTTATTTAGTTTTGCTTACTTCATAGGAAACCCCTCCAATAAAAAATACAAATTGTTTTCCACCACTCCAATTATGGATAAGCTTGAGCTATGGGTAGGTTCCTATGACATGTCTTTATATATTGTTCAAAAAAATATTAATGACACAAGATTTATAATTTACAAAGACATAAATTTCAAATGGTTGCTACGCGTGATTTTAGGTGTTGGAGACATGAACAGACAATATTAAGGCGCCTAACACTCCAACATGCTTTACATTATTGCTAAAAGTTCGCCTACTTTTCTTTTATTTTAAATATGAAGGCATTTTCAATGACTTGTTAAAGTGAGTTGAGATTTGAGATATTTGTTAAACTAAAATTTTGTAAATGTGCTTTATTAGTCTTGGTTTTTATTTTGAGAATATATATATATAGTAACAAATAAAATAATTTTTGTGAACTTGGATTTGTTCTATTAGTCTTAATTTTCCTTCAAAGTATTTTTTTCTATCTTATTCTTATAAATATATTATTCTATATAATTGTCATTTTCACTTTAATGACAATTTATTAGATCTATTTAGCCACTTTCATTTAACAATTTATCTAAGATTTGCAATTTTGTCCCCTTCCTTTTCAAAATATCAAGTTTTAGCCAACTATTATGTATCCATTTTTAGCCAACTACCAATGTCCACCTTTCCACCTTTTAGCCATACGCGAACTAAACAAACACTTTACTAGAAAGATGCTATGTGTGAGTATTTGATGATATTTAGTATATTGTTTTGTCATTATTAAAGCACTAAAAAATTGTACCCTCATTATTTATGTCAAACAAGCCCACATGCTTGACATTATTGCTAAAGTTTGCCTATGTTTTGTTTTGTTTTAAATAGAAGAGTTTTGTTTTATTCTAAACACTAACAATACTTTGAAAGTGAGTTAAAATTTTGAAATATTATTTTCTTTAAAATCTTATTTTACTTTGTTGGATACAAGAAAATGAGATATTCGTTAAAGTAATATCTATTTGATTTTTATTTTTATTTTCAAGATATTTATATTGTGACAAATAGTACAATATTGTGTGAAGTCAGATTTATTTTGCTAGTATTAATTATCTTCCACACACATTGATTGTTATGCACTTAACCTATATCATATCCTTACATGTACATTATTCTGCATAGTTTAATGGATATAATAGATATACTAGTGTAATAGAAGTGAATATGACAACAATGTAGAAGAATGTACATGTAAGGATAAGATATAGGTTAAGTGCATAGGAATAAGTGTTTATAGAAGAGAATTAATACTAGAAGAATGAATCTAACTTCACACGATATTGTAGTATTTGTCACAATATATGTGACAACCTATATAATACATATATTGTGACAAATACTAGTTTTTTATGTCCTACATATTTGTGACAAAAACTATATTGTGCCAAACAAAATACATGGCCTTAGAAGGACAACCTATAGAATAAAGGGGAGCCCAAGGATCACCAATGATGAGAGGGCATCTTGAGGGGGTGCCTTGAAGGTGGGGTGACATTGTAGAACTATGTGGTAAAAAATTGTCTTGAATAACTTCCTCCATGCTATCATCCATGGGAAGTCGAATGATTGACAGAAGCAAGGACCTTCAAGGGAATCCTAGCGACTGCACCAAGAGCATTTCCCCAAGGCTAGAGAAATTCCTACAAATATGCCACCTAGAGGAAACCTTATTTTCTTGGACCTTGATTTGAAGCATCACATTATTACAAATACAAGCTCTAGAAAAAATGGATACATTAGTATCAATAATGGTTTTTGAAAAAAACACTACATTTATATCTTTCCATATTGCTAATAGAATATTCATTCTAAAAGTGTGACAAAGTTGTAGGAAAGGGAAAGGAAGGGAAATAGTATTACCAAGAAGAACCATTTTCTAGAAGAAAACGGAAAGATGAAATGGCGAGAAAAAATCATGCTTCCAAACCCAATAATTATAAGCTTGATGGCAAAACCAAAATTGATGAAGAAAGGACTCGGGTTGATTACAAAATAACAATGAGGATCTAGGATACCCAAATGGTGAAGATGAGAATCCAAACGTAAACCTTGAAATAGAACATACCAAAAAAAAATCTATAATTTTATGCTCTATAAAAATTGTATTTTATGAAATACTACACCATTAACACCTTGCACTTGTCCTTCAAGTAATCTTAGTAGGACTATATCATGGTTGCTAATATTTAGAAGAAAATAATCTCAAAGATACACCTTCCCACCAGCATAGTATTCATATGTTGTAAACAAACATTTATGTGAGGTCATTTAGAAATATGAACTAGATTCTACTAACTATGCACCATGAGAGTAGCTACTTGACAACTTTTTAAAAACAACACTATTTTTTCTATAAGTATTATGTGGACTCGTCATCAAAATATACCTTATTCATTTTCTATTCCTTACAATCTCTTCTTGCATGTCCACATTTTTTGTAGTTCCAATATTTTTTCTTGAACTTCTCAAGAGACTTAGATCGCCCAAAATATTTAGATCTAGACTTATCACACTGAATCTCCTTATTCTTAACATTTCCCTTGTATCTTACATGAATTGCTAGGAACTAGTTAGTTGACTTAAAAGCCTTCCTTCCCATGTTTATACAGTAAAGATGCAACCACTTCGTCCATATTGAACTTAGTGGTAATTCTCCCAATGACCATAACTAGGTAGTCCCATGACTCCAGTAAACAAGACAACAAGTTTTAATATGGTGAGCCTCTTTTCTCTATCTTCACTCTTTTAGAGTGTATCTAGGTAACTACCATATTGAAGGCATGCATTTTTATGTTCAACTATAAATCCATCATTAGTCTATCTTGAGAACCATATACAATTATTTTCTTAAGAATATATTATTCACCAAGCATTTAGCCTAGTAAATTTGTCTAAAATTATTTAAAACATTTATTTTATTAGTCTCTTCATACACATTCAATAACACTAAAGTAACCAAATTGAGTCAAATGAGACACTTTTCTTGTATAAACATCATGTCTCATCCTTTTTATGATGCAATTGAAGGTCAAGGTCCAAATAGTAGAAATTACAAATATTTTCTGTGTGAAAATCCATCATTAATCTATCTTGAGAACCATATAAAATTGTTTTCTTAAGAAAAGATTATTCACCAAGCATTTAGCCTAGTAAATTTATCTAAAATTATTTAAAACATTTATTTTATTAGTCTCTTCATACACATTCAATAACACTAAACTATCCAAATTGAGTCAAATGAGACACTTTTCTTGTATAAATGTCTTGTCTCATCCTTCTTATGATGCAATGGAAGGTCAAGGTCCAAATACTAGAAACTACAGATATTTTCTATGTGTGAAACATCCTCCATATTTAGTTTCCATAAATCATAGTTTTCACAAACATATTTTTTCATCTCTATCCTTGATGTTTTTGCCATATCTTCTCATAATATGATAAAAATCCTCTTCACACAAGCTCCTACTTAAACAAAGACAAGTGTGAAAAAAAACTTGTGCCCATCACTCGAAGCTTGAGATGGTTAGATCTTAATGATAATCAAATGGAGTAAAGTATGTGAAAAATATTCCTACACTAAAATATTAAGGATAATTATCTGTAATTTTTAATATTTTTACAACTAGAAAAGTAAGAAATATATTATATAATATTATTACAAACACAATAAATAATATATTATCACACATGTACATTGGAAAAACCCTTTTAGGAGAAAAATATCATACTCCAAAGAAACCCAATATATTATTTAGTAAAGCATAATCATGATACACGTGTGTGTATATGTATATTGTATGTGTGTAGGTGTGTGTATGTATATGTATGTATATATGTGTTCTTTTTATTTATATATAATGTGACTGAGAGGGAGGTTGATAAGTGACATCCAATTCCTTAGGCTATAAATCCAACACCCAAATCTCAAGATGAGTCCATGAGCTAAAGTGGCATATTCCTTCACCTATCATAATATTGCTATAATCCATTCACCAAATTTTCTGTTTTCAATTTATTCTTCATTCCCAACCAATGGTGTCTAATGATGTGTCACAACATATGTCATAATTTACAAAAAGTGGTTTGGCTAGATAGGTTTCTTGCTTTCTTGGCCAATAATGTTGCAAATTCCACTTTACTTAAATCCTTGCCCTGTATGACCTCATATCATAACCTACTTCTATGCAAATAGTTGGACTCTCCCCAGAGAGGTTCAATCCTCCTTTTAAATACAAGATTGTGTGGACCTACTATCCTACGTTCAAAGAAGTGGTTAAAAAGTGGTGGGCAATGTCAATTACAAGTGATGAGAGCCATTTATGACCCATTCTATGCTATATTTTAATCCATTTCATTGATTTTCATACTTACTTCCCTATTCCATTTCCATCCCATTTCGTTCCATTTTTCTATTTTATGTTGCATATGATTTAATATATATAAGTAGTATTTATTATAGTTTTGGGATTAAAATATAGAAAATATATTATTGATTGTTTTTACAAATAAAAATTATAATCCTAAGCCTTTAAAAACCAAGCTTGCAGCATACAAATTATAAGAACTTTCTACTACAAGAGCTTTCTGGTCTTTCTATCGCCTTCTTCACTAGAATCTGCTATCTAAACAATTGTTCCTGTCATTTTTCACTTGTATTTTTGTGATTATCCACTTCAAAATTTTGTATATTGGCATGCATATTGTTTGATTACCCAATTATTTCATTAGGTTTGTTGAGGATTATGAAAAAGAATGCATTTATTGGCTTTAAGGAGGATCTCCAAATATTATAGTATCCTATTATTATTTGCTTTAATAGGTGGCTAGTATCCAAGATTTTGTACAGATTATTATGACATCTTATCTTATTTCTAGCCACAGTTATAAAAAATTTGTTTTATCATGTGGCCAACAAATAATATTATGTAAACCAATTATTTTCATCTTGTTAGTCACATTCAAAAACAAATTTCCTATTTTAATATTATTTGTTACAAGTTGCAATGATATTAGCAGCATACGTAAACATTGAATGTAATTCATTGGTACCAAATTGTTAAGAAATAAAATCAATGTGTCGATTGTTTCCATCATAGTTTTGTAAGTTTTATCTCTGTCATCTGATGGGAGGAAGGGTGCCCACTCTCCAACAGTTGATAGACTATAAATAATTTATTCTAGTGTATTTTGATATTTGTTTATTATGTTTTATATTGTTATGTTTGATAGTTTAATAATTTTCGTTAGTTATTATTATATTTCTAGGCTTTAAGGAGGATCTCCAAATATTATAGTATCCTATTATTATTTACTTTAATTGGTGGCTGGTATCCAAGATTTTGTACAGATTATTATGACATCTTTTCTTATTTCTAGGCATAGTTATAACAAATTTGTTTTATTATATGGCCAACAAAAAATATTATGTAAACCAATTATTTTCAACTTGTTGGCCATGTTCAAAAATAAATTACCTATTTTAATATTATTTGTTACAAGCTGCAATGGTATAAGTAGCATATGTAAACATTGAATGTAATTCATTGGTACCAAATTGTTAAGAAATAAAATATGTGTGTTGATTGTTTCATCATAGTTTTGTAAGCTTTATCTCTATCATCTAATGGGAGGAAGGGCACCCACTCTCCAGCAACTGATAGACTATAAACAATTTATTCTAGTATATTTTGACATTTGTTTATTATGTTTTATATTGTTATGTTTGATTGTTTAATAATTTTGGTTAATTATTATTATATTTCTATATTCAATGAGTGTTAATAATCTATTTTTATTTCAATGTTGCAGATCTAGTTAATATGGCTTTCAGATTTGATTTCTATTATTATCTGTCTTAATTTCTATACTATAGTTCCTGTCACATTTCTATATTGTAGTTCCTGTAGAATTTTAGTCATAGAATTAGAAGAGAAAGAATTGTGCATTAAGGAATTATTTTATCAGATTAACCATCCATATCTTATGCACATTTATGGTCTGTAGATCAGTTTGATTTGTATTTGAGAGTTTTTTTTTTAGATTATTAGATCTATTGAAACTGTTATTTCCAAAAAATTATAGTTTCTGTCACCAGGAAGTGATAGTTCCTATCGCTAGAATTATTTTACTTTTCTGCAAATTTATTCTTGTGTGTTCTAGATGCATTCATGATCCCTCATCTCATAACCAACATCCCTTGATGGCATATTGCTCAGACACCTTTCGCAAGCTTATGCTCTCGGATTGACACGAATAGACCAAGCTCAATTTCATCATAAATTGTTAATTATTTCTTAATTATCTACTACCGTGTTGTCCTATCAACAAGATCAACAATGTATAGAGTTATTGCTAAACTAGAGAGAATCAAGACATAAGTTAGTGGGTGGAGTAAAACAAACTTCGAGGACATCTTCTCTTAGAAGAAGGCCCTCACCAATACCTTGGAAGATCTTCACACAAAACTAGCTAATGGAAATCTTGCACTATATGTGCAAAAAAATGAAATAAATTGTAGGTAAAAAAGGAAGGAACTCATAGCTAATGAGAAATATATTGGAAGAAACAATCATGTGCACAATTGCTTCAAGAGGGAGATTGCAACACTACCTTCTTCTATAGATCATCATGACTAACCATAGAAGAAGGAATATCACTGATACTCTCCATAATGAGGAGGTGGTGATAATTAATGATAAAAATCATCTTGGCCCTCTTGCCACAAATTTCTTCAAGAACATTTCCTCTACAATTGTGTGGGGGTGGTAATCTGAGGATGTAGGACCCTCTCATCAACTACCTCCCAAATGTGGTCACAAAAGAAGATAATGCTAACCTCCTTTCCTGTGCTTTTGACAAGGAGGTCATAAAAGGTGGTCTTTTCAATGAGTGCCTACAAAGACTCAAGACTAGATGGTTTTCCCTTACTCTCTTCCAAGATTTTTTTGGTATTATTGGGTTGGATGTTACCAGGGATGTAACACACTTTATTTGAACAAGAAAAATCCTATGAAAACATATCAAAACCTTCATTGTGCATGTACCCAAACACAATAATCCTACTTCTATGAGTGATTTTAGGCCCATCATCCTATACTTGACCTTCTACAAGACCCTCTCCAAAATCATGGTGAACAAATTAAGACACATTTGGACAAGATTATTAATTAAAACCAAAACTAACTTTTTCAGGGACAACAAATTTTGGATGCTCTCATTTCCACCCATGAAATTATTCACTCCATGGAGTTGACTAATAATTTAGGTATGACCCACAAACTTGATATCTCTAATGCTTATGAATAATAGTTGTTCTATTTTATACAAAGTTCTTTCTAGACTAGGATTCAATGATAAATTCACCACTATTATTAAAGAATGTATTAAAACAATAAATTATTTTGGTATTGTCAATGGCTCCTAGGGTGAGTTATTTTCCTTGAATAAGAGACAGAGATAAGGAGACCACTTCTCCCCTATGTCTTCATCCTATTTGCTAATGGTTTAGGAAGAAATATGCAAAAACTAGTGGAACAGAGAAAAATAGAAGGTATTTTTGATGATTTTTTTTCATATCCAACCAATAGAGTATTAATTATCATCCGACTAGAATGTTCAGCCAACATTGCCTAAAAATATGTGAAGGAAACAATTTCCACTTCCAACCTCCTTGTAGGCTGAGTCTTGATCATGCAGGTTTAGGAAAATTTGGTTTAGAAGGTGACTAATTTATAATAAGGTGGGAGAAAGCTTCATCATTTCTCCTTTGTATTTGATCATGTATTCAATTTCTAAATAGAGTTAGAAAAATATCTGAGAACAGAAGTAGGGAAAGGAAGGAAAGAAAATAAAGTCCCTACAAAGTTAGAAATTTAATCTACCTACACTCTAAATTTTCTACTATTATTATCAATAATGCATGCTTCAATGGTATGAATCCTTAACCATGTGCTCAATCAATCAATCTAACATATAAGTGTTGCAAATGAAATTGGTACTGAAGTAAAAAGAAAAAGTCATCTAGTTGTATCCAAAAAAAGGAAGATAATATCAACAAAATAGAAAGATCTCATTGTTTCCAAAGGTGAATAAATCCCATAGCAAACACTCCAAGATCTCCTTGCTCAAAATACAACTTATAAATACTAGCAAGCACTAGGTGAAACAAAAAATTTCTAGAAAAGATGACATTGCTTTCATTCATGAAGAAAGGTGCTATAGTAGTATGGATGATAAAATCAACAACTTTATCGACCCTAAAATAGTTGGCATTTCTCTTATTTATAGATAAGTATTTACACTTCACGCGGGAAAACAACTTCCAACCCTAACTAACTCACCTACCACCTTAATTAACACTGTCTAATGCTATCTTTATGCAAGAAAACTTGTGGAATAGAGTAAGTTTAAATCACATCCATGAAGGGGATAGAAAGAAGTGGAGAAGAGAAAAAGGGGAATTCTCAAGGTAAATCCAATATAAATGGTGATCTTTACACACTTTTGATAAAAAATCTCTATCATTTATCTCCTTGAATGTCAATTGATTGATAAGAGTAGTTCACTTCTCTGACAACATTAAATGTGTTGAGATAATGGGTGTTGCACACATTGCATAATATTGTTATTTTATTATTTTATTTTTATTATGTAATGTTGTACCTAGATGGACGTGCAACATGTAAAAGATTCGCATGGAATATTTTTCATGAGTTGTATTGTAACATTGTGATAATATTTTATGTAATTATTTAATATTGGGGAAAAGAATTAAATGCCCAATATTAAATGTGGGGTCAGTGGGTTAAGTAGCACATGGTTTTAACACATGGTTTATGTAATACCACTTAGTGGTTTTGTGGGACTTGCTACTATATAAGCAGCCACAAGGGTAGTTGTTGTGAGAAAGAGAGAGAGGAAGAGTGACAAGGAGAAGACAAAAGGCAAGAGTCGAGCAGGACAAGGCTTGACAGGTTAGCCAAGGGAGCATTTGTGAAGGTTGAAAGCATGGCATGGGATGTGTGGATTCATGCTTGTTCACATAGTTTGCTCGGTTGTGGCTATGACCATGAAGGCTTCCATGGTTGTATGGCAATGGTATTTTTTGCTGAATAATACATGGTGATGGATGCTTTTGGAGGCTGAGTTTTTTTCCTCAATGAGGGTTTCCCAGGGTATATCTTGTGTCACAATTTTGTGGGTATGTTGTCTATTCTCTTGCATGTGGATTTTTAATTCCGTGTTTATTTCAGATCTATCATGGGTTATGTGGAAACGGTTATATTCTTTGTTTCCAAGTTTCCTTACAAGTGGTATCAGAGCTATGGTTTTATTATTGTAACCCTAGATTAATCCATGGGAATGCATGAGAGGATAAAAGAAAGGGCAAGATATATGAATGTTTTATTGCAGATCTGAGGGTTTTGGGTTTGATGTTATGATGGGATGTTAAAATATTTGGGCGTGTGAAATTTTTGAACAAAAGATTTTTTTTTGGATGTTTCATTTAAATGGGGGTTTTGGGGGGTAGCTTGCATAAATGACCTCCTGGGTAAAAACAGACCTCACCATTGGATCCGGGTCAACATTTCCATAAATTTTGATATATAATATGCCCTAGTTTAGCCATTTTCAAAGGAAATGAAAGAGTTTTTTAGTTTCAGCCCATGATAGCTGTCAAATTTAATCCCGTCGGAATTTTTGTCACTGAAAAAAAATAAAAAATAAAAAATTGTACTAAAAATGGAAAAAAGACTGTCTTAGTAAAACGGCCATAGCTTTCTCTCAAAATATCAGATTTCAAAGTTCTTACAGGAGTTGGAAAGCTAATTCAGAGCACTACAAGATGGTGTAGGTTTGGTTCTATGATTTTGAGATTTTGTCAGGTTTTAAGAGCCCCAAAGTCAGATGTTATTTATTTTGAGCATGGATTAGGGCATAACTTGGGCATACGGAGTCAGATTTTGGACTTCGAGTAGTCAACGAAAAGCTCTTGGAGAGCTCTACACATTGGTTCAGATTTGGTGTAGGTTTGGCATGATTTATTTGGTGATATATTTATCTGAACAGTTTATAGATATATTTTGACTATGGTAACATTGTGAGTTTATGACATTGGAGATTTAAGATTTGATGTCATTGTATAATCAGTTCATATTTCAGATTGGTCTCATGATGATATGGTTAGCAATGTTTGGTTTGGATATGCATGATGACTTGTTGGGTCTACAAGTTGTGCAATGTTGTAAGCGGTCTATACTTACAGGTTGCATTTATAGCTTGGTTATGGGTTGTCTTTGCCCATTGATCTTTCATTATTGATGCATATTCAGATTGGTGGCTTGGATTTGGGTTGTCTATGCCCTAAGTCACATGATTTGCTGATTTTATCTTCATGTAGAAGGGATGAGATGTTGTTACCAGGTATAGTCATGGTGGAGGATTGTGGTTGACTATGCTGACAGGTTGGACATATTGAGAGCCAGATGCTTGATTCATGGATGTGATCATGGTGTCATGGATTTTGGCATGACATGATTGGTTATACAGGTACATCCTTAATGTTCATTAGCTTGGATTTCTGATATAGTTATGGTGGTATATCTTCTTGGTTGAGGATCATGGTTATTTGGTTTCTTTTGAGGAGCTCATGATGTGCACTTTGAGTTCTTTGATGATTTAATGCCTTAGTTGATTCTCATGGTTAGAGGATGGTTTGTTCATCATATGTCATGGATAGCTTGGACACATGGTTTAGTGGGAGCTTGTGATAGTGATGGGGTGACAGTGCAAGATTAGTTCCTAGTTTGGTTTATATCTTCTTGGTTTGGAGAGGATGGATTTTATGATGCCATAGGTGACTTGGTACCACGGTTGAGTGGGAGTTGTTGGCATTGATATATTTATTGAGTGTTTGTAGATGTTGGAGGTTTGTCTTAGATCTTGTTGCTGTATAAGTGTCTTTGACATTTGCATGGTGCACTTGTTATCTTCATGGTGTATGAAGATGGTTAGATCTTGAGGACTCATGGAGTTCTTGGTTATCTTCATGGTATGTGGAGATGGTTGCATCTTGAGGACTCACAGGGTTCTTGGAAAAGGTGTGGTTTATGCTTTTATTTGGCATGTTATCCTTGGTATGAGGATGGTTTCATTATTATGTCATAGTATACTCTTGATATGCGTTTAGAGTTGTGACATGTTATGGTATGTTCAGATAGAGAATCTTATCTCTTTAGTTGAGATGGTAAGATCATGTTGTCATGTTTATGTTCCTGAGGCCATGGTTGGAACTTTGACATTGATCTTGGTTTATTTTCTTGGTATTGAGTACACTAATCATAAGTTGGATACTTCATGATATTGCTATGTTGCATTTGGAGTTGGCATGGATTGATTGGTTACAGGTGCTCATGGCTACTTAGAGACAGTGGTGATGCTAATTTCTCTTAGATTAGAGAAGTATTTGTTGGGACGGTTGATGGTTTCAGCAGGAAGTCTGAGGGGTAGTCACCTGATATGGACTTGAGAGGAGATTGTTCTTAGATGAGTCTTGGTTGGAGACTTGGGTATCTTGATGAGCATTCTCATTCCCCACTCTTGGTCTACTCGGCGGTTTGCTACTTGAGAGGTATAGCCCATTGTTTCTCTCGGTTGCATTATATTTATGCTTGTCTTTCATGGATATGGATCTTGAGCTATGGTACATGAGTTAGTTCTGGAGGGTTCATTTGAGAGATGGTTTAGCATTGGTTATCTCCATGTGCATATGTTGTTATGCTGGTTGAGTTTGGGAGATGGTTTTATATTGGGCATTTTCCTTGGATTAGGAATGGTTATTCCTTGGTTTAGGAATGGGTTTATGAGTTTGATCTTCTTGTGAGAGGCTTACATCCATGATTAGTTATATGGTATGGTTTGGGTGTTGTTGAGGCTTCTTGTTGGGGTTTTATGGAGGAGATCATACTTGCACAGTTTACATCTAGAGGTGTGTGTAGAAGACATGATACAGGTTATAATTTGCATGGTTTCTCTGGTCTTGGTTATCTTCCTGGATGTTTAGTTTTGCCTACATTGTATTTGAGATTGGTTAGAGATTGTGATCACTGGTTTGTGCTCATGTATGTCATGTGAGAGATGGCATGGTTATTCCTTTATCTCTTTCCTCTATTGGTTGTGATGAACTTGGGAGAGCATTGGAGACTTGTTATAAGAGTTGTTCTTGCAGGATATTAGTTTATGTATTGTGGATGTCCTTGATACTACATGGATTTACTTCTTTGAGATGTGTTGAGTGGATTGGTTATAGATTTGACATTATCTTTTGCAGTGGGAGCTTCTTGGTATATATGTGGCAAGTATTGCTCTTGAGGCTTGTGATTGTAGGTTGCAGATTGGATATGTCAGTGATATGAGATTCACTTGTTATACCTTTGAGGTATGGATAGTTGGATGGGTTTGGCACTTGCTGTGGGTGCTATTTCAACTATGGATATTTTGACAACTACGGATACATGTGATTACCTTTGGATCAGGTTTTTTGTCCTTGAAATTTTAGATGGTACAGGATTTTATGATCTTCTAATGCGACAGGTTGGGTGGCTTTCTCTTTGGATGGCTTCTATGTATGTCCAGTGGCAGTGGCATAATAGGAGGTGAGATCATTCATGTTCGAGATGTTGGATACTTTGATTTTGTTGCGGGTACCAGGATGGAGCACATGGTGTATTTTAATCCATGATGGTGGATGTGCTGGGAGGGATTGTTCCCTTGTTCATTTATGTGGCTACGGATTGACCCTATGCAATGTATACAACAAGTGGGAGATTGTTGAGATAATGGGTGTTGCACACATTGCATAATATTGTTATTTTATTATTTTATTTTTATTATGTAATGTTGTACCTAGATGGATGTGCAACATGTAAAAGATTCCCATGGAATATTTTTCATGAGTTGTATTGTAACATTGTGATAATATTTTATGTAATTATTTAATATTGGGGAAAAGAATTAAATGCCGAATATTAAATGTGAGGTTAGTGGGTTAGGTAGCACATGGTTTTAACACATGGTTTTAGTACATGGTTTATGTAATACCACTTAGTGGTTTTGTGGGACTTGCTACTATATAAGCAGCCACAAGGGTAGTTGTTGTGAGAAATAGAGAGAGGAAGAGTGACAAGGAGAAGACAAAAGGCAAGAGTCGAGCGGGACAAGGCTTGACAGGTTAGCCAAGGGAGCATTTGTGAAGGTTGAAAGCATGGCATGGGATGTGTGGATTCATGCTTGTTCACATAGTTTTCTCGGTTGTGGCTATGGCCATGAAGGCTTCCATGGTTGTATGGCAATGGTATTTTTTGCTGAATAATACATGGTGATGGATGCTTTTGGAGGCTGGGTTTTTTCCCTCAATGAGGCTTTCCCAGGGTATATCTTGTGTCACAATTTTGTGGGTATGTTGTCTATTCTCTTGCATGTGGATTTTTAATTCCATGTTTATTTCAGATCTATTATGGGTTATGTGGAAACGGTTATATTCTTTGTTGCCAAGTTTCCTTACAAAATGCATTAGGTATATGGAGAAATATGAAAGTGAAAAATGAATTATCTACATCATTTTCTACCACTTGCATCATTAATAAGTCTTTCGGCCAACAATAATGATAGATGGTTAGAATCAACAAGAGTCTCAACACATCCAACCATTTTATAAAAGGACTTGAGTTCCAAGAATTCTAGGTCTAGGGTTTTGAGTATCAACTACCATGAAATGCAAGATCACCTAATTGGGTCATGGGAAAGAAGGAACCCGAGACCTAAAATTTTAGATTGTAGAGTTCTGGTGCTTTTGGAAGCAAGTGAACCTCCTTCCAAGAAAGTAGTGAATCAAACCAAGAGGATCCCATGATGCTGAAAATATTGTTTGTAATGGCATTCTTGTAGCACATAATTCTATATCATGATATAAGGTGCATTAGACATAGAAAAGAAATCCTCATCAATTCCAGAAGGTAAATTCTTTAGACTCTCTGTTGCAAGGTTTTGAACTTATGAGTACCCTTCTATTCATTAACTAACCACCTTCCTAGCTTAATTTTCATAGATGCCTCTTATCCTATGTTGGAAACTAGTCCTTCCATCACACAAATTATTCAATATTCACCTGCGTGATACATGAGACTAATAAATGTTATGTACCTTAGATATGATAGCCATTTGAATTCAAAATATTAGCTAATTTGTTGTAAATAATGTATGAAACTGACCTCGAGGATGGTGATGCACCTTTGATGAAAAAGCAATGGTAAGAACCACCTCTTATAGTTATCCAAGATAATGAAAATGGTTGTCATCATAGCACACCCAAACCACCACTAACCTACCAGGACTGAGGTCACATGTGTTATTTAAGTAGTGACAACATATCCCATACTCTAACTTTCAAATCCAAAGCCACCAACCAGGTACCCATAAAGGTTTGCCTTTAACCTTTTGGTCAAGCCAAATAGAAAACCTCAACTAGTGGGATCCAACCTCACGTAGAACCAAGGACAAAAGTAGGCACCATAAGACACTCAAGATGAAAACTGGCTTGTTGATAGGGCTAACACCCAAGAAAATTAAAAGAAACAAACTTACACCACTAAATAAAAAATATAGAAAAGAAACTAGTAGAACCAAGGTAACTTTCTAATGATAGAATGTACCAGGGTAAAAGAAAAAAATCTGTGTCACCCTTTTACAAAGGAAAAGGCTAACAAAAGTGTAGCTATTCACATTCAATGACATAAAACTAGTATTATTGTTTAGAATTCTAAAATGAAGTAAACCAATGAAATGTATAGAAATGGATGACTTTTAGGATTATATTTTTTAATAATTATTTGAAATAAGAAATTATATATTTTTTTATTTTTTAAAGATAAAATTTAGTTGCTGAAAAATGTTGGAAAATAGGGGTCTATTTCCCACCACAAAACTATATGGAAAAAAACATATTTCTATTTGATCTTAGATTATGTTATCGATAATATATGTAACTAGAACAATCAAAAATAAAAATGGGCTTTAGATCTATATTTTCTCTTTTATAATGATTCAAATTTCAACTTATTTAAATTGATAGTTTTCATCTCCCACAACATTTTTCAAAATAAATCTATTCCAACCAAAAGGAAAATTATAGATTCTAGAAGAGAACTCTCTCCTCTAGAATGACATATAATTTTTATTTATTTTTGTTATTATTTAATATATTTTTCTTTCTCAAAATTGACATCTTCTTGAGTGTTAAAATAAATACTTGTAGAATTTTTTAATTACAATATACTATATCTAATTAAAACACTATGAGCTCTATATGAGAATATTCTTGACTTTGAGCTCTATAATATGGTGTTTATATGTTATTAAAAAAATATCATAATAAATAATAAGAGTTATTGAAACGTTAATTTTCTGGAATAATTGTATTTTTTTAGTAATTGTTTACTAACTAGTATAAATCATGCATTTAATAGACATTTTCAATTGGAAAAGTGCGAGACCATATATAACTTAGCTAGAATAATTTTATCAAGATCATATGTTTGAAAATATTATTTTTTAGATAGAAATACTCAAATTCAATTGTTCTGATAAGTCAACCTATAAGGTGACACAACTTTGTACTTTTACCCATCATTTACCATGAATTATGTGGATCGCTAAGTCATGGTGCCTATTAGGGTTAAACACTTAGTCATTTCCTAGGTAGGGTTGGTCAATCATCACTACGACCGAGCCATCAAATAAAGGTCAAGTAATGTATAATAGACTTGTTCAAATTTTAGTTTGAGTCGAGTAGGTCTTTGGTTGCCAAGTACTCTAGTTTGGATCGAGTGATAGTGTATGTTGAGTGTGTCAGAAGACAATAAACACTGAGCGAAGAAGAGACATTTTGTGTCGAGTGAGATAGTTACTACTGAGCATTTAGAACTCGAGGGACAAAATATATATCAGTATTATCTGAGCATTAGGATATTCAAGTTTTGAGTAAACTAGTTTTGACATATGTGTTTGTGATGGCACAAACACTTATGTAAATAATTTGGGCCTACTTCTATACTTAATTTATGGATTGTAGAGACAACTAAGAAGATAATTACACACTTTGTCAGAGATCATTGATTCCTATGTGAGGTGATCAACCAATCAAAAAAATGAAAGGAGTAAACAACAAAAGGGATGAATCTAGATTGTTGATCTTGATCTATAAGGTTCATTAATTATCTATTTAAAGAGGGACCCAAACCCTAAATCATATGGGATGTGAGAATAGACGAAGTGATAGAGAAGGAAGGCTATGTTTGTATGTTAGAAGCAAAGATACTAGACAATGCAACCTAGAAGTGAAAGACAAGAATAGAGAATATTTGATATGGAGACCAAATTAGAGTCGAAAAGAGAAGATCTATAACCTACCAACATAGTGCTAACTGAAGGATCTGGTACTGAGACATTCTAACCATTGTATTGAGGTAAATATCTTAATAGAGTGGCTTTAATAGGCCTTTCAAATCTCCTACCATACTACTTACTTAGTTATAAGTTTAAATCATTTAGTCAAGGTATACTAAATAAGTCTTGCAAGCTCTTAAAAGGGTAGATGCCTCATAGGGTAGATTACCAGAAGTGATCAAACATTATAACCTTAACAGAAACACTTTATTATTGCAGTAGTGAAGATTTGTGGGTGTCATCCCCACTCGAGTTTTACCTTCACCTTGGAGGGTTTCTAGGTAATTGAATCTTATGTATTATGTGTTTACATTTACTTTCATGTTTATAGATTTGATGCATACTTATATCTATTTCAACATAATATTTTATGGTTATATGGTTGATGATCTAGATATGAGATGGGTTAATGGTGAATGCATTTAATTAACAATGTGTTTCAAGAAGTTAAAAGATTTATAGATTTTGATTCATCCCCACTCCCCACCCTCTCTTAGTATCTTAGTTCCCAAAAACACTTCCAAAAATTGGTATCAGATATTTTTTCTCATAGAAGAAGTTTAATAGCTTGAGAGTTAAGATCTTGGAGATGGAGGCTTGCAAACTGGAAAAAATCATTGAGAATCAAAAAGATTAACATCTAGATCATACCACAGTAGCTTGAAATAGAAAGAGAGGAATTGAAATATCCTTAAAGAAAAGGAAACATCTGGCTATTTAACAAAATGATACACTTTATCAAGAAGAGAACACAAAAGGACTACTTGACAATGACAATTCCTTTAAAAGTGATGTATTTATAGAAGACCTATTGGAGAAGAAAATCATATTGAATGAAGAAGGTTGAGGATTGAAGAGAGAACATGAAATCCAACCAGTAAGGCTATATGAAGTAATTGAACAGAAAAATAAAGATGAGGAAGAAAAAATCATGGTAGAAGAAGAAAAGAGACAAATGGCTACAAAACTTGATAAAAGGACATGTAATATGTAAAAGCTCACTAACAATCAATTGGATATGGTGAATCAACTGCTACTTGAAAATAAGAAACTAAACAAAAGGATATTGAGATTGCAAATCTGAGATCACAAAATGATCAACTGAGGAATGAGTGATCTAGGAAGGAACTAGTAGAAAGGACAAAAAAACCTAATGAAGTTATAATATACTTTGAAGAACTAATGAGTTCACCAAGAACACCTAATGACACCTCTGGACTAAGATATTCCAAGCACCTATCATCGACTAAAGAAGGAGAGTCATCAAAGAGTAGAGAACAAAGGAATGCAAAGCCAAAGCACAACAAACCTACATGTCATCACTGTGGAAAGCTTGGACATACAATCAATATTTGTAGAAGCCAGAATGGCAAGCAAAATCCTAAGCCTAAATTTAATGGACATTGTTTTAACTACAAAGAAATAAGGAAACCAATCACGTGAATGTGGGTCAAAGGTTAGAAATACATAAGTTGCACCTATATTTGAAGTTCATTGCTACAATTGTTATAAATATGGACATAGAGCTCAAGAATGCAAATCCAAAGCAAAATCCAATTGGAAAACCAAAAGGTAGATAGATGGATCCAAGAAAGGTAACTAATGTAACTGGGATTACAACACATGGTATAGTTTTCATTACTGTGGAGAATATAGTCATATTGCATAAAATTGCATTAGAACACATTTTAGAGGTAAACCCAAGAATTGGATAAATGGAAGCCTAGTTTAGTATAGTTGTCAAAAAATTGGACATGTAAGTAAAAACTACAATACCCTACCACCAGGACCAAGAAATGAACATGTTAATGGAAAAATAAAAGTTGATGATTAAACAAATAAAGAGCTGAATAAAACTTAGAGAAAGAAGGTACAAGCTGGAAGAACTAGAACCGGTGAAGTTGAGGTCACCCAAACCAATAGGTTAGGTGATCACACCATCTCTAAATAAAAAATGAAGTTATGTAAGGAACTTTACATTCAATTGTTACATTTTATACTAATTCCTAACATAACATTTTTTATAGTCCATGTCAACATGAATTAAGATGAATTAGGACATATTTGACGAAATAATTGAGCAAAGAAATCATATGCATGATTAATGTCAAGTATTAGTATTAGTGTCTTTAGTGACTGAGTATCACTATATAGAAGGAGCTCCTATATAGACTAAGATGATATGCTAAGCATGAAAATTGTAATGGAGACCAAGTGGTGGATATGACTAAGTGATGAAAAGAAGGTATTATGAACAAAGTTTTATGTGACCATCGAGCCAGTTTAATGCACCTACTCATGTAAGATGCATTTATTGAAAACCTATTTCGACATTTTGAGGGTATATATATCAAATGTTGCAGTCTATTTTTTCTCACCCAATGATAAAAAACTTACATGTAATTTAGGTGATTAACTAGAGTGATTTGTTTGAATAAGTGTAAAGATTTATTAGCATGCCTTTGGAAAAATTCAGTGAAGTACTAAAGGTATTATTATTTCTGAGTCACCCAGAATTTTCTTTTCAAACCTTAGTAAGAAGACATCAAAACAAATACATCTATTGAGATGAAGAAGCCATAAAAGGAAATAAATAATGTTCAATTGGTGAGTAACAAACCCTGTCTACCCTCAAAAATTTAAGCTATACCAAAGATTGCATTAAAGGGAGATCCATCAGGCATCTTATCATCGACTCCATCAAAGGTACTTATGATTCATGATGTAAGATCGTGTTTTACATGAAAAAAAAGTGAAATTGGAGATATGAGTTGATGGAAGCATACACCAAGTTGTGTGAAAATGGAGTATTAGGGATGAACAAAAAAATTTCACTAACAAAAGGTTAGTTTGTGCCCTAGATTTTCCTTGTGATTTCAAATTTGAATGGATAAAGGTAGTTTTGAGCTACATTCATGGCATGTAGATAAGGTTGGAGAATGGACTGATTAAGATTACCAAGGAAATCATTTATTGAGTCACAAGGTATCCTACCCTAGATCAAGTGAAGAGCATGCATTGCCAAGATAGAAACCTCATTGAAGATTAAACAAAGGCCAAGTGGAATGACCGAGTAATTTTCATTAATGGCATTAAAGATCCTGTTATTGAAATTTTGGATTATATCAATGTGTTGGTAAACAGATTCTTCTTTTATATTATTACTCTTTATTACCCATTAAGAACAAAACCTGATCACAAATAGTTGGAAAGCCTCTTGTGAATAATTTAGCTTTCCTCTGAATTGATAGGTGCAGCTCCCTAAAACAAATTTGCGATGAATTTTGTCTTCTTCCTAAACTACTTTGTGGTATGTTCTTAACCCAAGAATAGTAGAGGAATAACTAGTTAGACCTAAATTAAATCCAACTTAGGTAGATAATAACTTCTCATTACTGAAATAGAATCATGTACCCACACATCTTATGAATCCATAAATCCATTCGCATCATCAACTGATGCTAAACTAAGTCAAACTCAAATCTGAATTACAACTAATGAATCACGAAAAACTAACAAAATGCTTTCGTCAAATGAATTATAACAATACTTATTACATTCATTTGTATTCTAGAAAATAGGGGAAATGAAACTCTATTCTTCCTTAGCTCTCTATAATATAGAAAGGAAATACTAACTAATCACAATATGTACTAGAACAAAAAATGATTTGAAATAAAATACCATTCAATTGTCTCTACAACAAATAGTACTTCACACCAAAATTTTGGTAACCTTTCATTAATCATTCAACATACATATAGATTTTGAGAGATGACCATTACAATTGGAATTTTAATTGGTTCATCTTGTGAGGAGACAAATGGCAAGATGCCAGTTTGTCATATTACAAAATTTACAAAATTGGTAGAAGCCGCAAAAGAAAGTGAAAAGGAGGCATCATTGAATCATTTAGACTTCTTCCCCTTTTCAACTTTCGCCCTATATGCCTTAGTGGCAACTATAATGGGAACTAATTCCTCATGACTAGGAACATGTACATTAGTGAATCTTAAGATCCATTTTGAATGTTCTCGAGCCAACTCTTTCACAGAATTTAGATGTCTTGTCAATTCTTCAGTAGCTATGTGTATGCATCCAACCAGTGTCTGTAGCTCTATCACTCTATTTTGAATGCTTGAAGCCATTCCTAATAGGTTACTTAAATACATGGAGAAGTTGTTCTTCATTATCTCCACTCCAATAAGGGCTCTCCCTTGACTACTAGCTTGTGGTTCAGTGTGTAATCCTTTCATCAGTTCAAATACCCTATTTTGAGTTCTCTTCACTTTATCTTCTATTTCCTTGAGTCCTTTTTCAGCTTCTTGAATCATCTCTAGCTTGAATTGCATACCTTGGAGCCATTCAAACAGGGGTTCAATTCCTTTCTTCAAAATTTGTACTTCAACCACCTCCTTTGCCTTCATCTGGATAATCATTTTTAGTAGAGAAATAAACTCATCACATCTTGCTTTCTCCATAGTCAAATTGTGTTGGTTAGACGAGATATTATCTTTCTTAGTCTCCAATCGCAGGATAACATTCCCACTTTGATCAATCAAAGAAACTCCATCTGCATTGAGTTTATCAATCCACTCTTTCCTAATCTGACCAAAATGTCTATCTTTCTGAAGCTATGAGATGAAAGCTTGCACTTCCTCTGCTGTAGGATTTTCAGTAGCAAGCACACCAGTAATGGTTGCCAATGGAACAACTAGCTACTTGGTGAATCTTTTGAGTTCTTCTATCTCAACTTTCATCTTAATCTTTGATAATTTGAGGCTTTCTAACTGACCTTCTATTATCTCATTGCTTGATCTCCATAAGCCAACCTTTGTATCATGCTTGGCCTCTCCAAGATCAATTGAATGTAGAGTGAAGTCTTGAGGAGTCATATTCTCAATCTACCCTACTTTATTTGGTTTTGCAATCTCCATAGTCAAATGTCTGATCTCTAGATCTTGCCCAAGTATGGACAAAGTTTTCTGCTTCTTAGCTTTTACTATGGCTGACCCAGGGCATACCACTTGAGACACAAAATCCTTTGTAGGAACACTTTCATCTTTCCTCTTTCTTTTTCTTTCTAATGTGTCTTCAAGCCAGGACTCCATACCAATCACCTTAGAAGCCACTCCAAGTGACTCTATGCTAAACATTTTCTTCTTTACTGGAGTCATTGCTACTGTTGTTGTATAGAAGGGGCTCTTCAGATCTTGAGAGAGAAGTCAATATGAACTTGAGACATTCTCTTCTTCTTGAGTTCTCTTTGCAGCTTCATCAAATTTAGTGGACTCACTGTTGCTGCTCTTATCATCTCCAATCTCTACTATCTAGATGGGAGATCCAATTAGCTTCAAAAGAGAAGCACCTGCAGATGGAGTAGGGCTATGATGAGGAGATGTAACTAGGGTAACATGGGGAGATGGAATCGGGGTAGCATGTGGAGATGGAGTTGGAGTGGTGTGAAGAGGTGAGGCAAGAGCGGTGGTGCCATCTATCAGCTCTTCTATCCCTTTTTCTTTAGTACTAGCCTGAGTTCCAATCACTGGTAGAGAACCTCCTTAGCAAGTTGGAGCTATTAAAATATTCTTCTCCAGGGGTTGATCACCTCCTCTAGCAAATTGAGCCGGCCCTTGAGTAGTCGAAGTTGTAACACTGGGTGTGGCACTTTGAGAGGAAGTGGGAGTAGTAGAAATAGGAGAATCTTGAGTAGTCTTGCTCCTGCTCCAAGTCTTGCCTATCAATTGAAATCAATACTGTTTGACCAGGCAATAAGATACATTCTACAATTAGCTCCGGAGCTTGTATTGCAACAAGAAACTTGACTGCCTCCACTAGTCCACTTCGTCGGAGTTTCTCCATTATAGGGTGAATTGGCTTAGTTCTCATCCTTTTCTAAAAATATTGCATATCAAAGAAATGTAGTGAAGTATCAGATATACTCTACCACATTGACTTGATTCCAACCAGCCCATCAAAACTAGAGAATCTTGATGCCATCTTACCTTATATAGAATGATAGAAATTCAACAATTGTGATAATGTAAAAAAATGAACCCTAAAATTTGAAATTATTTGGAAGCACTATTCAATATAATGGTATAATAGTAAAGCATTGATTTGAAAATTTGTTAGGTTCTTCTTTATATAAGAACCCTTAATCTGCCCGTTAAATTCTACAATCCGTGCCACATGAGCAAATTTAAGGATAAATCCGTTGGATTAGTAAATGTAAGGGTTCTAATGGATTTCTCCTTGTCATTTTACTATTTTTGTTGGCCCAATGGTAACTCTCCTTTATTACTGACTTACCTTTTCATTTTCACCCAGTTTCAAAAAAACAAGAACGAATTACTCCCTAGGGAAAAATTTGCTTAGCTAGATTCCATCCAAAATATCCTTACAAATTTAACTAATTTTCTTCCATTTTTGTCCCAACACATCTAGTGATCAATTCAAACACTTACCATGTTTTCAATAGTGATTTTTCATTAGATGTAGAAAATTTCTTTCGAGGGTAGAAAACCTACAATGGAGAAGGCAATTTCCATTTTTCTGCTTATGCTTTTGTTTTACCTTTCCTACCTTAAGCACTTTACTATAAGCCTTTGGAAAACATAAAAAGGGCTTCGCAAGAAAAAAATGGGGCCCACTAGTAACTTTACCCTTCTATTTAGGCCTTTTCGAAAAACTTACTTCTTGGTTTGAAACCCACCAAAAGGAGAAGCTATTTCTGAGTTTTTCGCCGATGCTTATTCTAATCATCCTGGTGAGTGCTAAGTGATTCCCACTATGAAAACATGATAATACTTGAATGATCCATCCATATTATGACTCACCTTTCCTTTTTTCAACCTAAAAATAGCATTTATAGATCTCTACCAAGTTTCACCTTCGGGGTGCAGAAACCCGCTAAGGAGAAGAAGAAACTTGATTTTCTACTAGTTCAACTTTCTTTATACTCAGATCAAATGAGCTACAAGTAAATTCATCTGAGATAGCATTATTCAAGAATCTCCATTGAGTAAGGATCTAAACTACCCAGACGACTGATGACAATAAGGAATACCCACCCAACTATATAATGTGGGAAAAGGAAAAAGATGGAAACCCGATGGAGAAACTTAACACTTGAGGAAGGAAGGACCGACTGACTCGACTAGCCTAAACACAATAAAAATTAAATCCTCCACTTTGCAAAATTGGAATATGGTAAGAAAAATGGGGCAACACAATGTACACAAATTCTACCATTCGAGTCAACTAAAAAATGTGTCTTGTACAGAAGTGGACTTAGGTTACAAGATTGTGAAGAAAGATCACACCTACAACCTCACTGAGTTACAACTACAGAAAATTACTTGAAAATCTAGGAGCGATTTGAAAGGCCAAAAATACTTAATGTAATTTTGGCTCACTTCTTATGTGTGTATTCTTCTATGTGCAAAATATGTTTCCTTCTTTTGGAGATATTGCCTGGAGTGCAGACTGACCCTTGACACAATAGATTGGTGATTTTGTTCAACAACTTAAAGAAAACTTTGATAGTGCAATGAGTAGTTATTTTGATGAATTTAAGAAAAGATGAGGAAGAGAAGCAAAATTTATGTGTCTCTCATTGATTAATATTATGATGATGTTTTTTTCGTGTTGACACTGATTATACTTATGTGCAAGATTCAATACCGAGGGTACAATGGTTAAGACCGTTTCCTTATGAAGTAAATATTGATGAAACATCTGTAGTGATTATAACATTATTGGTAGAAAAGGTAGATGAGAAAGCCAATGCATTTTGTAATTATGAATAAGCCAAAAAAAAGATTACCATTGGTTTGAAGAATGCCACAATAGAGAGGAAAAAGAAGAAAATGATGAAAAATATTGAAAAGACCTTAAGTCAAGGTGAAGAGAAGAGTTCACCAGTACAGATTACATAAGGTCAAGGTGAGGACCAATCTAGTGATTAGGAAGAGAGAAAGGATGAAGAAGAATTTGTAGAAAAGAAAGGTAAAGAGATAGTAGTGGTTTGGCAGGACGAAAAGAAACCAAAGATTATTACTATTGTCTAGTAATTAGTGAAGGAGAGATTGAAGAAGCCTACCCATCCTAGTACTGGACCAAGAACAAGGGATACAATGAATGCATCTTTAGACAAGCCACAATAGAAGAAATAGCATGTAATAATGGCTAGCTCAAGAAAAAGAAAGCAAGATAATAAAAAAAAACTAAGCTGAGTCAACTTGCTAAGAAGATGATGAGGAGGTTAGTTTTGCAAAATGAGGAATAAGATGAAAAGACTGACTTTGATGATGTTAGCCAATTCAAAGTGGCTATACATAGGTATCCAACTAATGTGCATGAAATTTGAGTGAACATTAAAAGAAGTGCAGGTTTGTTAGGGTTCAAATTCATAACACAAGAGAAATTGACTAGAAATGATAAATTATAGATAGAAGAAGCAATAATTAAAATGATGGGAACTTTCAAGATGACTCCAATAGAAATTGGGAATCTCATACTTGAGGAGTTATATAATAAACTTAACGAATGAAGGAAATCTTCCCTAACCACTGAAAAGAAAATAAGGGAAGGGACTTTAGCCCAAGTAAGGCCTAAACTAACACCAAAGAAGAGGGAAAATTTTATTGAACAACATGGAAACAAATTTGTTCCCAAATATAGAGCATTCTCTATATTGAAGAATAAAATTGAGGAACTTGTATAACAAAGCACTTTAATTTGGAAAGTGATTTCTGGATTAGTGCTAGAAAAAGATCCAATCAAGGATGAAAACACTTTAGGCCAAATAGATCTAGATAGAACAAAATATATGGATGAACCTTAAATTCTAGAAGAGGAAATGAGAAATTTGAGGAGAGTGAACAATAGGATCCTATCACCATTGATGACATGGCAGAAGACCATCAATAAAATGTTAATGCTCTGATAGAGGAAAATCTTAAAAGTGAAGCACTCACTAAGATAACCTCTGATGAACCTCTTCCATACACTCATCTCACTCTTATCCAAATTCAAGAATATCCAAAGACAGAGAGTTCGTCAATTGTGAGAACTGTATCATAAAGTTCCACCATGCTTACATTCACAATTTGAGATGAAAGAAAGGAAAGCAAATCCAATGCTTACAATTTAGAATAATCCTATTGAGGCCAATACTATCATTGAAAAGCAAGAAGAAGTATAGAAAGATCAAGTAGGTGCATCTACACATGATGCCTTAGGACCTCACATTGATGGAGAAAGGGAGGCTGAGAAAATGACTGGGTAATCTGAAAAGAAGATAGAGGTAATACAAGCCTTAGTAAATTTGTCAAGTTTTGTGATAGTATCTATTGAACCATAAAGTACCACAACTAGTCAATAGTTATAGGGACCGAGGATTGATGAAAGAAATTTGGAAATATCACAGTTGAGTACCAATACTCCTAGGCCAAAGAAGTTAAAGAAAAAGGTTAGGTCACCTAAGAAGCCAGTGATATTGGATGAGGTCATATTCATTCCAAAATATGACCCAAAAAATATAACCTTTGAGAAAATCCAAACTTTGCAAGACCCATTGAAGAGAAAGCCAAAATAAGAAGAGTTGTGCAAGGAACATCAACAACAATAGGTATTGCATTAAATCAAAGATATTTTGTAGATGCATTTGATCTTCATGATGTGAATGAGAAATAATCAATCATAGATCAATTAGTTCATATTATTGAAAATTTTAATAATGATTCTATTAAGGCCAATGACAAGTTGTGTAAATGGTCTAAAAATATATTTGAGAAAAAAGTTTTGGAGAAAGTTTCAAAAGAGATAGCAATCAAGTAGGTTGAACTTTCCATTTTTGTCAATAATTTAAAAGTAGTATTGTAGAATGTTTATTCTTTGTATAGAAATATTTGTAATGATTTCTTCACATTGAAGAATCAACTATCTATTGATAAACTTCAAGTAGATTTGAAATCATCAATACATTCTCTAAGCATGGATGCAAGTTCAAGCTCTATTCATTTCAATAGATTAACTTTTTCTCAAGGAAGGTTACCCATGTTATAGGCTAACTATTATAATATACAAGATAAATTTCTCTCAATTCAATCCATGTTTCTACCTCATTTGGAGGTAATACAAATATAACTTTTAGCTACACAAGATCTAGTTAAGAGAGATTTGTATCTCTATAGCAAATATCTTGGTTGGTGTCACTACACAAATTAAGATCAAAATATAGGTTTTTGAATCAACCAGATCTAGTTGGGATCATACATTGGCAATGATTTTTTAGGTTCATAAAATAGTTTTGGATATGTATAACTTAACCTCTACACCCCCAAATCCATGAGTGACAAAAATAAGGGGAAATCATATTGATTATATTAAGTGGGGGAAACAAATAAAAATCAAAGATTAGAAAAAGGGGCGATAATACTTTCTGGAGATATGTATATCTTTGTATATAGACCAAGTCATAGTCAAAGAGGGAGTTCTATTTTGTAATTTTAAATGGAATGATAAGTCATGACAAAGTTTTTTTTCCACTAATGTCAAAGGGGGAGATTTTTGATCGCTAACTTATGGTTCCTATTAGTGTGAAACACATAGTCATTTCCTAAGTAGGGTTGGTTGGTCATCACTATGATTGAGCCATCAAATAAAGGCTAGGTTTTAGTTGTCGAGTACTCTAGTTTGGACAGAGTGATAGTGTATATTGAGTGTGTTAGAAGTCAGTAAACACTAAGCAAAGGACTAACAACTAATTTCAAGTGAGACAGTTACTACTGAGCATTTGAAAGCCAATGAAATACATGTATATCAATATTGATCGAGTGTCAGTATATTGAAGTGCAAAGTAAACTAGTTTTGACATATGTGTTTGTGATAACACAAACACTTATCTAAACCATTTGGGATAACTTCTATACTTAATTTGTAGATTCTAGAGATAGCTAAGGAGATAATTATGTATTTTTTTATAATTCATTGATCCATATATGAGGTGAACAACCAATCATAAAAATTGAAGGAATAAATTCTAGATCATTGATCTTGATCTAGAAGGTTCATCAATTGTCTATTTAAAGGGGGACCCAAACCTTAAATTATATAGGATATGAGTAGAAATGAAGTGATAGTGAAGGAAGGCTATGTTTGTGTGTTAAAAGTAGAGATACCAGATAGTGCAACGTAATAGTGAGGAGAAGACCTGAGAATATATGATAAGGAGATCAAGTCAGAGATGGAAAGAGAAGATTCGTAATCTAGTAGTAAAATAAAAATTGAAGGATTGGATATTGAGACATTCTAACCAATTTATCAAGGGGAATCTCACTACAATATTTGGGGTCAAATTGCGATGATAATTTGTGATGGTAGTGTAATTTGTGGTAATTTTCATGTTGTTTTTTTCAATTATCCCTGACACCATTATAATACCGATGTTGGCATCCTAATTGTGATGTTAGCATGATTATAAACAAAAAAAAAACATGACATTAATCATTCCCATTTGATCAATTGTGGAGAGTTGCATGCAAAATATTATGGAGAGCTCTGAATGAGGGTTTTAGAGAAGTTGTGAAAGAGTATGGAGATAAGTGTGGAGATCTATGATTGCCTAGTCATGCCATTACTTTGCATTTTTTTACCATGGTATTTTTCTTATAATGCATTATCCTCATTATTTAGTCTTTTTATTGTTTCATACTAACTTTAAATATCATCCTCCCTATATGAGATCTTAAACTTATTAAAATGTTTTTTGTTGTCCATGGCATCGAATGAGCTTGACTATATTGTAATGCTATTTGCAGTGGCCTATGATTCACCATATTGTTTGAAATATTTCACTACACTAATCTTGAAGTTGTGAAAAACACAATGAGGGGTAAAAGAAGTTTTTCCTATGGGTTCCCCCTAAAATTGGGAGCAAACGTGTTGCCTCTACAACAAACCTAGTATGAGTGCAAAATTGCTCAAAACATAAATCCAGAAAAAGAACACATTCAATGATGACCACATACAACATAAAGGTTCGAATTCTTGGTCCCAAATAGATATAGTACCAAAACCATGATTTTGGTCAAATTTTTCAGTTAGGGGGAATTATCAAACCAAAATAAAAAAGCTTTATGAAAATGTCAGAAATAAGGAAGTGTTTGAAAATATCCTTAACAATCTAGGAAATAGAATGAATACGGTAATCATAAGTAACAAAAATTTAGTAGATAGTTGGTTGTCATATGCTTTTTTTGGCATCTTTACCCACTAGAGAGGCCCTGGTAAATTGTATCTAAAATTTCTCAGTTGGCTCCAAATTTCCTTCTACGAACATGTAAGTATCTCACCAATGGCTATTAATTTATGCTACATTCAATGCAAAGATAACAATCTTAGAAAGGAAATTTTAAATGGACAGACATGTTTTACAAAGGGTGCAACATCAAATTCATGGAATTGAAACCAAATTAAATAGTTTAGGCCAAGAGTTAATATTGACATGTGTAATGATTAGGAATCTTCTTGTAGAGTTGATTCATAGACAAATCTTCAAATGGATAGGCAATGCATTAGGTGGTTAGGGCTAGAAACTAATAAGATAGATTCTAAAGAGGTTAAACTTCTTATTAATCTTAGAGCTAATAGTAATAAGATTTAAACTATTAGAATTATTACCAACAAATCCATCTATGTACTCTCCCCTAAACTCTACCAAGGACACATTTAGAACATGAAATGTAATGCCTAACCCTAGTTGACTTTCCATGTTGGATTGCAAGATTCTTTTAGGCTAGTTTTATGATTATGTTTTAATATTAGTGGTACTTAGTTACTAGATTTGATTAGATGTATTTCATATTCAATTGATATATGTGTTAAGTTGTTTAGTTATTTCATGTGTTTATGATGATTTAAATAATGATACATGTATGTTCATTTAGTGATTTCAGTTATTTCATGATGTTAGTTAGATGATTGATTTATATGCAGTTCCTATGGTTACTTACCCCATACTTGCATGTGTATTGTGTACATGTATGTTTTACTTTATGTATGACATTTCTAATGTGGTTAAGGGAGGGAGTCATAGTCACCTACTTGTTGGGATCTACACGATGCACCACTCCTTAACATGGCCTATTTAGTTCAGATTATATATATATATATATATATATATATATATATATATATATATATATATATATATATATATATATATGTTCATGCTCATATTTTATGCAGATTGTAGGTACCAAGCATCGACTTCCCTAATTTGTTAGGATGAGCATGCCCTATCGTAGTATCTCAATGGTAAAAGAGGGGAGATAATTCTTGAGTCCAAATCCTAAACCCTAAGCCAATTGTCCTAGAAATTAAGACAAGTATCTAAGTTGTTTACCTGTCTGAATTTGTCAAGTGACATAAATTCATGATTTTGACCCTGGAGTTTGAATCTATGCTTTGTCCTTTAGTTGAGTTTTCGTATTTGGTTTTGTGAGTTTGTTGTGATTTTAAGTTATAATTAAATAAAATTAAAAGATAATTTAATGATTTAATTGAATGAAATTTTTATAAAGAAAAAAAAATTTTTAATTATATTTAATTAATTAAATTAAAAAGATTTAATTAAAGTTCTAATTTTTGCATAATCATATTTATTTAATTTAATAATAATTTACTCAGGGATTTCATTTTAATAATAAACTCTAAATAATATTATTAGTTAAATTAATAAATGTATTATTGGAAGTGTCTCATGATTTAATAAAAAAGAGAAAGGAATTGATTTAATAAAGTTATTTTAATTAATTCCAAAAAGGTTGTGCATTAAAATAAAAATATTATAAAATAATAAAGGAAAAAGGGTTTCGCATGATTGCAAAATTGAAGCCCTAATTTAGGGGAAAGCTCTTTATTAGGAAATCAAAGCTCATCAATTGTCCTAGAAAGAAAGAAAAGTATCTGACTTGTTTACCTGTTTGAATTCGTCAAGTGACGTAAATTTGAGATTTTGACCCTAGAGTTTGAATCTATGTTTTGTCCTTCAGTTGAGTTTTGGTATTTGGTTTTATGGGTTTGTTGTGATTTTAAGTTATAATTAAATCAAATTAAAAGATAATTTAATGATTTAATTAAATAAAAATTTTATAAAAAAAAATTCAATATTTAATTATATTGAATTAATTGAGAAATAAATTAAATTAAAAAGATTTAATTAAAGTTCTAATTTTGGCATAATCATATTTATTTAATTTAATAATAATTTACTTAGGGGTTTTATTTTAATAATAAACTCTAAATAATATTATTAGTTAGATTAATAAATATATTATTAAAAACATCTCATGATTTAATAAAAAAGAGAAAGGAATTGATTTGATAAAGTTATTTTAATTAAATTCCAAAACGGTTGTGCATTAAAATTAAAATATTATAAAACAATAAAGGAAAAAGGGTTTGGCGTGATTGCAAAATCTAACCCCTAATTTGGGGAAAAGCTCTTTATTAGGAAATTAGAGCTCATTTCTCTAGACACATTTGGAGGAGCCAATTTTCGAGAAGAGGGTTTTGAAGGAAAAAGGGAAATGCTTGCAAACTCAGTGTATCCATTGTTTAGCATCAAATCTAGGTAGAATCTTATGGGTTTTGCACAGTAGTTGTTTCATCAAAAATATCTATCTTCTCCACGTCTGATTGGAATTGTATAAGAGTTTATTTGGGTTGAGACCCTTGTTACAAATTTCATTGTTCTTCATTTCAAATTCATTTGTATATAAATTGATGATTAGAAACCCTCATTTTGTAAATTTTTAGAGAATTATATTTTGATACGAGTAGTGTTTGGAAAAGAAATCAAGAATGTTTTATACAAATTCGATTGATTCTTTGTATTTCTTCAATTGAATCTAATTGAGGAAATCTTTGGAAAAAATAATAATATTTTTTAAAATATAATTATCATAGTAATTGGTAATTACTGTGATAATTATAAAATAATATGTATTATAAATGAAAATCAAAATGTTAATGTGGGCATGGTTTTTTTATTTGTTTTGGTTTTAATCAAAAAAGGAAAGAAAAACAAATTTAATAACTTTGGTAGGAGGTGAACCACCACCCCCCACCTCCCCCTATCTCCCTCGCGATGGTGTCTATTGAAGTCTATGCACAACAGTAGTACCAAGGTGCTGTGACTTAGCATTGTTGGTTGGCGGGCCCTAAATACCTCTTTTTTTAAATATATTTTTTTGTAATTAAATTTATTAAATATGAAATTTAATAAATATTTTTAAATATAGTTTTTTGTTGATTAATTTAATTAATATATATTTTAATTATTATTAATTAATTAAATTAATATTAAATGTTTTTTAATAAATTTAAATAAATTTTTATTATATTATTGTTAGAATTCTTTTGCAATAACTGAGAGGGGGGTGTGACTCACTTATTCAAGGTCCAGATGTACAAATAAAGCTTTTCTCTTAGCTTAGTGAACCAATAAAACATTCATATCTGTGCATGCATCCAAGCAATTAATATAACTTACAGGTTACTGTTAAATCAACTTGCAAAAATCTAAACATGAAACATAAAGATTCATCAACACGCTTAACACAATAATTTTACGTGGAAGCCCAATTTGGGAAAAACCACCAGTAACATGCTACTTCTTTTCACTCTTCTAAAGCAATAACCTATGAAAGGCCAAACCTATTAAAGGTTACAACACACATTATTAAATGTGACCCAGTTAAGGGATTTTAATCACCCTCTTAAAAGTGAGCCTTGTTAGAGGACTTTAGGCCATTCATTTGGAATGCCACTTGGTTAAAGGATTTTCAAATGACTATAAGGTCAACATTAATCCAAAGGATTTACCCTAAACTGATACAATTGTTAGAGAGTAACAATAGAGCTTTGATTTGATACAACTTACAACTTCTTTTGTAGATTTCATATCACTGTTTGGTCCTCAATTTTGCTTGGCTTTCATACTTTGTAGTTCTAACAAATTGTTCACCCTTCAAGCATATATCTCCTTAAGCCTCCTTGCTTAGCATGCCAATGTAGTCACCTTTTTGGTCACTTGATGAAGCAGAGTCCTTGACTTCCTATCTTCCTTCTTTTCTCTATCATTTTTCTTATCTTTTGACCTTCTCCTCTATTTTATTCATGACTAGATATTCCTATAAATAGAAATTAAGATACTTTGTCATTTTCCATCATTTATTTTAGGGTTTTGATGGATTAGGTAGGATAAAATCTATCTACCTCATATCCCATCTTTCTTCTAGAAAATTCTCGTAGAATCCATTTGAATTTGCCTAGAAATAATTTACCTCAAATTCTATGCCACCAACTCATCAATGTTATCTTCCATCTAGTTTGCAAACTTCAAGAAAATAGACCTATCAGCTTAGATTCGACAAATCTTTGATCTTTCTAATAATGTAGCAGCTCGACATTATCAATATTCTGACACTCGACACATACTGCATTGCTTGGCATCAACTAAAATTTACTGATGCTTGGCACATACTAGATTGCTCGGCATCAACTAGAATTTTCTTTACTCAGCTCTAACTAATTTTCTGCTTGACTTGCACTAACTTTTCTTGGCACCTACTATCAACTCGATCAAGCTTGGTAGACAGTCTTTGTGTAACTTATTCTTCTAAAGTTTCTAAGTGTAACTAGCCTTTGTAAGCTAAAGTAGATTACCAATACATAATTATATCATTGTGTTAACTGCTCCTTGTACTTCATTGCATAACCATAACACAACCTTTCCTCTAGGTGTTATTGTTACATCTTATTGATAAAATCTACTTCATCAATCAACTAATTGATAGTACTTGAATCTTATAAGCAAATTGTCTTACCAGTGAAATAGCAGGTTTGACATTAGTGAAAAAAAAGTGATTAAAACACATTTTCTACTTCAACAATATCCCTCTTTCAATAATCTCTTTTAGCAATGATCTTTTCAATTAGATCTCAACAATATCCATCTTTCGCATTGACAACAAACCAAACTAGTCAACCAAGTCTCCTGAGTGGTAAAACACTTTGTTTGACCAAAATGACTAAGTTAAAATAGTAAGACAATACCAAAAAGAAAACGTGTATCAAAATTTCTTCCTCTATCAACAACTTCCATCTTCTAATTAGGTTACAAAATTCTTTCTTATGACTCCCTCTGAGTTTCTTCTTATATCTCCCTCTAACTAGATAGATTAAGAGTTCTCCAGTAATTAACTCCCTCTTAGATAGCAATCTCTTGCTATCTTCCTTTGATATACTTTCTCCATTTTGATCAATAGAATATCTCTTTCTCCCTCTGATGATGATCAATTTAATGTTCTTTCTCCCTCTTTGACAACAATGTCAAAGACAAATCATCTTTTCATCTCAACATGTAGATATAGAATTTTGTAGTATCTTCAGTTTCTCCCTTTGTCACCTTGCTTGTGATTTTTTTGGAGTTTCAACATTTTTCTTACTTCAAGTAGCACCTAAAGTAAGCTCCTCTGCATCAATTTGTGACATGTGGCAATCAGTTTGTTTGATGCAGGGCGTTCCTCATGTTACTTAGATAGCCTTTGATAGGTGTATCACCCCTAATTTACCTCTTGCTTTTGTGAATATATCAGCAACTTGTTCCTTTGTGTTGACATACTCCATCTTCACCTCTTTATCTTGAACTATCTCTCTCAAGTAATGATACTTGATTGTAATGTGTTTTGTCTTGGTGTGCATCACTAGATTCTTTGATATATTGACAGCACTAATATTATCACAATAAAGTATCAATGGTTCTGGTATTTCTTTCCTCATTCCTTTGAGTAGCTGTTTGATCCATACAATGTTTGTGCAGTTTTTAGCAATAACAACATATTCAACTTCAGCGGTAGACTGTGAGGTACAACTTTGTTTCTTAATAGTCCACGTAACTAGTCTCTTGCCTAAGAAAGGTGCTCCTCCACTAGTGCTCTTTCTATCATCTATATTGCCAACCCAGTCAACATTAGTATAGGCTCTCAAGTCAAACTTCTCATTCTTCTTGTAGTATAGGCCAAACTCTTTTGTTCCTTTCAAGTATTTCATTATTCTTTTCACAACCATTAAATGATTCTCCCTAGGATTTGTAAAGAATCTTGCAACTATCCCTAGAGATAATGCAATATTAGGTCTACTATGTACAACATATTGTAGCTTGCCAATCATAGACCTATACAATGTTTGATTCACTTTAGCAAAATCATCATTCTTTGATAGTTTGTGTCTTGTTATCATAAGTGTACTTCCTTGTTTTGAATCTTCTAATCCAAAAAATTTCAATATTTCCTTGATCTACTTTGACTATGTGATAAATATACCATAATTTAGCTGATATACTTGCAATCCCACAAATAATTTGATCTCTCCACACATTGACATTTCAAATTCATGTTTCATCTGATTAGCAAAATCCTTACATAAAGCATCTTGTCCTCCAAATATTATATCATCAACAAAAAATTTAGATAACAGAATACCTTTACCTTTTTCTGTCTTTATGTACATATTGTTGTTATCATTAGTTCTTTCAAATCCAATCTTCAAAAGATACTTATAAAGTCTTTCATACCATGCTCTTGGTGCTTGTTTCAAACCATAAAGAGCTTTGTGTAGTCTACATACCATATTCTTATTATTATCATCAACAAATCCTTTTGGTTGTTCTATGTAAACTTCTTCTTCTAGTATGCCATTCAGAAATACAGATTTAACATCCATCTGATAGACTTTGAATCCTTTGTATGTAGCATAAGCAAGTAGAGTTCTTACTCCTTCCAATCTTACAATAGGAAAAGGTCTCTCCATAGTCAATTCCTTCCACTTGTGCATATCTTTTGCAAACCAGTTTTGCTTTTTCCTTGTGATTTCACCAATTTCATTTGGCTTATTTCTAAATACCCACTTGGTGCCAATCACATTTTTCCCTCTAGTCTAGGAACTAGACTCCAAGTTTTATTTGTTCTCTATTTTTTCAATCTCTTCTTCCATGGATTTACACCAATCAACATCTTCTAATACATCTTTTACTATTTTGGGTTCTTTCATGCTCAGAAAACATGATTCACTTCTCAATCTATTTCTTTCCATTGGTCTAGCATTTTTGTTTCCAATGATTTGATCAGTAGGATGATGTCTTCTAACATATTTGGACAATCTTGGCTCAACTCTTGTTTCTTCATTTTGTCTTTCAGCTTTAGAGTCACTATGTATATTTATTTCAGGTATCTCAACATCTCTTTCATGTACACTAACCTCAGAATTAGAATGTGCAATTTCGTCATTTTTTAGCTCAAGATCTGAATGCAGCTCCGTTCCTGAATTGAATTTAGCATTCACGGGATGTGACTTGATAGTTACTAAAACTTGCTATTGGTTTCTAACTTGATTTTTAGCTTCTTCTTTAGTAGACATTCCTTCATAAAAGTATACAAATGATTTGTATTCTTGTAGCTTTTTCTTAGGTTCAGCATCATATACTTCTGTATATTCATTAGAATTCACATTTGCACTTTCCACAATTTTATTAGTGTTAGCATTAAAACACTTGTATGCTTTACTTCTTGTGGAGTAGCCAAGGAACATACCTTCTTTACTTTTTGCATCAAGCTTACCATTTTTAACATCTTTAATAATGTAACATTTGCTCCCAAATACCTTAAAGTATTTTACATTGGGTGAGTATCCTTACCATAGTTTAAAAGGTATTGAATGAGTACCTTTCTTGATTTGTGCTTAGTTCAAGGTATAAACAGTTGAGCTTAAAACTTCTCTCCAATATTTCAAAGAAACATTCTTTTCCATCATAAGTGTCCTGACATAGTTCATTATTGACCTGTTTCTTCTTTCAACAATTCCATTTTGTGGAGGGGTTCTAGGTGCAGATGTTTATCTTTTGATTCCTTTATCATTACAAAATATTTCAAACTCATTTCATGTGAATTCTCCTCCTCTGTTTGATCTCAAACATTTTAGAATTTTACCTATTTTTTTCTCAACTCTTGCCAAGAACCATTTAAAATTCTGAAAAGCATCAAATTTTTGTTTTAGTAACATGACTATTACCATTCTTGAATAATCATCTACAAATAACATTATGTACCTGTCTCCTATGTAGCTTTGTACTCCAATTGATCCACACAAGTCCTTGTGAACAATCTCTAGTATCTCTTTAGAGGTATAAGTTTTTCTCTTGAAACTTGACTTTATCATTTTGCCTAGTTGACATTGTTTGCATCTCACATTATTGGGCTTTTTCAAGTTGGGCAATCCTATAACTTAATTCATGTTACTGATACTAATCAAGTTATCAAAGTTAACATGACATAACCTTTTTTACCATAGCCATACATCATCAAATTTCACAACAAGACAAGTAGCATCCTCTATATCAAGATAAAATAGATTGCTTCTAGTTTGATCACCTTTTCCAATCAATTTTCCATTTGTGTCATTTATCTTAGCAGTCTTGTTTCCAAATTCAACTTTGCATCCGAAATTGTTTAGTTGTGACACACTCAATAGATTATGATTTAGTCCTTCAACATAGTAAGCATTCTCACATGAGATCATATCTATGGTTTTGATGGAACCTTTTTCCTTTTATCAAACATGGAGCATCATTAACAAATCTTACACTATTTCCATCATAATAGTTTATGGTAATGAACTTACTTTTACCTCTTGTCATGTGATGTGAGCATCCACTATCAATGATCCATCTATCATTCTTGTTCACACAAGTCACAAGTGTAGTCACCCCATCTTCATCAGATTCATCCTTCATTACAACATAAACTACTTCTTCATCATGTTCATCAGAATCATCCTCTTTAGAAATGTAGCACTTCTTGCCTTTGTCTTTGTAATCCTTGTTTTCTTCATTTCTTCTACCTTTGTATTTATCACTTCCTCTATAGTTTTTCTTTTTTGGACATCTAGCAACAATATGACCAATCTCATTGCAATTAAAACAAATGATAGGTAACTTACCTTTGAACTTGTCTTTTTCTCTGTGGAATCTTCTTTCTAGTAGTGCTTACAGTTGTTCAACATCTTCTTCATTAGTATCACTATCACTAGACACATGTTTTATCTTTCTTTTCTTCTTCTTCTTCTTCTTCTTCTTCTTCTCATCAGAATCCTTTACTAACAACTTAGCCTTGAAAGAAAATTCAAGACTCTAGTTTTTAATTGTCAAAGTTTTATAGCCCAAAATAAATGAGTCTACATACTGAACCTTCAAGAGTTAGATTATTTCCTAGAATACATCTCAATTCTTGGATTGCAAAAACTAGATTATTTCCTAGAATACACATCTCAATTCTTGGATTGCAAAAACTCTAATAGCATAAATAGGTAGTAGTGTTCTTAAGACTTTTTTAAAATATTATCATCATCTATATGACCAATAGCTCCTTTTATTGCACTAACAACATATTTTATCCTAGCAACATATTGAGCAATATTCTCACCTCTTCCATTCTCACATCATCAAATTTACCTCTAAGGCTCTCAGATTTGGCTCTTTAAACATTTTTGTCTCTTCCATAGATGGTGTGCAAGGCATACCACATTTTCTTTGCAATATTGCACCCTTTGATATCATCAAATTTTGCATAGCTTATGGCAGAGGCAATCTCCAACATTGCCTGATTGTGTTCTTTCTTCTTCTTCCTATCTTTGATTGTTGGAACTCTAGTAGGATCAACATGTTCTACTGAGATGGTGGATTATGCATGACCTTCTATTCCTCCAAGATGCAACTTCATCAAAATTTTCCATGCAAGAAAGTTGTCTCTGTTAAGCTTGGGTACTTCTTTTTTTGATATCTTGATCTTTGTGCTTCTAGTACCTTCAAATTAGTCCTCTTTAGTAGATGGCTATGATACCAATTGTTAGAATTCATTTAGAATAATTGAGAGGGGGGGTGAATTATTTATTCAAGGTCTAGATGTACAAATAAAACTTCTCTCTTATCTTAGTGAACTGATAAAATATTCATATCTGTACATGCATCCAAGCAATCAATAAAACTTGTAGGTTATTGTTAAATCAACTTGCAAAAATCTAAACATGAAACATAAAGATTCATTAACACACTTGACACAATGATTTAACATGGAAATCCAATTTGGGAGAAACCACTAGTAACATGCTACTCCTTTTCAATCTTTTGAAGCGATGCCCTGTGAAAGGCCAACCCTGTTAAAGGTTACAAAACACACTATTAATTGTAACCCGGTTAAGGGATTTGAATCACCCTATTAGAAGTGAGCCTTGTTAGAGTAATTTAGGCCATTCACTTGGAATGCCACCAAGTTAATGGATTTTCACATGACTGTTAGGTCAACTTTAATTCAAATGATTTACCCTAAATTGATACAATTGTTAGAGAGTAATAGTAGAGCTTTGATCTGATACAACTTAAAACATTCTCTTGTAGATTTCATATCACTATTTAGTCCTCAATTTTGCTTGGCTTTCATACTTTGTAGTTCTGACAGGTTGGTCACCCTTCAAGCATATATCTCCTTAAGCCTTATTTCTTAGCATGCCAATGTAGTCACCTTTTTGGTCACTTAATGAAGAAAAGTCCTTGACTTCTTGTCTTCCTTCTTTTCTCTGTTATTTTCCTTATCTTCTAGCCTTCTCCTCTATTTTCATGACTAGATATTCCTATTAATAGGAAATTAAGATAATTTATCATTTTCCATCATCAATTTTAGGGTTTGGATGGATTAGGTAGGATACAATGTATCTACCTCATATTCCATCTTTCTTCTAGAAACTTCTCCTAGAATCCATTTGAATTTTCCTAGAAATAGCTTATCTCAAATTCTGTGCCACCAGCTCATCAACCTTATCTTCCACCTAGTTCACAGACTTCAAGAAAATAGAGTTGTCATCTTAGATTTGATGAATTTTTGATCTTTCTAATAATGTAATAGCTCGATATTATCAATCTTCTGATGCTCGGCACATAATGTATTCCTTGGCATCAATTGTGAATTCACTCAACATCAACTAAAGTTTATTGATGCTCAACACATACTATGTTTCTCGGCATCAACTGTTTTACTTGGCATACACTAGAATTTTCTTTTACTCGACTCAAACTGATTTTCTGCTTAGCTTGCACTAACTTTGCTCAGCACTTACTATTAACTCAATCAAGCATGGTTGACAGTCTTTGTGTAACTTTTTCTTCTAAAGTTTTTAAGTGTAACCAACCTTTGTAACCTTAACTATATTATCAATACATCATTTCATCATTGTCTTAACTGATCCTTTTACTTCATTACATAACCATAACTCAACCTTTCCTCTAGGTGTTATTGTTACATCTTATTGATCAAATCTTCTTCATCAATCAACTAAGTGATAGTACTTGAATCTTATAAGCAATTATCTTACCAAAAAAATAGCAAGTTTGACATCACTGACAAAATAATGATTGAAACACATTTTTTGCTTCAGAAATCTCCCTCTTTCAACAATCTCTTTCAGCAATGATCATTTCAATCAAATCTCAACAATTATTAAGTAATAATCATGGTTATTAGTAAATTTGTAGTAATTTTATTATTTTAATAATTTAATAGTTATTATTTAAATTTTTTATAATATTTAATAAAGGCATTAGTTTTATAAGTTAGTGGTAAACTATGTATTATGATTTAAAAGGAAAAAAGGGATTCCGTTATAAGGGAAAATTTGTAAAATTTATTAAATCAAAGACTTATAAAAAAATATAAACTTGAACTTTACTATTAAATCAAAATTGTATGTTTTCAAAACCAAACAAAATCCAGTAAACTACATTGTCGGTTGTATGATTTCTTTTGTGTTGGGTTTTGGGTTTGACTTGGTACTTTAACCAATCAAGATGTTTACCAGAGGCTTAGGGGTTTTGTTCTATGATGATATTTTGTATATGATCTTTTATACTTGACAATGGTGATGTGTCACGTAGTTTATATGATGAGTTTGTTTGGATATTTGTGGTGCCTTCTAGTTTTCTTGTGTAGAACTGAGGTGAATGGTGTAACTTTTCTAGTGTAACCTTTGAGTCTTTGATCAGTTATCCTTTGATGCTTTCCAGTTTCTTGTATATGATTGAGGTGACTATTTTTATTTTTATTTTGGTGTTTTCTAGTTTCTTGTATAGGAATGAGGTGATACTTCGATTTTTCTTTAGGTGCTTTCCAATTTCTTGTAAAGTAATGAGGTAAATACTATGTTTTTTCTATAGGTGCTTTCTAATTTTTTGTATAGGACTGAGGTGAAATCTATGATTTTATGAGATGTACTTTTATGATCCTAGGGTAGGTAATCTATGTGTACATTGGGAAGTGGCTTGCTAGGGAGGCCAGAGCCCTAAGTGGTTTCCTAGGTAACCCATTGTAAGCTGTTTTTATAAGTAATAACATTTCATTATATAGGTTTTAAAATGAATTGATAAGAGTCTATGTTTTTCCTCACCCATGCCTTGAGTGCTAGTATAGGCTAGGATGGGAGTAGAGAGGATGGCTGGTTGCAACCTTGCTTTGTTAGTATGCCTTGTTTGTATGAAAGGATACTAGTACCATATAGATACACTAGGAGGCCAAAATCCAGAGAGGCTACCAAGGTAACCTTAGAGTTGGCTCATGTGATGACACTAGCCCACTTACATAGTAGATCTCCTATGTGTCTTGTTGCCTCTTTAGATGTTACTTGTGTACTGGTACCCTTTGAGATAGTTTTCTATCAAGATTTCCTTGACCTAGATATTGGTTATGACTTGTGAATTTTTATCTATTTGGGACTTGAGATTATCTCCTCAGCATAGTGAGAGTGAGCCTTTTATGTTCCAAAAGGTTGGGTGGTAGTGCATTTTTCTTATACCATTAAGATCCAACCATTGGATGCCATTGCTAGATGTATATGTGTAGTTGATCCTTTCTTTCTAATCTTGTGTTTCTATTGGATGGTTATACCTTGTTATCATGTATGTGGTTATTAGATATCTTATGAGATGATTTATTTTATTGATGATGTATATTCTTTGAGATTTCATACCTTATGACTTGTACAGTGGATGATTATGTATTCTAGTTATGCCAAGTGGCATCCTTTGTAATTGTATATTATTTAATTGCATTTGTAATTTTGATTATTCCATGATCTGGATTTTGATTATATGTTAGATTTAATATCAATAAAATTATTTATATATGTGATTCGACATCATGGACCCCTTAAGAGATGTAATCTATTTATGATGGTTGTATGTATTTGAGTTATTGCTTCTACTATATTATCTGTTGATGTTATTTATCTTTTAAAAAAAATGTTTGGAAAACTTAGTGAAACTTTAGGTTAAGTTTATTTTGGGTTCCCTGGTGGTACATTACATAGCATTATATGAGGAAGATTCAAGGAACACTAATGACATAGAGCCAATCACCTATGTTCATAGAACATCATGATTGATGAAGATATTCCCATTGTACGCGATATGCATTAAATATTAAGGAAACTATTAATATGGGAGGAAAAGAAAAAGTTTCAAAAAGACCAATGGGAGGAAACATTGGAGAAGGGGAAAGCATTGGGGAGGACCAAGATTTAATACATAAGTCCCTACTGATCACCACAATATCAGAGAAAAAATGGGGGGCAACCATAGAGGAATGAAATGCAATGCCTATGAAACAACAAAAAACTCAGTTAAGGATAGTGGATGCATTAATGAAGTCTAACTAGATAATAGCATTGAAGAAGATATAGAAATATTAGGGCAATGTACAATCTGCCAACAACAAAATAACTTCATTGAAGAAGTGAGAGAGAATGTAAATATAATCCATATGTAAATGATGGATTTATTTTTTGAGATAAGTATAAAAAGAAATTTGAAGGGAAGCACAAGAGTAGATGTAGCACTCACAAATATAAAAAAATCACATTCATCTTTAAACAACAAGCATTGCTCTTATTTGTGAGACATTGTAATCCTTTAATCAAATTATAGTGACCAATGAATTTAATTTGTGTATTCATTTGTATATCCTCATGGCTAAAAATATTCTCTGTTTGTGATTCCATTTAACCATTAAGATTCTATAAGAGATTGCACATTTTTCCCTTCTCTATCGAACTTTCTTCTGGTGGTGTGATGATTGTCTACTCTATAAAGTAACTCCATAATAGATATTGTCCTACCTAGTGGTCAAAAGTCTATTTTTATTTTCCCTTTTGCAAGATAAGTCCACTCCATCTTTCTCTCTGGAGTTCCAAATTAGACATTTTTTATATGGACATGTGAATAAGGGCATAGAAATTATGGCAAGTGTGCCTTATTATATTTCTATGTTCCAACTACATTTTAAACTTTTTAAAACATATTGATAAAGCCTATAATTAAGTTTTCAAATTGGTGAGTTATTTTTCATGGACAAGTTGAATGAGAGTATTTCTTCTATTTTCTTGTTGGGCATGCATCATGTTGCATAATTAGGCATCATTCTTTGGGTCCAATAAGTTGTCTCCTTATTTCCAAGTCATTTTTTAAGGTGGCTCCCTAACACTAGACACTTTGCATCAAGTTGAAGCTAATTTAATGGTGACATGTGCTACTTTGAGGTTGTTGAGATTGGAATCATGGATCATTATCTTGTAGATCATAAATACTTTCATCACTTTGGAGATGAGGGAAAAATCAATATGTGAACTCACCATTATGGATTTTTCCCTACGATTTATTGATTTATGTACTCCACTAAGATATTTTTAGAAAGAAACAAGCCATAACCCATTTAAATTGGTCTAGTTCCTGATTAGTTGGGTTGATTTAAAAATCCTATAAAAACATCATCAAATTAGGTACAATAAAATGAAAAATCAGTTGTTCCCAGCTAGTAGGATCAAATACAGCATATGTAGGTGCATCACTTGATCAGGCATGAAGTGCATTCCCCAATTTATAATTAATGGTTGGATATAAAGGCTGCATATGCTGGCCCAACAATGGAAGCCAATAATGTAACCATGCATGTATTGGCACAGACTCACTGCAAGGATCTCAAGTATCTACTACTATTGTTAATTTGGGCATCACTATATGATCCAAAATGTCATGAAGTACTAAAGACTGTAGTAACTTCTCTAATGTCTCCAAAAGATGTACCATAGGTTTAGAGTCCCTTGGCTCCCAAAAATTTGTAGCAACTATTCTCACTACTAGAAAAATAACTTTAGTAAATAACTGAGTCTAAGTAGTTGATGGAGCAACTTTTTCTTCTATGTAAATGCCATAATCACAAGGATTGATCCCTTGTAGAAGCCTCTACCAAAATGACATTACCTCTAAACCATGCAAAGGATGTTGAAGTGGTTCTCAACCTTGAAACACTCTTATAAGAAATGGAAAAGAAATTGCAAATGCAATACATGACAAATTGCACAACTTGTAGTCCTCCCGATATTTGGACTGTAATTCTCAAAGATGCTTACAAGTGATTCCAAGTGATTCCAATGTCATAGTACCTACTGCAACACTTCCTTTGATTCTATCCACTACTCCCATAATATCCTCTATGTTTTCTAGTTGTAGTTTCAGTTGTGTAGTCTCTTTCTAAAGTTGCTACTTTTCCTTCTAGTAGATTGCTACAGACTCTCTTGTGTGCCTTAAATTTTGATCAAACTTCTAAATATCTACCTCTACCATATGTAAAATCAACATCACATTGTGATGTAACACTGGTATAGGTGTTTGATTCGTGATAGCTTTTATTTCTATTTTCACAACTTAAGTAAATAGAGAAGAGAATGTGTATGGCTTGTGATCATTTGGATCATTTGGGTTTGTTTTGAGATATGCCACTTGTATAGACTTTAGTATTGAATCTAATAGAGAAAATTAGATGAATTTGTTTTGAGATATCTCATTTCAACTTTAGAATTGATTTTAATAGAAAATAATAGTTGTTTAATGGAAAGGAAAATCAATAAAAAAAAATAATGATAAATAAATATATTAATAGAAGTAGTAATGTAAAATGTTTACATATAGATTTTTGTATGCTTTTAATAGAATAAATTCCTCCTATAATGGTGTTAGTGAAAAAATTGTCCTTCAAGAGAATATGTGGAAATTCGATCCTGAATGCCCAAGTGAAAGGACAAACCAGCACTGACAGTTGGATAGGTTATCATGGATTGATAACCTTCCTCTAAATTTTTATCGGGTACAGCTACTCGTGCAAAATTTACAGTGAATTAAATGTGAGTGCTTTTACCAGAAAGCACAAAAGGATATATAACATCTACCTATAAACACAGTGTAGATGTGAAACCTAAGAACCAAAAAAAGAAAGGAGACAGAATAAAATAGATTACACAAAGTTAACCTACTGTATACTGCATTTCAAAGGATAAAAGTTAAAGAACAATTTCCATTCTCCTGAGGAAAAATGAATCAAAGCTTCCAGAAGATCCTGATATCAAATGCATGTAGAAAACAACAAATCTAATGCACTTAAGGAAAACTGAAAGTTACAGCAACATAACCATCAGTGGAAAGAAGAACTACATGGACTCAAAGTCCCAATTTGTAGATATCTTTCAGACCTCCCTTCTTTAAGATGTAAAAGACTACAAAGATCCTATTACACATGCATCAGAAAATGAAAACCATCTCCCCTACATTACATTTCAAAATCAAAATCCTCTTTAATCACTAACACAAAGTCTAGCAAATAAAAATTTGTTCTGCTATAGCTTCAAAGTCTATATTCCTTCCCTCAGAACTGAAAAATATCCCTCTGCTGACAGCACACAATCTGTAGCTACTGGAAGAAATAGTGGAATCTTACTAACACTGTATTCACAGCCTCTGTCCCACTGTAGCCCAAAGTCTCCCAGCTAGAATTCAGAAAACTGGAACCCCCCTTTTTTACCTTTGCTGGAACCTATTTATCTCTTCTCTATCAGTTTTGCTTCCCCTTCTCGTAACTTTTTCTTGGAAGTCTTTATTATTATAAAATCATTTTCGCTTAAACTTTTCAATTCCCCCTTTTTACTGTCAAGCTGTCATTGGCTTCTTCTATCTTCATATGATATTTAAACAACATTACCCAATAACGATGATATAATGTTTATTAAAACATTATAATATTATTTGCTTCTTTCCCAATCTTCATTCGCAAACACCTGTCATAGTATACCATTAGGTAACTTTAAATGGGAATTGCTATTTAATTCTATGAATTTCTTGACTGGGAGCACTTAGACAACTGACACATATTCTTGAGCACCATCATTATGCACATCTTCCAATTCACACACAACATTCTTTTCAGGGTTCTCTTAGCCGACATGTAACTCCATCTGACAGACCCTCATGCATCAAATTCTTTATAAAATAGCAACGGATTTCTTAATTCTTTATCATATGCCTTTTAAGAGAAACCAAATCAACATTGGCAGGTGGTCTTCCATATCCTCTAAAGTTTTTCACCTTGAAACATTGAAACTGTGTCTCCAATTACAACAATGTCACCAGTAACTATACTTGTGCCATGACCAAGCAACATGCCCTTGCTGATACAAGCAGCTGAATGCATATCCACATCGGAGACCTTGCTGATGTGACTTTACAAAGCTAAAGTTAATACTCGTTGATATCCATTCCACAACGCATGTGCAACATGATATAATTGTAAAGTATGATAACCCTTCAGTTACAACAAAGCTCAGTTGTATGATCTACAAGAAGGGTCTCTATCCTTAACAACCTATGTATCTAATCGTGTTGTCTACTGAATATCAGCATCATTCGGGAAGTCATTCGATAAATGTTAGATTTTTCTGTCGAGTATCCGAGTATCTTGAGGATGAAGTGTCTGGCAACACCAATGGTGGAAGAGCTTTACCATGGCCACGGCTTCATAAACATTGGAAAGCAATAGCGAGCCTACAAGTTGCGACCCCGAAGCATGCATCCATAGATGATTTAATTTGTAATTCAAAATGTTTCAATACGACCCACTAATATTATATCACCACTGTCATCTCTACAAGAATCGATTCCCATTATTGATATTTGACATTCGCAGCACACACTTCCATACACAAAACTAAAGTTCAATTTTTGGCCGGTGATAAACCAATTGTCAACTTCTACTGTTACTATGTGTCTTCATTCCAAATCTGTGATGAAATATTATTGCCTGCTATTCAAAGGCCATGGCTTTGGTGAAGATTTCCAATGTATTGAACAGGACGAAGCGTGATCAGTTTTATTACTACAAACCGTCTACCCTTGAAAATTCCTCCAATGCATTACCCAAGCCACAGGTATATTCTTGAATCTTTTCATATAGCAACTGATTTTTATTCCTATCGCACATAAACATGCCTTGATATTTCCACAATGGAATTTCTGCTATGAGAGGGAGAGACCGTGGGTTTTATGGTCCATCTTTGTACAAGTATACCCTATGCTTCTCAATTCCATGTTGTTTAAATTGGGCCCTTCTAGCATTCGCACTGAGTCTTGGGTGGCTTTATTCATATAAAACTATCTTCAACTCATAAGGGTGTTCAACACAAAAAAAACTGAGAGCACATTGTTCGGCTTTGGATGTCGATTGCCAATCACTCCTTAAATTAAAATCAATATAACAATTGACATTGCTACAAGATTTAATTTGAGGCACACGTGGGAATTTTTTTTTATGTACGAATCTTTTGATTCATCCTCATTAATTTGGAAACCTCGAGCTTCCTCAATCTTTGTGGATTCTTCCAAATATGATCTCAATGAAGATAAACTAATTCAAGAATTCGATACATTCAATGACCCATCATGATTTGAATTGAATCCCAAAATGAAACCCGATTTCCTTTGGTCCTTTTCTTTTCGATGGATGGTTCTTCTTCAATTAAACACCACCACATTTATAATCTGACAATAGTAACAGAAAACACTCGAGTTGAATTCTGAACCAATATGCATTCTGAAATACCTTAAACTATTGAAAAGAACCTTGAAGGTTTTCCATGATGGTATTTCGTCCTTTGACTAGGATGCCTCCCCAAGATGATTCATATCTTCAAATTCTAGCTTGAACATTTGGATGGTGAAGACTACGAAGTCTGAACTTGAACATGTGACTTCAAATAAACTAAACCATTTTCAACCACTGAGAAGAATTTTGAAGATCCACTATGTTGGCATTTTATTCTCTAGTTGAGGAGTGCCTTTGAACTATGACCTCTGAACTCTTGCACTGAATCATTGAACTTGATAACTTTGAGCCAGGACTTGAATGATGAGATTCTAAACTTTTTGAACTGTCGAACTACTTTGAACTACTTCGAACTAAAGTTTGAAGTGGTTCAAAGAGGTTCAAGCTCTGAACTGAAAGTTTTAGAACTGCGACCACCCTGGGTACTAACAGGGGCTCTAACTATGGGACTGATTTTGATGCAAAATCAGAGAACTCCAAAAATCTCTAGGAAAAGAATAGTGCCTTATCCAATAGGCAAATAGAGTCAACAATAGAAGAAGACTGGGAGTTGATTGCAGAGAGGGCGGAGGGGAACAGGGCAACACCAACAAACTAAAACCAACAACAAACCAAAACCACTAGCAAGCATGAGGCTTGCACATTATTCAACTACACTATGCACAACAAAAACTTATTTACAATATTTACAAAGGTAGGAGGGAAACCTACCCTGAGAATCTGAAGAAAGAAAAGAGATCACGTGAAACCATTTACCGGTTGGGAGAAGTAAGAAACTTTTCGAAACAACTTATCATACTTTAAGGGAACAGCTCCAAATCGGTGCTTGCTAAAAACCTCCTCAATACCAAGCTTCAAGTTGAATACATTAATAATGTTCACCAAGAATTTCTTCCCAAACAACCAAATCATGTCATACACTCATATTCTTTCTCGGTCTTTTTGCACATCTTCTGTTAAATGGTCCTCAATTTCAAATTGAAAGTGATGATGTCTAGAAATATCATCGAGGAAGGTTACATTCTCTTTGAAATAATTGTTCTCAAGATCGTCATCTTTTACACAACCCCCAATATAATGACATGCTTTAGCAAAGCAAGATGTTTTATTAAGCACAAAATCTGCTTTTACAGGAATACTTACTTCACTTTGTGAAAGAAATACCTCACCATTGCACCCACCAAGCATCCCATCAACCTTTTCATTTATCAAGTCATCTTGGTGTTCAAAACCACTTCCACATTTTAGAATTTTCACAGCGAGGACATCTTTTTTGATAGCTAATCTTTCCTATGACTGTGACATCTCATATTCATGGTTATTTTTCTGTTTCATCCCAACATTCACATTGTAAAAGGAACTTTCAAAATGAGATAAATCTTTATCATTAGCATCTGTCGTCTTACTATCAACACAAGTTCCAAAAGAAGAATATGGTATGACTTCATTATCACATATGATAGATTCCTTAATTTTCTGATTACAAACTTCAGAATGCAAAGAATAATTTTTATCATTAGGACCATTTGAATCTAGATGACATTCTGTACCTATGAATTTAAGAGGTCTAGCCTCCAGGCTAGAGAAAGATTGTGATAAGACCTTATCATCTGAATTTACAAGTTCTTTAGCATTGTTTTTCTCCTCCTCATCATTTTCAATATATGGGCAGCAAAATCCTATCATCTTTAAAGCATCACCTTCAGCCAATAAGGATTTTTTGAAATCTTCATTGGTAAAAACTGTTAGATTCTGAAAATGAGAAACATTGGGAATAGGATTGACTTCTTTTAGAATGTGCTTCTTTTTTGTAGCCTTTTCATCAAGACACTGTCGCTGTCCACAATGGTATTCTTTTGTTGGGGGAGTCCTTATAGATTTCATACCACTAAGAATTAAAGCATAATCTAATCTGGTTGCTTCTTTCTGCACATTTACCAAACTTTGCATTCCAAAGCGTTGTAACCAAAACTTGACTTCAACATCCATAGCATCAATAAAGAAGCATACCTAATTTCTTTCATTTGGTTGGTTGGCTAGAGGAATTTTACCAACAGTCTGATTCAACCTATCAATGAACTCCCTTACTTATTCATCATCTTTCATCTGAATTTGAAGAAGGTTCACCAATAATTGATGGGAATTAATTGTGGGCTAAAATCTTTCCAGAAATCTCTGCTTAAGATCATCCCAAGTTGTAATACATCCATCTTGCAAGTGCTGAAACCATTCCGCTACTTTTCCCATGAGGCTTTGAACAAATAACCTAACAAACACATCTTCTTCCTGTACACCAAGAATCCCACATGCAACAGTAACCGCTTTGATGTGATTAGCCGAATCTTGTGTCCTGTCTCCATGAAACTTGGGAAGGAATTCCCATGACCTTTTAGGTAAGGCTGAATAACGAGCCAGGGAAAAGGGTCTTTTCTGAGCACCCCATGGTTTCATTGCAACCACTTCCATAACACACGCTGAAACCCCACAACCAAAGATTCAACAGTTTCAAAATGTAGAGTCGCCAATCTCTTGCACACAGAGATAATCAAAAAATTGAGGAAATAAAGGTTAGGAAATGATCTTCGTCTCTTTTCCCCAGCAGAGTCGCCAAAAATTTGTTAGTGAACATATTTTCCTTCAAGAGAATATGTGGAAATTTGACCCTGAATGCCCAAGTGAAAGGACAAACCAGCACCAACAGTTGGATAGGTTATCATGGATTGATAACCTTCCTCTGAATTTTTATCAGGTATAGCTCCCCGTGCAAAATTTATAGTGAATTAAATGTGAGTGCTTTTACTAGAAAGCATGAAAGGATATCTAACATCTAAATGTAAACACAGAGTAGATGTGAAACCTAAGAACCAAAAAAAGAAAGGAGACAGAATAAAATAGATTACACAAAGTTAACCTATTGTAAGCTACATTTCAAAGGATAAAAGTTAAAGAACAATTTCCATTCTCCTGAGGAAAAATGAATCAAAGCTTCCAGAAGATCCTGATATCAAATGCATGTAGAAAACAACAAATCTGATGCACATAAAGAAAACTAAAAGTTACAGCAACATAACCATCAGTGGAAAGAAGAACTACATGGACTCAAAGTTCCAATTTGTAGATATCTTTCAGACCTCCCTTCTTTAAGATGTAAAATACTACAAAGATCCTATTACACATGCATCAAAAAATGAAAACCATCTCCCCTACATTACATTTCAAAATCAAAATCCTCTTTAATCACTAACACAAAGTCTAGCAAATAAAACTCTATTATGCTACAGCTTCAAAGTCTGTATTCATTCCCTAGAACTGAAAAATCTCCCTCTGCTGATAGCACACAGTCTGTAGCTGCTAGAAGAAATAGTGGAATCTTCCTAACACTGTATTCATAGCCTCTGTCCCGCTATAGCCCAAAGTCTCCCAGCCAGAATTCAAAAAACTGGAACACCACTTTTTTACCTTTGCTGGAACCTATTTATCTCTTCTCTGTCAGTTTTGCTTCCCCCTCCCCCCCCACAAATGAAGAATGCCAATCAGTGATAGTTGCTCCAATGTCAAAGTTGATCCATGAGTGTTGAATAATGTTCCTCCCCTTTGGAAGAAACAATGACAGAGGTACATGTGAGATGCTTTTGCTAAATGTAGAAGGAATCCCAATGATGAATGGTGTCTTTGAAACCTACGCAATTGTCCCTATGTTGATGTTGATGGTTGCCCCTTCCAACACCACTGAAAAAAATGAGTGAAGATCTAGCAAGGTTGGATGTAGAACCTATCCTAAAGAACTAATTATCTCCTTGAATGATAAAGAGACCTTGTGCAACTACTATATACATAAGGATCCACAATCATAACAACTTGTGAAGACTGATCATGTAGAGAATGGACAAGAGGGTCAAAGTGAGCCCTCGTAACAACTGAAAAAGGATCTTCTTCATCAAAGAGAAGATGTATATCATCAATCATGTCTCCCAAATCTACTATGTGCTACTCCACAAACAAACTTGAAATGTATGTCAAGAAGTCATCCATTGATGTTGGAACTGGAAGACTAGGTGTGCCTAACTGTGTTGAAATGCATGGATTGATCACTGTGGCAATGTATGTATGTAGAATATGCTGATATTGTGTCCTCTTCCTATATCTATTAATAGGATCCCACATATCTAAATTGGTTGAATCACTATTGTTGGTGTCACAATTAGTTTCCACAATGTATAAAGTATTCTCCTCAACAAAGAGAAGATGAATGTCATCGATGATGTCTCCCACATCTTCAATGTGAGACTCCATGAACAACCCTAAAATGTCTAGAAGCAAGTCATCCCATGAAATTAAAATAGGAAGACATGGTTTTTCCTGTTGCACTAAATCAGGAGCATCTGTGGCAGGAACTGGATCAGTAGAAGCAATAGGAGTATCCAGATGTGTGATCTCATCTGGAGTTCTAGATACCATAACTAGCGTGACTAGTGGTAGAATGTCTTCTGTAAATGGAGGGATTCGTGGATCTCCATATGCTTCCCAAAGAGCCATCCAAAAGTCCTGAGGAAAACTTCCCATACTAAGAGGAGAAAAAGATTCCTTACTCATACTATTATACTAAAAGTGAAGAAGTTTAGAAAGATGTTTCCAATTAAGATTAGGTGGCAATATCTTCGAGTAGAGATAAGGAAACACTTCTTGATGTTCTCTTGGATGATCAAGCATCAAAGCACTCCATTTGTGATAGTTCTTCATTGTCAACTTTGGTCTTAAACCAAACTGACATATGTGACAAGACTCCATAAGACCAATAAATGTATGCACCTCCCAAAATGCAAGAGAGAATCAAGGAAATCCACCCTAATGTATGATTTGACACTTTATAGCCACCTGCCAATTTAGGGCCTATTTCTAAAAGTACTATTTTGTGCATAGAAGCCTATAATCTAATTACAGATCTGGAAAGTAGACAAAAAATTATGCACTTTCAAAAAAAATGGAACTTAATTATGTGTCTAGATGAGCCCATACTAAGCATTTGAAGTGGAAAAAGTTAGGATTTGTGATTTGCAAATAAATTTAGGAAGAGAGATCTCAAACAACCTGCACCAATGTGTAGATCATTAAATTCTACCCAAAAGCAAAAAAAATTGCTCGAAAAAAGGAGTCTGTATGAGGGAGATATCGTTGTTTGAAAATCATTGTTGTAATTATTTTTCCTAAATCATCGTCGTCACACCTCCAAAAATAAAATGACTCTAGATTTCACCTCAAATGTCCAATTTTGATGAAACAAAAGCCAATTTGGGGGGTTTTTAAACCTTCTAAATATGATGCCAATATCTGATTTGCATCAGCAAGGTCCAATGTTTAGCTCCAAAAAATCTCTCCTACTGGGCTAATGGCCAAAATTTTTCTAGAAAATAATGCAGATCTAAAAAAAATAGTAGAGATACAAATGATAGCATATGTAGATCTAAAAATTAAATTCAAAGATCTGAAATGATCATACCAATTCTACAAATCAGGCTTTTGGGTGCTGGTTTGCAAAAAAAATGTTTGCCTCAATTTTGACTATAGCATAGGGTAGGAAAAATTATAGTAAAAAATCACTAAATCAATGCTCTGGATGTAATGGTGAGGTCCACTTTGACTCTAGATGCTCCCAAAGACTATGATACTCTAGATCAGAGTCGAGGTCCTCCAAGAGGTGAAGCAAGAAAATGGTCTCCAATGGCTATGTGAAGATAAATTCCCTCTACTCTGATACCATGTAAGAATTTTCCCTAGGAAAAAATACCCAAGATCAAGGAACTCAAGCACAAGCACAAAATAGACCAAAATAATATGATCAGAATAACAATATGAGAATGAATATCTTTGTCATGTTATGTATAGGTACACACTAGGAGTGTCTGTATATAAAGGCCTCTAAGATGCATCTAGAATGTCTCTATAAAGAGCTAAGAGATAAGTATGACAACTAAGCACACGTCCACCAAAAGTGGATTATCCTCCATTATGCATGAAAGGATAAGTATGACAAGGTGTATCTTCCACATGATAGGATACCTAAAGGTGTATCTTCCACATGGAAGATCTTAAAGTTATTACTGCCTATTATATGATAGGATGCATTGTTACCAACTCTAAGAATACCTCCATCATGATTCTTAAACTTAACAAACTTATTCATATCACTAGTTATGTGATGTGAACAATCACTATCAATTATCCAATCAGATTTCTTTTCCACTGGAAAAATTAGAGCTCTTTCTTCTCTAATTTCTCTTCCAAGATCATCTTCCTTGATAGAGACAATTCTCAATTCATCATCAATTTTACTCTGACCTTTCTCATCAGATTCTTCATCTTCATTTGCATACAAATAATTTATATCTTTATCTCTTCTAGGCTTAAACTTTCCCTTATAATTTTTTCTCTCTTTCAGGACATGTAGATGCATAATGACTAAATTCATCACAATTCCAACATTTAAAGATTAGATTTATTGATAGTGGAACTAAGGAACTAAGGAAAAGATGGTAGATTATAATTTAGATGAATAAGAAGATAATTATGAATTTTTTAGACAAAATGTTGAAGTTATATTTGAGACTAACAATGATTTTCAGAATGATGTGCTAAATGTTGAGCAAAGAGGAGAGCATAGATATGAACCTAGAGATGAGATAAGAGTTTAGATGTCAACTCCTATCCCTAATAGGAATTTGACAAACAATCAGCCTCTTGCAAAGATAATTGAAGCAAAGACAAAGGTGTGATGACAAGAAATGATGGCAATATGGCCAATCAGTCAAATAAAATAAGATATGTGGTTGTCATTTATGGATACATATGTTTTGCAGTATAATTATGTTTGTTTGTGAAGGAAAATTGTCAAAGTATTGGACAATGTTACAACAGCATGATCAGATTTATTGATAGTGGAATATTCCCTTGGAATATTATCTTGCACAGTTAACTATAGATGCATGACATCATTCTAATGATACATACCACTCTGGATGTCCATAAAAGAATCCAAGTTCAAGTTATGAAGGAAATATTGATGTAGTTACCACATAGTGCAAAATAGAGCATGTTAGCAAATTGAGTTGTACGACTTAAAGAATTGTTTTGATTATTAAGATTTGATGAGAAACTCTAAGGATGATATGTGTGTTAGAATTTCTTAGAATAACCAAGAGGGAGGGTGAATCAGTTATTCAAGGTTCAGATGTACAAATAAAACTTTTTCACTTAGCTTAGTGAACCCATTAAACCAAAACTTGCAGGTTACTGTTAAATCAACTTGCAACAATAAAAATATGAAACATAAAGATTCATCAACACACTTGACACAATGATTTAACTTGGAAACCCAATTTGGGAAAAACCACCAATAACATGCTACTCCTTTTCACTCATCTGAAGTGATGCCCTATAAAAGGCCAACCTTGTTAAAGGTTACAACACACACTGTTAAATATGACCTGATTAAGGGATTTCAATCACCCTGTCAAAAGTAAGCCTTGTTAGAGGACTCTAGGCCATTGACTTGGAATGCCACCTAGTTTAATGATTTGCAAATGAATGTTAAGTCAACCTTAGTCCAAAGGATTTTACCCTAAACTAATACAATTGTTTGAGACTAAGAGTAGAGCTTTGATCTGACACAACTTAGAACTTTCTCTCGCAGATTTTAGATCACTATTTAGTCCTCAATTTTTCTTGGCTTTCATACTTTTTCATTTATGATAGCTTGTTCACCCTTCAAGAATATATCTCCTTAATCCTTCTTTCTTAGTACACAATTGCAATTGCCTTTTGGTCACTTGACAAAGCAGAGTCCTTGACTTCCTATCTTCCTTATTTTCTCTATTCTTTCCTTGTCTTTCTAACCTTCTCTTCTCTCTTGCTTCATGACCAGATATTCTGATAAATAGGAAATTAAGATATTTTGTCATTTTCCATTGTCCATTTTAGGGTTTGGACAAATTAGATAAAATACAATGTATCTACCTCATATTCCATCTTTATTCTAGAAACTTCTCCTAGAATCTATTTGAATTTGCCTAGAAATTGTTACCTAAAATTATGTGCCACCAACTCATTAACCTTATCTTCTACCTGGTTTACAGACTTTAAGAAAACAAACTTGTCAGCTCAGATTTGGCAAATATTTGACTTTTTTAATAATGTAGCAGCTTGGCATTATCAATCTTCTAATGCTTGGCACTTATTGCATTGCTCGGCATCAACCGTGAGTTTACTCAGTATCAACTAAGGTTTACTAATGCTTGGCACTTACTGCATTGATTGGCATTAACTAGAATTTTCTTTTACTCGACTCTAACTAATTTTCGGCTTGGCTTGCACTAACTTTTCTAGGCACCTACTATCAATTCAATTGAGCTTTGTAGAAGTTTCTATGTGTAGCCAACCTTTGTAACCTTAAGTAGATTATCAATACATCATTTCATCATTGTCTTAACTGATCTTTGTACTTCATTTACACAACGATAACTCAACCTTTCCTCTAGATGTTATTATTACATCTTATTTATCAAATCCTCTTCATCAATCAACTAAGTGATAGTACTTGAATCTTATAATAAATTGTCTTTCTAGCAAAATAGTAGGTTTGACATCAATTACAAAACAATGATTGAAACACATTTTCTACTTCAACAATCTCCCTCTTTCAATAATCTCTTTTAGCAATGATCATTTCAATGAAATCTCAATAATCTCCCTCTTTCACATTGATGTTAAACCAAACTCATCAACCTAGTCACTAGATTGGTAAAACACTTTGTTTGACCAAACTGACTAAGTTAGAATAGTAAGAAAATACCAAAAAGAAAACTTGTATCAAATTTTTTCCCTCTATCAGCAACTTCCATTAGGTTACAAAATTCTTTCTTATGACTCGCTTTGAGTTTCTTCTTGTAACTCCCTCTTACTAGGTAGATTAAGAGTCTTACTAGGTAGATTAAGAGTTCTCCAGCAATTAACTCCCTCTAAGATAGCAATCTCTTGAATTAAATCCCTCTTGATATACTTTCTCTATCTAGTCAACAAAATAGCTCTTTCTACCTTGACGATGATTAGTTTAATGCTCTTTCTCCCTCTTTGAGAACAATGCCAAAGATATGCCATCTTTTCATCTCAACATGGAGATATAGAATTTTGCAGTATCTCCAATTTCTCTTTCTATCACCTTGCTTGTGACTATTTTAAAGTTTCAGCATTTTGATTACTTAAGGCGATACCTAAAGTAAGATCCTCTGAATCAATTTGTGGCATTTGAAAATCAACTTTTTTGATGCAGGGTAGTCCTCATGTCACTTAGATAGCCTTTTATAGGGGTATTGCCCCTAGATTACCTCTTAGATATTCATGTGCATCCTTAGGTAATGGTTTTTTGAAGATATCAACAATTTGTTCCTTTCAGTTGACATACTTCATCTTCACTTCTTTGTCTTGAACTAGCTCTCTCAAGTAATTATACTTGATTGCAATATGCTTTGTCTTAGTGTGCATCACTAGATTCTTTGATATATTGATAGCACTAGTGTTATCACAATAAAGTATCATTGGCTCTCTATAATTTCTTCCCTCATTCATTTGAGTAGTTGTTTGATCCATACAATGTCTGTGCAGTTTGTAGCAGCAACAACATATTTAGCTTTAGCAGTAGACTATGAGGTACAACTTTGTTTCTTACTAGTCCATGTAACTAGTCTCTTGCCTAAGAAAAGTGCTCCTCCACTAGTGCTCTTTCTGTCATCTATATTGCCAGCCTAGTCAGCATCAATGTAGGCTCTCAAGTCAAATTTCTCATTCTTCTTGTAGTATAGACCACACTCTTCTATTCCTTTCAAGTATCTCCTTATTCTTTTCACAACCATTAAATGATTCTCCCTAGGATTTGCAGAGAATCTTGCAACTATCCCTAGAGATAATGCAATATCAAGTCTACTGTGTACAACATATTGCACCTTGCCAATCATAAACCTATACAATGTTTGATTCACTTTAATAGAACTATCATTCTTTGATAGTTTGTGTCCTATTATCATAGGTGTACTTGCTTGTTTTGAATCTTCCAGTCCAAAGGTTTTCAATATTTCCTTGATTTACTTTGACCGAGTGATAAATATACCATACTTTAGCTAATATACTTGCAATTCCACAAAGAATTTTACCTCTCCAAACATTGACATTTCAAATTCATGTTTCTTCTAATTAGAAAAATCCTTACATAAAGCATCTTGTCCTCCAAATATTATATCATCAACAAAGATTTCAAATAACAGAATACCTTAGCCTTTTTCTATCTTCATGTGCATATTGTTGTTATCATCAGTTCTTTCAAATCCAATCTTCACAAGATAATTATGAAGTCTTTCATACCATGCTCTTGGTGCTTGTTTCAAACCATAAAGAAATTTGTGCAGTTTACATACCATATTCTTGTTGTTATCATCAAAAAATCCTTCTAGTTGTTCTATGTAAACTTCTTCTTCTAGTATGCCATTGAAAAAATGCAGACTTACCATCCATCTAATAGAGCTTAAATCCTTTGCATGCAGCATAAGAAAGTAGAGTTCTTACTCCTAGTCTTACAAAAAGGGCAAAGGTCTCTCCATAATCAATTCCTTCCTCTTGTGCATATCCTTTACAAACTAGTCTTTCTTTGTTCCTTGTGATTTTTCCATTTTCATCTAACATATTTCTAAATACCCACTTGGTGTTAATCATATTTTTTTCTTCTAGTCTTGGAACTAGACTCCAAGTTTTTTTTTCTCTATCTACTCAATTTCTTCTTCCATGGATTTGCACTAGCCATCATCTTCTAATGTATCTTTTACTATCTTGGGTTCTTTCATGCTCAGCAAACATGATTCACTTCTCAGTATATTTCTTGTCATTGGTCTAGCATCTTTGTTTCCAATGATTTGATTAGTAGGATGATGTCTTCTAACATATTTGGACAATCTTGGCTCAGCCTTTTTTTCTTCATTTTGTCTTTCAACTTCAGAGTCACTATGTATAATTTTGTTAGGTATCTTAGCATCTCTTTCATGTATAGCAAACTCAGAATCAGAATATGCAGTTCCTTCGTTCTATAACTTCACACCTGAATACAACTTGGTTCCTAAATTCAATTTGGAATTAACAAGTTGTGATTCAGTAATTACTAAAACTTGTTGTTGGTTTCCATCTAGATTTATAGTTTCTTCTTCAGCGGGCATTCCTTCATAGAAGCATACAAATGATTTTTATTCTTCTAGCTTTTTGATGGGTTCAGCATCATGAACTTCTATGTATTCATCAAAATTCACAATTTCACTTTCCACAATTTTGTTAGTGTTAGTATTCAAACACTTGTATGCTTTACTACCTATGGAGTAGCCAAGGAATATACCTTCTTCACTATTTACATCAAGCTTACCATTTCTAACACATTTAACAATGTAACATTTGCTCCCAAACACCTTAAAGTATTTTACATTGGGTGATTATCCATACCATAATTCAAAAGGTGTTGAATGAGTATCTTTCTTGATTTGCACTTGCTTCAAGGTATAGACAGTTGTGCTTGTAGCTTCTCTCCAGTATTTTAGAGCAACGTTCTTCTCCATCATAAGTGTCCTAGCACAGTCCATTATTGACTTGTTTCTTCTTTCAGCAATTCCATTTTGTGGAGGGGTTCTAGGTGTAGATGTCTGTCTTTTGATTCCTCTATCATTACAAAATATTTCAAACTCATTTTATGTGAATTCTCCTCCTCTGTCTGATCTCAAACATTTCAAACTTCTACCTATTTCTTTCTCAACTCTTGCAAAGAACCATTTAAACATTTGAAAAGCATTAGATTTTTTCTTTAGAAACATGGTTGTCATCATTCTAGAATAATCATCTACAAATAACATTATGTACTTGTCTCCCTTGTAGCTTTGCACTTCTATTGGTCCACACAAGTCAGTATGAACAATATCTAGTATCTCTTTAGAGGTATAAATTTTTCTCTTGAAGCTTGACTTTGTCATTTTGCCTAGCTGACACTGTTTGCATATCACATTATCGAGCTTTTTCAGCTTGGGAAATCCTCTAACTTTCTTCATGTTACTGATACTAATCAAGTTATCAAAGTTAACATGACATAAACTTTTATACCATAGCCACACATCATTAAATTTTACAATAAGACAAGTAGCATCCTCTATATCAAGGTAAATAGATTACTTCTAGTTTGATCCCCTTTACAAATCAATTTCCCATTTGTGTCATATATCTTAGCAATCTTGTTTCCAAATTGGACTTTGCATCCCAAATTGTTTAATTGTGACACACTCAACAAATTATAATTCAGTCCTTCCACTTAGTAAGCATTGTCACATGAGATCTTTTCTATAAGTTTGATGGAACCTTTTCCTTTTATTAAACATGGAGCATTATTACCAAATCTAACACTATTTCCATCATAATAGTTTAAGGTAATGAACTTACTTTTATCTCCTATCATGTGATGTGAATCCATGTATCATTTTTCTTTACACAAGTCACAAGTGCAGTTGCCTCATCTTCATCAAATTCATCCTTCATTGCAACATAAACCACTTCATCATCATCTTCATTAGTAATCTTCTTTAGCAATGTAGCACTTATTTCCTTTATCTTTGTAATCCTTGTTATCTTCATTTCTTCTACCTTTGTCACTTCCTCTATAGTTTTTCTTTTTTGGATATCTAGCAGCAATATGACCAATCTCATTGCAATTAAAACAAATGATGGGTAATTTACCTTTGAACTTGTCTTTTCCTCTGTGGAATCTTCTTGCCAGTAGTGCTTCCAATTGTTCAACATCTTCTTCATCAATATCACTGTCACTAGTCACATGATTTATCTTTCTTTTCTTTTGCTACTTCTTCTCATCATAATCTTTCAATAGCAACTTAGCCTTGAAAGTAGATTCAAGACTCTCTAGTTTGTAATTGTAAAAGTTGGATAGCTCAAAAGTAGTGAGTCTACCTACTAGACCTTCAAGAGTTAGATTATTTCTTGGAATACATCTCAATTCTTGGATTGTAGAAACTCTAATAGCATAAGCAGGTAGTAGTGTTCTTAAGACTTTCCTTAAAATAGTATCATCTTCTATATGACCATTAGCTCCTCTTATTGCACTAACTTCTTTTTATTCTAGCAACATATTGAGCAATGTTCTCAACTTCTTCCATTCTCATGTCATCAAATTTACCTCTAAGGCTCTCAGATTTGGCTCTTTGAACATTTTTGTCTCCTCCATAGATGGTGTGTAAGGCATCCCATTTTTTCTTTGCAGTGTCACATCCTTTGATGTCATCAAATTTTGCATAGCTTAGGGTAGAGGAAATCTCCAACATTTCCTAATTGTGTTCTTTCTTCTTCTTATCTTCAGCAGTAGGAACTCTAGTAGGATCAACATGTTTCACTAAGATGGTAGATTGTGTAAGATCTCCTATTCCTCCAAGATGCAGTTTTATTAGACTTTTCCATGTAGGGAAGTTGTTTTTATTAAGCTTGGGTACTTTTCTTTTGGACATCTTGATCTTTGTGCTTCTAGTACCTTCAAACTAGTCCTTTTTAGTAGATGGCTCTGATACCAATTGTTAGAATTCTTTAGAATAACTAAGAGGGAGGGTGAATTAGTTATTCAAAGTCCATATGTACAAATAATTTTTTTTCACTTAGCTTAGTGAACCCATTAAACTAAAACTTGCAGGTTACTATTAAATCAATTTGTAACAATAAATACATGAAACATAAAGATTCATCAACACACTTGACACAATGATTTAACATGGAAACCCAATTTGGGAAAAAAAACACCAGTAACATGCTACTCCTTTTCACTCTTCTAAAGTGATGCCCTATGAAAGGAAAAACTTGTTAAAGGTTACAATACACACTGTTTAATGTGACCCGATTAAGGGATTTCAATCACCCTGTTAAAGTGAGCCTTGTTAGAGGACTTTAGACTATTCAGTTGGGTTGCCACCCAATTAAACAATTTTTAAATGACTATTAAGTCAAACTTAGTCCAAAAGATTTTACCCTAAACTTATACAATTGTTAGAGAGTAACAGTAGAGCTTTGATCTGACACAACTTACAACTTTCTCTTATAGATTTCAAATCATTATTCAATCCTCAATTTTGATTGGCTTTCATACTTTTCAGTTATAATAGTTTGTTCACCCTTCAAGAATATATCTCCTTAAGCCTTCTTTCTTAGTATGCCAATGCAGTCACCTTTTTGGTCTCTTGATGAAGCAAAGTCCTTGACTTCCTGTCTTCCTTCTTTTCTTTGTCCTTTCCTTGTCTATCTGACCTTCTCTCCTCTCTTGCTTTATGACTAGATATTCCTATAAATAAGAAATTAAGATATTTTTCCATTTTCCATCATCTATTTTAGGGTTTGGAAAAATTAGATAAGATACAATGTATCTACCTCATATTCCATCTTTATTCTAGAAACTTCTCCTAGAATCCATTTGAATTTGCCTAGAAATAGTTTACCTCAAATTTTGTGGCACTAGCTCATCAACCTTATCTTCCACCTGGTTCATGGATTTCTAGAAAACAAACTTGTCAGCTCAAATTTGGGAAATCTTTGACTTAACTAATAATGCAGCAACTCGGCATTATCAATCTTTGGATGCTTGGAACATACTATGGTGCTTGGCATTAACTATGAGTTTACTTGGCATCAACTAAGGTTTACTAACATTCTACACTTCCTGCATTACACGACATCAATTATTTTACTCGACACACAATAGAATTTTCTTTTACTTAGCCCCAACTAATTTTTTTCTCAGCTTGCACTAAATTTTCTCAGAACCTACTATCAATTTGGTCAAGCTTTGTAGATAGTATTTGTGTAACTTGATCTTTTAAAGTTTCTGTGTGTAGCCAGCCTTTGTAATCTTAAGTAGATTAGTAATACATCATTTCATCATTGTCTTAACTGATCTTTGAACTTCATGTACACAACAATAACTCAACATTTCCTCTAGGTGTTATTGTTACATCTTATTGATCAAATCATTTTCATCAATCAACTAAGTGATAGTACTTGAATCTTATAAGCAATTATCTTTCTAGCGAAAAAATAGGTTTGACATCAGTGACAAAGCAATGATTGAAACACATTTCCTGCTTCAACAATCTCTCTCTTTCAATATTTTGTTTCAGAAATAATCTTTTCAATTAGATCTTAGCAATGTGAGCCAACTAAGGAAGAACTTATTAATATGACTAATATAAGTAAAGAACTTCAAATACAAATTTAGTGTGCAATGCGAAGTTATGATGTGTGATGCAAAGTAATGTTATGTGCTATGATAATGTGAGATATGATGCAAATTGATATATGTGCAGTTAGTTCTTGTATGAAGAACTGACAATCAGAGGAATTGCAAAGTACATCAAGTGATCCACTTTTGTATGTATATCTATTCTCTTGAAGAACTCAATTGTATAGTTACATGTTAGGGTAGTGGGATCTTCTTGCACACATTTGTATGTGATCCACCAAATCCTAACAGGGTTGAAGCAACTATGAATAGGGCTGAGGCTTCTAACAAGGCCTAATCTCCTAATAGGGACTTGAGACACTATTCATTCTTCATAGACTCCTGAAAAGGTCAATATCCTTAACTGGTTCCTTTATATAGTGAATCATCTTCTGGGTTTCATCCCCACTAGGGTTTTCCCTTAGCCAAGAATTCCCTAGTTAACAAAATACGGTGTTATGAGCTCTCTTTATGTATGGTTGTTTATACTATTGAACATTGTCAGTTTACTTTTTTATGCAAGTGGAAAGTAACTAATGATATCCAATTGTAGGCAAAAAGAGTGAAAATATTGATTCACCCCCATGCCTCTCGGCCCCACCCCCCACCCAAGTATTATCTATTTCTAGCAATTGCTATCAAAGCATAATTATTCAGAAGAGGCTTAATAGCTTGAATAAGATCCATATGGATATGGAATAGTTGAAGAAGAATCTTGAAGAATCTCTTGAACAAATTAATCTCCTTACTGATGAAAGAGATGGCCTAAAAGATAGATATAAAGATGCAAAAAGCTTATATTAGTGAACTAAAGGACAAGATAGATGACCTGAAGCAAAAAGGACCTAGTGATTAAACTAGTAATGATGATATTGAAGATCTAAATAAAGAAAATGAGATCTTAAAACATGAGTTAAAAATAGTTGAACTCAAGCTAAGTCTTAAGTAAAATGGAGGAATGAATGAATTTGAAATAAAAGTTAAAAATGCAGATCTAAGATCCCAGTTAAGCAAAGTAACATCTAAATTAGAATCCATCAAATTGAAGCATGCAAAGTTAGAGAAATACAACACTATTGTAAAAGGTGAACTGGTGCAAACCAAACAACAACTTGAGAAATTATATAATAGCAGTGAGAAGATATGTTGAGAAGATTGAAGAACAAATATTTGTGTAAAGACCTAGTTATGATGAGAATGGACTTGGATTCTTCCTTGGAATTTTTGCCAAGAAATCTATTGAGAGAAAAGAACCTGATACTCCTAAAATCAAAAAGGATCTATAAATAAGAAAAATAGATGATACATCTAAGGAAAAAGAGAATGTTACTTACTCTGAGAAATCTATAGAATCTGATCAAGATGAGGACAATAGAAGAAAGGAAACTCATGAACCTAAACATACTGGAGACAATTGCAAAGGTAAGTCTTTTAAACCTATTTCAAATTTTTATTGTCATAATTATCATGGATATGGACATCATGCAATAGATTGTAAGAAACCTAAATTTGATAATGATAATGCAAATAGTAAAATGTTTAGGAACACTAACCGTGCAGGCAACAGAAGAATTAAGATCTCACAGCAATGAAAGTGGATAAAGAAGACAAATTGTTTGTTACAGATGCAACAATCTTGGACACATCACAAGGAATTATAGAGTACTTGACAACCAGAATAATGAACAAAGAAGGAATGTACCTATATGTCAGTTATGTAATAACTTTGGACACAACAAAGTTCTGTAGAATGGATAGAAAAAACCTTAACAAGAATCAGAACTACATAAGGAATAATAGAACAAATGATGATAGTAAGAATGAAGAAATGAAGGACCTAATAGAATAATTTAAGAAAAAATTTGTAAAGGCAAAAGAAATTGGATGTTTTCATACAATTCAGGAAGAAGCACATCCTAGTGTATCTGATAAGACAGTAAAGTCATTTATTGTCTATGACCCATCCTACCTATATTATCAGTAAAATAGTGTAGACCAATTAATAAAAACTGATGTTAGAGATAATATCACAAGTTGTGCAGCTAGTAGTATACACTAGGCACTGAGAAAAGTCTACAGTGAAGTGGGCATTTCTTGATATGATCATTATGAAGATATACAAAAAATGACCTCTCTGTAATATAGAGATAGTATTTTAAACTGGTGGTAGATACACATTTAATGTGAAGTACAAATTGCAAAATATTTAAAGGACACAAATTGACTTATGAACATCATTTGTTTATGTGAAATCTTGAGTGCAAGATTGAAGAGAGATTTGAAGTACTGAAGAAGTTTTCAGATACGCATGATTGATGAAAACCCTAAAACATGAAATTCAAGATTTTTTTGAATTTGTTGAGCATAATTTTAGTAATGGAAAGATAAGAAGTGTTTAATATCAGTGATAGACCTAGATATAACTTCAAGAAATGCCCATTTGTTTCCTTAGTTGATGACCCCATTGGAGCATTTTTGCAAGTACCAAAAAATGTTCTTCATGTCAAGGACATAAGAAGTTATATTCACTATAAAATAGAAAGCATAGAAGATACTGAGATTCATAATAAATTGGAGAGAATGTGCAACAATGATTTGTCATTGAAACCAAAATATGCATACCTAGAACAACTTAACCTAGTTAAGCACATGTTCTACATGGACTTTGATAACCATGAATGGAGAAGAATCATTCTGAGTAGAGTTCATGATGACCTTCTATGGTTGGGGATTCGATTATATGCATTGATAATGACCTAATTCATAAGGTCACAAGTTTGAGCAATGAAGGATGCAATCTTGTGAACATAAAGAATGTGTGTAGATTAGTTGAAACAAATATCAATACAGGTTTTGATGTCAAAAACATGAAGATTAACACCATTCAAGATGATCGAGTAAGACTCCTAAGAAAACTTTTCTGTTATAAATTCAACCATGGGTCTAGGATAGATTTAGTCCCAGCTATTTTTCTTCATGCAGCTTATGTTATGGAAATAAAGGGTAAAAAGGTCAATCTATGTGACCTTATCCAAACTAAATTGTTCGATAACATATCAAAATCAAGAATTCTAGGATTGTAATCTTTAGGTTTGAATCCCTACTAACTCATATATTCTTCTACGCAACAAAGAAGTTTCCTAGTATTTATAATTGGGATGGAAGTGAGTGCACAATGCAAACTATCACTTGTGCTTACAGATCTAAATCGAACAAGGATAATGATATTGACACAATGATGAAATCATTCCAAGCTAAAATGAAGCAATGGTATAGGATATGTCCTACGCTGATAGAAAAATATAAGGATGAACTATGTTTCATGCTAGAAATAGATTTCACATTCATGGAGGCAATAGTTCCTTGAGTGAAGTTCATTGAATCCATGGGTTATGAAATGAGTGCTCAACTAATTGAAGGTTATGTGCAGATAATTCTACACTCTAAAGTTGATTTTGGATGCCTTAGATGGGGTACATATGTTAAAAATATGTAAGAATTCAAAACAAATCTAAATGGACAAGGATGTCAAGAAGAAAGTAGACAAAGTAATTGATTCCATCTTAAAATAATCAAGGACATCTAGAAAGGAATTTGAAGAGGTAAAAGGAATAGCCTTAGAGATGAAGGCCAATGGTTAGATTGAACTATTAACCCCTACACCTATGGAAATGGCTAGACCTACTGAACAGGTCACAGTTGTACAAATGAGTGCACAAGCAATTGTGCAATAGCAACTTTTGAGGAATCCAAAGAAAATAGAGGAAGCATCAGCACCAAGGAAGTCCACAAGGCTTATGAAAAAAAAGCTCATGCAAATCCCTCTTCCTAAAAAGAGATTCAACCAAAAAACAAGTGGACCAAGTAAGCGGAGAAGAACCTTGCAAATCAGTTCCTTAGAATCTGAAGAAGAGACTGGAGATAGACCAGTAGAGCTAGCAGATTAGGAAGTAAATACTTTAGTAGGAAGGAAAGCATGGAAGCCTAAGGTAGAAAACCTTAATATGAAAATTATTAATGACAATAATTTTGTGTAGTTAAATAAGTATTATGATATGGATAGGAGACAGCAAGAAAATTTTTTAGTTAGAAACATGATTCTGAAAGATAAAAGGTTTAATAGCATAAAAGGTCAAATCCCTAAAGATTTGTATAATAGATTGAGAAATATAAAGAGTGGAATAATTGAGGAAGATAAGAAAATAAGGATAAATATGGTGAAAAAGCTATGTATAGTAAATAATGAGGAAGAGTTAAAGAAAATTTTGAAAGGAATAGCACCCTTGCTAAGGAATAAGAAGAGATCTATTCTTCTTATGGGAGGAAATTATGAAGAGATGAATGTAAAAAATCAAAAGGAAATAGTCACATACATGTCTACTATGCCTAAAGAGTCTAAGAGGAGTGTGCAGTTAGAGAAGACAAGCCCTACTGTGGCAGCAGTCAGTCCACCTCATAGTTCTGAGTAACCAGCTGAAACTTCAATTCCAAGTGATTCACCACAGATTACCATTGATAGTGAATCCATGCAAGTAGATTAAAAATATATATAACAATGGATAGAACAAAAGATCCATTCAAATATTTTGACTATGTCATTGTTGGTAATATTATTGACTACAGTAGCTCTTCTGATGAAGCAGAAGAGCAGGAGGTTAAGAAAAAAAGATATATTTTTTGAAAAGAAATTTGAAACTATGTTAACTAGCACTAAGGAAACTACTACAAGTACACCCTTAGCAAAAACTACAGTGAAACACTCTACACCACCTACACAAGCAATAATGGTCACTACAATAGTAGTAGAATCGGATGAAGAAGATGAAGCACAAAACCTTATATCTTCTTTGAGTAAATTCCTTCAAAAGAAGAAATTAGTTAAGTATATTGAGAAGACTTTAAATTCAGTTTTGGAAAGGTTGGAGAAGACAGTAAGTTCTGTGGCTAATTCTTCAGATATTCAAATAGAGACAAACAAATGTGTGAAAAACCTTTGATAATGAGTTTACAATGCTTACCAATTTTGCTACAATTCAACCATAGACTAAGCATGTTGGTAAACTTCTTAATAATATGTATACAAATATAAGAAATCATATAGAAACATTAAATGTATGCATTAAGGGATAAAGGTAGAGTATGGAGGAAGGGAAACAAATATATGCTAAGTGCAACTTGGCATACCTTCACCTTCACAGTTTTGATGAGCATATCAAAGAAAAGGTAACTGAACTTCAGACACTCACAGATAACTTTTTGAAATAGAATTAGAAGTTAGAAACCTTTGAGCATACAATGCAAGCAATACATGATATCATCAGAGATATACAAACAAGAAAGGAAAAAGATCTAAAAATAATTACTCTTTTGAGAGACCATTTATCCCCATAGATTGCATTGCTAAAAAATTAGTTGGAGGAATGCTTGGTAGCTAAAACTTCATATGAAAAGTTTGTGGCTACAGACTTGAATGCAACAGAGTTAGCCGCATATGCCCTATGTGTGCTAATAAGTGTGTCAGATGCACTAAAAGAAAGTTGGAAGAAACATCTTGTGTAGATGAAGACTAAATTCAATTATTGTCTTTCTAGATTTTAATAGGATTTTCTTTTTGACACCTTTGTCATTGATGTCAAAGGAGGAAAAATAAGGAAAATTGTAATCGTAAGTTATATACTTGTACTTTGGCATATAGTAGTAAGCTTTGCTTTAAGAAAACTTTGTAATCAGAGTTATAAGGGATGCTATATTTTTCAAAACATGGATATAATGTTTTTATTATGCTATGTATGGTTGTTTACCTTGATTGGTATGACAACATTTTTGGGACATAGTCAATTTTCCCAAAATATCGCCATCAATGCCAAAGAGGGAGATTGTTGGCAATATGACCAATCAGTCAAACAAGATAAGATATGTGGTTGTCATTTATGGAAATATATTTTTTGCAATAAAATTATGTTTGTTTGTGAAGGAAAATTGTCTAAGTATTGGACAATGTTACATCAACATGATGAGATTTATTGATAGTAGAGTATTCCCTTGGAATATTCTCTTGTTTAGTTAACCATAGATGCATAATGTCATTCTAATGATGCATACTAGTGTCCATGTCCATACGAGCAACCAAGTTCAAGTTATGAAGGAAATATCAATACAGTTACTTCACAGTGTAGAACAGCGCATGTCAGTAGATTGAGTTGTATGACTCAAAGAATTATTTTGATTATTAAGTTTTGATGAGCCAACTCTAAGGATGATATGTGAGTTTACTAAGGAATAACTTATTAATATAATTGATATAAGTAAAGAACTTCAAATGCAAAGTTAGTGTGCAATGTGAAGTTATGATGTGTGATGCGAAGTAATGTTATGTGATATGATAATGTAAGATATGATGCAAATTGATATATGTGAAGTTAATCCTTGGATGAAGAACTAAAAAATAGAGGAATTGTGAAGTACAACAAGTGATCTAGTTTTGTATGTATATCTATTCTCTTGAAGAACTCAATTGTATAGCTACATGTAAGGGAAGTGGGATCTTCTTGCAAACATTTGTATATGATCCACCAACTCCTAATAGGGTTGAGGCTTCTAACAAGGTCTTACATCCTAAAAAGGACTTGAGACACTATACATTCTTCATAGACTCCTAACAGTGATAATATACTTAATTAGAGTCTTTATATAGTGAATCATCTTGTGGGTTTCATCCCCACTAGGGTTTTCCCTTGGCTAGGATTTTCCTAGTTAACAAAATATGGTGTTATGAGCTCTCTTTATGTATGGTTATTTATACTATTCGGAATTATTGGTTTACTTTCTTATGCACATGGGAAAGTAATTAATAATATCCAATTGTGGGCAAAAAGATTGAAAATACTGATTTTGCACCCCCCCCCCCCCCCCCCCCCCCCAGTATTATCTATTTCTAACAAGAAATAGAATAAATGACGAGATATGTCTAATATCTCAAGTTGAACATAAGAGAATAGATGAAGCATGTAAAGATGATCATTGGATTCAAGTAATGGAGGAAGAATTAGATTAGATTGTGAAGAATGATACGTGGGAGTTAGTTCCTCAACCTAAGACAAGAATTTGATAGGAACCAAATGGGTATTAAGAAACAAGATAAATCAGCAAGGTGAAGTTGCAAGGAACAATGCTAGACTTGTATGTGAGGGATATTCGTAGCAAGAAGACATAGACTATGAGGAGACATATGCACCTATGGTAAAAAGGGAAGCAATAAGGATGTTCTTGTCTTGTTTAACAAATAAGAAGTTCAAGGTTTATCAGATGGATGTTAAATCAACCTTCCTAAATGGAGAACTTTAAGAAGACGTATATATTGAGTAGCCTAAAGGTTTTCCTTTATCACAAGATAAAGACATGGTATGTAGACTAAAGAAATCTCTATATGATCTAAAGCAAGCACCTAGAACCTGCTATGCAAGGTTGGATAGTTATTTAGCTAAGCTTAGATTTTCTAAAGGTATGACAGATAGTAACTTGTATTTGATAGAAGTTGAAAATGGCTTTTTGATAATAGTAATATTTTTTGATGACATCATTTTTGGAGGTAACAATTTAGCAAGTGATAAGTTTGCTGAAGAGATGAAGAATGAGTTTGAAATGAGCATGATAGGAGAAAAGAATTTTTTCCTAGGATTACAGATTGTACAAAACAGTGATGGTATTTTCATTTCGCAAACTAAGTACCTAGAAAACTTGTTGAAGAGGTTTGGTTTGCAAAGTTATAAACCTTTTGGTACACCTATAATAAATGGTCACAATTTATAAAGCAAAGATGAGACAATTATAGTGGAGCATAAACAGTACAGATCCATGATTGGAGGTTTGTAGTATCTAACTCACACTAGACCAAATATAATAAATGCAATTGGGATTGTAGCTAGATCTCAAGATAATCCTAAGGAGTATCATTTTCCAGCAATAAAGAGAATATTTAGATATTTGGAAGGAACATCTGAATATGGAATTTGGTATGATAGATAAAGTGATTTTTCTCTATGTGCATATATTGATGCAGATTGGGCAAGCAGTGAGGATGAAAAAAAAAAGAACCAGTGGTGGAGTGTTTTTTCTTAGAGGAAGATTGGTTTCTTGGCTAAGCAAGAAGTAATATTGCATTTTTTAGAGTACAACTAAAGAAGAGTATGTTGCAGCAACCAATAATTGTAATCAAGTTATGTGGTTGAAGCAGATGTTAAAGAATATCAAAATCAAGTTTGAAGAACCTATTACCATTCACTATGATAACACATGCACAATATGTCTAAGAATCTTGTATTGTATTCTAAGACTAAGCATATATCTATTAAGTATCATGTGCTAAGATAGAAAGTAGTAGAAAAAGAGATCAGATTGGAGTATGCAAGTACTAAAGATCATACTGTAGATATGTTTACGAAGCTTTTTCCTACAGATACATTTTCTTGGGGTTATGCTCTTGCCTACTTCTGAGTAGATGATGTAGAGAGTGCATTAGTTCAATGGTACAGAGTACTATTATTAGCCTAGATTGAATGTTGATGCTTCCCATATGGGGGAGTATATATGATGAGAAGAGTTATTAAGGACTCTTACTATTTGGTTTTGATTAGTGTCTTTGGACACATGAGCTAGTTGAAGACTTGGAGCAACATATTAGCAATTAGTATGTTGTAAACTTGAGGCCTTTGACATTGATGTGAATGCAGGAAAGAATCTATAAAAAAACTCCTAAGTATGGGGGAGAGAATATGCATGAAGAACCATATAAATGAGGGAGAGAAATCTCTTTAGAGAGATTTAGAAATATTCATGTAAGGAAGTAGGAATGTACACTTGATGTATTGTGAATCTGTTGAAGCTTCATAATTTTACTATTTTTCTACTACCTTTTTTTTGGATATCGAGCTGCTCTTTATATTTTTCCTGGTTGATCCAGGCAATAACTACTATATGTGTATACTTTAAATACTGAAGTTAAAATCCAAAGCTAATGATGCTCAAATGTGGGGATGATGGTGCACTTCAATCCTTGAACTTTTGTCTGCGCAGCGGAAGTGAGGAACATTACTTATCATCATACTCATTTTCTTCTTTCGCACAATCTCTCTATAGCTTGTGTTAGGTGTGTGAATGGCGTCGAAGCATATTTTAAAGGAGCTCAAGGATCTTCAGAAGGATCCTACTACTTCCTGCAATGCAGGACCAGTTGCGGAGGATATGTTCCATTGGCAAGCAACAATCATGGAACCTCCAGAAAGCCCCTATGCTGGTGGTGTGTTTCTGGTTTCAATCCATTTTCCCCCTGATTATCCATTCAAGCCACCCAAGGTTGCCTTCAGGACAAAAGTTTTTCATCCAAATATTCACAGCAATGGTGTAGGGCCCATTTACCGTTGCACCAAAAGCCATGACTGTTAGTGAACATGGAACACCACATAATTAACCACCTGTGGGCAGGGGAGCGCGTCGCATCACCCAACAATCTCCCCCTCGATGCGCATACCAGGTGCTTATGCAGGTCGGGAAGGCACCGGGGAGATTTGAACCCATGACCAAGCCAAAACCAGGCTCTGATACCACTTGTAGGGCCCATTTGCCGTTGCACCAAAAGCCATGACTGTTAGTGAACATGGAACACCACATAATTAACCACCTGTGGGCAGGGGAGCGCGTCGCATCACCCAACAAACTACAGTATCTGTCTTGATATTTTGAAGGAACAATGGAGTCCTGCATTGACAATCTCAAAGGTTTTGCTTTCAATTTGCTCTTTATTGACTGATCCACATCCCCTGCAAAGATCCACGGCGCAGCAATGAGCTAAGTCGCAGAGATCACCACTGCCCTCTTCCCAAGGAGAAGCTCCGTTGCCTCATCCCTCCACCTCCGCTATGAGTTCAATTTGTGGTTCCCTATTTGCGACATCGATGGCGGTGCGAGGGCCCTTTTTTTTCGGGGACGTCTTTTCTATGCTGAAGGCGAGTCCTTGCCCTCCTCGCCGCCTTTTTCTCTGGGGCGTGTCAGAGGATGAGTTTGAACCTCTTTTCTGGGGGGTTTTTCCGTGGGAGGGTACTATGATACTGCATCGCATGGGGCTTCCTGCTCGCAATTTACGCCTGCCCGGATGAATCAAGCAGCAGCCATGCCCTCACGCCTTCGCCCTTCTTTTCCCCCCCTACTCCGCCACCACGCGGATCGTCCTCAGTATCTTCACCACCACCATTAATGGCCGCCTTGATTGTAGTAGCCCTTGCTCTCATTATCTTCAAAACTTTTTTCAACCAGCTTCAAGAAAATCGATCACGGGAAACGATTGTATACATTTCTCAGCCGGAAAAACTTGACTATTTTCGAAAACAAATATTCTACCGACATGTTTTTCAGTACAATTAGAATGGCTCTTTGCAAGCTCTGCGATCCCATCCTATTATAAAATATTGATAAGCTATAACTTGATGGGACAATGAACACTATTGTCAAGATCGAGGTAGATCGCATCATTTCGGACCCACATCTTCTGAATGACATTCTTTCAGGGATTTTGCCGCTCAGTACTTCCACTCAAATTTTTGGGCGGGTGAATTTTCTTAAAATTTATTATAGAATTTTTTAAAAAATTCTTTATGATGTTTACCCATGAAATGCAATCAGGATGGATATGTGGTCGAGAACATTGTGGAGTTTGAGAAAGAGGTAACGTTTTCTTGTCTTTTCATGCAAGATTCCTTTTCTTTTTTTAGCTCTTGACAGAGGTATCATTTACTTTTATTATTGCCTTTTGTCAACCTATTTTTGGCAGGTAATCATTCATTGTCAAGCTTTTATTCCACTTTTTTTAGAAAAGTTTTTTAACTCTTTTTAGTATATTCTTATCTGTCAAATCTGACCTCTATCATTAATTACTAAATTTTGTTTATATCTTTCTTAATGTTTTATTTCAAAAAAAAAAAATTCTTTTTGAATCACTTCCAATCTTGAAGGCATAGTATGAGAAAAATGGGGAGATCTTTTCTTGCCCCATGACTTTATGTTCTTATTACTTTGAGGTTATATTTTTGAACCAAGGTAAATATTGTGACTTTCCAAAATATTAAGTATGGAAAGGTGATTATTTTCTTTACCCAATCTATTTTCGTATATTTATTTGAGTATATATGGGGGCCCACATATATGCCCAGATAAATATATAATTTATGACTATAATGATTCAGAAATTAATATATACCTTTGCAAAATGAATTTAATACTCATGTTTACCCTCAATGGAGTTTTATACCTGATATCTATATTTAGTTGATCTTCCTTAAATCATTTTACTTAATTGGACTATGAGTAATCTTACACATTTTCCTTCATTTTGATATTTTGATGTGCCCATAGTTGCACTTTTATGCTTTTATAGTATTGTTCTATGCCCATGTTGGCACTTTATGGTTGTATACCATTGATATACACGATTTATATGATATTTTTTTTGAGTTGCATAGGGAGCCAATTTTTTCAAGGATAACTATGTAGGTCGCCTCAGTATAACTGATACATAGTGTCCTTATCTGGCCCATGGAGTATCCCTCCATCCTATATTGGTATGCACTCATTTTATATGGAGTTTCCCTCCATTTGATCCTATCTGCTCCATTTTGATAGGATAATATTTTTATGGACTTTCCCTCCTTGTTGTTCATTTTTGCTCCTCAATGAAGAGGATGCTATTATTGGAGTTTTCCCTCCAAATTCAGATGATTTGATCCAATTTGAAGGCAATATGTTGTTATATCCTCATAATCCATTCTTTTGATTATCCTAACAAAAATCATGATAATTCTACTTTGATCAGCATGTCTCTCCTTTATGTTATTTTTATATATTAATGTGATAATGATCTGCATACATTATTGCTTAGATCATGAGTCATGCATATTATGGAGGGACACCCCCATTAGCTTGCAGTGGGATGATTCATTAAGTGGACTATCTATATCCACATGATTGATGCAATGTTGATGAACGTTTCATTAGTTGGCCTTCTCTATGGTCATTTGTGCATTAGTATAATATTCTTTTCATGAGAGCATTGATCAAGCTTTTTATTCAATTTGTCCTTGTTGACAATTTTTTGAGCATATAATTTATCTTGATATCAGGTTAGCTCCATTGTTTTATGGTAACATGTTTTACTCATTCTTTCTCTATGAGAGTTTTATTATCCTTATTCAAAAGGATTTCGAATTTACATATATGATGGCATTCTACTTGTGGATATTTCTCTTTTTGTTCTTTTTTTTTCAGGTAATCCATCAAGGAACCTTCTTGGTTTTCCACATATGAAGAGGTGTCTATGCTTCCACTTGATCACATTCAAAGGACTCATTTACTTCTCTTGGATCTACAAATGTTCCATATGGCTTGAAGACAATCGAATTACTTCATATTGAAGACTAAGTTGCAAATTTTTGTAAAAATTATGGGTTTAATACCCTTTGATGTAATTACCCCAAGTAAAGATTAAAGGGGGGTGTTAGAAGTTGTAATCTTTCCTTGGTGTATTTATAAACCAAGGTTAGACCTCCTTTATTTATTATTATAATATATTAGGATATAAGCCAAGGTATCTTAATATATTTCCTTTTTGTCCTTTTTCCACTACATCTTATTTTGTCATCTAGTGGAATATGTGAGGATAAATATGTATTGTAATTTCTAATTTTAGATTATTCCTCCTTAAGAGGAATCTCACACTTGGCCTCACACACTTATGAATGGTGGCATTCATAGACATGCGAGTTACATTCTAACTCCTCTCTCTCATCTCTATTTAAGAGATGACCCTCTTCTCTCATTTAACAATGAGGTTTCTTCCTCTTCTCAAATATTGTATGAGCATTGCTCTCTATCTCTCTCTCTCTTCCTTCTTAGGCTTTTCATGCCTCATTCATAATATCACAAAGGGTTTTCTTTGCTTTCCCCTTTCCAAATATCTTGTCTCATGGTGTTGGAGCTTGAAGCTTTCTCTCTCCTATTTTATGGTAATATCTTTTCATGCATTTTCTAACTTAGATTCTTTCCTGGTATTATTTATTTACAGATTTCTTTTTCCATTTCTAACATGGTATCAGAGCAGTTTAATCTTTGTTTTGAGTGTTTGCATGAAGGTACGATTCGAAGGAGACTCTTGAGAGAGATTTTACTAATTTCTTCTTTAATCTTCTTAAGTTGGAAGAAATTGAATTTTTTTTTTGGATTTGGCTGGTTTACCGCCAAACCCGTTTAACTTTTGTTTACTCTAATTTGTGTAGGTTACTTCTTATTTTCTAGAAATTTTCATCTAACCCCCTTTGGAAGGCTTGCCGCCAAAGGGTTTTCCTATTCAATGTTTGTTAAAAATTGTCATTAATTTTACATGTAATCTTTTCTTTGGGTTTTGTCGAAATGTAATGTGATCCTGGTGCTCAGTGTTTTTTGGACTAAAATATTGAGACACTTGGTGGATACATTATTGAAGTGGCTGAATTTCCCATACAAAGTCGGTGAATTTCGTTGTGATTTAATACTATATTTGAGTTAGCAAATGCTGGAGTCTGTAAGATATTCGTTCAGACCTTAGCAAGTTAGCTCAAAAAGGGTCCATATGTTGTTGGCGGCAGCTTACCTCTCTAGAACACTACGAAAATCTATTACCTCAAGCTTTTCTCCTTAATCCTTTTAATTATCTCTCAGATACAGGACTAATGCTCCTGCGAGTTGCATTGATTGCCTTCATCGCTCTTCTTCTAACCACTGGGGAAGAAACCCTCTACCTGCCACTAAATAATCTCATCACGCTAAATCTGTTGAAGCTTCATAATTTTACTATTTTTCTACTACCTTTTTTCTGGATATCGAGCTGCTCTTTATATTTTGCCTGGTTGATCCAGGCAATAACTACTATATGTGTATACTTTAAATACTGAAGTTAAAATCTGAAGCTAATGATGCTCAAATTTGCGGATGATGGTGCACTTCAATCCTTGAACTTTTTTCTGTGCAGCGGAAGCGAGGAACATTACTTATCATCATACTCATTTTCTCCTTTCGCACAAGCTCTCTGCAGCTTGTGTTAGGTGTGTGAATGGCGTCGAAACATATTTTAAAGGAGCTCAAGGATCTTCAGAAGGATCCTACTACTTCCTGCAATGCAGGACCAGTTGCGGAGGATATGTTCCATTGGCAAGCAACATCATGGAACCTCCAGAAAGCCCCTATGCTGGTGGTGTGTTTCTGGTTTCAATCCATTTTCCCCCTGATTATCCATTCAAGCCACCCAAGGTTGCCTTCAGGACAAAAGTTTTTCATCCAAATATTCACAGCAACGGCAGTATCTGTCTTGATATTTTGAAGGAACAATGGAGTCCTGCATTGACAATCTCAAAGGTTTTTCTTTCAATTTGCTCTTTATTGACTGATCCACATCCCCTGTGAAGATCCACGGTGCAACAGTGAGCTGAGTCGTAGAGATCACCACTGATCCCTTTTTTTTTGGGGACGTCTTTTCTACGCTGAAGGCGAGTCCTTGCCTTCCTCGCCACCTTCTTCTCTGGGGCATGTCGGAGGATGAGTTTGAGCCTCTTTTCCAGAGGGTTTTTTTGTGGGAGGGTACTATGATACTGCACCGCACGGGGCTTCCTGCTCGCAATTTACGCCTGCCCGAATGAATCAAGCAGTAGCCATGCCCTCATGCCTTCGCCCTTCTCTTCCCCCCTACTCCACTTCCTGCTCCACCACCACGCGGACCGTCCTCAGTATCTATACCACCGCCATTAATGGCCGCCTTGATTGCAGTAGCCCTCGCCCTCATTATCTTCAAAACTTTTTTCAGCCAGCTTCAAGAAAATCGATCACGGGAAACGATTGTATACATTTCTCAGTCAGAAAAACTTGACTATTTTCGGAAACAAATCTTCTACAAGAAAATACACTTGAAGAATTTTTAGCTCAAAAGAAAGAACATGGTGTTGAAACAATACAGAAAGTGCTTGGCATGAGAGGTCTGCAAGTGAGGGTGTTGACCAATCTTGAAAACTTGAATGTTGAAATGAACATTATTGATAATCAAACATCTATGCCAGAGTTACAACCCAATGCGAAGTTCATTATAGATATGGTAGAGGTAGATATTCAGAAGTTTGATAATCAAAATTTAAGGCACAAGTGTGAAGGACAAGGAACAATTTTAGAAAGAGAAGGAGAAGGAGCAGCTTTAGAAAGAGACTACACAAAAGCAACAATAGCTAGACAACATAGAGGATATTATGGGAGCCACTAGATAGAATCTAGGAAAGTGTTATAGTAGGTACTATGACATTGGAATCACTTGCAAGTGCCTTTGAGAATTTACAGTCAAAATATCGAGAGGAATACAAGTTGTACAATTTTTCATGTATTGCATCTACATTTGCTTATAAGAGTATTTCAAGTATTGATACAGTCGCCCTATGATGGCCCCAAGTATTAAATGCTTATAAGATTTTTTCAAGGTTAGGAACCACTTCGACATCCTTTGCATGGTTTAGAGTTAATGCCATTGTGGTAGAGGGTTCTACAAGGGAATTAACCTCATGATTATGGCATTTACACAGAAGAAGAACTTGCTTGTTCAACTCCTTCCACTCAACTCTTTACTGAAGTTATTATTCAATTCATTGCATATGCAATTTTATCACCTTGGAAAATTGTATTTGATCTTGGTAGCTAGGAACAACTGATTATTCATTTTATTGTACCTAATCTGATGATAGTTCTACAATAATTTGTAATCAACCCAGCTAATAAGAAACTAGACCCAATTAACTGGGTTATGGCTAGTTTCTTTCTAAAAATATCTTCTATGCTCTATTTTTGTAAAATTTCTTGTGAACTCTACCCATTTTTCTTGGTCTACATTATTTTGTGCAAAAATCTTGAGGTGAGTCACTTAGCATAGGTTAAGTGAGTTTTATTGTTCTATTATTTGGATTCTAGAATATGTATGCAGCTGGATCAATTTTTCTATTGTGCTAAGATGTAATAATCACCTTAAAGATATCTCTAAGATATACATGTTTAGAAGGAAATATAAAGAGATACATGTTTAGAAGGAAAAGAAACAAATATTTACATAGCCCTTGAAGAAAATCACAAAAAAATGCCACGACACGTCAACAAAATTATGGATCAAGGATATGGAGATCACAAGCACACAACATGGCAACAAAATCGTAGACAAAGGACACAAAAATGAAGTCCTAGAGCAAGGGCATGATAATGAAATGTAGAGATCACAAGAGCATGGAAACAAAATTGCAAAGCAAGGGTGTGACAACAAAATGCAGAGATCATTTCAATAAAATCACATAGAAAGTGAACAACAATGAAATGCACTAATCACAAGGGCATGGCAACGTTCAAAGCTCTCCACCCTCGTTTAGAGATCTCCACCCTCTTTCATGCGTAGCTCTCCACAATCAAAACAAATAGGGACTTATTTAGGTCATTTTAAATTTTTTTTTTTATTCTCACATGAGGGTTGAAATTATGACACCAATGTCAGTATTGTGATGGCATTGAGGAAAATTGTAAAAAAAATTGAAAATCACCACAAATTACATTGCCATCACAACTTGACCCCAAATTTTGTAGTGCAAAAAGAAATGGAGATTAAAAGTCAAGTGTAAGTTCTAAAATCTCTTGTACCAACCATTATTTTGGGAGATTTAAATGGAGTTCACAAAGATCTAAAGTTAGACAAGAGTAGACCTACTTGCATAACTTGATTGGTGAGAGGGGAATGAGGATATTAATGTGGAGTTAGTGATTAAATTATAGAGAAAAAGAACTAAATAGAATAGTACTTACATAGTTCCATCAAGGGAGATAAATTTGCATGCTTTGCATAGCTTATGCCCTACACCAATCATGGAAGATAAATACATTTAGCATAATAAAATTGAGAAACACAAGCACACTACAACACTCACACAAAGATCTTATAACACAAAAATCTCTGATGATTCATACAACAATAGAATCGAATAAGACCTTCCTCATAAATACAAGAAGGAATTGAACAGTTTATTTTCTTAAATGATCAAATGTGTGAGGGGATATGAATGGGAGAAAGATAGTCCAAATAAATAATCAATATGAAATGAGAGTTGTGTTGATGTGCTAGATGGATATAAATGGAGCATATTAATAGAGGTGAGGTGGGATCATTGGGTGAGAAATGTGAAGAAGGAGTGATAAAATACATAAAATATATTTCATCTTTCTATCAAGTTTTCCAACTTAATTATTGGGATTCACAAAAACAACATATATTTACAAGAAAAGGTACTCGAATGATACCATATGGTTAAATTGTATTTATATATCATTTTCCTACAACCCATAGGCACATTTTAATGTTGTTCACTAAAGAAATACATGGTGATTTTAATGCACTTTACTGATGAAATACCTTGTTCAATAATTCTATCATCTTCAAAACCATATTATTTATAATTCATATGTGATGCTAATATTCAATATAATTCTGAGTATATGTATCATGAATTTTTTAGCTAACATAAGACAATTGATTTACATATGTAGATACCTAAAGCCCTTTCATGAGCATCCCACATAGTCTAATGGATCATCAAGTATAAGTCAATACATCCCATAGAGATTAATGTATTTTACCATTTGCAAAATATCTCTCATTGCCACCTATCTCTTTTATTTTGTGGAGTGCAAGTACAAGTAAATAGTTATTTGTCAAATTTTTCTTCCTTGAGAGAGGAAGATGTAGGAATCAAAGAAGAAAGTGAGACACTTAGTATGTCTAAATCAAGGAGATTGACTCGAGGTCAAAATATCATAAATAAATTCAGTAATTGCACAAAATTTTTCCTTTATCAAGGGGGGCCATGTTCTTGTGATGATGAGAGTGAAGGTGACTATGATGTTCCCTTTAGGTACAACATCTATAGAAACAATGGGTCTCTGATGAACTTCCTCCAATAAATATTGATATTAGTGTTGGAGAGAGGATATATCACATAACACCATCCTCATAACATGGTTTGGGCCTATTTTCCATGGATGGCATCAAGGTCTCTTACAATAAGGTTGTTGAATTGATGGAGTATGTTAGACCTTGCTATGATTATATTAGTTGGATGTTGAGCCTTAGATATATAAAAAATATGTGTAGGTATGCACTTGCAGAATAACCAAAAGCTAATGAATAAAGTAAAAAAATAGCTATATAGATTGACAGAAGACCAAAAACATCAGGGAATATTGTAGGGTTTATAAATAGTACACGACAATGTGTGTCAACTAAGAAGTGACCCAATTGCATATTTGAGGTGCATGAGGGAAATTATGTATTTGTATGTGCAATAAAATTAATATGTGGAGGTGAAGAGCTTCTTGTTGATTATAATTTGAATAGCATAGATACAAACAAATCCACTATCATGGGCAAGGTGGTACGTACTATGCACATTTAAAATCAAATCCAATCAATGAATCCAACACACCATTAAATTTATATATATTTCTTAGAATAATAACATGTGTTTTAATATATCTCAATGATTAATTTTGTGAAATATAGGGCTGCAGTATGGATCAACATCCATAGGGTACGCAAGGTAGTGATTGTTCTCATGGGACTTCTTCTTCTTGACAGGTAAAACCCATTATTGTTGTACAATTTAGATACAAGAAATATGTTAATGCATATTTTTTATTATGTTTTTTTCTTCACTATTATTCTGGATTGATTTTAAATATAGTGCTAATAATATTGTTCTTGCAAATGAGTGTTGAACAAGAAAAGAGAAAGGAAAAAGCATTCCACAAGGACCCGCATGATGAGTAGAATAAATTCATGAATTATTTTGTGTCAGTTGTTGATCTTGTGGTTGTATTGCAAAAGATGTTTCATGATTTAGCAAGAAGGTTAAAGCAATTGGCATCAACTCGACCTCAGACTCCTGAAATACAATAGGGAGGATGAGTTGATGCAACTAGTTGAGAATATATAGTAAGAAGTAATGTAATTTTTAATTATAACAAAAGTTCAATAATGGTTTTTATAGTATACTCTTTTATTTTTGTCATTAAATAAATGCATATGTGTTATTTTTACAAAGGATGTTGAAAAGGTTCAAGGGTGATGCCCCAGAGGATGATACTTTAAGTGGTTCAAGTACATCACATGTTCTATCCTACACCTATGTTTTTCTCGAACAATATTTTGTGTAATAGCTCAAACAATCACATTTTTCAGCTCCTTCCATTGATCCTATGTTCACTACACCACCTACTACAAGGAAAATAACTAAAGAGGTAATGTCAACTGCAAATTTGGCAACACATAGCATGGCCATAGATGCAATGAAAAACCCTATTTATAAGTAGATTCCTATTTTTTTCTCTCTTTTTTATGTGTTTAGTTCAGTTGAACTATTATTTCTTAGGGGGAATTTTTTAATATTAGATTCATTTTATATAGGAGGTGATGAGGAAATTCCTGGGTGTACCCATGTTAGATGTATAGGAACACTAAATAATTGTAATCAATTGCTCATGAGCAATGAAGATAGTCTTCCCCTGAGAGTAGCCCAACTTCCAGCTACTTTAAAGATTGATCCTTTCTTTTACAATGCAATATTATACTCATATAATATGAACTAACCTCTCATGCAGTCCCTTGCAGTTAATACTAATCCATTATTATTTTGCAAGGAATAATCTATTTTATGAAAAACTTAGCAATGAATGTTTGTGTATATTTGGGCTGACCAGAAGCATAGGGTATCATATTTTAATTTCATTTCTAGATCATATTTCCTTTGATCAATTTCTTCAAGTAAATTAAAAGGTAGCTTCAATTGATTTATGAATCTAATAGTTTTCTTTTCTTTTCCTAAAAGGTGGAATTTACAAACTAAAGAGTTAAAGGATAAACTCATTGATACCATGAAAACACTTTTTGAACCCAACATCTTTCAAAGACTTAGGCTCCTTGAGAAAGAGGGCCAAGCTCTGCAGAATATTAGGTACAACTATAGGACCCAAATGAAAAACAACCCTTGTTATGAGTAGCTATATTCATATTATTGAGTGGGAGAATCTTAAAAAGGATGCCACTAATGGAGAAATAGTACCACCCGAGGAAAGAAGGTATGTCATAATATTAAGAATAAAATTATGTACAAATTACTCTTAATACTTATGTGATCTAACATGTTTCAAACTTCACATAGGTTGCCTAACACATCAAAGGCAACCAAAGCAAGAAAAAAGAAGCATGGGTAGCGCAAGCTCGGCTCAAGTGGATATTCAAAATTTGTTGCACAAATTCTAAGTATAAGTAAATGAAAAATTATATTAAAATATTTATAAATTGTAAAGAATTTGGTCTTTGATAAAATTGACTACAAAATAAATTCATGATACCAGGCAAAAATGTAAGCCATGGGGTTCTTTTTTTTTTTAAAATTTGAAGAGGACAAGAAATTAGCGTACAGAAAAGGCTATATAGTCGTGGTTGAATGACTCTACGCAATGAGTGGGAGAGGTTCTTCTGTTGGATCTATCAATGAGGTAAATAACTCAATTGATTTTTATTTTAAATTGAATACTTTAGCAATTACTATATTTGATATTAAGTTCCAAAAATATAAGTCGTTATATTTGTTTTAAGGAAACAATGATTATATATTTGTTTAAAACTTTAAAGTGAATATATTTATATGTATTAAAATGAATGATTAACATTTCTCAATATTTTTCTTATATTTGTATGTATACATTTTTTATAAATGCACTAATTATTTACATTGGATTGCAGCCTACCAATCCTAATACACCAATCGAGCACTATGAAGGTGTCAATCCGAATGTGGATCGTAGTACTGAAGATACATACTTTCTATTCAATTTTTTATTTCTAAATTATTAATACATGTAAACATTTGAAATTTAATTTGGTGTAGTAGTAACAATTTTAAATACAATATGTGTTTCAATTAAGAAAACATCTTATATTGTAGTTGCAGGGGATGTAGAGGTTGTTATTGACGAGCATGTTGAGGTTCAAGCTGGTGGGCAAGATATGTGGTTGGACAAGGTAAAGAGAACTACAATGTTCTTTTAAATATTTGAAGTCTCAATTTTTTTAAATTTAACCCTTTTATTTGTTATTACAGAGGACCCACCTTTGCAAAGGAAAGTGAGATCACATCCACGGATGAGAAGAAATATTGATGATGACATGTATATACCTTTGCAACAATATATGGAAAGACCAAAAGAGAAAAAAGAACAAGAAAAAAGAAATGATTCATGTGAACTTATGTAACTAATTTGCTAATGATTGATGTTTATGTCTAGATGTTTTATTTATGTTCTATTGAATGTTCATGTGAATGTGCTAATAAATCTTATGTTTTAACGTTAATGTGAATATTCTAATGAAACTGATGTGTTAATGAATGTTATCATGTGCTAATTCATGAATGTTACATTTTATTAATTGAATGAATAAATTTTAGATGTTAATGGGGAATTTAGATGCTTGTTGGGGGGGAGGCAAATGGGATTCCACCTTTATGTCATTGACCCTGATTAGTAGAGAATATTAAATTGTTCTCAAAACCAAGTGAAGCTCAACATTAACCTATGATTTCATGATAACTAACTATGTGAATCTCTTGGTTTCAGACAATACAAAAGGAGTCCATAGTTCAATATGCAATCTCATTTCATATGCATATGACATTAGGTGGAGATGAAAAGCCCCAATAGGTTTTCATTTTTGTTAGAGGTCTTTAATTGGGTATTTTAAGTTATAGATCATCATGAACATTGTAACTTTGACTCTTATAGAAAGGGTAATGTCCTCAACATGCAAGAAAATCAAGACTTTATATGTGTTGGCTTCCTAAGGACATTCTCTCATCTATGGAAGCTAGAGTTCTAACATGCATGATGGTCTATAATTTTAAAATCTTAATAGAACTATAAAATAAATGTAAACGTGGTGGTTTTTTTCAACTCTTCCTGTTGTCCATGCATATAGAATGCACTTGCATGTGCATTCTTGATTGAGAGTGGCATTCACAAGTTTATCAAACCAATGGTATGATGTCATTCACATCTATAATTTTGCATCAAAAAGTTTAGTTAATTTTTGGGCTATTGTTGCAAACTATACATATGCTTAAACTTAGTTTTGGGCTCTAAGATTTTTAGAAAGTGAATGAATCTATTTTGTATTTGTGTACATATTACCACTTTAAATAGCCTATTAATAACATCATTTTACATATATTTTCAATGTCATCCAATAACATAAATTCATATTAGCAATCAATCAACAGAGGAAAAAGAATAACTAGTATGAGAACTCTATAAATTGTGAGATCGAATACATAAGAAATCTTAGTATTGAACATTAGAAACCTAATGAAAATGTTCATGCATCTGATAAAAACTTATATCTAGATATGGGTTTAATGTCTATGAAAAAAGTGTCTAAGATCAAATGTTTGAGTTCAATGTTTGAGATCAAATGTTTGGCTATGAGTATTGATGTGTATGTCACATAGGATGTTTGTTGGAGGAAGAGGTGTATGTCTTCATGCTAGGTATTGTACAAGATACTAGTCATTCACTGATGAGGAGAAATAATGGAAATATTATTATTTTATATATCATTGTGGCCTAGTGATATTAAAATGCAAGTTGGGGGCAATATAATTTCCATACGTACTACTTCAAGTAATCATCTTTTGAGTAATCATTTACTCCATGGCTTCCTTTAAGTGGTCAGTGTGGAAAGAATTTTTCCATTTCTTCTTCATGTATTTTAGCTTCATGTACTTCATATTCTTTGGGATGATGACTATGGTAATCACTCATAACATAATTTTGTTGTAGTTGCAACAGGACCTTTCTTCATGTTGTAGAATATTTTCTCAAGATTCATGGTCCCTAATCAGGTAAGTTATCTTGTCCCTTATTAATAAATGATTGAATTATGTTGAAATAAAATATAGCAAGTAGGATGGGCACTTGCAACTTGACAAATGATTCCTCTATTTGGGAGATGGTATTATTGTTTGAACCTTGTAGCTTGGATACTCTATGACCTTTTGTCTTTGCAATATGGAGACGTGGAGACCAATTTAAGGATGACCTAAAAAAGAAATGGTTATGTGTATAAATTTTCTATAACTTTTGTCAATTGTTTTAATTTGAAACTTATGTCAACTTTTTTAATTATGGTAGTTTTCTAACATTATATTTTATTATATTTTGTTGCTCCAGTGCTTGTAAATGGTGACAAATGGATCATGCTTGCTTGATATAATGCAAACAAGTTTACTAGGATTGCTTCAAAATATGAAGTGAGGTATGTAGTATCTAGTACTTTTCTAATCTATATAGATAATGGTCATCATTTTTTTGAAATTGTGGATGAGTTAACTTTTTTTTTTTTAATTAATAGAATTGGGCATGTGAAGTTTATTATCACATTCTCATTACAAATATTTATGCTAAGAAAATAATTATTCACAAAGATTAATGGTTTTTTATATTTATTTTTATGGTTTCAAATGTACAAACCATTTATCCAACATCTTGATTTTGCAATGTAGTTTCTTCAAATTTGACTTAATAATGTTAGCTTCTTCCTTATGAATGACCCAAGTCCCAAAGTATGATCATCATCTTGCCAAACCCATATGATATCTTTGAGAGAAGGTTTAAGCTATTGATTACATATTTTTTCATATTATATTGTATCTCCATTGGCTTTTCTCAACTTGACACTACAAAGAATGAAGATTTCACCTCAAGAATCTTTGCAAAAGATACAAAGTTACCTTTTCTTCCATTCTTATTTCCTTGCATCCTGATTATGCAATCTATTTTATTCATATTGAAGACTTCTCCTATTATTCATAAATAAAAAAACATTGGATTAAACTATTTACCATGTTATACTTTGCATGCCACTGTGTTCAATCTTGAAGGAGGAAAAAGGTTCGGTATATACAAATTTCATTCTGAATATTGATTTGGCTATGACTAATATTGATTATAGTATATATAACCTACCACAATATCTTCAATCCTTTGTGGAGGATGAATCCTTGTTGAGTAACATGACTAATGAGTGAATGACTTGACTAGTTGTTATTCATCACTATTAAATACCATCCTTTAAATAAAGAGAATGAGTAGAACTTGGAATATAGAAGTATTCCTTCATGTAATGGGTTATTTTCATGTGATGAATCTACTTATATTCTCATTGGAAAGAGATATATATTCACATATGATAACTCTTCTTATATTCTTGTAGACAAAAGGATTATTTGCATTTTGATAAAGTTGTGGTGTCTATCAACACAATAACACAAAACACATATTCTTGGTGCTATACTATCAATTGTTATTTTTTACTCATATAATAATTGTTATGAATGAGTAGTCATTGTAAGCTCCCATTGCATAGAGGCAAAACCCAAGGTGATTCCAAGCTCACCTTCAAATCTATACTATGAAAAATATAATCCAGCATGTTCCCCCCTTTGATTTTCATAATAATCCATATTTGGATCCATATTTTTCAAAATACCACTCTAGTGAGAACTAAAAACCTCCCTACATTGAACTGGACATTGTTCAAGTAAATTTTTATTATAAATACATTAATAGTATGAATATAATAGATAGAGAACACAAGTTTATCATCTTTACTTTTATGTGGTGTAGAGAAATACCATTATTGTAAGAATCAACTTTCTCCTCACACTGAATTATTAAGTAATCTATTTTGTCAATATGAAGAGAACATATAGAGAATATATTGAACATCTTTTATTGGTTTTGGTGTGTCTTAAAATGTCTTGAATTTTTCTAATTAACTAAAGTGAGAAAGGGTCCAAAATTAAAAATTAAAAATAACATCAAGTCCAATGGAAAATAAGTAAGGGTTCAAAAAAATGAAACAATATAGAAACTAACACCAAAACTAGAAAAAAAAACTAAATTACCACCAACACCAAATAGTACAAAAACAAAAACAAAATAAACTACTACACAACAAGGTAGAAATAATAAGCACATGGAAATAATACTAACTAACACAAAAAGGCATCATGAACACAAGTATCTGTTCAATGATAGAGTTGTTAGTCAAAGAAATATGTTGCTTATCAACTTTTCCATAACCTCTCTTGTAAATCAGCTCTCTTACACTTTTTAAATTTGGATATCTAGAAAGAATTATGCAAGAGAATTAAATAATAGTAGATACAAGAATCCATGGAATACGAAAAAATTGATCTACATAATTCTTATAACTGACCAATAATGTACCCTAAGGTCACATATGGCTCAACCCGATGCAACATGTTCATTGTTGCTTTGTTTACTTTTAGGAACATGCCATTGAAGATCTAATATGAAGTGTCTTAGCAAGTCAATATCACTGGAATATAGTATATACATCCAAACGCAATCACTAACCACTATTTAGAAACAAAAAGTGCAAAAGAGACACGTCAAGCTTAAAAAGAACCAACCTACCTCAAATGCAAAAGTCACAAATTGTTCTTGTCTTTGGATAAATATCATTGATATTGAATAAGAAAAATATGAAATTCAATAAATGAAAAAAACTACTTAAAAACTTATATTAGAATATGGGGAAGACTAATAAAAAAATTTCCTCTTTATTTAAAATAAAAGAGATGTAAATCTATTATAATAAAATTTGGAAGAAAAACATTTGCTCTTTTTTATAAAAAATAGACTAGAGAGCTAATAGTCTACCAAATATATCACTATATAAAGACCAAGAAAGTACAATGTATATAAATACTACAGACTAGCTACTTACCCACGGATACAAATAATGAACAATAGCTTTGCATCTGGTTCAACATAAAAGCCTCCTTTCATTTTGGCCTCTCTCTTCAATCTGGTAACCTTCCATTCATGATTTTTTCATTAAGTACACAAGAAAATTTCTATGGTACATTCCTCAACCCTAGGTGACATGATGACACATCAATCAAAAACCCAAAAATTTATTAAAGGATCCACATACTCCTTGGTGACTCATAAATTGATATAAAAATTGTCAAAAATAAACTAAGATACACACTTAACACTAGATGGAATGGTGACACATCACTCACAAATCAAGAAATTTATTACCTGCTCTATATACTCCTTTGTATATTCATCAACCTTCTTTAATATCAGTTTGTGGTTTGTAGCATTTTCACTTTTGCAACTTCCAACTACCACTTCTTATTGTTCTCCCATTCTTCATTTATTGTCCTCTTCTTGAGAACTAACTTAGGCACAAGCTCTGCCTCCTTCAAATTCATATCTAAAATAATAATAATAATTAAATTATTTGGCAAAATCAAACATTAAACAATGAAATAAAGCATTTAACATCTAACATAGAAAAAAGACCTTTTAAACTTAGATGGAAAACAAAAATATAATCCTTCCAAAAACTATAAATTTGAAAAGAAAAGGTTTGAGAAGACTCTCTTATGGTTCAGAATCTTTAAGCATAAGTTAGAGAACCATCGAAGATAAATGTATATGATGGAATGCTTTTGTGGAAGACCTGTAGTATTAGAGAAATAGATTGATGATTAGGAAGGTCATTCAAATAAATAATTCAATTTATTAAAGTATTTACAAAAATATAAATTAAAAGAGATTTGTAATAAAATGGCATTTGTGAGAATAGTTGAAAAATTAGTCATATATAGAAACCTTTGATCAACTACTTTACTCAGATTAATATCTCGATATTATCTTGAATTTAGAATTAATGATAAACACTTTCAACAATACTATTTTGGAGAATAATCAAAAATAGACATAGAGGTCAATATCTATGAATTGAGATCAAAAGTCATATGACTAAGGAAGAAATTTGTAGGCTTTTGTAAACTTGAATCTCAAAATGGGGAAAATGGAAGTAGACATGACCTCCTATAAAGGTGAAGTAGATTAGATTGTCAGCCATTAAATAGAATTTGACATCTCAACTTCCAATAAACCATGAAAATAATATAAAAATAAACACAAGAAAAATACAAGATCATATATTACTTAACATATCTTGTTCAACTATTTTTATATGGAAGCCCTCAAATCCAATGACATTAGAAATGCTTGTCTCTAGGTGTTTAGGAGAGAATTTGTTTGACATTGTTTGTGACAACATTGATTTTTTCTACTATGTTTGTGAGAGCATAATCCAACATCTACTCATATGCTTCACTTCTTTTCTCAAGCATTTGATGTCTCAAATCAGCTTCTAAATTTTTTGATTTGAACAAGTAGGGGTGAAAGCAAAGAAATTGTACTTTTACTTCATTGTGGAGAGGCCTTGTTCTCACTAAACATAATTGTCACACTCCATCACATGCAACTTCACATGGACAATCTTCTCCCAAACTAGACTGTAGTCCAAATTGATTGGAAGTCTTCTTATTAATTGTAAATGACTCACTTAACTACAATTGATTATAGATCTTGGAGCCTCTCTAATAGCAGATGCAGCCTAGGCGTAACAAGCAATATTTTTTTAATAATTTGTCTAGATGTCACAATTGCAAACACACTTTCTGATGGCTATTTGTCACATGCAAATCATAGTTATCGCAAGAGTGTCACAATTATGATAGCCTGTCTAGACGGATCAATGTTATTTCCATAACATAGTTGTCACAATTATGATGACGGACTTGAAACTTAAGATATTTTAATTCAAATGATGTAGTATCATCATTACAACATCCTCAGCATGAACTCTTACCCCTTCCTTCTTCTAAGTTACAACACTTTTACCCATCATAATTGTGATTGGTGCCCTTGACATCACAATTTGTGACAACAAAAGTCTAACACCTATTGATGGGAGCCAATTTGTGGTTTTTTCACTTGGGTGATGGGTGGTCATCCCAATTAGGACATCATGTTATCTCAATTTGAGCCCAAATGTAGTAGTGTATCTTAACAGAGTGGCTTTAATAGGCCTATTCAAATCTCCTAACAAAGTTTGTATTAGTTGTAAGTTTAAATCCTTTAATCAAGGTAGACTGAATAAGTCTTGTAAGATCCTAATAGGGTAGACCCCTCACATGGTAGATCACCATAAGTGATCAAGCATTGTAGCCCTAACATGCACACTTTATTATTGCAGTAGTGAAAATTTGTGGGTTTCATCCACATCACAATTTTACTTTCACCTTGGAGGGTTTCTGGGTAACCAAATCTTGTGTGTGAAGATTTTTGGGTGTTCCCCTCCCCCCCCTCCTCTAGTAATTTACTACCCTAGAAGACTTCTAACAGATTTCAAGCCACCACAAGTGACCCAAATACAAGGTACCAAGAGCATTCTATAGGAAAAAAATAAACTTGCCTTGCACATAATGAGGGTGGAGCCAAAAAAGCTCTATCACACAATAAAAAAAAAAAAAAAAACAAAAAACAAAAGAAAAATTTGAAAAACAAGCAGCAAAATAATGCCCAAGAAGGTGAGATGAACAAAAAAAATGGGTTCTGGATGGGCAAAGAAACTAAATGGATAGGAAAAGAAAAGCTAATAAAAAACATAAAAGTTAAAGAATAAATAAAAATAGAAGGTAAAAAAACCAACCAAGAACACTAACTTGTAGGGACATTGTAGTGCTAGGACCCCTACATGTCTAAACATCAACCAGAACTAGCAGACCCACCAAAGCACTTGTAGAATTAAGAAATGATCACATGCAAGCAAAGTGGAAACCCAAAAAGAGAAATTTTACTTGCATAGAACAATTGTGATTTTCAAACAAAGTGACAGTTAACCCCTTTAGGTATCATAAATAACTTGTTGATCATAGTAATTAAAGGGTGCATCAATCATACTTATTCCTCATTAATAAACCTTGGTACCTCTCCAACCTAAGACCACATAAGTCTTTTCTACCTATGGAAGACATGAGGGAAGGGTTCCTGATAGGTCCATAAATTAATTTTCTCCTTGTCCGTAGACCTGTGGTACGAGGTCATGGATCCTTACTTCCTTCTCCCACACAAGAGGGAATAGTGATCTAGACAGGGATGTGGGGACCCAAAACTATAAACTAAAACAAACAACACAAGAATTGTCTCAAATGAGACAAGACAAGAAGAGAAAAGAGGGTACCTAACTTTTTTTCTCAAAATATAGGTATGATTATGCATGACATAAAAAATGGTGACTTTACTGGGAAAATGCCTTGCATTTGAGAACTCTAGAGCTTATCGTTTAATCAAACTGGTCTCTTATCTTTGTGAAGAAAATTCCTTTATGCATGAACTCTAGATTCAAACATCATAAATCATTGTAATCTATTAACTTACTAATGTCAATCCATGATGTTTTTTCTTTGAAAGGGGGTATATCATTTAACTCTCAAGGAAAATAAAGAGACCAAGCTCACTCAAGACTTTCTTTGAGCAACTTTTATTGAATATAATGCAATTTTAGGAATTGAGGATTCATTTCCTCCATATATTACTCTATGCTTTCAAGGTGTGGGAAGCGGTACTTCTTTCTTCAAATTTAGAAAATTTAATTTGTTCACTTGAGGGTACTTCTTTCACCATCTCATCCTTATGCATTTTCCCACTTTTATCTCTAAGAATTAGTTAGTTATGTATTTCAAGCTAACATTCATGTCATAAGCCAATTCAAAGAGTTGGGGACAGATGAAATTTTTTTTGTTATCACATACAAGAGTGAAGTGCATCTTGAATCTAGTAGTAATTTTCTCCTTGATGAATTGGATTACTACATCTATTATGTTGTTTTTGCACAAAATGGCCTCAAACCATTTAGTGCAATAATTTATTATTATTAGCACATACTAGTGTTTGATAGACAAATTAGGATTTATATACCTAATAAAATCAAATGCCCATTAAGTGAACGGTCTAGCCTAAAAAATTGGTTGAATAAGCATTGTAGGATTTTTCTCTTTGGAAGCAATGGTCTAACATGTGTGGCATTTTATCATGTGATTGTGGACATCTCAAAATAAGTAGGCTAATAATACCCAACCTTGAAGATCTGATAAGTAGTTGTATCAAAAAATATTTGCCTAGTTCTAAACTATCTATGGAATTTGCCAATTATTTTTCTGACCTACTCCTGATCAAGGAACTTGAGGTATATGTATTTGAACTTATGGTAGAACATGGTCCCACCCTTAATCATGAAATCTGCACTTTTGAGTTGGAGCACATGATATTTATGAGATGAGAGTCCCTCTAGGAATCTATTATGCAAAAATAATACCACCGAATCCATATACCATGGGTCTTGAGTCAAAGATTCCATGGTGTAAATCTAACATTCAATTTTTAGGTCTATGGAGGTCATACATTTTGGCAATCTCTACCCATGGACTAGTTGCATGGGTTGTATTTCCAAGTCATATTCCTAAAGAATGGCCATCCACTTTCCTTTTCTTTCACCGAGTTCACTTTTCATTATAAATGATTTGATCACTTGTTCTGGCATGATTGTGTGTACCTTACTCTAGAGAATGTAGTGTCAAAATACTTTTATTTCCCAGGAAAGGGAAAATTCCTATTTCTGAACGGTGGAATATTACATTTTGGCATTCTTGAAGGGGGATCTCAAGAAAGAAATGGGCCTCTCCTCTCCTTCTACCTTTTGGGTTAATACAATAGCGGTGGAGTGTGTAGAGGCAAATTAATAGATATAGAATGGGAGATTATAGACTTGGATACCCAGGAAAATATCTTTCATTATAACCTATTTTATTTGGGTAAAGGAATTTTTTGCCTCTAGGCTCTACTCAATATTGTAATCCTTTTTCATCATGTCTTTGAGTGGCTTTACAACTTTTGCAAATCCTATGATGAAATTCCAAATAAAGTTTATCTTCCCATGGAAATATCTTTTTTCCTTATTACTCTTGGGCATCTCCAAGTTTAACATAGACTCTACTCTCTCAAGGTCAATGCCAATACTCTTCTTAGAGATGACGCATTCCAGAAACTTTCCTTCTCTAACCTTGAATATGTATTGGTTGGGCTCAAGGAGATACTGAATCAGAAACATCTTTCACAAATATTTTCAAGGTGGGTAGGGTGATTGTGCATGTCCCTCGAAAAGATCATCAAATCATCCATATAGATGATTATACATTTGTTAACTAATCCCTCAAAGGTCATGTCCATTTTTTTCTAAAATATAGCCCTAACATTAATCAACCTAAAGGGAATTTGTCTCTAGGGAAATGTCCTCCACACAGTGAAGGATTTGAGCAATACAAATTCACAAAACCTGAAGAACACCTGCATGCATGAACTTGTCGCAAAGAAGAAAAATAAAAGAAGAGGCAAGGGTTTTGTTCTAAGAATATGAAAAATTGTATTATCATATTAAAATAATAATAGATATTTAAAAAATATCAATCCTTATAGAAGGAGATCAAAATCCTAAAGTGAACCCCTAAGAGGTAAAACACATTTAATAATTACTAATTAATTATTAAATGGAAATGCAAAATGCATAAAATTAAATCTTAAGAAGGGAGTAAAGGTAATTTAATAAATTAAATTAAATTAACACTTACTCAACCATGATTTGATTATAAACTAAATATTCATCCAAGAAGGACCTCGTCTGTCCACTATTTACAATTTTCATTAATTCATTGAGTGAAGGAAAAAGATAGTTATCCTTTATAGTTTCCTTATTCAAGTTCCAGAAGTCTACACATAATTTGATTTCTCCACTCTTCTTCTGGATTGGGACCATATTGGAAACCCAAATGGTATGTCAGGTAGGAAATATTATCTTTCCAAATAGTATCTTTTTAACCACTTGATAAATCAAGAGCTCAATCAAGGGATTCACTAGTGTATATTTCTGCCTAATTGGTTTAGTGTCTAGCTTGAATGGAATAGTATGGGTCATCACATATGTATCAATGATTTTCAATTCTTCATAACTCCATGCGATAATATCAATTTATTCTCAAAGAACCACAGTAATCTTCCCCTTTTTCCTTGAGGGAGGAGGAGGTTCCTATGAAAAAAAATTTCTCTTCAGTATCTATCCCAAGGTTGACGTTTTCATATTTCCATCCCTTGGGGGAGGGAAGATTTCTACCCTTGATCCAATTCAAAAATGCATTCAAGGGCTATCATCCCCTTTCGGATGGTACTCATAAGCAGATCAAGGATCTCTCACTATCATTTCTCTATCCTATATCTTCATGTTCTTCCTCTTCAAAGATCCAGTCTTCCAATATTTCATTGTCTATCAAGAAGGAAAGAATATGTCGATCATATTCAAAATGTGAAAGTGTTTAATGTTGTCTTGGATAGATGGAGTCACTATCATTTCTACCAAAAAGCATTAGAGACAAGAATTGACCATTGGATCAAGTGTCTTGGGAGAAATGAAAGGTCATACATGACATAATTATGTTCTCATAGGATGAACTCAATTCCAAGTAGTTAAAGTCCTCAATTAGGCCCCAAACCTAGTTGTGGTAAGCTGCTAGCCATTTTTCATAACATGTCAGCTAAATCTAAACCTGTTTGATAATACGTTTTGAATGTCTCGAGGCCTAGAGGTGGGTGATTCTCTTTCATGAAGAAAATAGGAGGCCTAAGACAAAATATATGTACTAAAATATATTTTTTGAGCATTCATATTATAACATATAGGAGGCAAGGAAAGATCTTCCTCAATTAATTAATTCTACCCCTATACTTGATCTAGCTTTGGCTTGAGATCCATCAAATTTCAATGTCCATAGGCTAGCATTTGTAGGTAAAGGTTTCAAAAGTAGGGTAGAGAGTAGGACTTGGTGGGATGAAGGATATTTTGACCTTTCCTCTAAGGTGAGGGACACAAATATCAAGGATACCTCTGGAGGTGATACTATGATGACCCCTCAATGTTTAACCCTATAATTATGATCATTTGAGGGCCATTTGGCATGAGGATCTCTTCTTATAATTCTTCCTTGATATGGTCAAAGATGCAAAAACAATCTATGTTAACACATGGCTTGCATTCTAACTCATAATTCCCCTTGCAATGGATTTTGCACCACAAATCAAACATGAGGCTAGATAGGGTGATGGTCAGGTCCTTGTTAGGAAATGTCACTCTTGGAATGATGTCTTGAATCCTTTATGTGATGATCATGTCCTTGTCAAGAAATTCCCTAGTCAAGGTCTCCATGGCTTGACAAAGGCCATGTTCAAGTTGAGAATCGGTGACTTTAATCAACTGATCATAATTGATGAGGGCATGTTTCATTTGGAGCTTACTATTAACCTTGATTTGGTTTTCTTCCCCCCTTGAGGGAAGCCATAAGTGGGAAAAGTCCATAGAGATGTAACCATTGAGATCTTTTGACCTATTATGTCTTAACAACATCTTGTAGGTTTTGGGGATGTTTACAACTTGGATATCAATAGAACTAGACATTTAAGGTTCTTGGACAAGTTTGATTTGAATATTCTTTAGCTTACCTGCCATTTTGAAGATGATTTTATCAAGGTGCACTACTACAAAATTGGGAGATATGGGGACCAACTCAAGCTTCTTACATATGGATAAGGGCATGACATTGCTAGAAGCTCCAAAGTCAATCATTAATTGTGAAAATATTTCATGTATATTTTTAGGCTTAGCAGAAAGGGAGGATCCTTAGTGTTGTGATGTGGAGCCTAATCATACTCATAGGTCAATATTTCCCCACTTTATTTGGCATTTTTTTCCTCTAGATTTTAACACATGGATTTTGGGGCACTACTCCTAAGACAGGGTCAAGGGACAATGCCTAATATTGTAAAAGGCACTAGCTACTATTTTTCTATTGGACAACTTATTCTAGCATGGAAAAAATCTTGTTTAATATTTCTTAGGGTTAGGGATTTCATAATGTATGATGATATTGTATCTTCTTGTGGTGGTATTGAGTTGTAACAAATTACATATTGTAATTAGGTTATAATCACTAGATAATACAAATTGTAGCTTTGTGTCTTGTGTTATTTTATGTGTAATTTATTATTTTCTAATATTGGTTATATTTTATGTAATTCTTATTTTTTTCTCGTTAATCATAACAAGTATTTCCATAAAAAATGGTTACATTGGCATCATTGAAAGTCACACTCTTTACGACATTATGATGCATATCTAAGAGGTCAAGTTGTTGTATGAGGGTCTTCTTCTTCTCAAAGAAACTCGGTATTATGTCCATTATGAACATAGTTGTGTTAGTGCTTTGCATTACCCTCTTGATGTAGAACTTCACTCTCGAGGACCTTACAGCCTTCATCATGGAATCATGAAGATATGAAGTCAATCCCTTAGGAGGAGGAGGATTTATGTTAGTGTGAGGGTTGGGAGGAATATATGTGTTCTTGGGTGGGACTAACATCATGAAGGGGTCCTTGTTAAACTAGCTCCTCATGGTATAGGGATGCCACAAACTAGTGAAAGAATTGGCCTCATAAGCTAGGATCAAGTCATTGAAGAAATCTTGGAGAATAGGTTCATCCTCATCCAATTCATCTTTTCTATAGTTGAAGCCTATAGAGACATCTATTTGGATTGATCTTGTTGATCTAAGCGAGATATTTGAATTATCTTCTCTAGGGTGGCACATATGGCCTCTTAGTGCAACTCATTTTCATGCAACCAACAATAGAATTGTGTGAGATGGGCAGAATGACTAGTTCGTGCATTGCCCTAATGGTCAAGCTAGCTTAGGGGATCACCTTCATTATTTGGCATTTTATTCCACTGTCAATTACCTAACCATTAATTATAGTTATTTTTGTTGGATCCTCTAGGAACATAGTTTTAGGAACCTCTTTTCCATGAGAATATGTTCTCCTTATGTGAGGGAACATGCTATATCTTCGTTGTATCCTTATCTAACTTCACCTATCTCATGCCATTAGTCATATTAGTATTAATCCTCTAAAAGGTTTCCATCTCGATCACAAGGCATGTAACTTGATCATGTAGTTGTGAAGATTGTATTTTTATGCCTATCAAAGTGATAGGATTCACAAGATTCCACCAATTGGGTTGACTAAGAAAATGAAAGTGACTTCATACGATGATACAACCTATGGGGATAAGGTAGGAAGCATAGTCCTAGGTATCTAAGGTACCATTTTTAGAGTCTAGCGAGAATACTTAAGAGATGGAAGATGGGAAGATTGTGGTGAATAAGCATAGGAGGAGGTCAAATAGGCCTTAATTCCCACTATAGGGATCATATTATAGCTACTCAGGTGAGGATATACTTTAGATTGAGGATGACATTGCAAATTTAGTTGTGAGTCTATCAAGTATTCAGTAAGATAAAAAAACACTTCCAAGTCCTAGGCATATAATTTTGCAAAGGTATCCCTATCTCCTTGAGGTAAAATTTGTATGATAAGCATTGACAAAAATTGGTTTATAACATCCAAGAAACTCCTCAAAGTGAGTTATGGAGTCAATGTAAAGGCATTCAAACATTATCTGAGGGCATGTTGGAACCAATTATTAAAGGAAGTAAATCTTCTTTTGGTTATTTATACATTCTAATTAAATGAGAAAAGTGTCAATTTGGGACTAAAAGTTCATGAGGAAGGTCCACTCCATTTCAACCCATATGCTAATGGAATTGGTAGGGAGGTTAAGGTACCAATTTAGCTCATTGGGATGTAGGGTCATTGGGAACATGCAACAAGCCACATCTTTGTTATCGACCTTGTTTGTAACCAAGGTATCCTTAAATGCATAGATGTACTCTTCTTCCATCTGAGGACACAAATGTTTAACCTTTGGGCATAGTTTCTTGGGGTGGGATAACATGGCATCCATTGTTTTCAAGTGGGTTAGGGGTGACAATTATTCCTTGAGAAAAAAAAAGTTGTTTTGGGATAGCCATTGTCTTGGTTGGTAATGGGGATGTAGATGTACCCTAAGTAGTAATAGGTTGATACATTGCGCCTTATTTTTCTCTTTCCATTTTTTTTTCTTATTTCAGATAGGAGGTCCAAGCTCTATAAAATCTATGGAGACAAAAAAATAAACATAACTACAAGAGGCGAGCTGCAGAAAAGGAGTCGAGTTAACATAGAGTCTAGGGGTTGAAATATTCACTAAATGACCATTTAGGTGGAGACTGGTCAAGCTCCTCCAATTCAAAACAAAGATCTATCTAAGTTATCAAAATCAAATATTCCTTCATAATTGAATGACACCAATTTCTTGATGGTTTTGATAGGTCCTCCTTCTAGCATCATTTATCTATTGAAAAGACTTTGTTTGGCATCCAAACAATAGAGTAACAATTATCACCAGACTAGAATATTCAATCAATATTGCATGAAATAATGGGAACCAAAAACTTTCCACTCCCAAGATCCTAGTAGATTGGGTCTCAATCATGCATGAATAGGAAAACTTGGATGAGAAGGTTACTAATGTAGACACCTAAAAACCTTTTAAAAATAAAGTATTTTTATTTTCTGAAAAATTTCTGATGACATCATCATTTATTAATTAATTATTTATTTAATTAATTAATTTATTTTTATGCCATTAAATCCCTTTATCTTAATTAAAAATATTTAATTAAAGAATCCCTCCCAAAAATGTTTAAATCTTATTTAAACATTATTTCCTTATTTATTAATTATTTAATTAATAAATTGACCAAAAAACTCAAAATAAATTTAAAAATTTATTTTTTGCCCAAAACTTGGCCAATTTCTTTAAGACCACTAACCTCTTCCAAAATCTTCTAATCCTTCTTTAATTTTGATTAAAGGCTAATCCCATCATTTCCTACCCCTAATCCCAACTCAAAATATTTAATTAAGATTAAATATTAATCCTCATGTTTATTAAAAAAGTTTTAATAAATATCTCCTCAACCCAAACCCTTGAAATAAATAAAACTTTATTTATTTTCTAAAATCTAATTTATCCTCATCCTAAGAAGTTCTAGACTCTTCTAGAAAGTCTTCATCCTCATCCTAGGAAATTCTAGACTATTCTAGAAAGTCTTTATCCTCATCCAAAGTCTAGACTCTTCTAGAAGTTTTCTTTAAACCTAATCCTAATCCCCTCCTAACCTTGTCACATTCCCTAAACATGGGTTAAAACTTACTAACCCAAGCCAAAGTTAACAAATATCTCCTCCTTCACCCACCCTCATTAAATGTCATCTACTTGCCTATCCCTAAGCTAATCCTAAACCATCCTAATCCATCCTCTAATCATTTGCACAATCCTAAGCAAGCTTAAAACCTTCCTAATCAAGCCCAAGTCGAAATTCCTCTCATCTCTTTCAAAATATCCCAACCATAAAACTTTATGAAGCCCACTAGGCCATAAATGACTCTTCCAAGCCCTTTTATTGTGTTGACTCATCCTTCCCCTTTCCTCCATCCTCTCACCCTGTGACATGTGTCACTCCCTGATTGGCTGTAAGGAAGCATAATCCATGTGCTCTCCTCTCATGCAATCTAAGCCCTCCATGAGCTTTTTCCCATCCTTGCATCTTAGCCCTCAATCCCTCAAGCCTCTTGCCTATAAATTGGATCCTTCCCCTTTGCAAAACAACACAATCCATGAAGTAAAGTCATAATGCCATTTTCAGAAGCCATTTTAATTCAAAACCATACACTCACACCCAAATTCCAACTCCATTTGAAGCCCTTTTTGAAGCATAAAGCTTGAGCATACATCCTATCTATTTAGACAAAGCTACTCAACAAGAGAGCTTCTCATTGAGAGAGCCCATTAATGGCTCATATTCTCAATTGAGAGCTCATCTTAGTCTATCTTGAAGTTTATTAATTTTGTTTAGTTTTTAGAAGCTTTATTTAAATTTGGTTTCTATTAGCATACTAACATTGGTCATATACATTTTGGCACGCCTGGTGGGACCCCACATGGGTCATCTTCATTAGCTTTTTTAGTCAAGTTTTGTATGTTATTTGCTAATTTTGGCTAATTTTGCTTGTTTTTGTGATTGGTAGGATTGTATAAATTGGTTTTGTAGGTCCACATGAGCATGAAGAAGACAAAGGAACTCATAGTCTATCTCATAGTATTTGCAGATTTTTCAAGCTTATAGGTGGACAAAGCACTTGGAATTCTTCTTCCTCTTCTTGTATATATTCTTCTTATTCCATCTACTTCTTTTTCTTCTTCTTGTGGGAGATCTTGGCCATATTTTTTTAAGGAAGCAAAATCATACAGACTTCTTTTTAGTGCTTAAAATGAACCCCCAAATCATACTTAAATCCATTAAAAAATTAAAATTTTGCAAAAAAGAAAAAATCTTTTAACAAGTGAAACTAAACCAATCCAATCATTTGCATCCTTGCAACATCAAGGTTTTAGATGCATTCATGCAAAGTTAGGAACACTTCATTTTTGGAAATTTAAAAAGAACTTCAATTTTCCATTTCAAAAGGTTCAAAATCAACACTAAGTGCACACTAAAATCTAAATCTAAATCAACGCATCAATCAAGGATAAAATGAACCTCATTTGCAAATATTTTAAAGTTCTTTTAAAAATCTCATGAAAACTAAGAGTCTTAAATGGTTGCCAAAAATTGTCCTAAAAGCTTTGTTATTTGTTCCAAACAAATGTCTTGTTGCAAAATCTTGAATGTTTCTTAGGTTTTTCATGCATCAAAAAAATCTAGGAATATCATTTTTGGGCTTAAAATATGCAAACTAGAACACAAAATTTTGAATGAAAACCAAAGTCCAAAGAGTCATTTTCACTTTTGAGTCCAAAACAATCTTGAATGATCTAAGGTTAACACAAAGCACTTCAAAGTTCTTAAAACAACACAGAAAATCTCAATCTTGAATGCTCAAAGGAAAAAACTTGAATGTTTAATCACTTGTCTTTCAATGCATGTTGCTAAAATCACTCTTGAGTGCCATGGATTAAAATCAAGTTTTTTTTTTTTATGAATGCATGATTAAAACAACAAATACAATATTGAATGCCATAGATCAAATAATCATCTTTTGGGGCATAAAAAGAATTCACATTTTTGAAATCTTCTAAGTTATAAAAACTAATAAAGATGCTTTGAGTAAGTTTGTAGTTGGACTCAACCTTTTTAATCACCCATCAATTTACCCATTGGTTGCAATCTCAGTGCCATCTATGGGGATGGGTCTACCTAAGAGGGTGTTAAGTGCTCCACAAAGATCAAACTCCACTCACTTGGGTCTTTAGTGGTTTTTCTAAGTTAGAAAATTCTTTGAATGCACATTAATCTCGCTCACACTTCATTTGGGCATAAAAATTGGACAAATCTTGATGTGGAGGGCCTTCGGGCATGCGCTTGGCAATCGAGTTTCACACATCTTTATTTTGGACTTAAAACAAACTCACACTCAATCTTGAATGCCTAACAATCAATGAACATTGCATGGTTTGGACGCATTTTCAATGACGCTTGCATTTCTTATGTTGACGATCTCTTGACTTTCATTATGTTGACAATGTTGTCAAATTGGAATGAACATTGTATGCCATAATCACAAGTGTCTTCAATCATAGCTTACAAAATATAAATCATCAATTGGAATAAACTGTGTATTTTAAAGCCCAAGATCATGTATGTGGTCTTGTTTCACACTTTTTAGGAGGCCTGCTTGGGGATTTCATCACCCCTTGGGACAACCTCAACTCCAGTGTTTCAGTGGAGTATAAAAATTGGGAGGTGAATCCAAAGACACCTCTCTTGGAATCAAGATTTTGTCACTCGGGCTAAGCCTCAAGGAACTTTATACCCTTGAGAAGTGAAAGAGGAGAAGTGGGTTACCGCTCCTCTCGGCTGTGTGACATCTTTTTGGTTTCATCTACAGATTTGGGCCTCACATACCTTGCGTATATCGAGGACTCTCTAGCTATAACAACTTTCATCCTTGTAGAAAGCTTCCTAGGATATTGGTGTGTTTCACATGCTTGCTCCAAAATTTTGTCTTCTTGTTTGTTCATAGCTTTTGAATGAATGTTTGCCAACTTTGGTCAAAATCCCAAAAAAGCAAAAATCTCACAGCTCAAGGCATACTTAGCGTAGTCATTGCCTCATCAGAAAATCATCCAAGCTCCCCCGCTGCAACCGAATCTATCTAGTTCCTTGGTTTAGAACAATCCCAAATCCAAAATCTCTCCAAATCATTCCCCCTAGCTAGCTAGCAACCCAATCCAAAATCACACCCAAGCCTTTAGAGAGTTGTTGTCATTCTGCCAGAATTGGCTATCCAATCAATTCGACCAATCCACTAGCCTCACCAAGGTTATCCCTTTGACAGATCTTTGTCTAGGGTAATCTAGCTTTGTCACTTGTTATCCCTCATCACCTTGAGCTAAAGGTCGGGATCCACAAGTGGTCAATCTTGTGTCATGCCCATAGGATCATTAGTCTATCCTTAAGTTGACACAATCTCCACCAATCCAACACATAGGAAAGAAAAACTCACTTTTTGACAGCATGCCCTTGAAGTCTTCTATCCACAGGAAAGCCAAAAATCTCTAGCCAATCCTCCTTAGGTCTATCATACAGCTTTGACTCTCCCTAGGAAATCTTTCATTAGCCAATCCAAAATCTATGCTTAATCCAAATCCAACCATGAGCTTCCATGTTCATCCATATGTAGGACCTCATCCCCATCCGACTCATCATCAAAACATGAAATCCCAAACCTATCATGATGTGTTTGGTCCTATTTTCCTTGCTCCCGCCACCTCCTATTCCAATGATGATGAAAATCTTGTTGACTATGACAGGTATATTAAAAGCCTTAGAAACATTTCCCCAAGCATCCCACAAAATCCATGCATTCTTCCAAACTATCTAGTCATGCCATCTGATACCCCAACTTCTCCTCCATCACCCAATCAACCAAGCTTCCAATCTTCCACCCCCATCACACTAGCTGATCCTATCAATCCACCTCCACCTCTGACACATGAATCTCCAAGGAATCTCCTAGAGGAAATACAAGAAAAGTCACCTCCAGCAGTCGATAAGCCATGTCATCTAATCCAACCATGTGAAGTAGTCAGTAATGAAGCTTCCCCATCTATAATATCACCTCCATCTCCCATAGCTATCATCCTCATACCATCCATCAAATTTCTTAAAATCCTTCCACTTCCCGCAAGCATCAAAATCCCACCATCTGTCAAAACCCTCCAAATCCTATCCACATCACCTCCAAGCATTTCCCAAATCTCCCATAATGACCCTTATGCATCCATCTTATACTCACCCATCTCCACTACTGAATCTCCCATCTATCCATCTGCTGCCTTTGAAGAGCCCATCCCTTCACCTCCTATCGCACCATCCACTCCAAACCAATCCTATCAATATCTTGCCCAAAAGCATGTTGACATCCCCCAAAGCATAAACGAAGATATCATCGTATCATGTCTTCCATACATAGTGCAGTCACTATCCCCTCCATCTCCAAAACCTCAAGCCATAACTCCTCTACTGCAGGATATCTTTTCATCCCATCAGCTAAATCAAGATCCTATCCTACCATCTCCTCCACTCAATTCTTCCCTCTTACCACCTATCCAAGCTATTTCACCATCTATAATATACCCTCTTGGTTCACTTACATTTATCCATAGTGGCCTCCTCTCAGCAGAAGAATTAAGAATAGTATCTCCCTATTGTAGTACATCTGATAAAGCACTTCCACCATTTTTTGCAACCAAAAAGTATCCTCAACTAGTTCAAATGCTCAATCGTTGGCATTATCAAGGTCAAGGTTTAAGACCACAAGAGAAAGGAATCAGAAATCCTATTATTGCACAAAAAAATCTAGGATTTCATGGTCTTGGATATGTATCCAAAGGCTCACCATCTAAAGGTGTTGGTACACCACACCCCCAAACCAAGCCTATCTCCAAACCCCCCATGCTAGCCTCCCATCACTCCTTGAAGAAATCTTATGTCATCTCCTCTCCACCATCTTTGCAAACTAAAACAACCTACCATATCCCCCCTTCATCCGCTAAATCCATTTTGGGTCCCTATGTCCCAAAATCTACCATCCTCCTATCAGCCATCATTCAAATCCTATTCCCTCCATTCCTATGCAAGATCAGAAAAGGCACATATCGAGGCACATCATCTATCATCATCCCCCTACACGCTCTCCCATATCCTCTCCATCTACCAAAGCTTCTCCTAACCATCTTCCCAAAGCTTACCATAGCAATGTAAATGCCAACTTCAAAATGCATAAAGCTAAAAATCCACATCCTATAAAATCATATGTCTATTCTAAAAGACATACTCCAAAAAGGAAAAATCCAATCAAAGAATGCAAAATAATGCAAACGCCTATGACAAGAAAAACCAAAACCATGTGGATCCGAAAGAAAAAAGTTGAAACCCAATGCATAATGGCATCCACCATTGCTAATCCCCCATCAAGTGACTCATGTCCCCCATCTCCTAACTCCATCTTGGGTGCCTATATCCCCAAGCATGCTTCCACAAATCCTCCATCACGCCTGCATCTACCATCTATCCCCCATATGCTCTTTTCACACTCGTCCCAACATGTGCCAATGTTGCTCTTGCAAGCATCCTCATCTCATGCTCCTTTCCAACCTTTTCATCCCTCCATCTCCTACCATCAATCCCATCTAATCCAATCTATTACATAAATCACACATCCAGAGTACCAATAGCTAGCAACAAAATTGAACATTCCAACAGCCAGTGAAAAATCTCAAAAAAGCCAAAATAGCTGAAGAAAGCCAAAATCATTCCAGCTAAGTCCAAAGTCAAAAAGTCAAAAAAAATAATAAAGAAAAATAAAGTGTCCACTAGTGATAACTTGGAAATTCAAGCGCCTTGGACAAGTACCATGATGAAAACTTGGCAAACAAGCGTCATGCGTAATTCTGCCATCCCCAGCTTAGCCTATCACCGTCATGCTTTTGGTCATCTCTTGACATCCAACTCCATCTTCCAATCTATCCACTTATCCTCCACCCTCCATCTTCCATCTCACACCATCCACTTATCTCCTGCAACTTCAGCCAACCATCCTAGCTATCATCCATCTCCCTAGCCCCTTCAGCTTTTTCTATCCTAGCTTCAATCCTATCACATCCATCATAAGACCTCCTTTCGCATGTTATCTTCTGATCGGGGGCACTATATTCCTTGGAGATCTTGTCTTGTCCATTCTCCCTTGTCATTGGTATCTAGCTCAAGGCTATCCTCATGCAAACCCTATGTCATCTCTTTATATCCATCATAATCCTAGCTATCTACCATCCTATCCAGCCATCTCATCTTGCTCCTCTAGCTATCCTTGGTCACAAAATCTCTCATCATCATTAGATGCATCCTGCCAAATCCATATCTCTCACTATCACTCCACCCTTAGCTTTCACATCTTGCACAACATCGAACCATCCTGCTATCCTATCATCCTAAGCTTTTGCCTGCTTGTAACTATCTTGGTCAGCTTCAGCTTGTAAATATCTTGGTCCATCAGCTTGTACATCCTCTTTACTTTAGTACCATTGTATCTATCTAGCTTTTGTGTCAGTTCCTCCTTGATCAGCATCTTGCACACATTGCACATCTTGATTAGCTATTCCAATGCATCATTTAGCTAGATCTCCTATCACCAAAGTGTTATACTTCTTAGTTCAGCTTGCCAGACACATCACTCACCCAAATCCATCGGTTTAGGTGCTCTTCGATAGATCCTTGTGTTGAGATAATGGGTGTTGCACACATTGCATAATATTGTTTTATTTTGTTATGTAATGTTGTGCCTAGATGGACGTGCAACATGTAAAGATTCTTATGGAATATTCTTGATGAGTTGTATTGTAACATTGTGATAATATTTGATGTAATTATTTAATATTGGGGAAAAGAATTAAAAGCCCAATATTAAATGTGGGGTCTGTGAGTTAGGTAGCACATGGTTTTAGCACATGGTTTATGTAATACTACTTAGTGGTTTTCTGGGACTTGCTACTATATAAGCAGCCACAAGGGTAGTTGTTGTAGATAGAGAGTGAGAGAGAGTGACAAGGAGAAGACAAAAGGCAAGAGTCGAGCGGGACAAGGCTTGACAGGTTAGCCGAGGGAGCATTTGTGAAGGTTGAAAGCATGGCATGGGATGTGTGGATTCATGCTTGTTCACATAGTTTGCTCGGTTGTGGCTATGGCCATGAAGACTTCCATGGTTGTATGGCAATGGTATTTTTGCTGAATAATACATGATGATGGATGCTTTTGGAGGCTGGGTTTTTCCCTCAATGAGGGTTTCCCAGGGTATATCTTGTTTCACAATTTTGTGGGTATGTTGTCTATTCTCTTGCATGTGGATTTTAATTCCTTATTTATTTTAGATCTATTATGGGTTATGTGGAAATGGTTCTATTTTTTATTGCCAAGTTTCCTTACAAGTGGTATCAGAGCTATGGTTTTATTATTGTAACCCTAGATTGAATCCATGGGAATGCATGAGAGGATAAAAGAAAGGGCAAGATATATGAATGTTTTATTGCAGATCTGAGAGTTTTGGATTTGCTGTTATGATGGGATGTTAAAAGATTTGGGCATGGGAAATTGTTGGACAAAAAGATTTTTTTTGGATGTTTCATTTAAATGAGGGTTTTGGGGGGTAATTTGCAGAAATGACCTCCTGAGTAAAAACAGACCTCACCATTGGATCTGGGTCGACATTTCCATAAATTTTGATATATAATATGCCCTAGTTTGGCCATGTTCAGAGGAAATGAAAGAGTTTTTTGGTTTCTGCCCACGATGGCCGTCAAATTTAATCCCGTTGGAATTTTCGTCACTAAAAAAAATTAAAAAATGAAAAATCATACTGAAAATGATAAAAAGACTGTCTTAGTAAAATGACCATAACTTTCTCTCAGAATATCAGATTTCAGAGTTCTTATAGGCGTTGGAAAGCTAATTCAGAGCACTACAAGATGGTATAGGTTTGGTTCTATGATTTTGAGATTTTGTCAGGTTTTAAGAGCCCTAAAGTCAGATGTTATTTATTTTGAGCACGGATTAAGGCATAACTTGGACATACGAAGTCGGATTTTGGACTTCGAGTAGTCAACGGAAAGCTCTTCGAGAGCTCTACACATTGGTTCAGATTTAGTGTAGGTTTGGCATGATTTATTTGTTCATATATTGATCTGAACAGTCTATTAATATATTTTGACTATGGTAATATTGTGAGTTTATGGCATTGGAGATTTAAGTTTTGATGTCATTGTATACTTAGTTCATATTTTAGATTGGTCTCATGATGATATGGTTATCAGTGTTTGGTTTGGATATGCATGATGACTTGTTGGATCTACAAGTTGTGCAGTGTTGTAAGCGGTCTATACTTACAGGTTGCATTTATAGCTTGGTTATGGGTTGTCTTTGCCCATTGATCTTTCATTATTGATGCATATTCAGATTGGTGGCTTGGATTTGGGTTGTCTATGCCCTGAGTCACATGATTTGCTGATTTTATTCTTCATGTAGAAGGGATAACATGTTGTTACCAGGGACAGTCATGGTGGAGGATTGCAGTTGACTATTTTATGCTGACAGGTTGGACACTTTGAGAGCCAGATGCTCGGTTCATGGATGTGATCATGGTGTCATGGATTTTGGCATGACATGATTGGCTATACAGGTACATCTTTGATGTTCATTAGCTTGGATTTTCTGATTTGGTTATGGTGGTATATCTTCTTGGTTGAGGATCATGGTTATTTGGTTTCTTTTGAGGAGCTCGTGATGTGCATTTTGAGTTCTTTGATGGTTTGATGCCTTGGTTGATTCTCATGGTTAGAGGATGATTTTTCATCATGATGTCATGGATAGCTTGGATACACAGTTTAGTGGGAGCTTGTGGCAGTGATGGGGTGACAGTGCAGGATTAGTTCCTGGCTTGGTTTATATCTTCTTGGTTTGGAGAGGATGGATTTTATGATGCCATAGGTGACTTGGTACCACAGTTGAGTGGGAGTTGTTGGCATTGATATACTTATTGAGTGTTTGCAGATGTTGGAGGTTTGTCTTAGATCCTGTTACTGCAGAAGCATCTTTGACATTTGCATGGTGCACTTGTTATCTTCATGGTGTTTGAAGATGGTTAGATCTTGAGGACTCATGGAGTTCTTGGTTATCTTCATGGTGTGTGGAGATGGTTCTTCTTAGTATGTGGAGATGGTTTTCTTCATGGTGTATGGAGATGGTTGCATCTTGAGGACTCACAAGGTTCTTTGAAAAGGTGTGGTTTATGCTTTTATTTGGCATGTTATCCTTGGTGTGAGGATGATTTCTTTATTATGTCATGGTATACTCTTGATACGCATTTAGAGTTGTGACATGTTATCTCTTTAGTTGAGATAGTAAGATCATGTTGTCATGTTTATGTTCCTGAGGCCATGGTTGGAACTTTGACATTGATCTTGGTTTAGTTTCTTGGTATTGAGTATATTGATCATAAGCTAGATACTTCATGATATTGCTATGTTGCATTTGGAGTTGGCATGGGTTGATTGGTTATAGGTTCTCATGGATACTTAGAGACGGTGGTGACGCTGATTTCTCTTGGATTAGAGAAGTATTTGTTGGGACGGTTGATGGTTTTAGCAGGAAGTCTGAAGGGCAGTCACCTGATATGGACTTGAGAGAAGATTGTTCTTAGATGAGTCTTGGTTGGAGACTGGGGTATCTTGATGAGCATTCTCATTCCCCACTCTTGGTCTACTCGGAAATTTTCTACTTGAGAGGTATAGCCCATTATTTTCTCTCAATTGCATTATATTTATACTTGTCTTTCATGGATATGGATTTTGAGCTATGGTACATGAGTTAGTTTTGGAGGGTTCATTTGAGAGATGGTTAAGCATTGGTTATCTCCATGTGCATATGTTGTTATGCTGGTTGAGTTTGGGAGATGGTTTTATATTGGGCATATTCCTTGGATTAGGAATGGTTATTCCTTGGTTTAGGAATGGTTTATGAGTTTGATCTTCTTGTGAGAGGCTTACATCCATGATTAGTTATATGTTATGGTTTGGGTGTTGTTGAGGCTTCTTGTTGGGATTTTATGGAGGAGATCATACTTGCACAGTTTACATCTAGAGGTGTGTGTAGAAGGACATGATACAGGTTATGATTTGCATGGTTTCTCCGGTCTTGGTTATCTTCCTGGATGTTCAGTTTTGCTTACATTGGATTTGAGATTGGTTAGAGATTGTGATCACTGGTTTGTGCTCATGTATGTCATGTGAGAGATGACATGGTTATTTCTTTATCTCTTTCCTCTATTGGTTGTGGATAACTTGGAGACTATTGGAGACTTGTTATGAGAATTTTTCTTGCAGGATATCAGTGTTATGTATTGTGGATGTCCTTGATACTACATGGATTCACTTCTTTGAGATGTGTTGAGTGGATTGGTTATAGATTTGACATTATCTTTTGTAGTGGGAGCTTCTTGGTATATATGTGGCAGGTATTGCTCTTGAGGCTTGGGATTGCAGGTTGCAGATTGGATATGTCGGTGATATGAGACTCACTTGTTATACCTTTGAGGTATGCATAGTTGGATGGGTTTGGCACTTGCTGTGGGTGCTATTTCAGCTATGGATATTTTGACAACTATGAATACATGTGATTACCTTTGGATCAGATTATTTGTGCTTGGAATTTTAGTTGGTACAGGATTTTATGATCTTCTAATGCGACAGGTTGGGTGGTTTTCTCTTTGGATGGCTTCTATGTATGTCCAGTGGGAGTGGCATAATAGGAGGTGAGATCATTCATGTTTGAGATGCTGGATACTTTGATTTTGTTGCGGGTACCAAGATGGAGCACTTGGTGTATTTTGATCCATGATGGTGGATGTGCTAGGAGGGATTGTTCCCTTGTTCATTTTTGTGGCTACGGATTGACCCTATGCAATGTATACAACAAGTGGGAGATTGTTGAGATAATGGGTGTTGCACACATTGCATAATATTGTTTTATTTTATTATGTAATGTTGTGCCTAGATGGGCGTGCAACATGTAAAGATTCCCATGGAATATTCTTAATGAGTTGGATTGTAACATTGTGATAATATTTGATGTAATTATTTAATATTGGGGAAAAGAATTAAAAGTCCAATATTAAATGTGGGGTCAGTGAGTTAGGTAGCACATGGTTTATGTAATATCACTTAGTGGTTTTCTGAGACTTGCTACTATATAAGCTGCCACAAGGGTAGTTTTTGTAGATAGAGAGTGAGAGAGAGTGACAAGGAGAAGACAAAAGGCAAGAGTCCAGCGGGACAAGGCTTGACAGGTTAGCCAAGGGAGCATTTGTGAAGGTTGAAAGCATGGCATGGGATGTGTGGATTCATGCTTGTTCACATAGTTTTCTCGATTGTGGCTATGGCCATGAAGGCTTCCATGGTTGTATGGCAATGGTATTTTTGCTGAATAATACATGATGATGGATGCTTTTGGAGGCTGGGTTTTTCCCTCAATGAGGGTTTCCCAGGGTATATCTTGTTTCACAATTTTGTGGGTATGTTGTCTATTCTCCTGCATGTGGATTTTAATTCCTTATTTATTTTAGATCTATTATGGGTTATGTGGAAATGGTTATATTCTTTATTGCCAAGTTTCCTTACACCTTGTAGGATATAGCTTTCCTCATGTCTGATCTTGGTCTGTTAGTAACTCGTCCTACCCATCTCATTGGCAAACGGTTCTCTTTTAGATTTTCACTTTCTTTTGATTTGGAATCTTCCCTTTTGGGTCTTGAAGTATCTTTTCCAAGCAATCATTTTGTTCCCTCCTCAAGGTTGCCATGATCTTCCATATCATGGTATGTTACGAATGGGCACTTTGAGCATACGATTTTGATCAAGTCTTTCGTTTGTTTCTTTTTTGCTTGTGGGTTACCCAGTGTCGGTTCCACACTGTTTCGTCTAGGTTTCATGTGTGATGTTGGGGCAATCCTTTTGTGTTTGTTTCTATTCAGTCAGTCAGTCCTCTAGAAAATTGGTGAAAAGGCCTTGATGTTCTTGGTAACCTTGGCAATTAACCAACAGTCCTATAGCAAATCTAGCGCTCAACTACATGGTGGTACTTCTCTTTGAAGTATCCCCCTACTCAAAAAGCTTCAATGGATTTCCTTCATCTCCATTATCCCCCATCCATATCCATCATCCTTCTCTCCTACCCCAGCTTGTGCAACTGTATCTCTCAGAATCAATCATCACTCTTAGCTTTAGGGATCCACAATCCTAGTCTTAGGGATCCACCAATCTAATCAATCCACCAAGCCTCATCTTTCGAGATCCACAATCCTAGTCCTAGGGATCTCCGAAACCCATCTTCCGCCAATCTGACTCTTTGAAATCCTTTTGCATCAGCTTTTTAACCCCCTCATCCATCTCCCCATCCTGGATTCCTTTTATAGTGCTCTTCTTCTTCATCCTTTGCAATCCCTGAGATCTTAAGCTTGCTTCCTCTTGTGCTTCTGATTCTCCCTTTATCATTCTCCCGTAGTGAGAGTTTGAGCTAACTAAACCTCTTCTCTTAAGCCAATCTAAGTCTTCTTGCTCATCTCGAATTCTTGTACTCTTCAAGAAGTCGTTGAGCCTCGCTTTCTCTCCCCGCCACCTTCTTGAGGGGGCATCTTGCAGTCCATTCTCTCCTCTTATGCTCTAGCCTTGGGCATCTTATTTTCTTATCTTTGATACCATGCCACTTGCGGCATCACATCAAAGAGGAGCAAAATGTAGACACCTAAAAACCTTTGAAAAATAAAGTATTTTTATTTTCTAGAAAATTCCTGATGACATCATCATTTATTAATTAATTAATTATTTAATTAATTAATTAATTTTTATGCCATTAAATCCCTGTATCTTAATTAAAAATATTTAATTAAGGAATCCCTCCCAAAAATGTTTAAATCTTATTTAAACATTATTTTCTTATTTATTAATTATTTAATTAATAAATTGACCAAAAAACCCAAAATAAATAAATAAATTATTTTTTGCCCAAAACTTGGCCAATTTCCTTAAGACCACTAACCTCTTCCAAAATCTTCTAATCCTTCTTTAATTTTGATTAAAGGCTAATCCCATCATTTCCTACCCCTAATCCCAACTCAAAATATTTAATTAAGATTAAATATTAATCCTCATGTTGATTAAAAAAGTTTTAATAAATATCTCCTCAACCCAAACCCTTGAAATAAATAAAACTTTATTTATTTTCTAAAATCTAATTTATCCTCATCCTAAGAAGTTCTAGACTCTTCTAGAAAGTCTTCATCCTCATCCTAGGAAATTCTAGACTATTCTAGAAAGTCTTTATCCTCATCCAAAGTCTAGACTCTTCTAGAAGATGTCTTTAAACCTAAACCTAATCCCCTCCTAACCTTGTCACATTCCCTAAACATGGGTTAAAACTTACTAACCCAAGCCAAAGTTAACAAATATCTCCTCCTTCACCCACCCTCATTAAATGTCATCCACTTGCCTATCCCTAAGCTAATCCTAAACCATCCTAATCCATCCTCTAATCATTTGCACAATCCTAAGAAAGCTTAAAACCTTCCTAATCAAGCCCAAGTCGAAATTCCTCTCATCTCCTTCAAAATATCCCAACCATAAAACTTTATGAATCCCATAGGCCATAAATGACTCTTCCAAGCCCTTTTATTGCTCTTACAAGCCATTATGAGGGTCTTTATGAAGATTTTATCCCTTGAGCCTCCTTTGTTGACTCATCCTTCCCCTTTCCTCCATCCTCTCACCCTGTGACATGTGTCACTCCCTGATTGGCTGTAAGGAAGCATAATCCATGTGCTCTCCTCTCATGCAATCTAAGCCCTCCATGAGCTTTTTTTCATCCTTGCATCTTAGCCCTCAATCCCTCAAGCCTCTTACCTATAAATTGGATCCTTCCCCTTTGTAAAACAACACAATCCATGAAGTAAAGTCATAATGCCATTTTAAGAAGCCATTTTACATAAAAACCATACACTCACACCCAAATTCCAACTCCATTTGAAGCCCTTTTTGAAGCATAAAGCTTGAGCATACATCCTATCTATTTAGACAAAGCTACTCAACAAGAGAGTTTCTCATTGAGAGAGCCCATTAATGGCTCATATTCTCAATTGAGAGCTCATCTTAGTCTATCTTGAAGTTTATGAATTTTGTTTAGTTTGTAGAAGCTTTATTTAAATTTGGTTTCTATTAGCATACTAACATTGCTCATATACAACTAATTTATAATAGGACAAGAAAAATATTCGTTTGTTCCCTTTGTGTTTGGTTAGGCTTTAGACTACTAAACAAAGTTGATAAAATATCTCTAAATGGAGCCAAGGAAAGAAAGGAAAGAAAATAAAAAGAAAATAAAGAGCCTACAGAGTGAGAAATTTAATCTACCTATAGTCTAATTTTGTCACTATTATTATCGACAATCCATGCTTGAATGGTAGGAATACTTAAACATGTGCTCAATCAATCAATCTAATACATATAAGTGTTGTAAATGAAATTGGTACTGAAGTACAAACAAATTTATTTTGTTTTATCCAAGCTAATGAAGATAATAGAAAATAAATAGAAATATCTTACTATTTTTAAAGGTAAATGAATCCCATAGCAAGCACTCCAAGATCCCTTTGCTCAAAATATAACTAAAAAATACCAGTAAGCACTGGATTAAATATAGATTTTTCAAAAAAAAATGATATTTATTTCATTCATGAAGTAAGGCGTCATAGTAGTATGGATGATAAAATCATCAACTTTATCGATGCTAGAGTAGTTTGTATTTCTCTTATTTATAGACAGGTACTTACACTTTAAGTGGGAAAATAAATTCTAGCCCTAACTACCTCAACTACCACCTTAATTAAAACTATCTACTATTATCTTTACACTACAACACCTACAAAATAAAGTAAGTTTAGATCATAGCCATGAAAGGGGAAAAAATAAGGAAGTGGATAAGGGAAAAAGGGAATTCTTGAGGGAAATCTGATCTAAATGGTGACCTTTATACGCTTTTTCTGTCAAATCTCTACCAGTTATCTCTTGAAGATGCCCACTAATCAATAATTGTACTTTACTTCTTTGTCAATCTTAAATGCATCGAGTATGCAAGAAAATGTGTAGGAAAAAAAGGAATTAGCTACCATCATTTTATGTCCACTTGCATCATTAATATGTTTTTCAGCTAATAATGATGATAGATGGTCAACTTCAGAAGGAATCTCAACACATCCAATTATCTTATAGAAGGACTTGAATTCCAAGCCTTCCAAATCTAGAGTTTTGTGTGTCAACTACCATAGATTGCAAGATCACTTGATCAAGTCATGGGAAAGAAGGAATTTTGGACTCATAACTTCACCTTGTAGTGTTGTGGTTCTTCTAAAAGTAACATAAGCTTCTTCTGAGAAGGTGGTGAATCAAACAAAAATGATCCATCAACTCAAAAAATCTTTCTTGTAGTGGGGTCCTCTTCACGCATCATTTAATGTCACAACACAAGGTGTATCAAACATAGAAGGGGAAGCTTCATTGATCCCAAAAGATAAATGTTTTAGACTCTCTATTGCAAGGTTCTAGACATATGAACACCCTTCTATTTTTTAATTAACGTCCTTCCCAACTTCACTTTCTCAAATGTCTCTTGTCTTGTGTTGGAACCTCATCCTTCCATGACTAGGATCTTAGGACTTGATTGGCCTAGAACTCTTGGGGAATCATCTTTTTTGTCTTTTCTTAGAGATGCCCACTTTACAAGGTGAGAAGCATCTTCTAGAATTTGCACTGGTTCTTGTCCCACCTCAATACCCAAACATCTTTATCAATCCTCCAAATCCCATTAGCACCTGTAAGGACCAAACATGAGTTAATATCATGGCTCTTTTGAAATATAAGAACTTTCATTAGGCTTTCAGATTTATGGTTCCAAGTACCTGGTTTTCTCTCATCCTTTTTGGAAGATGAATATGCAATATGGGAGGACACACTAAAACAAGGAGCCAAAAATAAGTGTTGGTGTAAATAAATATTCACTATTTACACTTACTTAAGTTTACTTAGGTTAATGCATATTTTTTATCATTTATTTATTAGCCACCTAGGAGTATGTGTACTCTTGTGAGTTGTCATGTTGACAACATAGGAGTCTACACCTCTTTTATGCACATGGTGTCTACAACACAGGAGTTAGCACATCAATTAAGCACATGGTGTCTACAACCTTGTCATTTTTCTCCACTCATCTAGAATGATGGATAAGGCATGTGCTTAGTTGTCATGATGCTTATCTTATCTCTTGGTTCTTTCTGTATATGAGAAATATGTTAGCAAGAAATACTAATCTATTAAGAGAACAAAGAATTAACAAGCATAAAAATTATAACATATATGAGAGACAAAGTGAAACACTCAAATGAGAATATGAGCCATAGAATGGCTCTCCCAATAAGGATGGTGACTTGATTTAGGGATGAGTCTAAGTAAAGGATTGGTATGTATTCTCAAACTTTCTCTATGCTTCAATGGTGGGGATGAGTAAATGAAAAATTGGTAGCTTTGTGAGCTCTCAATTTGGCATTATAAGGGTATGGTTGATGGCTTTTGGTTCTCAAACTAGCATTATAACTTTGGCTTAAACGTTGTGATGAAATGGCTTGGGAGGGGATTCAATTTATAGGCTAAGGACTTGAAGGATGGAGGGTGAAGATGCAAGGAGAGACGAAAGCTTAATGAGGGCTAGGATGCACTCAAAGGGGAGCACATGGATTGTGCTTGTTTAGCGCCAATCAAGGAGTGACACATGTCACAGGGTGAGTGGATGGAGGCAAGGGGATGGATGAGTCAACAAAGGAGGCTACAGGGATAATATCTTCATAAATACCCTTCATAATGGCTTGTAAGAGCAATGAATGGGCTTGTAAGAGTCTTTATGGCCTTTGTAAGAGCATTGAAGGCTTAGTGGTTGGGATATTTTGGAGGGAGTTGAGATTGTTGACTTTGCTTGGCTTAGGAAAGTCTTAATCTTACTAAGGGAATGTGTCAAGGTTAGGGGGGGGATCAGAGGTGATTTAGAATTAGATTAGGCTTGTTAGAGATATGCAAGTAGATGGCATTCAATGAGGGTGGGTGAGTTAGTTGCTAAGCTTGGTTAGCATGGGTGGATGGGGTGGATTAGGCTAAAAAGGGGATTTAGGATAGTTTAGGTGTTATTAGATTTGAGGGCTTTATTTATCAAATAGATTTATTTAATAAATGAGGATTTTGGAATTAGATAGAAGAATAGGATTAAGTGATAAATAATAAGTTATTTGATTTATCAATTAGGACTATAGATGATTAATTAAATTAATTAGCTAGGGGATGGCAAAGGATTAATTAAATAGGAATTTAATTAATGATGCCTTTAGAGATAACTAAATAGGATTACCAAAGCAGTGTAATCAAATTTATTTGTCTACATTTTGCCCCTCTTTGACATAGTGTTGAGACAACACTATTTCAAAGAAGTTTGAATGAAGAAGACACGAGGAAGATGTTTTAGCAAAAAGGTTGCCCCAGTCTTGAATAAGAAGAGGAGAGACTAGACGTAGAGATTCCCTCTCAAGAAGCCGACGGGGAGAGAAAATGAGGCTCGACGGCTTCTTGAAAAATACAAGAATTCAAGATGGGAGGACGAAGAGTGGTGTAAGAGAAGAGGTTAAATTAGCTCAAACTCTCACTATGGGAGAATGATAAAGAGGAAAATCAGAGGCACAAGAGTAAATAAGCTTAAGACTTTCAGGATTGGGGGAGGATGAAGGAGCGGAGTGCTATAAAAGGGAATCTAGGATAGGGAAATGGATGAGGGGATTATAAAGATGATGCAACAGGATTTCAAAGAGTCAGATTGGCGAAAGATGGGTTTCGGAGATCCTTAGGACTAGGATTGTGGATCTCGAAAGATGAGGCTTGGTGGATTGATTGGATTGGTGGATCCCTAAGACTAGGATTGTGGATCCCTAAAGCTAAAAGTGAAGATTGATTCAAAGAGATACTAATGCATAAGCTAGGATAGGAGAGACAAATTTTGGATATGGATGGGGGATAATGGAGATGAAAGGAAACCATTGAAGCTTTTTGAGCGGGGGGATACTTCAAAGAGAAGTACCACCATGTAGTTGAGCACTAGATTTGCTATAGGATTGTTGGTTAATTTCCAAAGTTACCAAGAACATCAAGGCCTTTTCACCAACCATCCAGAGGACCGATGAACTGACTCAAAAAAAACATGCTAGGATTGCCCCAGCATCACACATGAATCCTGAAAGAATCAGAGTAGATATGATACTGGGTAACCCACAAGCAGAAAAGAAAACAAGCAAAAGACCTGATCAAGACCTTACACTTTGATTGCCCCATTCATAGTATACCATGATATGGAAGATCATGGAAACCTTAAGGAGGGAACAAGGAGATTGCTTTGAAAGGATACTTCAAGATCCAAAAGGGAAGATTCCAAATCAAAAGAAAGCAAAAATTGAAAAGAGAACTGTTTGCCAACGAGATGGGTAGGACGAGGTACTAACAGACCAAGATCAGACATGAGGAAAGCTATATCCTACAAGGATCTATCGGAGAGCACCTAATCTAGTGGATATGAATGAGTGATGCATCTGTCAAGTTGAACTAAGAAGGATAACACCTTGGTGACAGGAGATCTAGCTAAAGGATGCATTGAAATAGCTAACCAAGGGTTGTGCGATGTGTGCAAGATGTTGATCAAGGAGGAACTGACATGAAAGCTAGATAGATAAAATGGTACTAAGCTAAAGAGGATGTATAAGCTGACTGACCAAGATATTTACAAGCTGAAGCTGACCAAGATAGTTACAAGCAGGCAAAAGCTCAGGATGATAGGATAGCAGGAAGGTTCGATGTTGTGCAAGATGTGAAAGCTAAGGATGGGTTGATAGCAAAAGGTATGGATTTGGTAGGATGCATCCAATGATGATGGTAGATGTGCGGCCAAGGATGGGGAAAATGCTAAGATTGGTGGTAGCTGAGCTAATAGATGGCACTAGAGTGAATGGCTAATGAGAGGATGACATTGGATGTGCATGAGGATAGCCTAGAGCGAGATACCAATGACAAGGGAGGATGGACAAGACAATATCTCCAAGGAATACAGTGCCCCTATTAGAAGATGACATGTGGAAGGAGGTTTTACAATGGATGTGATAGGATTGAAGCTAGGATGGAAAAGCTAAAGGCGCTATGAAGATGGATGATAGCTGGGATGATTGGCTGAAGCTGCAGAAGATAAGTGGATGGTGATAGATAAAAGGTGGAGGATGAAAGATAGGTGGATAAATTGGAAGATGGAGCTAGATGACAAGATGTGACCAAAAGCATGAGGATGATAGGCTAAGCTGGGGATGGCTGGATTACGCATGACGCTTGTTTGCCAAGTTTTCATCATGGTACTTGTCCAAGGAGCTTGAATTGCCAAGTTTTCACCAGTGGATGCTTTCTTTCTCTTTTTCTTTTTTGACTGTTTGAATTTGGACTTAGCTGGAATGATTTTGGCTTTCTTCAACTATTTTTGGCTTTTTTGAGATTTTTCACTAGCTATTGGAATGTTCAATTTTGTTGCTAGTTGTTGGTACATCGGATGTGTGATTTATGCAATAGATTGGATTAGATGGGATTGATGGTAGGAGATGGAGGGATGAAAAGGCTGGAAAGGAGCATGAGATGGCGATGCTTGCAGGATCAACATTGGCCCATGTTGGAACAGGTGTGAAAAGAGCATATGGGGGATAGATGGTAGACACGGGCTTGATGGTGGATTTGTGGAAGTGTGCTTGGGGATATAGGCACCCAAGATGGAGTTAGGAGATGGGGGACACGAATCACTGGATGGGGGATTAGCAATGGTGGATGCCATTATGCATTGGGTTTCAACTTTTTTCTTTAGGATCCACATAGTTTTGGATTTTCTTTTCATAGGCTTTTGCATTATTTTGCATTCTTTGATTGGATTTTTCCTTTTTGGAGCATGTCTTTTAGAATAGACATATGATTGCCTAGGATGTGGATTTTTAGCTTTATGCATTATGAAGTTGGCATTTACATTGCTTTGGTAACCTTTGGGAAAATGGTTAGGAGAAGCTTTATGAGATGGAGAGGATATGGAAGAGTGTGTAGGGGGATGATGATGGACGATGTGCCCTAATATGTGCCTTTGTTGATCGTGTGTAGGAATGGAGGGAATAGGATATTTACGATGGTTGATAGGAGGGCGGAGGATGGTAGATTTTGGGACATAGGGATCCAAAATGGATTTAGCGGATGAAGGGGGGATATGGTAGGTTGTTTTGGGTTGCAAAGATGGTGGAGGGGGGATGACATAAGACTTTTTGAAGGAGTGATGGGAGGCTAGCATGGTGGGCTTGGGGATAGGCTTGGTTTGGGGATGGCGTGTACCAACACTTTTAGATGGTGAGCCTTTGGATACATATCTAGGACCATGAAATCCTAGATTCTTTTGTGCAATAATAGGCTTTCTAATTCCTTGCTCTTGTGTTCCTAAACCTTGACCTTGATAATGCCATCGATTGAGCATTTGAACTAGCTGAGGATATTTTTTTCTTGTAGAAAATGGTGGAAGTGCTTTATCAGATGTACTGCAATGGGGAGATACTATCCTTAATTCTTCTGCTGAGAGGAGGCCACCATGGATGAATGTAAGTGAACCAAGAGGGTAGATTATAGATGGTGGAATAGCTTGGATAGGTGGTAAGATGGAAGCATGGAGTGGAGGAGATGGTAGGATAGGATCTTGATTTAGTTGATGGGATGAAAAGATATCCTATAGTAGAGGAGGTATGGCTTGAGGTTTTGGAGATGGAGGGGATGGTGACTACACTATGGATGGAAGACATGATATAATGATATCTTCGTTTATGCTTTGGGGGATGTCAACATGCTTTTGGGTAGGATCTTGATAGGATTGGATTGGAGTGGATGGTGCGATAAGAGGTGAAGGGATGGATTTTTAAAAGGTAGTAGATGGATAGATGGGAGATTCGGTAGTGGAGATGGGTGAGTAGAAGATGGATGCATAAGGGTCATTACGGGAGATTTTGGAAATGCTTGGAGGTGATGTGGATAGGATTTGGAGGGATTTGACAGGTGTTGGGATTTTGACGCTTGTGGGAAGTGGAAGGATTTTAAGCAATTTGATGGATGGTGTGGGGATGATAGCAATGGGAGATGGAGGTGATATTATAGATGGGGAAGCTTCATCACTGACTACTTCACATGGTTGGATTAGATGACATGGCTTATTGACTGTTGGAGGCAACTTTTCTTGTATTTCCTCTAGGAGATTCCTTGGAGACTCATGTGTCAAAGGTGGAGGTGGATTGATAGGAATACCTAGTGTGGTGGGGGTGGAAGATTGGAAGCTTGGTTGATTGGGTGATGGAGGAGAAGCTGGGATATCAGATAGCATGACTAGATAGTTTGGAAGAATACATGGATTTTGGGGGATGCTTGGGGGAATGTTTCTAAGGCTTTCAATATACCCGTCATAGTCAACAAGATTTTCATCATCATTGGAATAGGAGGTGGTGGGAGCAAGGACAATATGACCAAACACATCATGATAGGTTTGAGATTTCATGTTTTGATGATGAGTCGGATGGTGATAGGGTCTTGCATATGGATGAACACGGAAGCTTGTGGTTGGATTTGGATTAAGTGCAGATTTTCGATTGGCTGATGAAGGATTTCCTAGGGAGAGTCAAAGCTGTATGACAAACCTAAGGAGGATTGGCTGGAGATTTTTGGCTTTCTTGTGGATGGAAGACTTCAAGGGCATGCTGTCAAAAAGTGAGAGTTTTTCTTTCCTATGCGCTGGACTGGTGGAGATTGTGTCAACTTAAGGATAGACTAATGATCCTATGGGCATGACACAAGATTGACCACTAGTGGATCCCAACCTTTAGCTCAGGGTGATGAGGGATACACGTGACAAAGCTAGATTACCCTAGACAATGCTCTGTCAGAGGGATAACCTTGGTGAGATTGGTTGATTGGTAGGATTGATTGGATAGAAAATTCTGGCAGAGTGACAACAACTCTTTAAAGGCTTGGGTGCGATTTTGGATTGAGTTGCTAGCTGGCTAGGGGGGATGATTTGGATGGACTTTGGATTTCAGATTTTTCTAAGGCAAAGAACTAAAGGAGCTTGGATAATCTTCTGATGAGGCAGTGACTATGGTAAGTATGCCTTGAGCAAGGAGATTTTTGCTTTTCTGGGATTTTGACCAAAGTTGGCAAACATTCATTCAAAAGTTATGAACAAACAAGTAGACAAGAGTTTGGAGCAAGCACATCAAACACACCAAGATCCTAGGAAGCTTTCTACAAGGATGAAATTTGGTTTAGCTAGAGAGTCCTTGATATACACAAGGTACGTGAGGCCCAAATCCATAGATGAAACCAAAAAGATGTCACATAGTTGAGAGGAGCAGTAACCCACTTCTCCTCTTTCACTTCTCAAGGGTATAAAGTTCCTTGAGGCTTAGCCCGAGTGACAAAATTTTGATCCCAAGAGAGGTGTCTTTGGATTCACCTCCCGATCTTTATACTTCGTCGAAATGTTGGAGTTGAGGTCGTCCAAGGGGTGATGAAATCTCCAAGCAGACCTCCTAAAAAGTGTAAAACAAGACCACATACATGGTCTTGGGTTTTTAAAAGACAAACGTTCATTTCAATTGATGATTTAGATTTTGCAAGTTATGATTGAAGATACTTGTAATTATGGCATACAATGTTCATTCTAACTTGACAGCGTCGTCAACATAATGGAAGTTGAGAGATCGTCAACATAAGAAGTGCGAGCGTCATTGAGAATGCATCAAAACCATGCAATGTTCATTGATTGTTAGGCATTCAAGATTGAGTGTGAGTTTGTTTTAAGCTTAAAACAAAGATATGTGAAACTCAATTTTTCAAGCATGCGCCCGGAGGCCCTCCACGTCAAGATTTGTTCAATTATTACACCCAAATGAAGTGTTAGCGAGACTAATGTTCATTCAAGAGATTTTCTAACTTTAATAAACCACTAAAAACCCAAGTGAGTGGAGTTTGATTTGCGTGGAGCACTTAACACCCTCTTAGGTGGACCCATCCCCATAGATGGCACTGAGATTGCAACCAATGGTTAAATTTATGGGTGATTAAAGAGGGTGAGTCCAACTACAAACTCACTCAAAGCGTCTTTATTAATTTTTATAACTTAGAAAATTACAAAAATGTGGATTTAGGTTTTTTTTTATACCCAAAAATTGAAGTGTGAGATATTGCAATGGTTGATTGATCTTTTGCATTTAAGATTGAGTTTGTTTGTTTTAAGCATGCATTCCAAGAAAGATTGATTTTAATCTATGGCATTCAAGATTATGTTTGAGCAACAATCATTCAAAGAAAAATGCTTAAACATTCAAGTTCATTTTAGCAATATGAGAACCTGCAAGAAAACATGGTTAGTGGTTTCATATGTGCTCCAGCCTGCAATAGCTACAAAAAAAGTCAAGTTGATTAGTAACCCAAAAATCTCAACATTTGAAGCTTAACTATGGGGAAAATAAAATCAACTTTTTTTGTTCTTTTTCCTAGGCGTAAAAACGCTTAGAAAAACCTCTACTCTATGGAACCACAAAAAGTTAAAATTTGATTTATACTCTTTTTTAAAAATAAAAAAACTATAAAGTACATAAACAAAGATGTTAAAACAGAAATGCAACAAAGATAGGTGGAGACGACAGTTCATTAGGCGCAGATGCCAAATTGCGAAGATGTTGATCTGCAGAGATGACAAAGAAAGAGGCAAAGATGCTGATCTGTAGAGATGACAGTTTAGGTTGGTAGCGTAGAAAATAGGACACCAAGAGGAGACGCTGAACTACAGAGAGGCTGATCTGCAGAGACGATAGCTTAGGTTGGCAGTAGCAGAGATGACAGAGTATCTGGCAGAGATGACAATCTACAGGTGTAGACGCCAATCTACGAAGATGAAAATTGAGTTTGCAGATATGACAGTTTACAGGCACAGACGCCAATCTACAGAGACAACACTGAGCGAAAAGAACTGAAATGCGCAAATTTTTTTCAAAAAAAATTAATTTTTTGGTTATTTTTGGATTTTAGAGGGTATGTCTTCTTCCCAAGTGTGCCCTTCAACTTGCAAAAACAAGTGAAACACCCTACAACTCACTCAAACAACAAGAAACATTAGATTATTAGAAAAAACAACATATAGATAGAAATGGATGATTAAATGACCCATAGTGGGGTCCCACCGGGCGTGCCAAAATGTATATGAGAAATATGTTAGCAAGAAATACTAATCTATTAAGAGAAAAAAGAATTAACTAGCATAAAAATCATAACATATATGAGAGACAAAGCGAAACACTCAAATGAGAATATGAGCCATAGAATGGCTCTCCCAATGAGGATGGTCACTTGATTTAGGGATGAGTCTAAGAAAAGGATTTGTATGTATGCTCAAAATTGCTCTATGCTTCAATGGTGGGGATGAGTAAATAGAAAATTGGTAGCTTTGTGAGCTCTCAATTTGGCATTATAAGGGTATGGTCGATGGCTTTTGGTTCTCAAACTAGCATTATAACTTTGGCTTAAACGTTGTGATGAAATGGCTTGGGAGGGGATTCAATTTATAGGCTAAGGACTTGAGGGATGGAGGGTGAAGATGCAAGGAGACATGAAATCTTAATGAGGGCTAGGATGCATTCAAAGGGGAGCACATGGATTGTGCTTGTTTAGTGCCAACCAGGGAGTGACACATGTCACAGGGTGAGTGGATGGAGGCAAGGGGATGGATGAGTCAACAAGAGAGGCTCAAGGGATAATATCTTCATAAAGACCCTTCATAATGGCTTGTAATAGAAATGAATGGGCTTGTAAGAGTCTTTATGGCCTTTGTAAGAGCATTGAAGGCTTAATGGTTGGGATATTTTGGAGGGAGTTGAGATTGTTGACTTTGCTTGGCTTAGGAAAGTCTTAAGCTTACTTAGGGAATGTGACAAGGTTAGGGGGGGGATTAGAGGTGATTTAGGATTAGATTAGGCTTGTTAGAGATATGCAAGTGGATGGCATTCAATGAGGGTGGGTGAGTTAGTGGCTAAGCTTGGTTAGTATGGGTGGATGGGGTGGATTAGGCTAAAAAAGAGGTTTAGGATAGTTTAGGGGTTATTAGATTTTAGGGCTTTATTTATCAAATAGATTTATTTAATAAATGAGCATTTTGAAATTAGATAGAAGAATAGGATTAATTGATAAATAATAGGTTATTTGATTTATCAATTAGGACTATAGATGATTAATTAAATTAATCAGCCCTTTAGAGATAACTAAATAGGATTACCAAAGGGTGTAATCAAATTTAGGTGTTTACACTTTCTAGAGACATTTTAGGTGCTTCCTGAGAGGCCTTTATATATAGGCACTCCTAGTATGTTCCTACATCATATACTGAACAAAGCAATGTATTCAGACATACTCTAATTAATTGATTATATCCATTTTTGGTCCTACAATTGTGCTTGTGTTTGAATTCTTAGTTCCTAGGTGAATTTTTCCCTTAGGAAAATTCTTACATGGTATCAGAGAAATACCAAATTCTTACATGGTATTAAAGCTTGGAGATTTTCTCATCACATAACTATTCGAGACCATCCGCTTGCTTCAATACCTCAGCCTAAATCTAGAGTACTTCAAAAATTGGGAGCATTTAGAGCCAGATTTGACCTCACCATTACATCAGGAACGCTGATTCTGTGAAAATTGGCTATAAAGTTGCCTACCCTAGGCCAAAGTCAATTGTGAAGCAAATTTTTTTGCAAACTGACACCCGAAGGACTGATTTGCAGCATTGGTATGATCATTTCAAATCTCTACATTTAATTTTCAGATATGCATTTTTTTCATCTACATCTCTACTATTTTTTTCAGATCTGCATTATTTTCCAAAAAAAAATTGGCCATCGAGCCATAAGAGAAATTTTTTTTAGTTGAAGATTGGTGCTTTCTGGTGCAAATCATATATTTGCATCACATTTAGAAAGTCAAAAATCCCCAAATTGGATTTTGTTTCATCCAAATTGGACATTTGAAGCAAACTCTAGAGCCATTTGATTTTTGGAGGTGTGACAATGATTCAAAAATAATAATAGTAGCAGCGATTTTCAAATAGTGATATCTCCCTCATACAGACTCCTTTTTGCGAGAAATTTTTGTTGTTTTGGGGTAGAATTTTGTGATCTACACATTGGTGCAGGTCGTTTGAGATCTTTTTTCTTGAATTTTTTTGCAACTTGTAAATCTCAATTTTTGCCACTTAAAATTCTTAGTATAAGCTCATCTTGAGTCCAAACTAGGTTCTATTTTTTTTGAAAGTGCATTTTTTTTGTCTACGTTTTAGATCTGCAATTATACTATAGGTTCTATGGACAGAAATACTGCTTTCAGAAATAGGCCCTAAATTGGTAAGTAGCTACCAAGTGTCTAAATCATACATTAGGTGGGTGTTCTTTGATTCTTTGGAGGTTTTATTAATTAGTCCATCATTTGACAATTCACAAGATTACACATACTCCTAGGTGGATAATAAATAAATAATAATAAATATGTATTAACCTAAGTAAACTTAATTAAGTGTAAATAGTGAATACTTATTTACACCAACAATAAGTAATAGTAACTTTTTGGTAAAAGAGAAAAGATGGTAAATGAGAACCAAAAACCATACCTTGGAAGCACACAAAACTACCTCCCACCAGATGGGAAATGAGATCCCTGAACCCTAAGAACCTCAACATTTAGACTTATAAGAATATTATAGATAGTTTGAAACTTGTTGGATATCCATTACTTATTCTTTGTCAAATCCAAAATCATGTTGCTTAGACAAAGAGTATGGTAGTGTGAATTATAATGTTGAGTTACCCTTATACTATTAACAAGAGTATTATTCAATATTCTCTAGTGTGACACATGGGACCAATAACCGTTGCATACGTTGGATGTGACAACCATTTGAAATTGAAATAGTAGCCAAATTTGTTGTAAATGACATATGATACTGAGCCAAAGGATAGGTGATGCATCTTTGATGAAGGATCGAAAGTAAGAACAAATTAGCTTTGTGGTCTTTTGGCATTACACTTTTAGCCCTTTCAAATGTCACCCAAGATCATAAAAAGGGTTGCCAATGTAGTGCCAACAAACCACCACTAATGCACTAACACTAAGGTGACACTGTGACTAGATAGTGACAACATGTGACAACATATACCATACTATAAATTTCATAGTCAAAGCCACCAACCAAGCCCCCATGAAGGTGTTCCTTTAATCTTCTAGTTGATCCAAATAGGCCAACTTAGCCTATGGGATCCAACTCCACACAGAACCAAAGACACAAATAGATACTAGAAGATTCTCAAGATAAAAACCATCCTCTCAGTAGGGAAAACACCCAGGAAAACTAAAAGAAAGGAACATGCACCACCAAATAAAAAAATCCAGGAAAGAAATCAACAGAGCCAAGAAAACCTTCCTAAAATAGAATACATCATGTATCATGAATTCAAGCCACCGAAAATGACCAAAATCCAAGGTACTGAGAGAATTTTGTAGGCAAAATATTAGCTTTCTCTACACACAATGAGGGTGGAGCTGAAAAAGTTTTGCCCCACAAAAAGTAAACAATAAAAATTAAAAATAAAAGAAAAAACCAAACAAAAACCATTAAAACAATGCCCAAGAAGATTAGAAAAACAAACAAAAAGGCCACTAGAGGGATGAAGAAAGGAAAATCATAGATTAAGCAAAGCCAAAGAAAAACATGAATGGAAAAGAGAAGGGAAAACACCAACCCAAAACACTAACTTGCAGAAACACCACAATGCTAAGATCCATCCTTGTCCAAACACAAACTAGAACCATCCTAGCCTAGTGAAGACCCAAAAAGAAAAATTATTCTTGAAGTGAATAATTTTGATTTTCGAATAATGTGACAACTAACCCTTTTAGGAATTCTTAAATAACCTACAATCAAAGTAATTAAAGGGTGTATTAAGTGTACTTGTTCCTCATTAATAAAACTTACCATGTGTCCAACTTGAGATTACATTAAGTCTTTTCCCATCGCAGAAGACATGAGGGAAGGGTTCCTCATAGTTCTAGAAATTACTTTTCTCATTGGCCCTAGACCATTGGAATGAGGTCAGGGATACTTACTTTCTTCGCCCAAAGAAGGATTTAGGAAGAAGAAACTAAAAATTGAAAAAAACATCATTGGACTTGTCTCAAACAAGACAAGACAAGAAGAGAAAAGAGGGGACCCAACATTTTTCTCACAAAAAGTAGGAATGTGTATGCAAGGTGTAACATATATCAAAATTTCCTTGCCTAACCCTCCCTCAGTCCTCCAAAATTTTGTGGATGACACCAATTTCTTTGAGGAATCTTTGGTAGTTTAATCTAGAGTATGGAAAAAATTGTTAGACAAGTATGTTGAGGCCTTTGGGCAATGTATTAATTTCCAAAAGAGTAGAATCTCCTTCCTTGATATGACAACTGATATTCAAACCAAGGTGATAAAAACTATGGTTTGTCAATATGCTTACCTATTGTCTACTAATTTGGGGCACCCCCTCATGGTCAAAGATGTGAAATATGATTTCTAGAACACTATCTTTGAATGTTCTTAAAAGAAACTCATGGGTTGGAAAGGAAAACTTATCAGTTATGCTACCAAGTTTCAAATCCTCAAATATTCCTTGTAAGGCATACCTATCTACATCCTATTGTTCTTCAAAATTACTGGCATTATAGGAAACAAAGTACAGAAGCTATGCCACACCTTTCTTTGGGAAAGTAATAAAGACAAGAGGAAATTGTCCTTGGTAGACCGGGACATGGTTTTCTCCCCCAAAAATTTTGGAGGACTTGGACTACAAAAATTTAATAACTTAAACAAGGATTTGATCTATAAAGTGGCACAAAAACCCATCATGGGCAACGAGGACTGGAGTAATACTATTCACACCAAATATCTAAATTGGGATTCCTTTAGTGACCTATTCTATTAGTACCAATTGATAATGTTATAAATGTATGTGAAAGAGTCATAGTAATTGTCATATTGTCAATGTCAATCCTTAAGTGATTAGACATTATGCTAATTTAATAGAGTGCCATATCATTTGATTGATGAAGAGGACTTCAAGATAGTATGTTGATGTAAGTGATGATATAAGTGTATGGTATTCAATGGGCACTTTGATGAGTTAGAATCAAATAGTATAATGTTGGTTTGATTTGTTTCCATTATTTCATTAAGTATTAAGATCATGTATAAGCAAGACAGTTTAATCAATGAAAGAATAATCACAATATTAACCAAGATACTGTTGCAATATTAGATTATTTCTAATATTGAATATTAGATTGTTTCTAATATTGAAAGAGCTTTATTTCCTAAACTATTCTTTTATTATTTCCTTTCCTGTAGCTTTCCTATAGTTGTTTCGTTTCCCATACCTTTATGTATTTGGCACACAACTATATGTACCTGTACAATTTTATGTGAATACAATGAATGGAAAATATTCTTCTGTATTTCTAATTTTCAAGTTGGTATCAGAGCTTTGAAGTTTGAATTATTTGTATCCCTTCATTGAACTATGATTAATTTATATTCAAAAGTATTTGAGAGAAAATCATTTGAGAGAAAATTTGCTCCCATTATTATTCAATCCGAACGTTCATCGTTCAAGATAGGGATCACACTCAATGAAGTAAACTATGATTTATGGTCTCAAATCATGGAGATGCATATTTTTGAGAAGGAGAAACTCTCTTTCATTCATGGTAACTCATAGCCACCTACAGAGAAGGATGATGGATATGAGAAGTGGTATGTAGACAATCAAGAGGTCAAAAGATGGTTGTTGATATCTATGTCCCTAGAAATTATGAGGTGATGCATTCGCTTACCCACTAATTGAGATATTTGGAAAGCTCTTTCTAAGGCTTTTTATGATGGGCTAGATGAATTGTAGGTGTTTATCTTGAATTAGAGGGCTTTCTCTACCAAACAGAATGGCAGAACACTATCTGTGTATTATGGAGAATTAACTGAGGTTTTTGGTGAGTTGGATCATCATGATAAAGTGATCATGGAAAGTGAGAATGACATTCAATCTTATCAAAAATTAGTTCAGCGACAAAGGGTGCATATTTTTCTTGTGGATTAGATGGTGACTTCAAAAAATTTCATGGAAATTTTTTGAGAAAGGATCCTATTCCTAAATTAAAAGCATGTTATGCATTGGTCCGTCATGAATTTGTTCGATGCACAATAATGATTGGAGAACTAGAAAAGATTGAAGCTTCAGCCATGGTAACTCAAAATTGATCTAATCAAAATGGGACTTCTCAAAATCTACCAAAGATCACTAATGGTGTTGATAAATCCACCTACAAATGCACCCATTGCAATCAAATTGGTCATACCAAAAGTCACTACTTTGAACTTGTTGGGTATCTAGAATGGTGGGATGGTAGCCATGATTCATAGAAGAAGAATTCCAAGAAGACCTCTAGTGTAACATTTGTTAAAACAAAGATAGAGGATAATGTTGTTGGACAGATCTCGGCAGTAGCAACAATGGCAAGTTATGGTGGTAAGTCTTTAAATATGTCTACACTTGTTTCTAATAGTGCATGGATAATTAATTCTGGTGCTATGGATCATATGACATTTGATTCTAGATGGGTCTCATTGCTTAAACAATCCTCACAAAAATTTATTTCCACTGCCAATGGCTCTTTGGCCCCAGTTATTGGAGAAGGATTCTTACCTCTCATTGATACTTTGAATCGAGTTTCTATTTTAGTGGTTCCATCTTTGGACTACAATTTGTTGTCACTTTCCCAAATAACCACTACTTTACTATGTGTTGTAACTTTTTAGCTTGATTTATGTGTGTTTAAGGGCATCCAAATGAGGCAAGCGATTGGTTGTGGTGTTAGGCAAGGAAAGTTGTATTACTTGGACTTGATGTTAAAGAGTTTAGACAAGCTACGTCAAGTTCTAGCGATGGATGGCTCTAATGAGGACAAGCAAAAATCTGAAATCTGGTTATGGCATCAACGTCTGGGACATGCTTCCTTTGGTTACCTGAAGAAATTATTTCCTAGTCTATTTGCAAAATTTGATGTTTCTAGCTTCCGGTGTGAAGTTTGTGAACTTGCAAAAAGCCATTGTGCTTCTTTTCCATTAATTGAATAAAAGTCCAGTTCCATTTATGATCATACATTTTCATGCTAAGGGTCCATCCAAAGTCACTACTTTGGGTGGATCATGTTGGTTTGTTACCTTTATTGATGATTGTACTAGGATGACTTGGGTATACTTAATGAAGTCTAAAAGTGATGTGAACTTTTTATTTCAAAAAATTTATAACATGATTCGTACTTAGTACAATGCACAAGTTCAAGTTCTTTGTAGTGACAATGGAGGCAAATATTTGAGTTCTGAACTTCAGCAGTATCTAGAAGCACATGGAACTATTCATCAAACTACTTGTTCCAATACACCTAAGCAGAATGGGGTAGCTGAGAGGAAAAATTATCACTTGTTAGAGGTTGTCTGTACTTCTCTGATAGAAGCCCATATGCCATTATCCTATTGGGGTGAAGCACTTACCTCTATAGCATATTTGATCAACTGGGTACCCTCCACCACCATTTATTTCCAGACACCATCCCAAACTCTCACTGAGGCGATTGTTGCTCCTATTTTCCCAAATTTACCTCCTCACATATTTGGTTGTGTAGCTTTCATACACCTCCATAAGCATCAGTGCAACAAGTCATCTCCTCGAGCACTGTGATGTGTCTTTCTAGGATATACTACTTATCAAAAGGGGTACCGATGCTATCATCCTCCAACTCAATGAATGTTTTTTACATTGGATGTAGTTTTTCATGAAGACTTGATGTATTTCTTAGTTCAGCTTGCCAGACGCATCATTCATCCAAATCCACCAGCTTAGGTGCTCTCCGATAGGTCCTTGCAGGATATAGCTTTCCTCATGTCTGATCTTGGTCCGTTAGTACCTCATCCTACCCATCTCGTTGGCAAACGGTTCTCTTTTGGATATTCGCTTTCTTTTGATTTGGACTCTTCCCTATTGGGTCTTGAAATATCTTTTCCAAGCAATCTCCTTGTTCCATCCTCAAGGTTGCCACGATCTTCCATATCATGGTATACTGTGAATGGGGCAATCAGAGCGTAAGGTCTTGATCATGTTTTTTGCTTGTTTTCTTTTTTGCTTGTGGGTTACCCAGTGTTGTTTCCACACTGCTTCCTCTAGGATTCATGTGTGATACTGGGGCAATCCTTGCATGTTTGTTTTGAGTCAGTTCATCAATCCTCTGGACAGTTGGTGAAAAGGCCTTGATGTTCTTGGTAACCTTGGCAATTAACCAACAGTCCTATAGCAAATCTAGTGCTCAACTACATGGTGGTACTTCTCTTTGAAGTATCCCCCCCGCTCAAAAAGCTTCAATGGTTTTCCTTCATCTCCATTATCCCCCATCCATATCCAACATCCATCTCTCCTACCCCAGCTTATGCATCAGTATCTCTTTGAATCACTCCTCACCTTTAGCTTTAGGGATCCACAATCCTAGTCTTAGGGATCCACCAATCCAAATCAATCCACCAAGCCTCATCTTTCGAGATCCACAATCCTAGTCCTAGGGATCTCCGAAACCCATCTTCTGCCAATCTGACTCTTTGAAATCCTATTGCATCAGCTTTATAATCCCCTCATCCATCTCCCTATCCTGGATTCTTTTTTATAGCGCTCCGCTCCTTCATCCTCTGCAATCCCTGAGATCTTAAGCTTGCTTCCTCTTGTGCCTCTGATTCTCCCTTTATCATTCTCCCATAGTAAGAGTTTGAGCTAACTAACCCTCTTCTCTTAATCCAATCTGAGTCTCCTTGCTCATCCCAGATTCTTGTATTTTTCAAGAAGCCACCGAGCCTCGCTTTCTCTCCCCGCTGCCTTCTTGAGGGGGCATCTCACAGTCCATTCTCTCCTCTTCTGCTCTAGCCTTGGGCATCTTATTTTCTTATCTTTGATGCCATGCCACTTGCGGCATCACATCAAAGAGGGGCAAAATGTAGACACCTAAAAAACCTTTAGAAAATAAAGTATTTTTATTTTCTAAAAAATTCCTGATGACATCATCATTTATTAATTAATTATTTAATTAATTAATTAATTAATTAATTTTTATGCCATTAAATCCCTTTATCTTAATTAAAAATATTTAATTAAGGAATCCCTCCCAAAAATGTTTAAATCTTATTTAAACATTATTTCCTTATTTATTAATTATTTAATTAATAAATTGACCAAAAATCCTAAAATAAATAAAAATTTATTTTTTTGCCCAAAACTTGGCCAATCTTCTTGAGACCAATAACCTCTTCCAAAATCTTCTAATCCTTCTTTAATTTTAATTAAAGGCTAATCCCATCATTTCCTACCCCTAATCCCAACTCAAAATATTTAATTAAGATTAAATATTAATCCTCATGTTTATTTAAAAAGTTTTAATAAATATCTCCTCAACCCAAACCCTTGAAATAAATAAAACTTTATTTATTTCCTAAAAATCTAATTTATCCTCATCCTAAGAAGTTCTAGACTCTTCTAGAAAGTCTTCATCCTCATCCTAGGAAATTCTAGACTATTCTAGAAAGTCTTTATCCTCATCCAAAGTCTAGACTCTTTTAGAAGATGTCTTTAAACCTAATCCTAATCCCCTCCTAACCTTGTCACATTCCCTAAACATGGGTTAAAAATTACTAACCCAAGCCAAAGTTAACAAATATCTCCTCCTTCACCCACCCTCATTAAATGCCATCCACTTGCCTATCCCTAAGCTAATCCTAAACCATCCTAATCCATCCTCTAATCATTTGCACAAGCCTAAACAAGCTTAAAACCTTCCTAATCAAGTCCAAGTTGAAATTTCTCTCATCACTCTCAAAATATCTCAACCATAAAACTTTATGAAGTCCACTAGGTCATAAATGACTCTTACAAGCCCTTTTATTGCTCTTACAAGTCATTATGAGGGTCTTTATGAAGATTTTATCCCTTGAGTCTCCTTTGTTGACTCATCCTTCCCCTTTCCTCCATCCTCTCACCATGTGACATGTGTCACTCCTTGATTGGCTATAAGGAAGCACAATCCATGTGCTCTCTTCTCATGCAATCTGAGCCCTCCATGAGCTTTTTCCCATCCTTGCATCTTAGCCCTCAATCCCTCAAGCCTCTTGCCTATAAATTGGATCCTTCCCCTTTGCAAAAGAACACAATCCATTAAGTAAAGTTATAATGCTATTTTGAGAGCCAAATCCATACTAAAGCCATCTATCCACACCAAAATTCCAACTCCATTTGAAGCCTTTTTTGAAGCATAAGCTTGAGCATACATCTTATCTATTTAGATAAAGCTACTCAACAAGAGAGCTTCTCATTGAGAGAGTCCATTAATGGCTCATATTCTCAATTGAGAGTTCATTTTAGTCTATCTTGAAGTTTATGAATTTTGTTTAGTTTGTAGAAGCTTTATTTAAATTTGGTTTCTATTAGCATACTAACATTGCTCATATACAGTAGCAATATGAATTAATCGTCATTTAAGAGCATACCCTATGCTAGAGTTTCCTGCCCAGGCGGGAACTAACAAGGGCACACATCAGTATTTGAGTAATGGGTCTACCATAAAATAATAATAATAAAAAAAAAAATTATTTTAAAAAAAGGTCAAAATGTCATTGCCATCAACATGAAATGAAACAATTAATGATAATAGTTTTTGGAAGGGTGGTAATGAAAGGAAAGGAAATTCTTAATAAAGTGAGATAAAAAAAAGTATTGCACATCTTATGCAAAAGAAATAGGAAATGGAGAATTTACAAAGGATAGAAGAGTAGTCGTTCAACAATTACATGACCTCATTACAGTCTTTCGCAATGGAGGTATAGACAAAGCAGACAAAATGATATTAAGAAAGATTTGAAAACTGTTAACATAGAATCTACATGTGGAGATTTGAAAATATTTTTCTTACTTCTATTTATGAAAACGAAATAGACCACCAACAAAATTCATTGTCCAATCATAGAATTATAAAAAGAGGAAGAAACATCATTAAAAAATAGAAAAGTATATTTCCAAGCAATGAGCACATTAAAATGATTAAATTGACATGGGGAATTGGGTCTCCCAGCTCAATTTGGAAGCCCCTCGACCATGTCTTGGGACGTAGTCCTAAAAAAAAGATCCAAGTCTTATTAGAACCAACATAAATGCATCTAAAAAATGTTCTGAATCTTATTAGCATCAACATAAATGCACCTACTTACAATGTTGTCATCAAGAATGAAATTAGAATTTTACTTTCTTAACAATATAATCCACCCAAAAGATATCAGTATTTTAATGCCTTGAAATCTAAAGCATTCTTCACTAGAATTGGTCTCATAACACATTTGAAGGAGTTTGTACCAATAAAAGAAAATAGTCTTGTCACATTTTCCTTCCATTTAATCCTTTGAGGAAAATATCATTACAATATCAATTTCTCACCTCTAATTTCCTCGTGAGCTCTTTGGTCATGGGAGAAGATACAATTATACAATAGGGAGTTGTAGTAACCTTCAACATTCAAAAACCCAACTTGAGTAGTAAAGTATTTCAGCAAACAAGTGTTTCATAGAAATTGACATCACATATTTTACTTTCATTTAAATGGATTCAAAATGGTGTTTTTGTTAGAATGTTTAAATGGGAAGAGTACTTCTAAGAGGGGGGGTGAATCAGAAGTAACCAATTGTTATGCTTTCAAACCCTTAATAACATATAACTGAAATTAACACATATGCAAGTAAACACACATAAAATGAGAGCATGCATCAGCACATAACACAAGAGATTTTGGTGACCCAAAAACCCTCCAGGAATAAGAAGGTAAAACTAGGGTGGGGATGACACCCACAAAAAACTACTACAACAATGAGTTAAACCACTTCTAATGGCTTGCCCTGTTAAAGGCTTTACATTGTGTCAATAGTGACCTGTTGAAAGAATTTACAAACACTTTGCATGAAGTGTCACCTTGTTAAAGGATTTACATAAAGGCTGTTAAACCCACCTAATACATAGGATTTTCTTAACCTTCTCCAAAGGCTCTCCTACCTAGCTATTAAGCTAACATATCAGCATAGGATTTCAACCACTAATACAATTGTGAGAGAGTATTAGAAAATTTGACCTGATTGAATGCAATCTTGAATTGCTGGATTTAGGCACTTGATCTACTCTTCCTCTTTTGATCTCTACTAGACCTGATCTTTGGATATGTCCCATGTTCTATTTTGATTAACTAGATGTATAAATGTTGTTCTTTCCACTAAGTCTTTTCCTCTTTATACTGAAATTTTGCTATAATCTCCCCTTATGCAATTTTCTTCTACACATGCAATGGTTCATTCATCCTCCTTATAAAAAATGCGAAGACTTAGGGTTAGGCATGGATCTACAATCCAAATTGAATCTCAAATTCTTGCTCATACTTTCCATTTTTCCTATTGGTTGCATGTCTTCACCATTTTTCTAATTGGTTATATGCAGATTGTATAAGGATTTTAAATGATTCATCCTTATCCTTTTTGTCCTTCAAAATTTGTCTAAGTCAGCTCCAAAAATGGTTTACATCTTAGTTTGTGCAAATACAAACTCTTATGTTGATCCTGCATTGCTTAGCACATGAAGTATTACTGATGCTTGGCACATACTATTTCTAGGTTTCTCAACATCAACTACATTTTTTAGTTTTCTCGGCATCAACTACGTTTCCTGGTTTGCTCGGCACCTGTTGTATCATGTATCACTCAGCATATGTTGTTTTGAGTTGCTCAGCATCTGAATGATTCTGTTACTCGGCACATACTATACTGTAATGTGCTTGGCACTAACTGTGACTCGACACCTATTGAAATTCTGGCTCGGCATCTATTGTGTACTTGGCATACATAGTGAAAATGGTTTAGTGTGTTGACACTCATTTGTCAATACTATTTATTTGACCAAAAATCTCCCCCTTTGGCATGAGTGTCAAAAACTCTTAACTAAGCATTGATGATCCTAACCTTATTGAGTACATTCTTTACTCACTCAACTTACATGCAAAATTTCAAAAATTTGTGAGTAGCAATATACCTTATGACTCCCCCTGATTTTAGTATGCCTTTGAAATTAAAATTATGTGCCAGTATGCCTGATCCTTTCTATCCTTTGACCTGTTTTTGCATTGTGAGCCTGTATGATGTATCTGATCTGTGTGATGTCCCTACATTCCATGTGATTACCAAAAATTTTACATCTCTCCTTCACTTCTTTATTCCTTTTTTCCCCTTTTTGCTATTTACAATCATTCCACTTTATTCTCAAAATGAATGAAACAATGGAGTGAAAGAATGTAATTGATAATTTCGCATAGTATCTACATATCTCCTCCTTGGCTTATTACTCCCCCTCTAATATATATCTACCCCTATTTTGACACTAATGTCAAAGGGTTCTATGGAGTAATTCCATGTTTAGCCAAAAATGAGTTGTTAACCTCCAGAAGGATCTTCAGAGCTGCATCCCAATTGTTTAATGCAGTATCCAATGACTTATGTTGGATTGTAAGCTCTGCTACTAGATCTACAAGTCCTTCATGTGTAGAAAGATTGGGATCTTTCTTCAGGACTGTCTCTATATATAGTTACTCCTTGTGGATTACTTCCAAGTGAGGGATAATGGAGGATTGAATTTTCATTAACTTAGCTTTTATATTAGCCTCCTCTGCTGATAATACAACTAGTTCCCTTTGAGTGTGAAGCATTTGAGAAAAAATGCTTCTCACTTTGAACTGGATTGATAGAAAGTTGCATGCTAGAAATCTTTAGATTTCTCTCCAAGCTCAATATCTTCTGGCTGATCTCTTGTGTGAAATTGGAAAAATCACACAATTTATTGTAAAGGGAGAATATGTTTCCAAGTACAATTTTAACTCTATCTATTTTCTTAGCCAGGTCAACTTGTCCCAAAATGATATCATTTGATATGTTCTCATTGACCTTACCTTGGAATTTCTTCTTTGACCATTCTATTAGTTTGGCATTAGTGTCATGGTCCTCATTTGTTACCTAATCAACTATATCTGATAGTTGCTCTATAATTGGTCTTGATTCATCTGGAAACTATAGGCTAAAGCCATCCATGAATATCTCCTTGATTTCATTCAATGCTTGCCTGTATTTGTAGTCCTTTCTAAGTGCCTCTTGTCTCCTTCTTCTATCCAATGCACTTTGAATTTAATTCATCTTCTCCTCAGTGAGAGTATTGGATTCATAATAAGGTATCTTTATTTCTTCATCAAGCTCAAGAATTCCATAATTAATTGTCCTGGCTACCCTAGTGGAGCTCGAGCCTGGTGTTCTAATTTACAATTCTGGTCTTCCAGTGCTTGAATGCTGAAGAGTTTTTGTAGGAGTACCTATTTTGGGTAGTTCAACCAAAAGTTTGTATTGCAGATTCCTCCTTATCTTTTGTCTCTTCTTTCTCTTCATTTTGTTTCTCTTCTGCTATCATTCTAGCTAGGGGTGTACCTTTTGATTATACTTATTTTTCTTTATCGTCCCCTGCTATTGCACTCGACTCCTGAAGATCAACTGTGACTTCTTTTGGTGGAGATGGTGGTGGAAGAAGTAGAACTCTAGTAGATTGTGTGGTCATAGGTGGTTCTTGTGTTTGCACCTTGACTTCCTCTATAGTTAATGGATTGATGTTTTGACTAGAAGTGTCAATGACATCCTTTATCTTGATTGTCTCTGTAGGTGTGATGGTAGAACGAGGAGGGCTAGGAGGTGGTAGTTGTGTGTCCTGCACACTCTATTCTTGTTGCTCACCTATCCCATTTTCCTCTTCTTTACTTATTTCCTCCTCCTTTTCTTCTTCAACCTTTTCTTCTTCCACTTTCTTCTCTTCTACTTTCTTCTCCTCTACCTTCTTTCTCCTTGCTTTTTTTTATCTCCTTTGTTTTGGCACTTGCTTCTGCCTTGTATTCTTCATCAAATACATCATCAATTTTCTTGTAAATAATTTTCCACACTTTTGTGGTTTTTCTCACAACCTCTTCAATTTTATTTTGTAGAATACTAAATGCCCTGTATTTGGGAGTAAATCTACTATTGTGCCTTTTGACTACATTTTTTATTTGACTTTTAGTCAAATTAGGAAACATCCTTGCTAAGGTAGACTCCCTTATTTCTTTCCCAATTTGCAGACAAAAATGCCATTTTTCCTCTACAATCTTATATAATTCCTTTGGCAATGAACTATCTAGTTTAAGATGTGTATGTTTATATTCTTCCATCATACTATAGACAAATTTCTCTATTTTATTTTTCTCATCCTTTGTGAGCTTATAAAAATCTACATTCTTCAAATCATTCAAGTCACCATTTCTAATCTTAGCACATAATTTGTCAATAGAAGACTTAGGTGGATGACTTACCACTTTAAATTGACTGTGGTACTCTTTTGATTCTGTCCTCTCTTCATCTAAATCAGGTTGAGCCACAAATTTTCTTCTTTTCTTTGACTCTTCTTTAGTCTTCTTAGTGGATTCCTTCCTCTTCGTTCCCTCTTCCTTTTCCTTTTGTGTAGTAGCCCTTGTAGTAGCTCTAGTAGTAGTCTTCCTAGGTGCAAGCTTTGCCACTTTCTTTGGCTTGGGCTGAGGAGCAGGTGGTGCTTTTTCCTTTCTTTTGGTGACCTTGGTTTGGGTGGATGATTCCTTGGCTTGTTCTTCCTTGTCACTCTCATCCTCATCTTCACCTAGGCCTTGTGTTAATTGAAGTGGCCCTTGCTTTGGCTCATCCTTATTTTCATCTTATTCTTCATTTGCTTCCTCTTCCTCTATTGTGTCTACATCTTCATCACCTAATTTCTTTTTGATCTTCTTTACAAGCTTTTCCTTCTTCTTGACTGTTGTTGATGTCTTGAGGTCTATAACCACTCTTGATTTGACAATGTCATATGTTCCAAAGTGCTTTGCAATTTTATCAATTTCCTTTGCAAGAAATGTTGTAATAGCTGTTGAAGCCTGATCCACATCAAGTTCATAACCCAATGGTCTAAGCCATCTAACTCTAGGGATGACTGCTTGTATGTAGGTATAGTCAATATCCACTACAAAACAAATGTCTTTTTCATGTTGCTCCACTAATGAGACTAGAATTCTCATTCTTTGTTTCATGGATTGTTTGAAATCTTCAAAATAACTAATCATTTGGGCATGAAAATTCTCACCCATCTGCTTAATGAATCCATTCATTTGATCAACAATAGTCTTATCTGGATCCCATCTCACCTTGCCTATTGAGGGGAATTCTTTCATACTATAGAAAAATATGCAAATCAATACTGCACCAAATTTGCATTGAGCCCCTTTTATTTTCTTATGGCTCCCAAGTTTTCATTGATTTGTTGCATCATCAATTCTGCAAGATCACAAGTGTGATCCTTTTTCACTAGCTTGTAGGCAACATCTACAGCTACGCAGGGTACACTATTTAACCTGCTAGATTGGTAAAATTTGTGAGATATAATCCTGACAGCAAAATCTAGTAGAGGGTCTTTGATAGTGTCAATTATCATACCCCTTAGGGTTTTGGGCTGATCTAGGGTTGGGATATGAGTGACCCTATGTACAGTTTTCTTTATGAACTTTATTGGCCTAGTTTCTAGCAAAAAAGCTCCATCATGGATTCTACTCAATACAATGCATATCCATTCTATTTTAAAAATAATAGGAAACACTAGGGTTTTGGTTAGACCCTTCTTTTCAACTATGGAAAATTTTTCCTTAAGTTTCCCATTTTCATAGAGCTTAACAAATGCATTGAAAATCTCCAAATCTCCTATGGCTCCTATCTTATAGTTGTAGCATTTGTATACATCCTGAACCATAACTACTTTATCAGGAATCCTGGATGGGGCACCAGTGGCATCATTCTTGTAAGAAACTTTAGGGATGGGTCTAAACTCTAGTTGTCTAACTTCATTGCTAACTAGTTGAATTTCCAACCCTTCCTTTTCTTTTGCAGATTTAGAACCAGATGCCATGTTTAACCGAACTAGGGTTTACTGTTTACAATTTTTTTTCAAACTGTGTAACTCAGCACTTGAATGAAATACCTGGTAAATTGATGAAATGGAGTTGGGTTTCTATTGAATTGCTTTAAATCGCCTTTTGATCACTAGGAAATCGCTTAATCGCTCTGCTCATCTTTGCTCTTTGTTCGAATGACCAAAAAGTAAGTGATTTTCACTTTTATAAGGCTCAAAACCTAGCATTTATTTATTTCATGCTTACAGCTGTACACTCAGCTTCCAAAGGATTTTCCAACTCGACGTCAATTCTATTTCATTCACTCAGCAACTGTTTCACTTAGCATCTACTAAAATTGTTAATTACTCAGTAGCTACTATCATCTCTTTACTCAGCATCCACTAGACTGTTCAACTCGACATGTACTAGAGTTTTACTTGGTAACCAAAGGCAGCTCGACATCATCTTCCAACTTTTATCCTGACATCTTAACTTATCCAAATTTCTTCTTTGCAGTGCACCTATGTTCTTTTGGGTTGATGTATGATACATCTTTATTTGTTTCAACCCCATGTGCCTTTCTAGTGCTTAATTTGATGAGGTGTGATCACTTGACCTCTTGGGTGAAGTGATCTCCCCATTTGATGTGCTACATTCACCATTCTTCTGCCATGTCTTCTTCATATCTTCGTTGATGTGTTCCACATTAACTTTTCTTTACCCTTATTAACTTCAGTCTTGGGTACTTTGACCTTTGTTGGACAGTTCCTACTAATATGACCAGTCTTCAAGAAACTAAAACAAGTAGTTTGATTCAACCATCTATTGTAACTTCCCTTAAAGTGTGTCCTTATGCAATTTTTAGGAATGTGTCCATACTCTTGACAATAGTGACAACTATACCTAGTGTTGTAATCCCAATTGTAGTGATGTGCATGATTGATTCCTCTTGAAGGTTGATTAGGTGTCCACATAGGCTTTGATCTGCATTAAAATGCTCTATGTCCATTTTTTTGCAGTTGTAGCAGTGGCCCTCAAATCTTAGTGTCATCATGGTCTTGGTTCTACAGTCTTGCATTAAATGTCCTTGCTTGTTGCACTTGTGACAGAAGTTTGCATTTTTAGGCCTATCATGCTAATGACTATTGTTGCTTTTGCATACATTAAAGGTATGTCCCTTTTTACCACAGAAATGACAAGTAGGTTTAGTGTTCTTAGCTTTGTTGCTTCTTTCTTGTGTAGCCTTGGATGAGTCTCCTTCTTCAGTGCTGAGGTAGCCAAGTCTTGTAGTGTCATTGTTAGCCCTTGGTGATTTCAACAATTGTTCAAAGTACTTGATGACCTCATTTGGCTTGTTGTAACTTTCTGCTATTTCTTTTCCTCTCTTCAATTCATTCTGCACTCTTCAATTCATTCTGCAATTGTTCATTCTGTATCTTCAAGGTGGAGATCTCAATATCCTTCATGTTTAGCTCATGATGAGCATTCATCATCCTGCTCAAAGTATTTAACTACATATTTGAAATCTTTTCAAATTCAATTGTCTTCTCTTCCAGTCTATTGATGATATTTCTCTTGTCATCTTCTACCATGGCCTTGTCTTCAATAGATCTTTTCTTTTGTTCAGTTACTTCACAAAGCAACATGGCTTATGATTCTTATTCAAGCTTGAGTAATCTGATTTCTTCAGCTTGTGCTCTATTTTTCTCCATTAATTATGTTATTGTTGCATCAAATTCTTTGGAGTCTTCATTAGAAAATACATGTGTGGTTTCAATCTCCTTTTAGTGTATGTCATTTTCAGCTATGGCTATCTCCTTTCTTCTTTTCAAAGATTTTCTCAGTTCCTCCCTGGCTTCCTCTACTTTGTGTAGAGCTAGTTGCACATCAATCACCTGATTGTCAATGATCTTTCCAAGTTTGAAAACTTCCATCTTCTGATATTTTTCTCCAAGCTGTTAGGCTTCTACTTATGAGAACCAATGCTCTGATACCAATTGTTAGAATGTTTAAATGGGAAGAGTACTTCTAAGAGGGGGGATGAATCAGAAGTAACCAATTGTTATCCTTTCAAACCCTTAATAACATATAACTAAAATTAACATGTATGCAAGTAAACACACATAAAATGAGAGCATGCATCAACACATAACTTGTGAGATTTTGGTAACCCAGAAACCCTCCAGGAATAAGAAGGTAAAACTAGGGTGGGGATGACACCCACAAAAAATTACTACAGTAATGAGTTCAACCACTTCTGATGGTTTTCCCTATTAAAGGCTTTACACTATGTCAATAGTGACCTATTGAAAGGATTTACAAACACTTTACATGAAGTGTTGCCCTATTAAAGGATTTACATAAAGGCTATTAAACCCACCTAATACTTAGGATTTTCTTAACCTTCTCCAAAGGCTCTCCTACCTAGCTATTAAGCTAACCTATCAGCATAGGATTTCAACCTCTAATACAATTGTGAGAGAGTATTAGAACATTTGACCTAATTGAATGCAATCTCGAATTGCTGAGTTCAGGCACTTGATCTACTCTTCCTCTTCTAATCTCTACTAGATCTAATCTCTGGATACGTACCCTATTCTGTTTTGATTAACTGGATGTATAAATGTTGTTCTTTCCACTAAGTCTTTTCCTCTTCACACTGAAATTTCACTATAATCTCCCCTTATGCAATTTTCTTCCACACATACAATGGTGCATTCATCCTCCTTATAAAGAATGTGAAGACTTAGGGTTAGGTATGGATCTACGATCCAGATTGAATCTCAAACTCTTGCTCATACTTTTCATTTTTCTTATTGGTTGCATGAGATTGCATAGGGAATGTAAATGATTCATCCTTATCCTTTTTCTCCTTCAAAATTTGTCTAAGTCGGCTCCAAAAATGGTTTACATCTTAGTTTGTGCAAATACAAACTCTTATGTTGATCCTATGTTGCTTAGCACATGAAGTATTACTGATGCTCAACACATAGTATTTCTGGATTGCTTGGCATCAACTACATTTCCTGCTTTGCTTGGCATCAACTATTTTTCTTGGTTTGCTCGGCACCTATTGTATCTTGTATCACTCGGCATATGTTGTTCTGAGTTGCTCGGCATCTGAATGATTCTGTTACTCAGCACATACTATACTGTAACCTACTCAGCACTAACTGTGACTCAGCACCTACTGAAATTCTAGCTCAGCATCTATTATGTACTCGGCGTACATAGTGAAAATGGTTAAGTGTGTTGACACTCATTTGTTAATACTATTTATTTGACCAACAGTTTCTTAGACTTTAAACAAGGTAGGGAGTAGAGAAATTATTGTGTATGCTGAGTTGAGCCCACATTATCACCTCCACTAATTCTTCCAAAGTTCTTTAGACACCTATCAGTAGTAATCATTCAATGCTTCAGTTAAAAAAATATGATATAGATTATTTCTTTTTTTAAACTCACCTGGTAAGGTAATGAAAGTATCAGCTTGATGGGTCATCTCAGCCTACAGTTTTCACATCCTCTACCGATTACCTTCCTCAGTAATTTGTAAAAAGCTTTTAAAAAAAAATTAAAGTGCAAATATAAGGTAAATAGCTTTTGTATCTTTGTGTACAATATAAGGCAATTGAATTTTTTAATACTAAAATATTGTAATTTGAAGTGGTGATTTCATCAATTTTGTCCAATATGCATGGAGCTCTATAGTTACCTCTATGAGGCGTTAGCATTTTGGGAATAATTCACAAAATTAACAAAGCTAGAATTAGTGCAAGTGATGGAGTCTAAAAGTGAGTAAAATTTCAAATGAAGAATTCAAAGAGATCAATAATGGTTGAGGAATTTTACCTGAAAACATGGTGACTGCACAACTTGTGAAACTAGACCCATGAGTCCCACTCTACCTCCAACACAAGGAAGGATAAATAACCATCACTCTCTTAGTGGTACTCAACATGACAAAAGCATTCCATTTGTGTGATAGATTCATAGTCTGAACATATATGCAACCACTTTACCAACATGCATATTGTCATATGTAGATTTTTTTTTTTTTCAATTTGTTAAATGATAAATTAAAAGACTACAACTAAAATTAGCTATGACCAATCATAAAATAACAATAAAAAGATAAAATTATGTTTTAATAGAATCATTTCAAAAAACCATAGTTTAAAGTATTGAGCAAGTACACAAAGTATAAAATTAATTGAAGACCAAGTATGAGAAAACTATAGTGTCTCCCTACAAATAAGCAGACTAATAATTGGAAGTTTGTGTTTCTGATATGCTAAGGACACATTTCCTCATGCAATACCAATGCAGTCAAATCATTTTTGGCATCGTCTATGGTGCAACATATTTGCACCGAGTCGCTACCCCTTAAATAATGCCAATTCCTGCCCATCCTACCATGTTGGATGTCATGTCCTCCCATATGTATGTGCTACTACCTGACTGTATGCTATTATTTTTGGACAATTGACACGGTAATTTTTTTTTTTGTACTTACTTTTCTTTTTAAATATATCCTATATAAAATAATTCACAGAAATGCTTTTGATTAAAAATTGTTACCTATTAATATCAAAATTAAAGATATTTATTTAATATTTAAATTGGCTATTGAATAAGTTTCTATTTTTAAAAAAATTTATCTATTAATATCAAAATTAAAGATATTTATTTAATATTTAAATTGGCTATTTAATAAGTTTCTATTTTTCAATTAAAATTGTCATAAATTATTAAAAAAAATCAAGATTCTTTGTAAAAAATTACAGTTTTGTAATACCTTTTTCAATTTGTAATAATTTTTTGACATAATTTTAAAATGTTAATTTTAGTTTTCTAATAGATATTTATAATATTTAATATTATAAATACTTACAAAATCTTTTTATGATGAGAAATAAAAACTTCTTATTAAATAAATTATTTTAAAAATTTCAAGAGTGCATTTGTTCATTTTTTGTTCATTATTCTTTAAAATACATCACAACATATTAACTTATTATTAACTTTTATATACATATATTCAACAATAATAAATTTAATTTTAATAATTAAAATTTTGAAAAGTATCATTTTCTTCAATAAATTTTTATTTTTAAAATTCAAATGTTACTTAAAATGTTTTTTATTTATTTTAAAATTGAATTAGATTTATATATGTAATCATTTGTAACATTTTTTATATACCTTTTATTTTTCAATAAAATAAAAACAATAGTTTTTTTTTCTAATCTTTATAGTTATTTTATATCATATAATAAAAACATTACATTTAAATAAAAATATATTTATAAATATTATTTTTTAAATATAAAATTATTAATAATACTCCATTATAGTTATTTTATCAGTCAAATTCTATTTACTAAAGAGTAAAATTTTATATATATAAATAAATACAAAATTTTACCTATTGAATACATAAGTCCAAGTATTAATTTATTTAAACAATATAATATTAACAATGTCAAAGCATATTATAATTTTTTAATACTTATTAACAAAATACTTTTTATATTTTTTAATACTTCTTAATAAAATATATTTTTATTTCAAATATTAAAATGAAAATTTTATTAGCCTTAAATCATATGAGGATGTATTAGAACTTAATTAAATTTATTATTATATAATATTACAAAATTTAGTATATTTATTTTTAAAATTAAGTTTAAATTTTTGAATATTATTATGCATATCATATTACTTTTGTGTTTTCGTGAAAAACATTGAAAAAAATATATGATTATTTTAAATCAATTAAACATATTAGACATTATGTAATATAACCTTAAAACTAACTTAAATTTTCAATATTTTTTTTTACTTTATTTTATTTTTAATTAAGACTAATTTAATTGGGTGCATCATTTAAATACTAATAATACATTACTTATTTCAATTAACTAAGCATTTATGAAATAATAATTATTTAGTTATAAATAAATTTATATTAAATAATTAATTTTTAAAAAATTATTTTATTATCTTAAATAAATAATATCTATTTGTATTTAATATTTTTATTTTAAATTATCTAAAATTAAACATAATGTTTTTTTCTAACATGTCGTTCAAATACACAACTAAAAAAATATCATCTAGAATAAAACACATTAAACTAAACCTAAAATATACGAAAAGCTTTGGTTAAAAAAATTGAAATATTGGTGAGTTTTAATTTGCTGTGAAGAAAATTATTTATGGCAAGAACATTATTTTGCATGGCTAGAGTTATTTTCATTGTGCTGTAGTGAAGGACGGTATGATGAGGGCAGCCTCCGACATGTAGATGGGCAGCAGCTTGGTGCAAATATGTGGTAGTGTAGTCGGTGCCTTCATTTTTCAAAAAAATAAAATTAAAATACAATCTAAGAAAACCATGATATTTTTAAAAATTAAAGATAAACAAAGAAAACCATAATTAATATAATATATTTTAAGTGCCTTTCACATACTCCTCCAAACAAACAAGACCGCCAATTTAAGCTTGGAATTTGTGTCTACGGAGACAACATGCCAACCAAAATTCATGCAGCATTTATAAATACAAGCCAATTATTGAAGAGCATCCACTAAATGTCATACACTTGACATACATGCCGATTAAATGAACCTTTAGAGTAGGACCCTTATAAATTAGATACACGTCAATTAATTAACCTTTAGAAAAGGACTCTTAAAAATTAAATATGTGACCGATATCAACTAGGTAAGTCGTTGTTGGTGTATTTCAAGCCCACCACACATGCCACTATCTGTTAAGTCACTCAACCACTATGGACCCACTACGTGGCATCATTTGGTAAATTAAATGCTTACATTAGACCTTTCTTAAGTGTCCATTAAATATTATGCCCAACTCATAGATGTTTATGTAAGATCAATGAAAATGAGAAATTCCAAGGATATCAATATGTTCTCGTGTTGGACACATTTTTTTATTTTTTTATTTTATAGAAATTATATATGTCATCATGTTGTTACCTCACATTATGTCATTATTTTATGATTTGTTTTATTGAAATATATCGAGTAAAATAAAAAAATAGTAGATCACAAAGAATTGTAAAAAAATAAAAATTAATGATAGTTCACATTTTAATTAAATATAACAAGGAGCTAAAAAACTCAACTCTAAGTTAAAAGAAGATAAAAGCGGTGTTACATGAGGATTCACACCTCCCTCCCAAACCTCAAAGAACCCATCCTCGAGACTTCCCCGCACAGGGTACTCGCATTCCCAAGTACTCCCATCTCTGTCATTCCAAAACCATGTTGTCGTTGGAATGAGGACTTTGATTTCTACTTGAATTTTGATTCTTGAATGTTAGTATTAGGTATGTAGTATGTTACTATGTTGAATGTTCAATGGTTCTAGTTCCTGTTGCAATTTTTCTATGTTCAAGTATTTTAATTTGGTATGCCCTACTAAAATGTCATTTAATAACAAGTATTTCAAGTTTTATATGTATATTATACAACACCCCTCCCTGCCCCGTCCTCCCCTTGCTGCCATCCCCTGGTCGTCACTCATCATCCCAAAAATTGTAATGTCCCCCATCTTTTAGCCCCTTAGTGGAGTTCTTAGCCTTTCATTCTTCGAACACTAAGTGAAAAAATAAGGAGAAATAAATTAAATTAAAGTCAATAAATAAATAAATAATCTAAAAGTGACTTTATATTTAATTAGTTTTTTTTTTAAAAGCACAACTAATTATTGTATTGGAAAGGGGGAAGCTTCTAGAGAGTGAAATTAAATAATATTTTATTTTGTTCTAGAATGAGTGAAGGAAAAGAATAAATAGAGGCAAGAGGTTCATTGCTAGGCACCCATTATTTACATATTTGACTATTGATTTCTTTGAGCTTTGAGCAAGGATTTCAACATTTTTGCCATTGGAGAATGAAGATCTTCCATGTGCCTCCATTTGAGCTGGTGAAATACCCAATGAATTTGGTATTGGGAGGACATCATGTAGGTGTTCTATTCAAACATATTGGTGAAGGAATGCAAAGATTATTCAAGGGTTTCAAGATTAAAGGTTTGTGGATCTACTTGTTGTGAAAGATTAAGATTTAATCATTTGCAAATCAAAATTATGTTTTCTACTACAGTGACATGAATAGTAGTGCTATAATACCCATGCTATAGTACTTGCACTACAGTGTCACTCTATAGGGCTCATGAATAGTGACACACTACAATACCCGTGAACAGTAAATGCTAAAGTACTAAGTTGCTACAATACATGCAAGAAGTATAAATGTTGTCATTGAGGAACAAAAATAAAATACTACAGCAACAGGGGATGTTTTATACCAGGTTTTTATGAAGTTTGTGCATATGTTTATATATATTCATTCCCTGCAATCAAAAACTATTCTTCTTACAAGGATTCAATATGGCATATAGATTTAACTAAACCATGCATTTGAAATTTTGATGAATAGCATTAGTTTTTACTTTGTTTTAGTTCAAACCTTCTTCAAAAACTCAAAAAAATCAAATATACCAATAAAAATTAAAAAGCTAAAATTCAAAGCAATATAAGAGTCTGTGAAGGGTTCTTACATTGGTATCAAAGCTAAATCTTGTAATCTTGAGGGTTTGGCAATCACATGCAGTCGCCTGAGGTTGGATCTCATAGATTTTATACTCGCACACGAGATTTGTTTGACAAGGAACACGAATTTGGCTGGTAGTCAGACGCCATGGGTGATAGGCAAGAGGGTAGCCCACCCAAAGGCAATAGGAATGAGGACCAAAAAACAAGGGAATTTTTCAAAGAAATAGTTAAAAGACAAGAAAAGATGGCTCGGGTTTTGTAGGCACTCACCACCATGGTTGAGCGCATGAACCCACAAGATAGACAAAATCAAGAGCAAGGGGATAATAGGAGTGTAATGGGGTTGACTACAGCTCATAGGATGCAATTTGGGAGAGTTAATAGGCCTACTCATCCTACCTCCATGAGAGATGAGCCTAAGATAGCACCTACAAATGAAGTAGGAAAGGAGACATTCATAGATATCTTCATGATTGTGAATGATGAATGAGATTTATTAGCTCCACATGTGTGAGTGAGGATGACATTCGAGCAATTTGTTAACCTATGGAGATGGCATTACAAGGCAACAAAACATGATAGGATAACTCGTGGAGAGGATCATGAATTAAAGTGTGGTACAAGAAAGCTTTCCTTTACTACATTCGATGGTAGTAGCAGAATGACAGCACAAGCTTTGATTCACAAGCTTGATACCTTCTTAGCACTAAGACCTATGACAAAGGTGGAGGCAGTAAAATATGCCACACTACATTTAGAGGGAGTTGTAGATGATTGGAGGTACTATGGGATGGTTACCCTTCAACATAACCATGTAACTTCATATCAAGACTTCATGGATAGGTTTGTAGAGAGGTTTGATAAGAAGGATCCAGAAGTCTACTTCAGGAAGTTGGCACAATTGAGACAAACAAGAGGATTGGATTATTTCATTAGCTACTTTTAGAGGCTATTTTTTATGGTGCCAGATATCTCAAATAGGAGATTGGTTATTTTTTTCAATGAGGGATTATTTGAACCACTAAAGGGGTGGGTAAAAGCCTTTGATCTAGTCAATTTGCAAAAAGTGATTAAGAAGGATAGAAGTATGGAACAAGAAGCCCCAGTAAATAATTTCAGTCAAAGGACACATCATCTAGAAAAGACAACAAACCATTCTTCAAGAAACCTGAGAGGAATGAAACAAAGACTGAAAATAAAGATAAATCATTTGCTCCCTTGGATAGAGAGACATTGAATGATTTAAGGAAGAAAAAAATCCTTTTTTTATTGCAAAGGACCCTATGATATGAACCATGACTATCCTTTGAGGCTAAAGGGGAAAGTAAACAAGGTTATGTAAGCTTATTGTGAGGATTTTGATTCTAAGAATTTGGACCAGCAATCTGAAAATGAGGAATCAATTGAAGACATGAAAAGTTGAACATAATGGCTATAGGTGATGAGAAGACCAAGGGCGGACTTAAGGAGGCCCATCTCAATAGTGTACAACAAGAGGGGTCATTCAAGATGAGAGAGGTGTTGGTTGGTCAAAGAGTTATCACTTTGCCTGACACAAATGCTACTCACAATTTTATTGATTCCAAGTTGACTGAGAGGTGTGGGATACAGACAAAGCAGTTTGAGGGTCTGAGAGTGTGGGTAGCTAATGGCTACATCCTCAAATATGACATGAAGATTACATGTCTACCCTTAAATATCAACAACTTTGATTTCAAAGTAGATTTTTATGTTATTAACATGGGTGATATGGATTTAGTTTTTGGCATGACTTGGCTACATGATATTGGAGAGTTTACTCTTAGTTTGAGAGATATGGAGATGAAGTTCCAGTCAAAAGGAAAGACCCATGTACTTAAGACCATTCATGATAGTGGGTTATGATGATGTCTTACAGATGCATGGAGAGCTTGTTGAGACATGACCAGGCTGGGTGGGTAGCCCATTGCACTTTAATACCATAATAGAAGCAACAAAAATTAGAATATCACCCAGACATACAGGAACTAAGAATCAAGCACTACCAAGTTTTCAGTGACATACGACCAAGTAGACCTCTAGATAGAGGTATTGAGCATATTATTGAGTTAGAGGATGGTGCTAAACCCATCATGATCACACCCTACAAGCATCCAAAGAGATTAAAGGATGAGATTGAGAAAACCATCAAGGAACTACTTGCTATGGGGCACATTAGACCAATTAAGTCTCCTTTCGCTTCTTTTGTGGTTTTGGTAAACAAGAAGGACGATACTCTTAGGATGTGCATAGATTATAGGGTCCTAAATAGGAAGACTATAAAAAATAGGTACCCGATCCCACGGATTGATGAGTTATAAGGTGAGTTATATGGAGCATGTTTTTTCTCCAAAGTTGATTTTAGATCAGGCTATCATTAGATACAAGTCAGAGGGAAGATGACATTTGGGTGTTATTGTGGCCATTTTGAGTTTGTAGTTATTCCATTTGGGCTAATTAATGCTCCAACTACTTTTCATTCCACAATGAACTAGGTATTTCAGCCTCAGTTGAGGAAACATTTGTTAGTCTTCTTTAATGACATCCTGGTGTATAGTAGGACATGAGATGAGCATGTGCGACACTTAGACACTGTGTTGAGAATTCTGAGCAAGGAGTCCTTGTATGCAAATCAGTCCAAATGTGATTTGGGATTATTAGAGTTATTATATATGGGTCACATTATGAGTGCTCATGGAGTATGCATAGATCCTAAAAAGGTTTGTGCTAACCTAACATAGTTGAGAGGATTTTTGGGATTGTATAGGTTCTACATGAGGTTTGTTAGTGGATACTCTAGGCATATAGCACCCTTGATAGGCTTGATGAGAAAGGGGGTTTTCTTATGGACTCTTGAGGCATAGGAGTGTTTAAATAAATTCAAGGAGTTGATGACTTCCTTTCTAGTGCTAGCATGACTGTAATTTAGAAAACCTTTTGAGCTGCATTGTGATGCATCAAGTGAAGGTGTTGGAGTGGTGCTTATGCAAGACAAACACCCAATTTCTTATGAGAGTAGGAAGCTCAAGGGGCTTGAGAGGAGCTTCAATATTTATTATAAGGAAATGTTGGCCATAATGCATGCTTTGGCCAAATTTGGGCAATATTTAATGGGTATCAAATTCAGCATAAAAACCAACCACAATAGCCTAAAACATTTCCTAGGGAAACAAGATCTTAATGACAGGTAGCAGAATTGGGTAACTAAATTACAACCATATGACTTTGATATTATCTATTTCAAGGGGACGGTGAATGTAGTAGTAGATTCCTTGTCACAAAGACCCCACTTAATCTTGATGAAAGATATATCAGAGGATTGGAGACATTTGATCTTTGCATAGTATGCAAAGGATACATGGGCATTGGGATTCATAGATGGATTGGTCAAGAATAGTGATTTCACCCTTGTGAATGAGCTCATTGTTTACAAAGGGCACATTTATTTGGTGCTAGGGTTAGAGGTGAGGAGGATGGTGTTGAGAGTTTATCATGACTCACCTATGGTAGAACATCCAAGATTTTACAAAACCTACCAGTAGGTTTGTGAGTGTTTTACTTGGAAAGGGCTCAAATTTGGGGTGATGCAGTATGTTAGAGAGTGTCCTACTCGCCAATAGAATAAACAAGAGAATTCTTACCCAACTGACTTAATTTAGCCACTTCCAATTTTTAATAGGAAGTGGGAGTGCTTGTACATGGACTTCATCACATAACTGTCAAGAGCCCTTGAGGTAAAGATTGTATATATGTTGTTGTTGATTGGCTTATGAAGTTTTCCCACTTCTTCCCAATCACTACTACGTAAGTGGAAGATTTATTCTTTAGAGTGGTATCCAAGTTGTATGGCTTACCTCAAAGCATCATCAATGATAGGGATAGAAAGTTTATGAGTCACTTCTAGAAGTATTTTTTCAAATTACATGGGATAGAGCTCACTTCGGGTACCAACTACCATCCCCAAATAGATGATCACACAAAGATAGTGAAAAATGGGTAGAGGGATACCTTAGCAATTACATAGCAGGGCAAAAAAAGGTTCTTGATATATTAGTCAATTTTTTAATTAGTGATACACACTTATTTAGATTGTGTATAGCTACCAAACTCATTATATAGTGTTCATTGTTTGCCAAGCATTTCAGTCGCTGTCGAGACCTTGGGACAAATCTTAGTGGTTACCAAGAAAATTCAATTAGTGTAAAGTCCAACAGTATAAACTATGCATTTTAGTGTATGCCAAGTTTATCAGTGGTTACCGAGCTATGCAGTGTTTATCGAGTTTGTAGTTCATGTGATGTAAAGCTAGTGTTAACTGAGCTTAAGGTGATAGTGTTTACCGAGTTCTGGCATGGTAAACATGTGATTCAATATTTACCGAGTTGCACAATATCTATTGAGTCACTAGTGTAGACCGAGTTTAAGACTACTTGAAGGTGATCAGTATGGACCAAGCTTCTACGTCTACTGAGTGAATGATGATGCCAAGCATTGACAGTGGATGTCGAGTATTAGAACCTCACTGAGTTTATCTTTAGAACCCAAGTGTCTTAATGTGGGCTAACTTTGTAATATTTGTGTTAACTTGTATCACGACCAATTTTGAAATTATGTAATTTGGATTGGTATATATGTAATGTATTGTACCATATCAATGTAATGTGTATGTGTATGTGCAAGTGCAAAGGTTATGAATATAGCATAAGAAGAGAAAATCTTAAAAGCCATAACAACATAAGGAGCAGTCGAGACATATCTATCACAGAAAGGTGATCAGTACACAAGGAATCTCTTTCAGCAAATCAAGTTGCAAGATTAGAGATCTACTACTGCTTCATCCTAATAGGTGATCCAATCAAAATCCTCTAACAAGGTAGACCTAACAGTCTCTTATAAAACTCTTTATCGAGTGCATACTTAGTTGTATGTAAAATCCTTTCACAAGGTAGACTTATCAGTCCTAATTGCTCCTAACAAGGTAGATCATTAGAAGTGATCAATGTAAGCCTTAATAGGCCAACTTTACATTGCAATATTGAAGTTTGTGGGTATCATCCCATCCCCATTTTTACTTTCTATTTGGAAGGTTTCTGGGTCACCAAATCTTTGTGTCAAATTGTTATGGATGCTTTCATATTTTTAGTTTCTCGTGCATGTTATTAGATCAGATATGATTATTGGATTAAGAGCTGAAATTGTTAAAGTTTTATAAGTTACTAATTCACCCTTCCCTCTCAGTAACTTAGCTTAGTCTTGAATATTTCCAACAAAGGCTTGGGTTAAGTGGATATATCTATGTGAGTATTATTATAATTCTACTTATCCCATGTCTATCTAGATGTCACCATTCTTTTTGAGCATGTCTATCTAGATTGTTCCTTCTCTAGTGCTTCCAACCTTGGATGATGGGAGAAAATTTGTATTAGTGTGTTGGTTAATAGTTTGTTCTCCTATTATATTTGATAATCTTGACTCTTTGAAACCCAATATTTGGAGAAACAAAAGGATGTTTACCAACAAATGGGTTAGTATATGTATCCTATTACTGCCCTTTGAATTGATTAGGTACAACTCCCTATGTTTCTTGCAATAATATGAAATGAATATGTCTTTATGTGATCATAAATTCTTGATTTTATAAGTTCTTAACCTAGGAGTAGTAAAGGATAACCAAGTTGTTAGTAGGTATAAACAACTCAGGCAAGATGCATGTGAATAACCTATCACACTCAATGGAATGATTGTAGTAGATTATCTTGATATTTTCTAACTTCTAATATATATCCTTTAATTCTCAATGAAAAATCTAACATGTATGACACTATCAAGAGAAGAAACATGACCGTATATGAAGCAACAAATGGAATTATTGTACTGCAAATATCAAAATGGAGTGGAATCCATCTGATTATTTATAGGATCATACATAATTCTCTTTAGAGTCTAAGTGAAAAACTATCTAATGCATGGGCTGCAAAACATGAAAAGAAAATAGTATAAATGGAATTATAGAACCATTCCCTCTCAAGTTTGTCGACCACTGTTATGTTAAAGAGATTACATTTATAGTCAGTTGTTATCATTTCTAATTTTTGGCAGAGCAACAATCATATAATAGAGAATAAAATATGGAAATATCCAATTTGTATCATAATATGAACACGTGCTATCTCTTCTATTGATGATTTTGAATCCATGATATTCCTAAAAACACACCATGACTGTTCATCTTCATGTAGTCTTAGAAAATCCTATCGAAAATTTTGTATTCTTAATTTTCTATCTTTTCACACCAAATCCATATATTTCATATTGTAATGGTCACTATATTTTTCAATTCCCATCGTTGATCTCAAATCAACGATCGAGATTAAAATGTTATGACTTCCTTTATAACTTCCTCTATGGGTCCCTCTATATACACATGTCTTCTTGTCACTTTGTCGCATAGAATAATGATCGAGCAACTTCACATAGTGACATAGAAAAATCCATGGATCTCTTTCTGATCTGGCGGTGATAATAAAATGATGTTAGGTGTCTTTGCTTTGAAGTGTGTGTCCCTCTTTCCAATTAGGCACATTGTGGCAAATAGTTGGCACCATTCCATTGCTTGGAGAATCTGACATTGACTTTCTTTCCTTCATGGTACTTGGTGACTAGATTATGACTGTGCTTTAGGAAATGTGATGGCCCACTAGATAGGTGCCTTCACATCGCTTTATCGCATAAGTTATCAAATAAGCATCTTTACATAGTGACTTTATGACCTTCATAGATCTTCTTTGATCTAACGGATGAAGGCATCCAACTTTCATTTAATATTTAAATGGGACCCGATCGATGGGTAAACATTTAAACTTTTCAACTGGCCAATAGTATGCTTTCTTTTGTTCAATTCACTTTTCAACTTTTTTCTTTGCCACCTTTGACTTGTTTCTTTCACCATTTTTGCATATTTTTTAACGTTCATTCTGTATTGGATCTAACTGATTTTGCTTCTAATTTGTTTTTAGGATCCATATATCAATCTTTAGTCTAAGTCTTCAATATTCTCCACTACTATTTGTTCTAAATATGCCTATGATCTCTTTCAAATGCATCCTTCTTTAGATATAGATCTTTGACAATGGAGTTAGAAACTTTCAGAGATGAAGAAGTGCTTTTATAAAGAACTACTTCTCAACATGAATCTTGTATTCAACATGATTAGGAACAAAGAATATGAATCATTAGAGATATTTAGACCTTGTTCTCATCAAGAAAATGCATAACAAACCCTGCCAAACCTAATCACATAGCCAAGAATTGATGTATTGCTCATATGATTTCCTGCATTAGGTTATCTCAAAGGGAAGATGAGAAGAAAGGCCATCCTATGGGTAATCTATACTCAGACTCAATATATTGACACTTGACTTAACTTTAAACCCTAAAGCAAAAACATATGGACTGAATCTTAGGCAACACAGTGCCAGAGACTATCATTGATTTTAGGGAAAGGAGCTTGAGGTGACATACTATAAGGGAGTATATGGTGAAATGGAAGGACTTGCTAGTAGAGGATGTGACGTGGGAGAATGAAGATATTTTGCAGCATCTAGAGTTGAAGTTGCTTAAGGACAAGCAGTTTTGGGTAGGCCAAAATGTAATGTCCCCCATCTTTTAAGCCCTTGTTGAAGTTCTTATCCTTTGATTCTACAAAGGCTAAGTGGAGAAATAAGTAGAAATAAATTAAATTAAAGTCAATAAATAAATAAATAATCTAAAAGTGACTTTATATTTAATTAATTTAATTTACTAGAAGCAGAACTAATTATTGTATTGGAAAGGGGGAGCTTCTAAAGAGTGCAATTAAATATATTTTATTTCCTTCTAGAAGGGGTGAAGGAAAAGAATAAATAGGGGCAAGAGGTTCATTTCTAGGCACCTATTATTTTCATATTTGATTATTGATTTCTTTGAGCTCTGAGCAAGGGTTTCAGCATTTGCTATTAGAGAATGAAGTTTTTCTATGTGCCTCCATTGGAGCTAGTGAAATACCCAATAAATTTGGTATCGGGAGGACATCATATAGGTTTTTTATTCGAGCATATTGGTGAAGAAATGAGAAGATTATTCAAAGGTTTCAAGATTAGAGGTTTCTAGATCTGCTAGTTGTGGAAGATTAATATTTAATCATTTGCAAATCAAAGTTATGTTTATTGCTAGAGTGACGTGAATAGAGTGCTACAGTAACCATGCTATAATACTTGCTCTACAGTGTTGGGCTACAGTATCACACTATAGTGATCATGAATAGTGACACACTACATTACTTGTGAATAGTGATGTGCTATAGTACCCATGAATAGTAAATGCTATAGTACTAAGCTGCTACAAATAAAGCAAGAAGATTCGATGTTGTAATTGAGGAACAAAAATAAAACACTACAATAACGGGTGATGTTTTATCCCAAGGTTTGATGAAGTTCATGCATATGTTTTTTATGTATTCATTCTCATTCAAAAAGTGTTCTTCTTACAAGAATTCAATATGACATAGATTTAATTAATCCAAGCATTTGAAAGTTTGACGAATAGTATTAGTTTTCAATTTGTTTTAGTTTAAACCCTCTTCAAAAGCTTTAAGAAAATTATATATATCAAAAAAAAAAAATTCAATGCAATAGAAGAGTCTGTGAAGGGTTCCTACAAAAATGGGGCTCATTTTTCTCTTGTCCCAGAAACTCATCCCGACGTACCCCAGTATTGGTGTTACATTGGATAAAAACATACATGAATCATCAAACTTATACAATAGAAAAATTTGAGTTTAAATGTGATAAATTGTATGTCAAGTTGATAAAAAGCATACATTAATCATCAAACTTATACGAAGAGAATGTTGAGCTTGAACATGATTATGTGTTCATGATAAATTGTATATCAAGCTAATAATACATTTTAAATTCTTCTGTCATTTTCCCACTCCCATAAATATATAATCATTTTAAAATATGAAATAATTTGTCAAAATGATATCATTTTCAATTTGAGTTATAACTATTTGAGAGGGTTGAATTCATTACTACTTTTTTTATTGAAAAAATATAGATTACAAAGGAAAGAGTAGTAGTTCAAAGAGAGATACAAGAAAATAGGGAACGATTAAACGATGTCCACATAACATAACCTCATAGTACAATATCAACAATAATGAATCATAGACGATAGCCATCAACCCAGAGATGCAAAAGGATTTATGGATAATTGTTGTTCATCCACAAAAAAAACAAGACATAGTCAACAACAACTTTAACACAAATTTTGGATAAGAGGTTCAAGTCCTCAAGCACACCAAACTTTTGGTTCTTAATGACTTAATGAAATTGATGTTGCATGCATTGAGTTAAATATGACATCTTTAAGCTCCTCCTAGAGTTCACCTACATTTGAGTGAAAAGAGATTAAGACAATAAAATATGTTAGAGTAATGTTTAAAAAATGCAAGTTCTAATGATCATAGGAATTATTGAATAATGTTTTACATCAAACTCTCCACACATGCAATAGTATTATTTGACAAATTCTTTTAATAATAACATTGTTTTGAAGCCCAATACCAAGTAAGGCTTCTATCTAGTTAAGATTATGCAAAAAACCGAAAGGTGAATAGTGAAATATAGAATTTAATAAGTCCTTAACAAACTAACAACCCAAAAAAATGTGTCTTGTGTCTTTAGTTTTTTGGAAGAAACAAAAATTGATCAATTCAATTAACAACTTTCAATGTTGTATTTTCCAAGCCATTAATTATGTTTTAACATTAATTTTTTGACTTCTTGATGCGAGCAATGAGTTTGGACCAATATTTCTTTGTAAATTTATAACTCAATTTATTGTTTAGGAAAGTCTTTATGGGAAGATTAGGAAGAAACTACAGATGTATCTTTTTAAGGGGAAAAATAAGAAATAATATGTACACAACCATAAGAAGTCTTTTAAGAATCTACATTCAATTGGGGCAAAAAGCTTCATCCATAATTCCAATAGCACCAAAGACTTAACAAAGATAAGAAAATATTTGTATTTGTTGTTCAAGTCAAATTTAGATCTACTAATGTACCACAACAGTCAGTCAAGAGTGTTGAAATCCCAAAGATCCCCCACCTTATTTCCTTTTTTGAACAACAAACTTGACCATTTAGGAAAGCTAAGAGACAAAGGTTGGTAATGTAAAAATATGTTTACTTCACCAACTAGAAGAAGTGGAAAAGATAAAACCATGTTGGAGAGAATCATCTCTCCATATTAAAAAATGACAAACCCTTTGAAATACTTTCCAAATTGATTTAATAGAAGGTGAGGCCTTAATAGAGAAGAAACGAGCATGAAGAATTTTGTCTAACGAGCCCACAACCTACCATTTTTCTTTAATAGAGGCAAGTTCAATTCCATGTCAAACAAGTGTTTTCTAGGGTTCTTTCCCTTTAATAGTTAAGATAATCCATTTAGCTACCAAGAAAACCCCTTGAATCTTTGGATCAATGTATCTCCTACCAGCTTTACTCTTAGGTTGAAAGCAACGAGATCAAGAAGTGGATATAAACCATATGCTACCATGGAATATAGTCCATAAGAAACAATATAATTATTCTAATTAAATCCTCACAACCTCTATTGGATGACATCCAACTAGATGAATAGTAAACATGAGTTTTTAGAAAAAAATTATCAGCAACTTGAATTCTTCAAGCAAAGGACAAGAATTTACTACCCCAATTAAAGAGTTTATCTTTGACCCTGTAAAGACACTATTTCCACATGTCAATGAGAGAAACTCCAAGACCAAAGGGTATCTTGAGATACCTCATAAATTCTATATACTTAATCTTCTTCCATTCTTGTAGTATCCAATGAGGACTAGGCCCATCATGAATCATCAAGAAATTAGTTTTCTCATGAGCAAGCTTGTAACTAGAAACACCATAATATAATTCCAAAACATCCATAGTATAAAAAATATCTTTTTCAAAATTTTGCAAGAATAATAAGTTGTCAAGAATATATATGCCAATTATAAAACTAGATTATCTAAATCATACAATTTCTTGCACAACTGGCTTTATTTTTGTTAGCTAAAGGCTTACCAATAATTTTATAGTAGGTGTTGAAAAGCATGATAGGACACCTATCATAGATAGTTTCTTCCTTTTTTCCTTCAGGTAGAGGTTTGATTAATCAACCATTAATGATTGGACCCAAAGATCCTCTTTCAAATGCTTCCAGATATAACAAATAAAAATCATCTTTGATGTGTTGCCACATTGCACAGTAAAATTCCATATGTAGGCCATCACTTCTAGGGCTTTTATAAGGGGCCATATTAAAGAGAGAATTTTCCAACTTCTCCAAAGTGATAATTTTATCAAGATGTTGACTATAATAAACACCAATGCAATTAGAAATATAAAGTTTAACAATGTCTTCTAAAACATCATGAAGGTCATGACATTAATCATCTTTGAAAAGGTGTTCATAAAAATGTTAAAAGTGTTGCAAATTTAAGATTGGGCAGTAAGAAGGGAATAAAAATCATCTTTTATAGAATTTATTTGTTCTTTCTTATGTTTATAATTAAGATAATTAATTATATCCTTATTATATCTAGTGGAATCTAAATCTAATTTTAGCCCCATAACCTTCGTAGTTATCAATTTTATGTAACTACTTTCTAGTAGCAACAATAGAAGTTGGAATATTAACATTAGCAAGATCAACACTTAAAATTCTTCTAGCATGCAAAAGTTTCCCTTGAAGATATACTTCCTTATGTTTGTTTTGCCAAGCCATTTTTTCCATAAGCCTAAAGAAGTCTAGTATATTGAGAAATGGAATGACACCACCAATCAGTCCAAGATTCTACATAATTAGGTTTGTGAAGAGAAATCCAAATCTATTTTAAAAAAGCTAAGTGAAAAAGATTATTTAGGTGAGAAAAAATCAATTTGAAAGGAAGAGAATTCTCAAAAATGGAATTTTGAGAAATACTAATGTTGCAAACAATCAGAAAATGATCTAAAAGGGTAGAAGAGAAACCTACTTGAATGCATACCACTAAAGAGTAATATTTGAATAGGAGACTAAAAGAGACATAAATGTAGTCCATCGTACTTAATTTTATAGCATCTCCCATTTAGAAATTGGACCAAGCATACCAATTTCTTGAGTGGATGACAAAATTTTCATGAATGGGACCAATCACAGGTAAGGAGTTATGAAAAAATAACCACTTGTCAAATTCATATCTAGTGAGATTAATTTTTTATTCCAATTGTGATCATGAGAGTTTTCTACCATATTGAAATCACCTCCTAAAATCTAGTCCATATTAGGTTAGATATTGGCTATCCAATCCTAAAGAAGAATTCTCTCTTTACACATATTTAAAGCATAGATAGAGAAAAAAAAACATGTAAGTTTCCCATTAATAAGAGTAAGAACATAGACACATCTCCAAGAGGGATCTTTAACTTTATCAATAATATATTTTGAAACCTAATTTTCCATCCTAATAACTAAACCACCTTTACTATCCAAATTTGAGGTATATATAAAGGTGACACCTTTCCATATATTTTGTAAAGAAATTTTAAGTCTAATGTCACTGATTGTGACCTCTCCAAGGAATAAAATATCAAGTTTCCATTAATATCCATTTTCTTAACTTTATATTTGCGATGGGGGAGAGAAACCCCCTCTAAAATTCTATGAAAGTGAATTATGCTTCACGGGGAAAATTAGAGGAGTTATCCTCTTGCACCAAAACTTGAGCTATTTTCAATAGCCAATTCTTATTCGTTACATTGTTGACTCCTACCATTAGAAGGAGATGAGAATCCATGATGAATGTGAGAGGTTGTGGAATCATATGATGCTTGAGGAAAAGTTCCATCTAAGGTAGAATTAGATGATCTAGGAGAAGATGAGGAGGGAGAGGAATTAGGAAGAGGAATTAGCACAATATGAGTGTTTGGGAGAAGATGTGGAGGGAGAAGAATTGAGAAATGGTGAAGGAAAAAGGGTAGGGATATGAGAAGAGGTTGAAGGTTATTTCCTCTTTATCACAATTCTCCAACCATCAAACATGATATGGTTGTTATATGATGGGGCATAATCACCAACCATGTCATAATGAGTAGGAGGATTGAGAGAAGGGAAAGTGGTAGTAGCAGGTGGATCATGAGGGGGAACTAGGTTTCCTGGTGTTGAATTTTGAGGCATTTGAAACATTCTTCTTCTTCAAATAAGACCATATAACCTTCTTGTTATAAATAGAGGTTAGCATTCAATTTATTCGAATAAATTATTGGTTGATTTATTTCAATTTTAGGGCAGAGCAACTTGATGCTTTCAAGTAAGGAATTATTGAAATCAACATCTAGACAGTCTCTTGGGTAAGCTCTTAAAAAAAATTTAGAGTTATGTTTATACCAAATAAATTTTCCTAGGTAAGAGACAATGTTTTTTTTTTAAATGTCTAAATACTATATCGAGGAAAGGAACTTAACCTACATGAGATAATGAGAATGGGAAGACCCCTTAAGATAAAAAGTAAAGGTCTAGGATTACAAGTAGCAACATTTTCCACAAATGACTCATTTTTATGTAAGGGAGGATGAAAATTAGGGCCAAGGTCATGCCTAACAATCAACCAACCTTGAAAATATATCACAATGAAGAAATTTGCAAGAGACAATGCTAGGAAGGAAAGAGAACAAGTAATATTTCATTGACTCATCAATTTTTCTTCGTACGTTCCTGATTGTGAGGCCTTCCTGGTTATGGCCAATACAGAGATTCAAATACACATAAAATATCTTTCATCATGCAAGATTTTTGATCTCCTTCTAACTTCCAACCTCTAACTTCAAATTATTAAACTCTCTACTTCCCCAAAAATAGATAATTTGATCTAGACCAAGATATTATATTTGTGCTTGCCAAAATGAGATATAAAATATTCTAAGATCATCACAAGGAAAAGTCCAACCAAATAACAATCTACATGCATTCCAATGATCAATCCAATATGTTAAATGATAATCACATATTAAATACATAAGTTGGCTCACAAATAAGAACCAAACATACAACTTAGTGAAAGGAAACAACAAATAAACATCAAGGCACTTAGTGAACACAAAATAGAAACACTTGACGAAAGAATAACTGGAGACACTCGACGAATGAAGAATCACCTCCATGGATCCAATTAGTAGCAAGGTCATTGAGTAGGTCCACAATTATAATCAATCACACATCTACCAAGTAGGATAGCAATATAACCTAGGATTCTCCTACATCAAACAACTAGGGTTGAAAAGAAATGATTCTCCTAAATCATGAATATATCACAACTCGAGTTGAATCCAACTTAGATTAAGAAATCCACACAACATATTCAACTGGCATGTCCTTCCAATTTACCAAATACTCAATGTAATCATTTCCCCTTGTACTCTTACCAACTCTTTGACCCAAAATCTATTCTATATCTTCATTTTGTTTCTTAGGACAATAACTGAGTACAGTCATCTCATCATCAAATTCATGACTTTTAAAAATAAGTAACATTGAATATAAGAGATATATCCATGTCATTGGGTAACTCAACTTCATAAGTATTACTACTACAAAGCTTCCTCAAGGTTCTACAAGGACCAAATTTCTTCATCTTCAACTTACAATATGTGAAAATAGGAAACCTACCTATCTTTAAATAAACCATCACCTCATCACCAACTTCAAAACTCATATCTCACCTTGACTTATTTGAATTTAGCCTTATATTTCAGATTACTCTATTCCAACTTATGTTTTACATCCTCATGCAAAGACTTCATGAAATCAGAAAATTCATCACCTTTCAATATTTCTCTTTTCTTCACCAACAATATCCCTCAAATATGATATACCTTTAGGCTACATTCTAGTAACAATTTCAAAAGGTGTCTATCCAGTACTTCTATTCACATAATTATTGTATACAAACTTTGCTTGTACCAATACCAAATCCCAGTTACTCAATTTGTCTCCAACTAAGATTCTCAACAAATTACCCAAGCTTCTGTTCACAACCTCTATTTTTCCTTTAGTTTGTGGATGACATGTAGAAATGAAATTCAACTTGATATCCAAATTCTTCCACAAAGTCCTCTATAAATAATGAACCAACTTACTATCTCTATCAAATAGAATACTCCTCGGTAATCCATGCAATATAAAAACCTCTTTAAATAAAATATCAGCAACATGAAATGAATCATATGTCTTCTTACATGGTATGAAATGTGTCATCTTAGAAAACCTATCAAAAATAACAAACACATAATCATTTCCTCTTGCAGTCATTGGTAAGCCAAGCACAAAATTCATACTAATATCACTTCAAGGTTTCTCAAGTAAAAAAATAGGTGTATACAATCCAATATTTTGACTTACTCCTTTTGCAACTTGACAAACTCTAAAACTTGTTACAAAATTATAAACAGTCTTATACAATTGTGGACAATAATACTCCTCCTTAAGAAAACTTATGGTTTTATCAGTACCAAAACATCCAGCCAATCCACCACTATGTTTCGCCTAAATGAAATTAACTCTCATAGATCCTCTTGGTATAAACATATGAACTCCTTTGAATAACATTCCTTTTTTAATGAAATAGTATTCAAACTTACTTGGTTGACCAAGTAATGGCGCTCTACACTCTCTCCACGCTTTAGAAAAATCAGGGTCAGTCTCATACAAATCCTTCATCTCATCAAAGCCAAGAACTTCAACTTTCATCTCAGTCAACAAAGATATTCTTCTCCTCAATGTATTTGAAAATTGGTTATATACTCCACTCTTATGTTTGATCAAAAATGTGAAATTTTGCAAATACTCAACCTACTTCATATGTCTCTGATTTGATTTATGCTAACTTCCTAAATATTGTAAAGCCTTATGATCAGTATACAACACAAACTCCTTTGGAATCAAATAATGTCTCCACTTCTTCAAAGATTGAACAATAGCATAGAATTCTCTATTATACATAGAATACTTCCTTTCACCATCATTTAACTTCTTAATAAAGAAAATAATAGTTTTATCATCCTAACTCAACACAACTCCAATTGCACTAGCAGTTACATGACATTCAACTTGAATACTTTATTGAAATCAGGTAACACCAACATAGGAAATTCAATATCCTTCTATTTCAAAGTGTTGAAACTCTTATTATTTTCACATGTCCTCTTGAAATCATTTTTATCTCCTCTCATTGTCTCATTAATAGCTGTACAAAATGAACTAAAATTCTTGATGAACTTTATGTAGAAACTTGGCAAACCATGAAATGATCTTATCTCACTCACATTCTCAGGTGCAGGACACTTAAGAATTAATTTAACCTTCTTAGCATCCATCATCAAACTATCAAATGAAATCAAAAATCCTAAATACACAATCTCCTATTTCATGAATGAACACTTCTTCAAGTTAATCAATGTCTTCTCCTCTTTTAACCTCTATAACACTTGCCTAATATGCCCAAGATGTTCTTCCTTAGTCTTACTAAATATTAGAATATCATCCACTTAAACAATCATAAACTTAACTAAAAATTTCTTCAAGAATTCATTCATCAACCTCAGAAAAGTACTCAGTGCATTAGTCAAGCCAAAAGGCACAACAAATAATTCACAAAAACTATCTTTTGTCTTGAAAGAAGTATTCCACTCATCACCTTCTCTAATTCTATTCCAATGATACTCACTCTTCAAATAAATATTTTGAAAATATTTTTCTCCACTCAAACAATTCATTTTGTCATCCATCCTCAACATAGGAAATCTATACTTCACTGTAATTTTTTTAATGGCTCTAGAGTCATCACACATTCTCCACTCACCATTCTTCTTAGGTGTCAATACAATAGGTATAACAAATGGACTCAAAATTTCTTTGATCAAAGCTTTCTTTAACAATTCATACACTTTCCTATTAAGTTCTTCATTCTTGGTAGGATTTAATCTATAAAGTGTTTTATTTGGAAAACTAGCTCTAGAAATCAAGTCCATGTTAGAATTCTTTAGAATAACTGAGAGGGGGGGGGGGGGGGTGTGAATCAGTTATCCAAGGTCCAAATGCCCTAATAATACTTTTTCTCAAATTATAGTGAATCCATAAACTTTTCATCCATCCAAGCTTAAATCAGTCATCTTAGCAAATTATAGTAAATCAATATGCAGGGATAAAACATGCAAGATCAACACATGACACAATGATTTACGTGGAAACCCAATTTGGGAAAAATTGCCAGTAACATGCTACTTGATTTTCACTCTTCTAAAGTGATGCCCTGTTAAAGGCCTGCCCTATTAAAGGCTTACAACACACTGTTAAATGTGACCTTGTTAGAGGATTTCACCATACTGTTAGGAATGGGCCTGATCAAAGGACTTTAGAACTTTCACTTGGAATGTCACCCTGTTAAAGGATTTACAACATGGCTATTAAACCAACCTAAGTCCATAGGATTTAAACTAACTCTTACAATTGCTAGAAAGTGTTAATAATGGCTTTTTGATCTGATATAACTTACAACATATCTTGTAGATTTCATATCACACTTTAGCTCAATCCTTTGCTTGGCTTTAATCACTTCAGCTCTGACAGCTTGTCATCTCAAGCATCATCTCCTTGAGTCTTCTTACTCATCATACCAATGCAATCATATCTGTGGTCATCTATTGAAGCAGAGTAAATGTGCTATCTTACTCCTTAGCACCTCCTTCAGCACTTCATGCTTTCATGCTTGACCTCCTCTCTCTCTTTGCTTTGTGACCTTGTTATTCCTTAAATAGAAATTTGGATTGCCTTTGTCGCTCAATTCTCCCTCTCCAACTTTAGGGTTTCATATGGATTAGGTAGGATACAATGTATCTACCCCATATCTTGCTCTTATCTATAAACTTCATCTAGAGTCCAGTTGTATTCTCCAAAAAATATTCTACATGGTGTTCTATGCCACCAGCTCATCACTCTTATCTTCTATTTAATTCACAGAATTCAAGATAACAACCTTGTTAGCTCAAATCTGACGAATCTTCGATCTTCGAAATAATGCAGCAACTCGACACTATTGGTTTACTGATGCTTAGCGTCTCTGTGTTACTCAACACTTGTATTTGCTCAACACTTGTTTTTGCTTCGCACTTGTATTTTCTCGGCACGTGTATCTGTTTGGCACTTGTTTCTCCTCGACACTTGTATCTTCTCGGCACTTGTATTTGCTCAGTACTTGTTTCTACTTGGCACTTACTGAAGTTGAACTTGCTCGGCTTCAACTAGGAATCTGTTTGGCACTTACTAGCTTGCTCGGCTCTCTCTCTCTCTAATGAACTTAGTTAGGCTTTACAAATGACTTAGATAAAACCTTGCATCTTTGATATGTTTCAGTGTGCCCATTTTCTGTGTCTTAGCGTATGTCATCAATACACTTTTTCATCAATGGCTTAGCTAATCCTTGTACTTCATTACAACATTGTAGTGCCTGCCCCTAGTTTACATTTTCGAGCTACATTTCTAATATCATTGCCAAACTCTTTTAGGCCAATTTATGTTTGATGATTAGTATTATTATTTTAGAGATTATCAAATGATGTTTACACTCAGTTTATTATATGATGAGATTACTTGGTACTCTATATTTCATGCATGTATGATGATTATTCAATGGTTTCAGTTATCGATGATGATTAGTTAGATGGTTTATTATTCCATGTGCTTCTTATGGATACTTACCCCATACTGCATGTGTATGGTGTGCGTGTTGTTTTATTTATGTATGGTGTTTCTGATATGGTTAAGGAAGGGAGTCGTAGTCACCTGCTAGTCGGGATCTACACAATGCACCACGTCCTGCCATTGTCTGTTTAGCTTAGAATATTGTGTTTGTACATGAGTGGATTTTATGCAGGTTGCAGGTACCGGGTATCGACTTCCCTGAATTGTCAAGATGAGCGTACCCTATCGCACTGTCTCAATGGTAAGAGAGGGGAGATAAACTCTTAAGTCCAAATCCTAAACCCTTTGGCCAATTGTCCTAATTGATAATTAGGACAAGTATCTGAGTTAAGTACCCTCTGAATGCATCAAATGATGTAATTTCGTGATTATAACCCTTTTTGTTTGATTTGGTATGTAATTTTCTATGTTGGGTTTTCGTATGTTTCTTTATGAGTCCTTGGTGTATTTTCTATTAATTAAGTCTAATTAAAAAGATTAATTAATGATTTAATTTAATAGAGAATTATTATGATATCTTTATATTTAATTAATTGAGAAATTAATTAAATAAAAGAATTAAATTTGGAGATTAAAGTTCAAGGATAAATTTAGAACAGGATAATATTTATTTAATTTAATAATAATATATTTGGAGTTCATTTTTAAATAAATGCTAAATATTATTGTTATTTAAATTAATTAAATATGTTATCAATTAAGTTCTTAAATAAATTAAAAGTTGAAAGATATTAAATTATTAAGAATTCTAGATCGCATGATCTAAACATGAGTTTAAATATGAGAATTAAATTAAAAGATTAAATTATAGAAATTAATAATGTTATTTTAATTTCTTAAAAGTGCACATAAGATTAAAGTAATAAATTAATTTAAAATAGAAGTCAAGTGGAATATTAAATAAAGTTATTTAATAATTCAACTTAATGTGCATGAAAGTTGAATGCAAAAGAATAAGAAAAGATAATAAAGGTTAATTTGGAGTTAACTGAGTTGTGCAAAGAGTCTTCTCGGGTAAACGCACAATTAGTGCTCCGAATTGAGGAGAAATTGCTTATCACAACTTTGGGGGTTCATTTTTGGAGATATACGAAGTTGGACGGGAATTTTTGGGGAGACATCTTTTGGAAGCGAATTTCAGAAGGCTAATACCAAAGGAAGATTTTCGGAAGAAGGTTATTGAGAGGAGCGAATTCTCTTACAGTTCCTGGAGATTGCATAATAGCATCAGGATCAGGTAGGGTCTTGTGTTTTTGATTATCCATTAAATACGCAATTATCCTTTCCTGTCTTCTTCGTGTCTGGGGTTTGTAAATCTGGAATTCTCTGTGATGAATGTTAAAACATTACGATATTGGAATTTATCAGATGCTTGTCAATAAACTTCTGTATACATAAGATTTAAATGGGAAGGGTTGAATCTAATACCAAAATTCTAAATTAGAAATTCGAATGGTTGACTATAGTTTCTATATCAATTTAAAGAAGGGAACCAATTTTTCAATGCTTTTATTTATATATATATATATATATATATATATATATATATATATATATTTATAAATATATATATATATATATATATATTTATAAATATATATATATATATATATATTTATAAATATATATATATATATATATATATATATATATATATATATTCTTAATTAATTTGTTTATTAATAAAAATCTTATTAATAACGAAATGGTATTCTTTTGTTTTAAAAAAAAATATATAATATATAAAACAAAAAAATAATAAAAAATATATATATTCATATGTTATTAGTGGGGGCGAGGGAATTATCTCATGCCCACCCCCACGGTCGGCAGAGCCGACAGTACCTGCGTCATAGGTACTGCGACGACAGGTACAGAGTACCTGCCGCTGCAGGCCCTGCGACCGCAGGGTCTTATCCAGCCGACGGGCTTTAAAACGTTTTTTTTTTTAATTCATTTTTTTTTATGTATAAATTTTATTACTTTTTAAAATTTTCAATTTATAAATTTTTAATATATTTTAATTAATAAATATTTTTAATCTTGATTAATATTGATTAGTTAAATAATAATACATTTAACATAGTTTGTGAATATTAATTTATTAATAATGTTGGTTAAATATTAATAAATTAACAATTAATGGATAGATTAAAATAAGTAATTGGAACAAATGATTATTGATTAATTTAATTAAAATTAGTTTAATTAAAATTAATTAATAATGAATGTTAATTGATTAAATGGTAGATTTGAAATATTGACTTAATGGAAGTTTATTATAGAAATGGGTTAATCGTAAGGGGTAGCTATGAAAACTTAGTTACTTGAAATTCGACATTAAACTGAAACATAAACCTTACCTTAACTCAAATAATATACTTTCAGATCCAATCTTTGAGACTTTGATGTTGTCTTTGTGCTTTGAATGTTTTGGGGTTGGTTTAGCGTTGACCAGTTTAGGTTGTTACCAAAGGCTCGAGGTTGTGAATGTGATGTCATGATGATTTGGTCTCGATCTTTCTTAACCCGACCATGGTAATGTGATGAAGTGCTCTATGACATGATTGTGTTTACTGTTTGTTATTGCTTTCCAGTTTCCTTGTGTGAAGCTAAGATGTATGTATTTGAGATACTTGACTTAACCATTTCCGAGTCTCGATCAGTTATATTTGATAACCATTTTTGAGTCTCGATCAGTTATACTTGGATTGCTTTTCAGTCGCTTGAAAAGACTGAAGTGGTTGTTATGTTCTTGATGATGTCATGTGTTGACTTGACCATTTTGGAGTCTTCGATCAGTATGGTAACTTACTATTGGGATACTTTCTGGTTGCTCATTGGAGAACCATTGGATTTTGTAACTTATCATTGATGCCTTCAGTTGCTAATAGAGAACTGTCGTGATCATATGATTACTAATTGATATTATCTGTTGCTCATGAAGAACTGATGTAATTTTTTGTGGATTATCTTTTATGATGTTTTTTAGTTGCTTGTATAGGACTGAGGTGGTTTTATTATGATTCTTTGATTTATGATTTCATGAGCCTAGGGTAAGTTATCTATGTGTAGAGTCAGGAAGTGGCTTGCAATGGGGGTCAGAGCCCTAAGAGGCTGCCTTGAGAAACCCATTGTAAGTCATTTTTAATAAGTGAAAACATTTACACTAAATGAGAGAAAATGAACCTAACAAGATAATTTTATGTTCTCTCCCATGCCTCGAGTGCTAGTACAGGCTAGGATGGGGTAGAGAGAACGCTTGGTTACGACCTTGCATTCCATAGTAGGCCTCGTCAGTACGAGAGGATACTAGTGGCCGCAAGATCAGTAGGGACCCGAGATTCCTAAGGGATTGCTCGGGTAACTTCTACGTGACTTTTGCGATGACACTTTCCCGCTTGCATATTAGGTTTCCTACATGTCTTGTGGTACCTCTGGGATTTAGATGTCGATCTTTTTAAGAACCCTTGAGTTAGCATACTTATAGGATTTCCTCGACTTAGAGAGTAGTTATGATTATAGGTTTTGTTATCCTATTTGGGACTTGAGACTATCTCCTCAGCGCGGTGGGAGTGGACCATTTAGGTTCCACGTGGTCGGGTGGTAGTGCTTTTACTCTTACCATTGAGATCCGTTCCGTGGTCACCGTGGCTGGAGTTTTTCGTGATTGGCATTTACCTTCACTATGTTCTTGGGTTATTATGATGGATGGTTAGATTTTATGATAGATGTTTTATCATTATGGATGTATGGATGTATCATGTATGGGAATAGTTTCATATATTTTTACTGTACTTTGTATCATGGATTTGAGGATGTTGTATCGTTATCTTTACATATGTATATTCTTTTAAGCCTTTCATACCCTGTGACATGTACAGTGGATGATTGAGCATTCCGAATTAATTTGCCAAGGAGCATTCGGAACAAATGTATATTATGGACATTGGAGTTTCTGATTATTCTTTCATATGTATGTGATAGTTGTTAGACATAGAATTAATTAAATTTAAATGTGACTCAACGTCTTGGGATCTTTAAGAAATGTAACTTACAATGTATGTTTGTCGATGATTACATGTTATTGCTTTAACTACTATGTGTTTGATGCGTATGTTATACTTTCTTACTTTAAAAAAAAAAAATTTGTTTAGCAAACTTAGTGAAACTTTAGGTTAATTCTTTTGGATCCCTTGGCGAGGCGTTACAAACATCATAACTTCAACCTTCCTCTAGGTGTTCTGGTTACATCTTATTGATTGCCTCCTCCTTGTCAATCAACCATTTGATAGTGTTTGGATCACTAAAGCAATTGTCATTCCTGCAAGTAGCAAGTTTGACATCAATGAAAAAACAATGATTGAGAACATTCTTTACCAGTTCCATTACTTCCATTACTTTTTATATATGATCATTTCCAACAATCTCCCTCTTTGGCATTGATGGCAAACCAAACTGATCAATTGATCAACTTAGTTTCCACCAAGATTGTATGCGTTATCTTGACTACTGCATCCTTACTACTGATCTCATATATCTCCCTCTTGCTTTGTATTGATCAATTTTTTGCATATTTCTCCCTCTTTGACATAAATGTCAAAGATGTAGCATCTTTAACATGCGAAGTATAAGCTTTGCATCTCATGTTTTCTCCCTCTATCACCATGCTTGTGACTGATTTGGAGTTTCTGCTCCTATTGTCATCCTCTGCATCATTCTTCTGATATTTCAATGATTTGTTCTTGTTGATGCAGGGCAGATTCCTTGTTGTTTTATACTGCTTGAGTTAGGGGCATTACCCCCAACTTTCCTCTAAGATATTCATAAGCATCCTTGGGCAATGGTTTGGTGAAGATATCTGCAGTTTGTTCCTTTGTATGAATATACTCCAACTTCACTTGTTTGTCTTCTACCAATTCTCTAACATAATGATACTTGATTGCAATATGCTTAGTTTTTGCATGCATTACTAGATTTTTGGATATGTTTATAGCACTTGTTTTATCACAATATAATATCACAGGTTTAGTTACCTCTTCTTTCATTCCTTTCAATAGATGTGTGAGCCACACAATGTTTGTGCAATTGACTGTTGTTGCCGCATATTCTGATTCTGCAGTGGACTGGGATGTGCATGTTTGTTTCTTTCTGGTCCAAGTAACTAGCCTTTTACCTAAAAATAATGCACCTCCACTTGTGTTTTTTCTGTCATCAATGTTGCCTCCCCAATCTGCATCTATATATGCATTGAGTTCAAACTTGTCATTCTTTTTGTAATATAGACCAAAGTTATCAATTCCTTTGAGATACCTCATTATTTCTTTTAGTGCTATGAGATGATTTTCTTTGGGATTAGTAGAGAATCTAGCCACTATTCCAACTTCTAATGCTATGTCTGGTCTGCTATGTACAACATATTGCAGTTTTCCAATCATGGATTTGTACATTGTTTGATTGACTTCAGTTGATACATCATTTTTGGATAGCTTATTTCATGTTTCCATTGGTGTGCTAACTGGTTTGGACTCCTCCGATCCAAACATTTTAAGTATCTCTTTGATGTATTTTGATTGTGTCACAAATATACCATGTTTTAGTTGATGTACTTGCAATCCAATGAAGAATTTGATCTCTCCAAACATAGACATCTCCAACTCATGTTTCATTTTGTCAGAAAAGCCTCTACAAAACACTTCCTTTCCTCCAAAAATTATGTCATCCACAAAGATCTCAGATACAATAATATCCTTACCTTCTTTTGATTTGATGTACATGTTGCTATTATCATCAGTTCTTTCAAATTTTATTTGCACTAGATACTTGTGAAGTCTCTCATACCATGCTTTGGGTGCTTATTTCAGACCGTAAAGTGCTTTATGTAATTTGCAAACCATATCCGTGTTGTTCTCATCAACAAATCCCTCTGGTTGTTCAATATAGACTTCTTCTTCTAGTATACCATTTTAAAAAGCAGACTTTACATCCATCTGATAGACTTTAAAACCTTTATATGCAGCATATGCAAGTAAAGTTCTTACTCCTTCCATTCTAACAACAAGAGAAAATTTTTTCCCATAGTCTAATCTTTCTTCTTGAGCATAACCCTTGCATACTAGTCTAGCTTTGTTTCTAGTAATCTCACCATTATCATCTAGCTTGTTTCTGAATACCCACTTGGTGCCAATCACATTCTTGTCAACTGGTCTAGGAACCAAACTCTAGGTTTTGTTCTTCTTTATTTGATCAATCTCTTCTTCCATAGCTTTATACCAGTCATCATCTTGTAATGCACCACATAGTGTCTTAGGTTCAAGTTTGTTGATCAGACATGATTCATGTCTTAGTCTGTTCCTTGTCATTGGTCTTGTATTTTTGTCACCAATTATTGGTTCAGCAGGGTGATGTCTTTTTACATATTTGGATAATCTTGGTTATGTCCTTGTTTGCATGTTTGATCTTTCAAATTCAGGGTCACTATGCACTGAGTTGTCAGATTGTTCCTCATCTCTTTCAAGTGTACTGACTTTAGGATCAGATTGTGCATTTTCTTCATTTTGTAACTCGGCTTCTGAATGTAACTCGGCATTGACTGGTTGTGACTCGACTGAAACTGAAATTTGTTGTTGAATTTTAATTTGTTTGACAACATCCTCGTCAACAAGCATTCCTTCATAAGAATACACAAAGGTTCTGTATTCGTTCATTCTCTTTGGTTCTTCAGCTTGGACTTCTGTATGCTCATCAAAGATTACATTTGCACTTTCCACAATTTTGTTAGTGTTAGTATTCAAACACTTGTATGCTTTACTTCTAGTGGAGTAACCAAGGAATATACCTTCATCACTTTTTGCATCAAATTTTTCATTTCTAGCATCTTTAAGGATAAAGCATTTGCAACCAAATACTTTGAAATGTTTTACATTAGGTGAGTGACCATACCATAATTCAAAAGGTGTTGCACTAGAACCTTTCTTGACTTGTACTCAATTCAATGTATGAACAGCTACACTTACAGCTTCTCTCTAGTATTTTAGAGCAACAGACTTTTCTATCATTAATGTTCTAGCACAGTCAATCATAGATCTAATTCTTCTCTCAGCAATTCCATTCTATGGGGGAGTTCTAGGAGCTGACGTTTGTCTTTTGATTCCTTTGTCATTACAAAATATCTCAAATTCATTTGATGTGAATTCACCACCTCTGTCTGATCTCAAGCATTTCAAACTTTTTCCTGTTTCCTTTTCAACTCTAGCCACATACCACTTAAACATTTGAAAAGCATCAGATTTTTGCTTTAAGAACATAACAGTCATCATCCTGGAATAGTCATCAATAAACAACATTATGTATTTATCTCCTTTGTAGCTTTGTACTTCCATTGGAGCACATAAGTAAGTATGAACTAACTCAAGTACTTCTTTAGATGTATAGTTTTTTCTTTTGAAACTTGACTTTGTCATCTTTCCTAGCTGACATTGTTTGCACATGATATTGTCAAGTTTTTTCAATTTAGGTAAACCTCTGACTTTCTTCATTTTACTAATATTGACTAGATTGTCAAAGTTGACATGACATAGCCTTTTATGCCATAACCACTCATCATCAAAATTTTCAACAAAACAAGAAACATCATCCATATCAAGGTAAAATAGATTACTTCTTGTTTGATCTCCTTTTCCCATTAGTTTGCCATCAGTATCATAGATTTTTGCAAAAAAAAATTCCAAATTTTACTTTGCATCCTACATTGCCTAACTGTGAGACACTCAGCAAATTGTAGTTTAATCCTTCAACATAGTATGCATTATCACATGAAATTTTCTCTGTAAGCTTAATGGAGCCTTTTCCTTTTATTTGACATGGAGCATCATTACCAAATCTAACACTATTTCCATCATATTGAGTAAAGTTAACAAACTTACTTTTGTCTCCTGTCATGTGATGTGAGCATCCACTGTCTATGATCCATCTGTCATTTTTGTTCATACATGTTACCAGTGTTGTAGGTTCTTCTTCATCAGACTGATCCTTCATGGCTACATAAACAACTTCATCATCATTATCATCATAATTCTCTTCAGCAATATAACACTTCTTGCCTTTGCCTTTGTAATCTTTCTTATCATCTTCTCTTCTATATTTGTATTTGTTGTCTTTCTTGTAATCCTTTTTCTGTGTACACCTTGCAGCAATATGTCCTAATTCATTGCAACTAAAACAAATGATAGGCATCTTACCTTTGAATTTTCCTTTGCCTCTGTGGAATCTTCTAGCTAGCAATGCTTCCAATTGTTCCACATCTTCCTCATCAGTGCTACTGTCACTAGATACATATTTCATTTTTCTTCCTTTCTTTGATTTTACTTGTTCAACATCTTTCAATGATAGCTTGGCCTTGAAAGCAGATTCAACATTCTTAGGTCTATAGTTATCAAAGTTAGATAACTCAAATGCAGTCAGTCTACCCACTATTCTTTCAAAACTTAGATTATTTCCTGGTATACATCTTAGTTCTTGTATTGTTGATACTCTAATAGCATAGATAGGGAGAAAGGTTCTTAAGAATTTACTATTAATAGTATCTTCATCTAATTGACCACTCAAACATCTTATTGCACTTACCACTTCCTTTATTCTTGCACCATACTAAGCAGCATTCTCACTTTCCTCCATTTTCATATCATCAAATTTTCCTCTAAGGCTTCCTCTTTTTGCTCTTTGGACATTTTGATCTCCTCCATAGATGTCTGATAGGGCTTTCCATATTTTGAATACAGTGTCACATCCTTTGATAACATCAAATTCAGAATAGTTGAGTGCAGAAGCAATCTCCAGCATTGTCTGATTGTGTTCCTATTTGTTTTTCAAATCTTCTACAGTAAGAGTACCAATTGGATCAACATGTTCAGTAACAATTGAATTTTGGGCATAATCTCCTATGGATCCAAGATGTAGCTTCATCAAACTTTTCCATCCAACAAAGTTGTCTTTGTTGAGCTTGGGGACTTCTCTCTTAGGCATTCTGATCTTTTCTGCTTATAGTCCCTTTAGACTGAATCAGCGGTTTGGCTCTGATACCAATTGTTAGAATTCTTTAGAATAACTAAGAGGTGGGGGGTGAATCATTTATCCACCGCCCAAATGCCCTAATAATACTTTTTCTCAAATTATAGTGAATCCATAAACTTTTCATCCATCAAAGCTTAAATCAGTCATCTTAGCAAATTATAGTAAATCAATATGCAGGGATAAAACATGCAAGATCAACACATGACACAATGATTTACGTGGAAAACTAATTTGGGAAAAACCACCAGTAACATGCTACTTGATTTTCACTCTTCTAAAGTGATGCCCTGTTAAAAGCCTACCCTGTTAAAGGCGTACAACACACTATTAAATGTGACCTTGTTAGAGGATTTCACCATACTATTAGGAATGGGCTTGATCAAAGGACTTTAGAACATTCACTTGGAATGTCACCCTGTTAAAGGATTTACAACATGGCTATTAAACCAACCTAAGTCCATATGATTTAAACTAACTGTTACAATTGCTAGAAAGTAACAATAATGGCTTTTTGATCTAATACAACTTACAATATATCTTGCAGAGTTCACACTTTAGCTCAATCCTTTGCTTGGCTTTAATCACTTCAGCTTTGAAAACTTGTCATCTCAAGCTTCATCTCCTTGAGTCTTCTTACTCATCATACCAATGCAATCATATATGTGGTCATCTGTTGAAGCAGAGTAACTATTCTTTCTTACTACTTAGCACCTCCTTCAACACTTTATGCTTTCATGCTTGACCTCCTCTCTCTCTTTGCTTCGTGACCTTGTTATTCCTTAAATAGAAATCTGGATTGCCTTTGTCGCTCAATTCTCCCTCTCCAACTTTAGGGTTTCATATGGATTAGGTAGGATACAATGTATCTACCCCATATCTTGCTCTTATCTAGAAACTTCATCTAGAGTCCAATTGTATTCTCCAAAAAATGTTCTACATGGTGTTCTGTGCCACCATCTCATCACTCTTATCTTCTATTTAATTCACAGAATTCAAGATAACAACCTTGTTGGCTCAGATCTGATGAATCTTTTATCTTTGAAATAATGCAGCAACTCGAAACTATTGGTTTATTGATGCTTGACATCTCTATGTTACTCGGCACTTTTTTATGCTCGGCACTTATATTTTCTCAGCACGTGTATCTACTCGGCACTTGTTTCTGCTCGGCACTTGTATCTTCTCAGCACTTGTATTTGCTCGATACTTGTTTTTGCTCGGTACTTACTAAAGTTGAACTTGCTCGACTTCAAATAGGAATCTGTTCAGCACTTACTAGCTTGCTCGGCTCTCTCTCTCTAATGAACTTAGTTAGGCTTTACAAATGACTTAGCTAAAACTTTGCATCTTTGAAATGTTTTAGTGTGCCCATTTTCTATGTCTTAGAGTATTTCATTAATACACTTTTTCATCAATGGCTTAGCTGATCCTTGTACTTCATTACAACATCATAACTTCAACCTTCCTCTAGTTGTTCTGGTTACACCTTATATATTGCCTCCTCCTTGTCAATCAACCATTTGATAGTGTTTGGATCACTAAAGCAATTGTCATTCCTACAAGTAGCAAGTTTGACATCAATGACAAAATAATGATTGAGAACATTCTTTACCAGTTCCATTACTTCCATTACTTTTTATATATGATCATTTGCAACAATCTCCCTCATGATCTTTTCAATCATTTCCAACAGTCCATATAATGACTTATACTCATTAATATTGGCAAACCATCAAGTACAATCCCTAAAATAATATCTTGATACTTGGTAAGCGACTGCTCAACTTCTTCTAGAACTTAGTCAACACTGGCATTACTCAGTTTACTAGGAATCATAGCAAAAAAAAATAAAAATCTTTCTTCACATCCCTCACAAATTGATATCCATTAACCATGAGAAACCCATACAGTAGTACAATTATTTTCATTAGGTGCTCCTATAAAAGGTAACAAAACTTGTATTTTCCCATTTACCCTAATAGTGTATTGATTGAATCTACCATCATAAAATGCTCATCTACCATATTGTTAGGGCCTACCCAAAAGTATATGACAGCAATCCATAGCCATAATATCACACAAAAATTCATTATAGTAATTTCCAATTCCCAATCTTTAATTTCATATTGAATTGTTTAGTTACTAGTATTTTATTCTCATCCTTGATCCAAGCAACTTAATAGGGTTTAGGGTGTCTCATCCTTCACAACTTTAACTTATTAACCAGCTCTTCAAATGCTAGCTTTTTTTAACTACCATTGTCAATGATCACATTACAACATTTTCCTACAATATTGCATCTATTCTTGAAAAGACTTCTCCTCGTGAAGAATTCTTCATCGATTATCTCATTACAAAAAGTTCTCCATATCATTAAGTTTTCACCTTTTTCAGATCCATTCGGTGGACTCGCAAATTCTCCTTGGATCTCATCATTTATGCTACTACCTTCATTATTCTTTCTAGAATTCTTACACTCAAAGGCTCTATGTCCTTCTTCACCTTATTTGAAATAGGTACCCTGAAATCCTCCTCTTCTATAACTACCTTGGTAAGAACCACCTCTTCCTTGGTAAGAACTACCACCTTTCCACTCAATTTTCCTTTATCATCACTTTTCCATTCATATTCTCCTTGATCTTGTACATTATTTCCAGATCTAGTATTTTCTTCATGAGATCTGCCTCTTCCTCTTTGAAATCTTCCTCCTCTACCTCTTTGTCTTTATTTGTGTTTTTTTGTCAAGATCTACTCAGATTTTAAGGCATATTGATATGCTTATTCCACTCTATCCAATTTCAAAAAATTTATCTCATCTTGAATTGTAGTTATCAAACCATTCAAATACTAAGCTAGATTCTCTATTTTATCATCAACATGTCTAGATCTAATGGAAAATCTATAGAACTCCTTAGTATATTCTTTCACACTCATATCCTTTTGTCTCAAATTTTGCATCTTCCTCAACAAATTAACTTTGTAATCAACATGGGAACTTCTTCTTCAATTTATTCACCATCTTCAGCCATGTTCTAATCTTCTCTTTTCCTTTCCTTTTTCTAACAATATTCAAATGTTCCCACAAAAGTAAAGCATGACCCTTCAACTTAGGGATTATTGTCTTGATTTTCCTATGATCAAGAGTGCCCTCAAATTCAGAGAATTTCTCCATCTTAGAGATCCAATCCATCAGAGTTTTGTATGGTGTCCAATCTTCCATCATATCTTGTAACCTCAATGACAAGCTTAGAATGTTCCCCAAACAAAACCCTCAGCAATATTTCCTCATTAGATTCTACATCAAGTTTAGATTTAGGGTTTGGAACTTAGGGTACTCCTCCATCATCACTCACATCATCAAGATGTATTCCTCTCCTTTGGGTTGTCTCAATTGTATCTATTCTAGATGCAAATTGTCTCAGCATGTCCATAATGACATTTTTAGCATTTCCTTGACAACAAACCATTTTGACAATAGGTTCTTGTAGGATTGTAATCCTCTGCAATTTATAGTTCAAATCTCAAATCTTCCACCTTATAACCAAATTCACTTAGGGTTCTACACAATCCAGTATCCACAAGGATGAAACCTTCACTCTGATACCAGCTGATGCAAGGGAGGATAAAAATTAGGTCCAAGGGAATACCTAATAATCAACCATCCTTATAGAGCTAACACAAAAAAAGTAAATCAAGAGAGACATTGTCAAAAAGGAGAGAGGACATAAAATCTTTCATTGATTTGTCAATTTTTCATTGTACATGTCCAACTGTGAGACCTTCCATGTTACGGCCAATACAAAGATTCAAATATACATTGGTCTAAGAATTTTCCTTAGGGAAAAATGACACCAAGATCAAGAAGCTCAAGAACTTAGCACAATATGGACCAAATAATGTATGATCATAATAACAATATGAGAATAAATATATGATTGATAATACACACTAGAAGTGCTTGTATATAAAGACATCTAAAATGATTAGGAGTTAGCAAAGTGATAAGCATGACAACTAAGAACACATCCACTAGAAGTGGATTATCCTCCATTGTGCATGAATGTACATGTAACAAGGTGTATCTCATGAAGAGATGTTGTAGACACCATGTGCTTAAATAAGTTTCTAACTCCTGTGTTGTCAAAAAGACAACTCATATGACAACGCATACTCCTAGGTGTCTTCATGACAACTAATATAATAATGCATTAACCTAAGTAAACTTAAGTAAAGTGTAAATAGTAATTAATTATTTACACTAACACCCCCTCTTAAGTGTAACTTAAGGGAATGCACTTAAGCTCACAAAATCTATGATGGATCTCGGCCTCTAGGCCATGTTAGGTACCCATGTACAAATGCAATGATGTACATCAAATGCTATGCAATGCAATGAAATCTCTTTGAAAATGGATAATGAGGGAAAATCTCATGGGAAAAACCCTCCCCCAAAAAGAGAGATAAGTACAATAAGGAAAGATGCATGTATGGATGGAGTAATCAAGACCCCCCCATTATGGCATACATCATGTATGTACAAGCATATATCCCCTATAAGAAAAAATACATGATGGTATCCCCCCATATTGAATAATCTCCTGCAAGGATGTCATGAAGAAAAAAAAGCATCCAATGCCTACAAACGACATTTCTCCCTTTAGGAAGAAGATACACCAAGTATGGGTACAAGTATACTTCCCATTGTGGATAGGAAGTTGGATGAGGAATTCATATGTACTATGCTATAGATTTTGCCTCTGAAGTTTCTTGTATGTTGACAAGTCATTGATGAATGTAGATGCCACGAGCCAATTAGGTGGATGCCAAAAAGAAGGTGGCATATAAGGTAACATGTCCATGTATGAAAGTGAATCAAACTCCAAAGACAAGGAATCATCCTTGTAGGAAGATATGGGAAGAGAAGAAATGTAGCCTCCCCTCAATGATGAATACATATACATGAAAGAAGCTCCTTGATGACTAAAGAAGTTGCACCATGAAAACTAAATGATGTTCCTCCTTGTAGGAAGAAGTGGTGCCATAGGTGTAGTAGAGAATGCTCCCCAACTAGTAGAAAGAATCCTCAAAAGATATGATATCTGAGGAAACTAAAATACAATCTCCAAAGATTGATATGTTTCCTTTGAAGTAAAATAATCCTCCTCCAACTGCTGAAAAGAAGTGTCCATAATTATATTAGTCTTAAAAGAAAGATAAAGTGGTTGAGGGTCAGAGTGTTCCCTCGTAACAAGTGAAGAAGAATTCTCCTCAACAAAGACAAGATGGATTTAATCAATAATGTCTCCCACATCTTCAATGTAAGACTCCACAAACAACACTGTAATGTCTAGAAGGAAGTCATCCCATGAAGTTGAAATAGGAAGACATGGTGTTTCCTGTTGCACTGAATCAGGAGCATCGATGGCTGGAACTGAATCAATAGAAGTAACAAGAGCATTAGGAGGTATGATCTCAACTGGATTTGTAGGTACCATAACTGGAGTAACTAGTGGTAGAATGTCCTCTAGACATGGAGGGACTTGTGGATCTCCATATGCTTTCCAAAGACACATCCAAAGGTCATAAGGATCACTTGTCTTTCTAAGGATAACAAAACAATCCATACTAATATTTATAAAAGTGGCTTGAAAAATTATGTTAAGAATTAACTGATTAGTGTAAGAGGGTAGTTCTTTGGAACATAGATAAGGAAATACTTCCTTATGTGCTCTTAGATGATCAATCATCAAAGCAGTCCATTTATGATAGTTCCTTTTTGTCAATTTCAATTTTAAAGCAAACCGACACTTGTGACATGACTCCATGAGATCAGATAATGTATACACCCCCAAAATAATCAACGAACTCCCCCCCCCACCCGCCCCAATGCACGATTTGACACTATATACTTAGTGTGATTACAATAGCCACATGGTAATTTAGGGCCTAAGTGGACTTCTAATTTTGTTGTTTACAATCTCCTTTTGGAGTTCAAATCTAGTACCTAGCAATGTAGCTCAAATATACAACAATTTTGAAGTTTGATCAAAGCAATACAATGCAAAAAAGGACCTATATCTGAAAGTGGTATTTTTGTCCACACAAGACTATAATCTGATTGTGGATTTGGAAAGTAGACAAATAATTATACACTTTCAAAAAAAATAGACCCTGACTATGTGTCCAGATGAGCCCATACAGAGCATATAAAGTTGCAAAATGCAGGATTGGACAAGCATAATCACCAAAAAATAATTTTTTTGACAAACTCATACACAAAAACTAGGAAATAATAGTACCACTAAGTTTTTTAGGAAATTCTAGCCCAAATAAAAAAAAATTGCACCTGATTTAGAGTCTGCATAACTGAGAGATGGCCTCTCGAAGTTGGACTATCAAATCAAAACTGCATATGGTGAGGGGTCTTTCCTAATGACATCAAGAAAATAATGCATTAAATTTAACATCCAAATAGTCATCTCAAAAGTGCAATTTGGCCTACTTGTGACAGTCAAACAACCGTCAATTTTAAGATCGTAAAATGATGACATTAGCAAAAAGGGTCGGCCAGATGATGTGGCAATACGACCTAATGACATGTCTTGTATGGGTAGCTTATGTGGATGTTGACATGGTGGTTGCATTGGCAGATGATGAGGATCTGACTTGGCGGCTGACTAAGATCCACTGGGGCGCTGACATGGACAAGCCGGTGGGACCAGATCTGACATGGATGGACGACAACAACGTGGTTGCCAGTTTGAATGGTGTGTGTTGTCGATTTGTGTGATGAATGTCAATATGTTGGATGTGCCAGTTGGTTATGAGGAATATTTTGGTTGCAGAGGAATATGTCAACCATTGACTGTCGAGGTTTGATCGCCCGATTTACCTGCAATAAATGCTCTCCTACCCAAAAAATTTCTAGGAAAAAATAATGCAAATCTGAAAAAAATTGTAGAGACGCAAATAAAAAATATAGATCTGAAAATTAATTGCACAGATGTGAAGAGATAATAGCTATTTCATAAATTGGGCCTTCGGGTTTTGATTTGCAAAAAATATTGCCTCGAATTTGACTATAGACTAGGGTAGGCAAATTTATAGTCAAAATTCACTAAATTGATGCTCCAGATGCAATGGTGAGGTCTGCTTTGGCTATAGACACTCCCAATAACTACTAATTTTCTAGATCTAAATCATGGCCCTCTGAGAGGTGAAGCAAAAATGGTCTCCAATAGCTATGAAATGAAGCTCCCTTAGCTCTGATACCATGTAAGAATTTTCCTTAGGGAAAAATGACACCAAGATCAAGAAGCTCAAGAACTTAGCACAATATGGACCAAATAATGTATGATCATAATAACAATATGAGAATGAATATCTAATTGATAATACATGCTAGAAGTACATGTATATAAAGACATCTAGAATGACTAGGAGTCAGCAAAGTTATAAGCATGACAACTAAGCACACGTCCACCAGAAGTGGATTATCCTCCATTATGCATGAATGTATGTGCAGCAAGGTGTATCTCGTGAAGAGATGTTGTAGACACCATGTGCGTAATTAACTTGCTAACTCCTGTGTTGTCAACAAGACAACTCATATGACAACACATACTCCTAGGTGTCTACATGACAACTAATTTAATAATGCATTAACCTAAGTAAACTTAAATAAATTGTAAATAGTAATTAATTATTTACACTAACAATCAAATATCTTTTAATATGTGACATCTATTATCTTCTTCAGACTTTCAACCTCTAACTTTGAATTATCAAGCTCCCTACTTCCCCAAAAATTAATACTTAGATCCAGACCAAGACCCTATATTTATGCTTTCCAAAATGACATATAAAAGATTCTAGATCGTGATAAAGAGAAGGTCAACTAAATAATGTTCTATATGCATCCCAGTGATCAATCCAATACATTAAATAAAAATCATGAATTAAATACATAACTCAGATCACTAATGAAATCAAATAGAAAACTTGGTGAAAGGCAACATCGAACAACAACAAAAAATAGATACCAAGACACTCAATGAATACAGAATAGAGACACTCACGAAAAGAAGAACTTGAGATACTTGGTGAATGAAGGTAGAATCACCTCCACTAAGCCACTTAGCAATGAGGTTACAGAGAAGTTCCACAAATATAAGTAAGCACACATCTACTAAGCAAGATAGCAATACAACCCAGGATGCTCTTGTATCATGTGTCATACTATAAAATCACTTAAGCCTGATCAATTTATTTAAATAAGCTTAACATTTCTCAACATGACTCACATGAACATCGGCAAAAAAATTCTATAAGCTTAACGTTTCTCACCTCCTTAAAATGAAGGTTGGATTTAATGGTGGAATTATACTATTTCCTATTGCACTTCTTACCTAAGATCATATTGGGAAAAATGTCTTAAAAAGGTAGAATAAAAAATATTTGAAGGTGCCAATTGGAAAAGAGTCAAACACATTCAATTTTAGAAATGACTAATATCTCTCTGCATCATGTTGTGTCTAATATTGAACAAAAAGTAAGGAGATTTGAATTTTATCAATCCTTTCAGAGGTGGTTTGATACTCTTTTTTCATGTTTGTATTTCAAAAGGTATATCATCCTCCTCTCTTTTATTTATATATAATTTATCATTTTGTCATATCTTTATATCTCATCTCTACATTGCACATCTTCTTGCTTAAACCCTCATAAGGTGGAGGTAGAGGGAAATAAATCCAATATATGCATCCTCTTGCATTAGGTTTTGCATTGATACTTGCTTTGTATCAATCAAACCTAATCAAAGGGGCGGATCTTGGTGTTATCCCTCTTAAATGTGTTATTTTGGTGAACTTATTTCTTACATTATGGATATATATTTCTTCTTGGTGTATCTAGATATACTTGTTTACATTAGTGCTATTTAGATCTCCTTTTGCATTGTTTTCATATTGGTTCCATTTCATATATTTACATTTTAAAAATACAAAAATTAATAGCATATAGTTTCTTCCATTGAATTTAATTTAAATCGAGCTCTTATCTTTGTTTTCAACTTGCATTCATGATACTCAAAATGTTCCATTTCATGTATATAATGAGCTCTTAATCTTTCCTTGCATTGATTTTGACCCCTCTTCAAATAGTGATGTTTTTAAAGATAATTTTAATGAGACTTTAATGATTTGTGATGTTCCTACCCTTTCTAGTGATAATATTTGGGTTCACTAAGAATATTGATTAATCTCTAGCTCTTGAAACTTTTTTCCTTAATGATTGTTCCTCCTTTAATGAGAGTTTTCTTCTTTCTTTGGATGATTCTACCATTTTGGGTGAACCCTTAGATAAGGATGTAGATTACTCTCTTCCTCATAAGAAACATTTGGATTTTATGGTTCCTGCTCCTATTGATAAACCTCTTTTTATGCATTTCATTGATATTCTATCTATAGATGAGGCCTTGATGAGTTTTGTATGTCCTTCTCCTATGAGTAACTTAGTCATAGAAGACCACATACTTAAACCTTCTTCTTATCCTTTAAAAATACATTTCAACTCAATTTAGTTCTTTTTGAACTTGATAATCATTATGACCTTCCTTTCATTTAGATCATAAAGATCCTATTCATATTGGCCCTCTAACTCACTTCTTAACTCTTCAAGGTTGGGAAACCTTATCTTTCACACCAAATTCATACATTCTTGAATTTATATATCAAACACCATATTGATTGCTTCTCTTTACATTTCCATTTAATTACTTCTAAGAAATATTCTTTTTCCATATTTTATCAATTCATTCCTTATATGATGTTTCATATGAATTTTGATGATGCATAGTATCTTTTTCATGATCATTTTACTTTATACATTTCTATTATGTTGCTCCTAGGTGTGTGGCATTGTTATCTTTTCCTTTTAAGTCTCATTAGTCATTTCCCTTGTCTCTTCACTTGAGAGGCAGGGATCCTATTTCCTCTTTCTATCTATATCATCGGATCCATTATCTCTCTTTGTTAACTTATTTTCCTTTTATATGATGACATATTTTTTGGCATTCACATGCTTAAAATTACATGTCTATTTTAAATGAAAACCTCTTAGGGGGAATATAATGTGTCCTTCCCTTCTTCTCTTATGAATCCAATATCTTTTATGGATTTAAATTATAAGGAATCCATCATTTAGGGTTTATATTGGATTTTCTTTCTTTCTTCTCTCTAGGATCCCTTATCCCTTTTTTATTCATTTTTGTGATATCAAAGTAGGTATGAAATGATATCATTTAATCTATCTATTTCATTTCTCTACAAATTTATACTTTTTTATGGAACATTCTTATCTGAGGGTATGTATTGATTTGTTACATGTGTAGTTGTGGTTTTTGCCTAACAAGTGTCTTTTCATAGTTTAGAATTTAATGTTTCTCATTTAATGATCATCTATAGCTTGAATGTGTGATATTATTTTAAAGCATCTCACATTGTTCTAATTTATTATCCTCTCTATGTTGTAGCATTATATCCTTTTTGTTGGATATCGGGTGTTTGTATCTTGTGCACGACTATCAGTTTTTGCTTATGAATTATCCTTATGTTCTTCAAGATTTGGTTATATAAACTCTTATAGATCTCATTTCTTGTCTCACACTTGGGGGACAAGAGGCTTTGTACATTCTTTATCTCTTTTTCTAAGGATCTAGTTTCCTGGGCTTAAGTGGAACTTGTATATTCTATGGCATTGTTCTTTCTTTATGAAGAATTGTCTTGGCTATGGATTCACTCTTTTTGAAAGAGATGTATGTCCTAAGTCTTCCCCTCTTCTTTATCAAGTCAAATTATGTCCGCTATATACACTTTTCCTTGTTTGGAGATTGCAATACTTCATCTAGGAATCCCTATTCAAGCTCTATAAGGGGATGAATAGGTGTATTCTTTTTCTTTTTCACTTCTTTTTTTATCAGGGATATTATCTTAATTAAGTAATCCTCTTAGGTGGAAGTCTTTTTACTAATATTTCTCCCTTTTGAGAAACCTATTTCTATAAGTACAATGAAAGGTGCTCCTCTTAATACCACAAACACACAACAAAAACAAAAATTTGAGAGAACCAAAATATGGGCTTACTATTATCGTCAAAAATGTGGAATTATAAAATTACAATATGAAAACTCACATGGGAACCTTCCTTACAACCGTATGCAAGATAGACCTATGACTGTCAGCCAAATGCTCTAAACGACCTACATGCCTTCCTTATATGGGAATTTTAACTACCCAAGAAGGTTCTAGATACTAATCCCTAACCATTTACGCCAACCAACCTCATATTTGTGAAGAACCTCCTTATACAAATATCGTGAGAATGCTCGAAATAACAGAATACAAAGTGATAGCAGAACTCAGAATGAATCTACTAATCGCAGGCCACTTCGAGGGGGTAACCTCCTTTGAGCAAGCTCAATACAATAAATTCGTCCGTGCCCATCAAGGGCCTCAACCTATTCTTATATACTAAGTACGATCTAGAAAAGTAATACTACCTATGCATGTGGGATAATAAAATATACTCACGGGACGACTTACAAAGCATATGCGTCCAACAACACTACTCTGACAAAATAAACAGAAGGAACACACAGGTTCCTAACATCCCCTCTCCCTTAGAAAAAAGCTTTGTCCTCAAAGCTTAAGGTGTGGAAATTGTTGTTGAATCTGAAGAAGGGGTTCCCAGGTAGTATCCTCTAGTTGCATGCCATGCCACTGAATCAAGACCTCAGAGATGGAGCGAGAGCGAAGCTGGCGAGTGCGCTGGTCAATGATTGCCACCGGCTCCAGGATAATAGATCCTTCCGTATCCATTTCAGGGAGAGTAGTTTGTGCTCTGACAGTGGTACCCAGAACTTTCTTTAGACAAGAAACATGAAAGACTGGATGAATGCGGGAAGAAGGAGGAAGTTCCAGTTTATAAGCAACTAAACCAATCTTCTGCAGAACCTTATAAGGCCCATAAAATTTTGGGGCCAGCTTATGACGCCCTTTCAGCTTTAGGGAGGATTGTTTGTATGGCTGTAGACGAAGAAAAACCATATCCCCAACTTGAAATGAGCGCTCAGAACGGTGTTGATCTGCTTGTTGTTTCATCCGATTACGGGCCATGTGAAGATTATCCTGTAAGGTACGAAGAATCTGATCCCTGCTGCGGAGAACTATGTCAACTGCCTGGACTGGTGAGCTGTTGGGAGTGTAGGGAAGGAGCACTGGAGGTGCCTGACCATAGACTACTTCATATGGAGTCATTTTAGAGGCAGTGTGGTAAGAGGTATTGTACCACCATTCAGCTAAAGGGAGCCACTTGGCCCACTGATGTTGCTGTTCGGAAGTGAAGCAACGAAGATAAGTTTCCAAGCATTTATTGACAATTTCAGTTTGACCATCAGTTTGTGGGTGATAGCCCGAACTCATCTTCAGTTTGGTGCCAGTGTTCTGAAACAGTTCAGTCCAAAAATGACTGGTAAAAGTTGCATCACGATCAGAGACAATGGAAGAAGGGAGTCCATGAAGACGAAATATCTGGTCCATGAAGATTTGTGCAACAGAGGAGGCAGTATAGGGGTGGCTGAGGGCACAAAAATGACTATATTTCGAGAGACGATCAACCACAACCAAGATCACTGTCTTGCCACCGGATTTAGGAAGCCCTTCAATGAAATCCATAGAAATATCAGTCCAAATCCGTGTAGGGATGGGCAATGGTTCGAGCAAGCCAGGAAGGAGGGTCGTTTCACCCTTGTGGCATTGGCAAGTATCACATTCAGCCACCATCTGTTGAATCGTCTGTTTCATCCCTTTCCAAAAGAAGTTTCTCCTGGCTCGCTCATAAGTTTTGAGGAAGCCTGAGTGCCCTGCTGAAGGAGAAGCATGGAGTTCATAAAAAATAGCCTGATGTAGAGCTGGGTTCTGAGGAAGCACTAGCCGACCCTTGTATCGAAGAGAAGCACCATCCCAAGAGTAATGTGGTAGAGCAGAAGGATTATTGGCTAGCTGGTGAATGATTTGAGATAAAGAAGAGTCACTGTCATAGCCCTGCTGAACAGACGCTAACCAATTGGGAATGGGCATAGAAATAGCGGAAAGGGAAGCTTGATTATCAAATGTGCGAGAAAGAGCATCTGCCACAATATTCTCCTTACCCTTCTTGTAGGTGATCTCATAATCATACCCCATGAGTTTGCTGACCCATTTCTGTTGTGTAGGAGAGGATACCCGTTGTTCCAGGAAGTATTTCAGACTTTGGTGATCGGTTCTGATGCAAAAATGACTCCCTAAGAGGTATGGCCGCCACTTCTGTACAGCATGCAAAATAGCCATCATTTCTTTTTCATAAGTAGAGAGGGCTAGATTCTTACCAGAGAGGGCTTTGCTAGTGAACGCAATAGGATGGTCATCTTGCAGGAGAACAGCACCCAATCCATTGCCGCAAGCATCACTCTCAATAGTGAAGGGTTTGGAAAAATCTGGCATCGCGAGAACAGGTGTACTGCACATAGCCTGTTTCAGTTGTTCAAATGCAGTCTCAGCAACAGGGGTCCAGGAGAAGGCATCCTTTTTTAACAGAGCTGTCAATGGTGCTGCAATTTTCCCGTAATCTTTGACAAACTTGCGGTAGTAGCCAGTCAACCCCAAAAAACCCCGAAGGCTCTTGAGAGTTTTAGGATGCGCCCAAGTTTTCATGGCATCTATTTTTGTAGGATCCACCCGCACTCCATGGTGTGCAACAATATGCCCGAGATACTCCACTTCCTCCTGGCCAAACACACATTTAGATAGTTTTGCACAGAGTTGATGATCAGAGAGAAGTTGCAAGACAAGCTCCAGATGATGGAGATGCTCAGCCCAAGTTTTGCTATATATGAGGATATCATCAAAGAAGACCAGAATGAATTTCCGAAGGTATGGTCAAAATATGTTATTCATCACTGCCTGAAATGTTGAAGGAGCATTCGTGAGGCCAAAGGGCATGACTAAAAATTCATAGTGACCATCATGTGTGCGGAAGGCAGTTTTAGGTATATCCTCCTCATTAACCCGAATTTGATGATACCCAGAACGAAGATCTAACTTGGAGAAAAAATGAGCCCCATGAAGTTCATCAAGAAGTTCATCAACAACTGGAATGGGGAACTTGTCCTTTATAGTGAGATGATTAAGTGCTCGGAAATCAATGCAGAGTCGCCATGACCCATCTTTTTTGCGAACAAGCAAAACTGGAGAAGAAAAGGAACTGGTACTAGGGCGAATAATACCTTGCTTCAGTAAGTCACAGACAAGTATCTCGATTTCGGTCTTCTGATGAAATGGGTAGCGGTAGGGCCTAATGTTGGGCGGAACACTGCCAGGAAGGAGCTGAATACGGTGGTCCTCTGGACGAGAAGGAGGTAATCCCACAGGTTCAGCAAATACACCAGAATACTTGTCCAAAATGTGTTGGAGATCGGCAGGAGTGCTAGAGACTGCTGATGGCTGCATCTGAATGGAATGGAGCTGAGCGATGACACCATGTGAATTCTTCTTAAGAAGTTTTTCCATACGGTGTGAACTGATGATGCTGAGAGACCCTGGTTGTAAGCCTTTCAAAGTGTGTTGGTGCCCCTCGGCTGAAAACTGCATCCAAAGTTCAGCAAAATCCCAGAGAATGGGGCCAAGAGTGCGTAACCATTGGGCACCCAAAACCACATCACAGCCACCTAAGGGTAAGGCAAACATGTCAGAGCGCATGTTATAATCTCCAATAGAGAGACGCACATTGCGACATTTCCCTTTACAAGGTAAAGTGCCCCCATTGGCAATCATGACTTCAAAGCTAGAGCAGGGATGGATAAAGCAATCAGCCTGTTTGGCTATTCGTGGATCAATGAAGTTATGAGTGCTACCAGAATCAATGAGTATAGTAAGAGGGATCTTCTTGAAGAAACCCTGGACCCGCATGGTTTGTGGAGTAGTGACTCCTGCCAAAGCATGGACAGATATCTCTGGTGGAGCTTCTGGTGAAGGAGGTTCAGGCTGGTGAGGCTCAACCGCATCATCCACTGTTTCCTGAGCATCTACATATTCTTCCAGTTCCGGTGGAGAATCCACATCCAAGAGATAGAGCTTTTGCTGAACACATCTATGGCCCCGAGACCATTTCTCATCACAATTATAACAAAGCCCTTTGTCTCGCCTGACTCGCATCTCTGTTTCAGACAAGTGCTTGATCGGAGTAGTTCTGGGAGCTGGTATGACTGGAGGGTTGTGAGAACCTGTATTTCTGAATGGAACAAAATTAGATCTGGAGCGTTGTAGAGCACTAATCTTGTCTTCCGCTAACTTAGCCAACCCAAGGGCTTCCATCATTGTAGTAGGTCGAAACATTTTGACTTCTGAGCGAAGTGCATCCTTCAGACCACTGACAAAACAACTACGGAAGAATTCATCAGACAAGCCCTCTGTGTGATTAGCTAATTTTTCAAACTCTGTCTGGTATTCTCTTACAGTGCCTGTTTGACGCAGTTTAGTAAGTGCTCCTGTGAAATCATCAAAGGAGCTAGGGCCAAAGCGCTCCAAAATGAGGGTGCACAATTCTGTCCATGTAGGGCCTACATTAGCCTTGATGTACCAACGGAACCATTGAAGAGCTTCATGTTCCAAATGAAAAGATGCAAGGGGGACTTTGTGGTTATCCAAAGTATTATGCAAGCTGAAATACTGCTCTGCCCTATAGATCCATCCAGTCGGATCAGAACCATCGAAGCGTGGAAAATCAAGCTTTGGTCCACGGAAATTGCCAGAAGAGGACCCAGTATCTCCTGAATGGTTTCGGCTCATGGCTGACTGCTGAAAGTTAAGACCCAGGATTTTGTCATCCAGATCTTGAAGTTTGGTTTTGAGGGATGCCATTTCTTCTTCCATGATTTTTGCTCCTGTACGCGTAACAACCATAAAGCAAGGTTTTTTTTTTTTTTTTTTTTTTTTTTTGAATGGGTAGAAGATGAGAAACAAAAACTTTTTTAGTTACGGCAAACTTGGATTTGGGTAAAACTCAGATAGGAAATGGGTGTTCGACGGGTGGTGGGAGACTATCTGGGGACAAGGGAAACAGAAAAATGAGGGTTTCAAGGGTAGGGAGGCGAAATGAGGCGAACAGTCCAAGAGGGATAAGGGAGCAAAATGAGGAATTGAATCTTGTGGTTCAGTTTGGTGGCGATTGGATGAGAGGTGAAAAAGATAGGGCAAACCCTAAAATTAGATAAATGAGGGATTTAGGGCTTTGATATGTAAAATTTGGGGTTGGGTCACCAAGGAAGGAAGTATGCAAAATGATATTGCAGACGTTCTGCGGAAGTATGAGCAGAAACAGAAAGCAAACAAGGAAGCTACGACTAAAAAACAGAAAAATTTTTACTCTTTTTATTTTTTTTATTATTTTTTTTTTTGAACAGTCGACTTAGAAAAATTCACTCACAAACAGAACAACTGAAAAGAGTTATTGCAATAACAAGAGATATTGGAAGTGAGAGGAACCTGAAGGCCACGACAGAAAAAAAAAAATTTGATGTAATTTCCACCTAGCGAGCCCAAGAGAGTGCTCTGATACCAGATGTGAAGAACCTCCTTATACAAATATCGTGATAATGCTCGAAATAACAGAATACAAAGTGATAGCAGAACTCAGAATGAATCTACTGATCGCAGGCCACTTCGAGGGGGTAACCTCCTTTGAGCAAGCTCAATACAATAAATTCGTCCGTGCCCATCAAGGGCCTCAACCTATTCTTATATACTAAGTACGATCTAGAAAAGTAATACTACCTATGCATGTGGGATAATAAAATATACTCACGGGACGACTTACAAAGCATATGCGTCCAACAACACTACTCTGACAAAATAAACAGAAGGAACACACAGGTTCCTAACAATATTATTTTATTATACTTTATTGTATAGAATTGGCTCAAGAAAATTTACAAATTATATTATTGGATGTCCCACATCTAGAGCCCATAACTAGCAAACCATTGACCTGATGGGCTATTTTAACCCCATTCTAGAATCCTTAGACAAATTTCTATTGTGATTAATTATGCAAGTGTCCATCAAGTGAGGTTTGACGTTATTTTGGAGCCATTTAGGGCTTCATCATTGGACTTCAAGTTTGGATAGCCAAAATTCATATAAAAAATATGTAATAGTTGCACTAATACATATTATATGAGAATGAAAATCATATGGAAAGCTTATATGTGATGTAGTGCAAAAATAGCTGCACCCCCAATGGATGTGATCTAGTTCCCATCAATTAATGACATAGTGGAAACACAACACAAGATGCAAGATCTCATACCAAACTCAACTCTTTATTTATAGATAATTGATTACATGCAATGTGTCAAGCTGTAGCTCTTCCTAGTTATGACCAATACAAATAAAATTATAGTAATAGTTATAGAAGATCCCTCAAGATCCAACCCAAATCCTAGCTATTTCAAATCTATAACATGATAGCAATATGATATAAAGTCTAAGAAAGATCTCAACTTGTTCTTGCAAGCCACCAAGGAATCTCCTTGTTCCCAAGCCATAACCACTACCTCTACTCACAAATTTTCAACCCCAAATTCCTTACTTAAATTTATGCTTCTCCATAATTGATTGAATTACCTACAACTCTACCCAACCTTTTCTTAAATACTTGCATGACCACAAGTTGGTATGTTGCAAATATAACACTCCAGAGAAACAATTTTAAAAAAATTCATTAAGTAGTCTTACAAAAAATATTAAATGCATATAGGCTAAAGATCCAAGACCCAAATAGGTCCACACATATCCCTGCAATTGCTCTATGTCATGATCATACTCCACAAGCATTAAATGCACCAAGTCGATTGATCCAAATGGCAAAACCCCCTTTGGCAAGCCAACTATCAAGTATCAACAAAAACCCCCAAGCACTACTAGGTGACAACACATGCTGAGAAACTAACATATGTTGGGCAACACATATACCTTGAGCAACACACATGTTGAGAAACATAGTGTATGTCAAGCTCTTTGACCAATACTACAGCTCAATAACAACTGGGCACACCTTATCTTCAACTGATTCCTCCAACTTTGAGATTAAAACACTCCAACATGCAAGATTACCAACTACCCTAGGATGCTCCTACATCAAACACCCCAAGTGCAAAAAGATTTTCTTAACAGCTAGAAGAACATCTTACAGGATTCAACACATAAATCCTGAAGTGGTTGTTCACATACATATCTTTCAAGTTATCAAGTTATCAAGTTATCTACAGATCATTTTCAGAAATAAAAAAACTATTTTATCTTCTTCTTCGCATTCTTCCTTGGTGTTCCACAGGTTTTTTTTCCATGTTGATCTCTAACCCCTTCATAATCCTTTAGCTAAATTGGTTCCAAAACTCAGGTTCATCCTCCTGAGTTCCTCACTCTACAAAGGAATCAGTGAAAACTTTCTAACACCTTTATCAACTTTAAATATATTATTGGCACAATCATGCATATCCCTATAATCATATCACCAAGGTCTATTAATTAATATATGACAACTACTCATGTCCACAATATCGCACGACACTTGATCCTTATACTACCAAATCTGGAAATTAGCAAGACATTTTCCCTCACTTCCAAAGCATGTTCATCTTGTAGATAACTAATCCTATAAGGAAAAGGATGTCCCACTCTCTTCAAATCAAGTGTCTAAACCATCTCCTTAGCAATAAGCTTCCAATACCCTTTTACCAAAAAGTACCTACCAAGCCAAAAAAATCCTCCCCTTCCTACTCAAGTTCATTGACTGAGTTGTCAACCTCATTCAACATAGCAATTTTTTTATCCCAACCTTATAGGAATAGTCATAATCTCTGTTCCCTTCCTCTCCAAAATGAAAATAAGTACCTTTAAATGCAACCTTATGTGTCATCTTCCTCTTCTCAATAGGTTTTGGTTCTCTTCATATGTTTGTTTATCCTTTACCAAGTGGTCTTGCTTCTCCTTCCCTTGGGAACTACCTTAATGTCTTCTTTTCAACTTATCTTCTTCTTTTAGGGTATACTAATAAACATCCTCAATTTAATCAATCTTTAGCATACCAACCTCATCTTGAATATTGAATCTCAAACCATTAATATACTGAGCCACCTTCTATATGTCCAAACTAAATAATTAACTTGTAAAACTCCTCAGTATAATATTTCATAGGAATATCCTTCTATTTTATATTTTACAATCTCTTGAACAACTCAAGTTCATAATCATCAGGAATGAACTTAGCCTTCATTTTTATCACCATTAATCTCCAGTGACTATTCTTCATTTCACCTTCTTCTTCTCTATTTATTTGCAATTATTTCCACCATAAAGAAGCATGTCCTTTAAGCTTAGTTTTTATCAACCTCACTTTGAGTGGATCACCAATATCCTCTAACTCAAAGTAGTCTCTTCCAACTCACCAATCCAATCAATCGGGTCTTTAGGATTCAAAATACCTAAAATTTTAGAAACATGCATCTTATGCTTCAACTTCAAGTGAACTCCAAATCTATCAAATTGACTAACCATATCTTCCATAGGTCTCTCCATAGATCATTTCTTTCTTCGCCACTAGATCCAACAACTTCAAAGTCTTCAATACCCACATTCCTAGCTACATAAGTTATAGCTCTCATGATCTCATTTTTCATCAACTCCATCTTAGATCTAAAATCTGATCTAAGCTTCTCTAAAATCCTAGTCTCCATGTCATCATAGAGATCATCAATTTCCCTAGGTTCCAATCTTATTGAAGGCATCATCCAAGATCTTCACAAACCCAAAGAAAAAAAAACCTACAAGATCAAACCTTAGCTCGAATAACACCTGATGCAGTGCTAAACTAGATGGACCTCCAATGCAGGCGATCTAGTTTCCATCAATTAACCACATAGAAGAAACATAACAAAAGATGCAAGATCTAATACCAAACTCACTTTATTCATAAATAATTGATTACATGCAATGTGTCAGGCTATAAGGCCTTCTCAATTACAACCAACAAAAAGAAAATTATAGTAACAGTTCTACAAGATCCCTCAATATCTAACCCAAACCTTGGCTAGTTTAGACCTATAACATAAAAAAATATAATAGAAACTCCAAGAAAGATCTCAACTCATGCTCACAAGTCACCAAGCAATATACTTGTTCCCAAGCTATGACCACTAGCTCTGCTCACAAAATTTCAATGTTGGATTCCTGACTCAAGTCTATGCTCCTCTATGATTAATAGAATTACCTACAACTCAACCCAACCCCTCTTTAAATACTTGCACGACCAAAAGTTGGCCTATTAAAAATAGAACACTCTAGAAAAAGTTAAATACAAAATTCCTTAAGTTGTCTTACAATAAATATTAAATGTACCTAGGATAAAGATCCAAGACTCAAATAAATCCACACATATCCCTATAATCACAATGTATCACGATCATACTGCACATGCATTAAATGTACCAAGTTGATCGATCCAATCCAAAAAACTCCCTTCGACTAGCCAACTATTGAGCATCAACAAAAACCTCCAAGAACTACCGAGCGACAACACATGTCAAGCAATTAACATATGTTGAGAAACACTATATAAGCTGAGTAATACACATGATGAGAAACATAGTGTACAGTGAGATCCTCGACCAATACTATAACTCAATAATGATTGAGCACACCTCATCTCAACTGAGCCCTCCAACTCCAAGATCAAAACACTCCAACATGCAAGATTACCAGCTACTCCAAGATTCTCCTACATTAATATGTCTAAGATGAACCTCCACATATGAGATTAGAAAAATCTAAGCACATAAGACCAACTTAATAATTAGTACGCATCTACAAATAGCAATGCACACAAGAATAACCCCTATTGAAAATATAAAATAGGAAATAAAAATATTTATGGGTAATACAAGATTTCCTTACACCCAGAATGCTCCTGCATCAAAGTGATATATCATCTTTCATGATTTGTCTATGTTCTTATATTGTAAGAGTTAAATCCCCTTGTTGCATAAAGTAGCTATCATCTTTCTCTTCCTTCTCATGTCTAGTATCTAGAAATGATAAGGAGGATGACATATATACACCTTCCTTGTACATAGTATTTTCTCTTATGGGGTAGAAAATAAAGATTGTAAGCATGGCTTAGAGTAATTTAGCTCTAGATGTTTGGTATGTGTTTTAGGTTATTCTCAAATCTATGCATTGTTACCCTATCTCTTTCTCTTTGCACACACAAATACATATGATAAATCTCATAATGAGTAACATAGACAAACTTGTAATTAAAATAGAAGTTGTAATGGAGATGAATGGAGTAGAGCATGGAAGTAAATTTTTGAATACGTGTATGAGCAAGAATCCTACAAAGAAGGGACAGGATAGGCAAACTATGGGCCTAGATCAGGGAAACAAAGAAGAAAAGGAGGAAGCAACAAAAGATGGGGACCCATGGGTTTTGCAACCAGATCTAGGAGAAAAAGAGCATAATGCTCCAAAATCAAGAGCATTCGAGGAGCCCAAGGACCTCGAGGATGATGGACTAATTTGTTTGGAGTCAAACCATCGGGAAAGTCCTCTTTCCCTAAGATTGTAGATATTTCAAACAAAGAGAAGGAGATTTTTGCCTTAGAAGTTCCCTTGGAGCTTATTGACCATAATATTTTGAGTATGGTTGCTACTCTTGTTGGTAAGTTCATTATCCCTAGACCAAACATAGATCTGGTTCATATCTTCACTAGAAACAAGTGGGATCTGAAAGGGTTGGTTAAAGTTATAGCTATGGCCAAAGGTTTTATGTCCTTTGAGTTTTCCTACCCAAAGGATTACTCAAAGATTCTCTGTGTGATAAATAAATTGATGGGGAAATCACTCTCATTCTTCAAAAATGGACATCCAACCTTGACCTCAACAATGATTTCTCAACCTAGGCCTTGGTTTGGATAAGGTTTCCAAAACTTCCCCTAGAATACTTGGATGAAGATGTGTCTGATGGCATCACTAACTCTTTTGGCGAGCTTCTATCTATTGATCCAGTAACTCCTACCAAGAAAAGAATCAATTATGCTAGAATATGTGTATGGGTAACAGAAGGTCAAGATATGCCTCAAGTGATTGAGTTCCAATCAAGATTGGGGAGGCAAGTGCAGAAAATAAATTATGAAAATGTGCCTTTTGCCTGCTTCTACTACAAAAAGGCAGGACACAAGGCAAAATTGTGCCTTATTTTCCTAGAGAAGGAAAAAACTCACAAGGCTCATATAAAAAAAGGAAAAAGAAAAGAAACCCAAAATCAGAACAAAGTTTTGAATCATGTTAGGGCCTCCAGGAAGGTGTGGAAGGAGAAAGCTCCCAATAGAAATAATTTTGAGGGGGAATCTCTAGGGGATAAAGATAAAATGGTGAGCCTTCCTAATCACTAGAGCTCAGAGCGTGAGAAATTTAATGTGGAGGTGGAGCAGCATAAGGCCTAGATGGATAAAGGCAATAGTGGTAAGGGTTGACACTCTAAGACTAATCCCAATATCAATGCTCCTAAAGGTGGGGAGTGAGAAAAAGGAGGTAGGGATATACTTGAGGATGGAGAGATCATAGTGGAGGAAATCATTGAGGATTCCTTCATTCTAGACTCCTAGGATTTAGGGGGAACTTTGGAGGGGTAGGTTCTTTCTCAATCATAGGAGTCGAACCCAAAAAAATTCACTTAGGTGTCTCCTATGAAAATAAATAGGATCATAGAAATGTTTTTTGCCTCTACTTTTGGTCAATTTTCAAGAATGGAAGCACTCTTTGATAATTTTAAAGATGAAAATATGGTTCCTTGGATAATAGTTAAGAAAAAGAAAAAGAAAAATAACAAGGACCCATCACCTGCAGCTACAAGGAGCAGACTTAAACATAACACAGGAAGTAAATCCAACACTCTAGAAAGGAAGAACAAGAATCAAATAAGAAAGGCAGAAACAAGGAGAAATATAGCGGATGGAACTTGGAGAACCATCTAGGAAACATTTCCCCAAAATAAATTATGAAGGTCATATCTTGGAACATTCATGGACTCAATGGAATCCAAAAACAAGAAATTGTTAGGAATATGATAAGGGATCATAGGCCTAAAATATTTTTGATTCAGGAAAAAAAAATGAAGAAGGAGAAAGTTGAAAGAATTATTTTCAATAAAGGAATGAAGACTGCATCTACTAATTTTGAGGGGGCTTCAAGAGGTTTGTTAGTGATATGGAAGGACAACTTAAAAGTGGACATCATTTTTCACAAATGTAAAATTTTTCTTATTCAATTCAAAAATCTCAAGGATCAGGAAAGCTTGTATATTATGAATATCTATGCCCCTAACTCAAAAAATGGTATAAGGATATATTGGAATAAAATTTATAATTTGACGACCAAGTTAGGTGACCCAAAGGGAATTATCATAGGAGATTTCAATACCCCCCTTTTGGCCACAGAGAAATTAGGTGGGCTCCCATCAAACTTGGAAAGTAGACAACATTTGGTAGATTGGATTAGTGACCTCACTCTTCTAGACATTTAGTTAGGAGGTGCCAATTATACCTGGTCTAACAAGAGAGTTGGAATGGATTCTATTCAAGTTAGGCTAAATAGAGACCTAATCACTTTGGATTGGATGAACCATTTTCAATGTGAACTTTCTTTGTTAGCAAGACTAGGCTCAGATCACACACCTATTGCTCTCACCTTAGAACCTATCAATATGGAAAATGATTTCCCATTTAGATTTGAGAAGATGTGGTTTGCTTACCCTATTCTTTATGAAAAAATAAGGTTCAGTGGAGTATTGATGTGGATGGCACAACTATGTATAAGGTGGCTAAAAAACTCAGGAACATTAAAATGGAGATCAAAAAGTGGAACAAAATGGACTTTGGGAACATTTTTCAATCCAAAGAAAGGATTTTGGAGGATCTAGCAAAGGTGTAGGAAGACATACGATCTATGGGTTATGACAAAAGTAGGTTGAATGCAAAAAAGACTATTATGGCTAACCTTCACAACATTGTGGGAAAAGAGGAAATGTTTTGGAGGTAGAGATCAAGATCGGTATGGTTAAAGGAAGGGGATAAAAACTCTAGATTATTTCACCTTTCTACTATGAAACATAGAGCTGCCAATAGAATTAGTGGTATCAAAAAGGGTGTTGTTACTATAGGGGAAGATAGTGAGATTATAGAGGAAGCAATTATATATTTCTCTCCTATCTTATCCAAAGAGTTAAACTTGGGGAGGATGGCCAGAAGGAAATTCTCAATATCATCCCCAGTGTGATAACTGCTACACAATAAGAAATTGGTGGCTATTCTAGCTTTTGAGGAAATTGAGGAGGCAATTTTCACTATGCCAACTAAAAAGCCCTAGCCCAAATGGGTTCCCAATTTTTTTCTTCCAAATGTATTGGGAAGTCATCAAAGATGACCTTGTTAAAGTAGTTCACAAATTTTTTGGAGCTAGGAATATGCTTAAAGAGATTAATGCTACCTTTTTGGTTCTAATTCCTAAGGTCTCAGGTGCATATTCTTTTGATAATTTCAGACGTATTAGTCTCTACAATTCTTTTTATAAGATCTTTTCAAAGGTTTTAACTAATAGAATTATTAGATTACTGTCAGAGATTATTGCACCTCAGCAATCAAGATTTGTCCCTAGTATAAAAATCCTTGATTCCACCATTATTATGCATGAGGTGATCCATTCCTTAGATGAAGGAAAAAAAGAAGGCTTTCTAGTTAAACTTGATCTTTCAAAGGCTTATGATAGGGTGGACTAGATGTTCCTAGATAAAGTGCTAGAAACTTTTGGCTTTAATATTAAAATTGGAAAGATTATTTCTCAACCAATATCCACCCCTTCTTTTGTGGTGATAGTTAATGGGACTCTCTCTAATTTCTTTAAACTTATAGTGGTCTTAGGTAAGGTGACCCTCTTTCACCAATCCTATTTATCATTATGGCAGAATGCTTGGGAAGATTGATTCATGACAAAAGGAGAAAAGGGGAAATTGTGGGTTTAAAACCTTCTTCCAATCTCCTGATTTTCTCCCATTGATAATTTGTGGATGACACCATTTTAGGGGAGAGGCTTTAGTGAAGAAAGCTAGAAATGTGAAGAGAATTCTCAAAACCTATTCTAAAGCCATTGGTCAACTCATCAACTAGAGCAAGAGCTCAATCTTCTTTATTAACACCCCTAGGGCCAAATAGAGGAAAATTGTTGGCATTTTTGGTTGCGACATTGGATTTCTTCCTTCTACTTATTTGTGGCTTCCTCCAGGGACTAAACTTCCTGACCTCTTTTGGAATAGCCTCATTGATAGGTCCAATAGAAAGCTAGCAGGATGGAAAGGCATCACCCTAAGTCAACCGAGGAAAGTGCTTCTAATCAAATCTACCCTACAAAATTTTCCAACATATGCTTTAAGTCTTTTTTCTATTCCTACAAAAGTGGCTAATTCTTTGGAATCCATTCAGAGGAATTCCCTATGGGATGGTGCTAAAGGAAATAAGAGGTACCCGTTGGTGGCTTCGCAGAATATTTGTAGACACAAAAAGCAAGGAGGGTTGGGGATTAGGAATTTGAAACAATTCAATAGGGAACTTCAAGCTAAACAAATATGGAGGATTTTCAACTTTGTAGGGGAATGGAGGGATATTTTGAAGGAAAAGTATGCAGCTAATATTAATTTCAAATAGTTCATCAGTAGGGACCTTAACCCAAGAGGATCTAACATCTGGAATGGCATTCTGAGGACGAAGGGCTTAGCCTTTGAGAAAACAAAATGGAAATTGGGCAATGATGATGATATAAATTTCTAGCATGATGACTGGCTAAGACAAGAGCCATTATGGAACATCAAGTCATTTAAGAGATGGGAAAATTTATGTATGGAAAGATATGGTTTTAAAGTGAGCAATTGTAGGGATAACAATGAATGGGTGAATCTAATTGAGTTGTCCCAAGAGCTAAAGCCACTAATGAACATGATAAGGCATATTCCTTTGTTGCCCAAAAAGGATGCCATTATTTGGGGAGTGACAAAGGATGGTAACTACACTACTGCCTCGAGATAAAAAATTATGCAAAAGAAGGAAACTACCCGTGTTTGGGCTAAAGCTTGGTATCCTAGCCTTATTCCCAAATCAACATTTATTTCTAGATAATGCTACAAAACTATATCTTGATGGTGGAAAACCTCACCAAGAGGGTGAATATGATGCCTAATAGATTTATTCTTTGTAAAAACCATAGTGAGAGTGTGGATCATATTATTATACACTATCACTTCACTAGAGATAGACGGTCTTATTTAATGTCTTTCTTCAAGATGACCTCGTATTTTCCTAATAACACTTTAGATCTCTTTAAAAAATGACACCTTGGGGCTTATGGGGATGTGAATAAGGGCTTGTAGGAATGGACTCTACCTCATGTCTGTTGGGGAGTTTGGAAGGAGCATAACAACATAATTTTTAGGGAGAAAGAAACTAATGCAAAAATTGTCTTCCACAAAATATTTAACGCTTTTTAAGAAAACTATAATACTAATAAAGGTCATAACCCTCTTCTAATCACAAAGGAAATTGACAAAAATAAGAAGGAGGATTGCATATGGACTCTCCCATCTAAGGGTTGGTGTAAAGCTAACTTTGATGGGGCTACCAAAGGCAACCCTAGCAAGGCTAGGGTGGGTGGAATCATTAGAAACACCATTGGAAAAGGTATTGTTGCTATCTTGGCTCCTTTGGGTATGAAAAATAACCATTATGTGGAGGTGTCTACCACTCATCAAACTTTCTCAGGACATTGGAGTATGAAATCTATGGCTTGAAGGAGACTCCAAAAATATTATAGACTATCTTAATGAGAAGAATGAGCCTACATGGATATTACAAATAATATTAAAGATTGCATTTAGATCCTTATGTCTTTTGATAATATATACATGGCACATGATGATAGGGAACTCAATCAAGTGGCTGGCAAGTTAGCTAACTAGGCAGTCAAGAATGAGGAATTGAAAACCGTGGAAGAACGGGCACAATATTCTGTCAGAAATCTATGAGTTGATAAAAAAGGGAGAGGATCTCGGGCAGATCAAGAATCATTAAAGGTTAATTATGAAAGGCTACATGTTATTGGAATCGTGCCAAAATATGATGTGTAAGTACAATAGCCAAAGCATGAAACATTCAAAGCAAACAACCTTCAAATCACATCACTATCAAAAGCAAATCTTGCAAAGAGAATGAAAATATGGTGGGGGAAAGACATAGGAGGGAACCTGAGGATGAGCATAGATGTGGTGCTGACATTCTAAGGTGTGGAACATTTTGAAAAAAGGTGATGTTACCACTTTCATTGAGTGGCTTCACTAGTGGAAACCCTCTATTACGTGCAGTATGGTAAAGAGCTAGAATGAGGGGAGTGTTAAGATTGATGAAGTGGATTTCACGGTGATGGAGGAGGTTATATCTACGGTGACTGGAATACCCATTATTGCGAAGGAATTATATAGAGATAGATGGATCTCTGGGCAAGTGATGATTGAATTTACCAAGGATGTGGAAGAAAATAATTCTTTAGTGAAGAGAGGTACCTACTATCTACCAAGATCTATTAAGTCACTATAGAGGTTTGTGCTGAGGGTTATCATCAAGTACATTTCCCTTGACATGATATTTGGCCGCCTCTACACTCACCACTTCATGCTTCTTAACCACTTCAGGTATGGGGTGAAGATTTCTATCCCTTTTTTCCTATATCCCTCTATTAATGAAAATATCAATGACTATAGAGAGAAGTACATAGGTAATCCTTCCTTCCATGAGGGGTTTTTACTGACAATTTATGATTTTTTTAAGGCTAGGACTATAGGGAAATAAATTAAGAATAGGCAGATGGGGAGGGAGGGTAAAGCTGACTAGGATGAGTCAGGAGAGGATTATACCCCATCTAATACCAAGGAAAACCAAGACATGCAATTGGATATGGAGGAGGATGCCACCCCATGACACAAAAAGGGGAAAAAGAGAATCGAAGTGGAGAAAAAATGGAAAAAGGATAATTTTAAACCTAAACAAGGCATTGAGATTTCATCTGATAGAGACTAAAATGAGAGAGTGGAGGGCATGGACATAGAGGGAGATAGTGTTGATGGAGAGGAAGATAATCTGAGAGAGGAGGAATTTAAGGAGAGGATGGGTGGAAAGAGAATCATCACTATTAAGATGCCTGCCAACATAGATGAGGATTTTGAGTGCAAGCCTAATAGGAGTTTGAAAAGAGGGAGAGATATAAACTCTAAGGAGGAAAGGTAGGAGGAGGGGAAGGTTAGCTATGATGAAGATGAGAAGAAAGGGAGTGAAGAAAATAATGACCAAGAATTTGAAGAATTTGAGTCCAACCAGTACACATGTATGATTTTGGGCAAAGACAAGAATGTGGTTTGGAGAAATTTTGATAATATTTTTGCGAGGATGGGGCTCAAGAGAGAGATGATCAACAATCTGGATAAGGAGAATAAGGATGGAAAAATTCAAATGGAGGAGCTGATTGACCTTGCCCTTGTTATTTTGAGTGACATCACAAAGAAAATCCCTAAGATGGATGTGCTTAATAATGATAAAAACAATGCTATTGATAGTTATCAAACCACTAAATGGACTTTCCATAGCTCAAATGCATAGTGGGTAGACTAGAAAGGGATAATTGTAGTATGCAAAACAAGAAAATTGAGGAGGAAAAGGAAATGGAAAACAAAGTGGAGGAAGTAAACAGTAGAGTTTAGACTATAGAGGGCACTCTGTAGAGAATTTTTGAGCAAAGCTATAACATTCTAAAAGAATAAAATGAAAACATAAAGGTGCTCATAAAAAAACTTGAAGAACACAAGACTAGTAAGGAGGATGACCAATATCCGTCAGTGGGAAGGATAAGACTCTAGAGGATAGTTTGATGAAGAGAAGCAGATCTAGCAAAAAGAAAAAGGACATCCAAGAACTTGAGAAAGAACTTTTAGACCTTAAAGAGGAGGTTGGAAGAATGATTGAGCTAGAGATTTGGTCTATGGAAATCCTTAGGGCCAAGTTCTAGTTTTGTTGCTATGCTTTCCTATTTATTTTTGTTTTTTCTTGTTTTATTGTGGGAGGTTGTGTTGGAAATTTGATTGAAAAGATCATATTGTTTGCAAAGAGGGAGATTGTTGATCAAGAAAGTTTTCAATCATTGTTTTGTCACTGATGGAAAACTTGCTATTTGTTGGAATGACAATTTCTTATAAGATCCAAGTACTATCACTTAGTTCATTGATGAAGAGAATTTAACTAATAAGATGTAACAAAAGTACCAAAGGGAAACGTTGAGTTATGGTCTTGTAATGTAGTGAAAGGATCAGTTAAGACAATGATTAAATGATGTATTGATAGTATACTTGAAGATACAAAGATTGGCCACACTTAGAAACTTTAGAAGAATAAGTTGGAACATGGTTGTTTGCAAAGATTGACTAAGTTCATTAGTGGGTGCCGAGAAAGTTAGTTCATGCCAAGCAGATTTTTAGTTAGTGTTGAGCAAAAGAAAAAATCTAGTGTGTGCCGAGTGATACAGAAGGCGCTGAGAAAGTTCAAGTGTCGAGCAAGTAATAGGTGTCGAGCATCAAAAAAACTTAGTGGATGCCAAGTGAATCCATAGTAAGTGTCAAGCATCAAGAAAATGTAGTTGGTGTTGAGTAACATAGTATGTGCTGAGCACTAGAATTTCAATAGTGCCGAGCTGTTGTATTATTTGATAAGTCAAAGATTCACCAGATTTGAGCTGACAAGTTTATTACCTTGAATTTTTTGAACCAGATGGAGGATAAGGATGATGAGCTCAAGGCACAAAATTTTAGGTAAATTGTTTAGGAGGATTCTTCATGATGTTTCTAGAAGGAACAAGATATGGGGTAGATTCATTGAATCTTACCTAATCCATTTGATCTAAAAGAAAGAATGGGAAGATTTGAGAGGGAAAACTATTTCAAACTTCTATTTAAGGAGTCATTGGCCAAGAAGCAAGAGTTGTTGGGGGTGCCAAGTTGTGAAGTTATTGAAGTGTATCAAGGAGAAGGCATAGAGAAGGAGGAACAGAGCACAAAGACTATGCTTCGATAAGTGGCCATATAAGAGATTGCACTGATACATCGAGCATAGAGACTTAAGGAGACGAAGTTTGAAAGGAGAACAAGCTGATAGAGCTACAGAGACTGAAAGCCAGGCAATGTTGTGAGCTGAACTGAGATCTAAAATCTGCAAGTTAAGTTGTGAGTTGTATCAGGTCAAAGCCCTTATTGCTACTTTCTAACAATTGTATCAATTAGGGTAAAATCTTATGGACTTAGGTTGTTTTAATATCCATTTGTAAATCCTTTAATAGGGTGGCATTCCAAGTGAATGTTCTAAAGTCCTCTAACCAAGCCCACTTCTGACAGGATGGTTAAATCCTTTAGCCAAGTCACATTTAACAATTTGTTGTAGCCTTTAACAAGGTAGACCTTTCACAAGGCATCACTTCAGAAGAGTGAGAATTGAGTAGCATGTTACTAGTGGTTTTTCCCAAATTGGGTTTCCACATAAATCACTATGTTATGTGTTGATTCTTCATGTGTTATTCTTGCATGTTGATTTTCATTAACTTGCTAAGTATGAAAATTTAAGCTTGGATGCATGAACAGTTTAATGGGCTCACTTGGTAAAAAGTTTTATTAGGACATTTGGACCTTGAATAACTAATTCACCCTCCCTCTAAGTTATTCTAAAGCAATTCTAACAGGGTGCTATTTCTATCAATAGATTTTATGTTGATGATACTTTAAGTGCTTTATCTTTGTTTTTCTTTTACTATTGTAGGGTATTAGGACCCCATTAAAACTTGTTTTCCTTAATAAAAAATGTAGAAAAACTTGCTAAATCTCATTTATGGGTAACAAATCCAAACATATATGTTAAGCCTTATTTATGGTTAACACATAACAACTTTCTAAGTCCCAATATAAGTAATGCATTCAAGCACAACATGTTATTTCCCACACATGGGTAACACATTTTTACAAGACCATACTATAGTGATACAATGAATTTTGATCTACAAATGAAACTTCAATGGATTGACTAGCGGATTACCACTCGATTAGACCATTCATTGCCAACTTTTATAGTATCTCTTTTGATGATTCACAATAGGGTGGGCACTCTACTAGGAAAGGGAATCACTTTTGTCTCCCTTCTCTCTCCTTTACTTTCAAGCTATTAGAGACAAATCCAAAAACTATGTTGATTAATGATGTTTCTCTTGAAATAGCTTTCCAAATATGATATTAGTGGGGGTGAAATTTCTTTAGTTGAGGTCTCAGCTTTCACTATTTGATTTGGGTTTTCTCTAAGTACTAACCCCTTATTATGTATTTCTAGCTTTATTTTTATTTTCACCCTAGTGCATGGATGTGGATTTAGGAGCCTTGGTCTTAGAGGCATGTTCTCTTTGACTAAGTGGTGTTATATCTCATTGTAATTCACTAGATTCTCCTCTTCTTCTTCTCTTGACTTTACCACAAGTATGAGTTAACCCACACTTTTCATAAAGTGGGGAATAAATATACCATCTTAAATTAGAAGCAATCTAATTTAATGAAGGTTTAGCTCCTATTTAATGAGACATCATCAATCTCCTTGCCCCTTTCCTTCTTTCTTCTCTTTTTCTTTCTCCTAGGTGGAATTGGGGAAAAACCTAATAGATCCTCTTCAAAGATCCTATTTTACTAGAGTTAAAGGCAGGATATATTCTCGTAGTTCCTTTCTTCCCTTTAGCTATCCACTTCTAATATTCTTTTCACATTATAACAACTATATCTTGAATTATGTACCTAATTGTAGAGATCTAGCACCTATTTTGGGATCTCGAGGAGATCTTAGAAGTTCTAGAATTTGGTTGTCAGGGGTACTATGTACCCCTAACCCAAAAAAAGGGCATAGTCCACCCTTGATGGGACAATTAGGGTTACAATGAGCCACTAATTGGGACCTACTTTGGGTGTACTCTTCAGGTCCCATGGTTGAGTACCTTTAGGGTATTAATTCTTAAGTTGGTTGGCCTATGGGAGTTAGTCAAGTTTGAGCTCTATAGAAACCCTTCCATTTGCTCCATTTCTCATCCATCAAGTTCGTATCCAAGAATTCACAAGTTTAAGCACAAGCATTAAAGCTTTCAAGTTATCAAGTATCTATTCAAGCATTCAAGGTATTCAAGCAATCTCTCCATTAAAGATCAAGGGTTCATGGATTCGAGCTATTGAGGGAGTTTGTGCAAGATCTACTATTTTCAACATTCAAGCTCTCCTTATATATAGTCAAGATCCTTTTTTGCATCTTATACATTCATCCTCTCGAGATCTACATTCATATACATGCATTCCTAAGGCAAATTTCAAGAACATTCATTCATGATGGTTTTGATGTCACTTTGATTTTCTTTCTAAGGGTTTGAAGTTGATTCAAAGCTATTACATCTACATACTTGATTATATTCCAAATTCAAGAGCATATTCATAGATTTACATTACTTTTATGCTAGATCTATTATTACTACTTTCTAGCATTCTATCTTTTTTTCAATTTGAATATTAATTCCGAAAATGGGGTTTGGCCTAAGCAACCACCCACCTCCCCCTGCCCCACTGCCCTAGAACAACAAAAAAATCCTTTATTTTGAAATTTTTTGATCTTGGATTGACAAACAAGTTGCAGATCTAGGTACCCTTTTCGGCTTTCTTCAAAAACAAAAATCAAATTCAATATTACACATAGTCAATTAGGGTCATAGTGCACCCCTGATGATCTATTTTTTTCATAATTACTCAGGTTGCTCTTGCCATATTGCTAAGAATTTTTTTGGGTTTTTTCTATAGCGCACTTTTAAGTCTAGTATGGAGGAATCGACCCTTTCAGAGGTTGTTTGACAACCTATTTTTAGGTTTGTATTTAACAAGGTACATCATCTTTCACTCTTTTATTTCTATATACTTTATCATTTTGTCATATCTTTATATCTCGTAGCTATATTGCATATTTTGTTGCCAAAACCTCTTAAGGTGGAGGTAAAGGGGAATAAATATCATAGGATCCATTATCTCCCTTGGTTGAATTATTTTCCTTTTATATGATGTCATCTTTTCTTGCATTCACTTACTTAAAATTACATGTCTAGTGTAAATGGAATTCACTTAGGGAGACTATAATGTGTCCTTCTTCCCTTCTTCTCTCATGACCCCAATATCCTTTATGAATTTGAATTTTAAGGAATTCATCATTTATGGTTAATATTGGATTTTATTTCTCTCCTCTCTCTGGAATCTATTATCCCTTATTCATTTTTGTGATAACAAAGTAGGTATAGTATCATGTTATCTATATAACGTGATATTCTTATTTGTGTGTATGTATTGCTTTGTTACATGCATGGTTGTGTTTTTGAATAACAAGTGTATTTTCATACTTTGGATTTTAAAGTTTCTCATTTAATGATCATCTATAGCTTATATCATGTGTGATAGTATTTTCTAGCATATTACATTATTTAGAGTTGACTATCCAATGATGTTTCTTTCCTTTATCACCTCTATGGTGTGGCATTATATCCTTCTTGTTGGATATCAGGTGTTTTTACTTTGTTCATGGCTATCAGTTTTTGCTTACAAATTATCCTTATGTTCTTCAAGATCTATTTATTCAATCCCCTATAGATCTCCTTTCTTATCTCGCTCTTGGGCAGCAAGAATCTTTGTATATTCTTTATCTCTTTTTCTAAGGATCTACTTTCCTAGGCTTACATGGAACTTGTTTATTTGGTGACATTATTCTTTCTTTATGAAGAATTGTATCTTGGATATGAATTCACTCTTTTTGAATGAGGTGTATGTCCTAAGTCATCACCTCTTCTTTATCAAGTAAAACTGTGTCAATTATATACACTTTCCCTTGTTTGGAGATTGTAATCCTTCATCCAAGGATTGTTATTCCACCTTTATAGGAGGTTGAATAGGTGCATTCTCATTCTTTTTTCACTTTTCTTAGATCTATTCTCTTCATCAAAGACTTCTCTTATGTGGACATCTTATTACTAAGATTTCTCCTTTTTGAGGATCCTCTTTCCATAAGTGTGATGAAGAGTGCTTCCCTAAATACCAAAAACACACAACAAAAACAAGAAATTTGAGAGGACAAAGATATGGGATTATTATTATTGACGAAAATGAAAAATTATAGAATTACAATGTGAAAACTAAAATGGGCACCTTCCTTGCAGTAGTATGCAAGACAGAGTTGTGACTTGCAGAGCTATGACTATCACTTAGAACTACCTAGATGGCCTATGGGCCTTCCTTATATAGGCATTTTAATTTTCCATGAAGGTTCCAAACACTAATCCCTAACCCTTGAGCTCAACCAACCTCATATTATATTATTTTATTACACTTTGTTACATAGAATTAGTTCAAGACCATTTACAAATTACATTTTTGGATGGCCCACTTCTAGAGACCATAACTAGCAAACTATTGACCCATGGGATATTATAGCCCCATTTTAGAATCCTTGGCCAAATTTATACTATTATTAATTATAAAAATTTCCATCAAGTGAGCTTTGACCTCATTTTGGAGCCTTTTAGGCCTTCATCAATGTACTTGATGTTTGGATAGCCAAAATCCATCCAAAAAATCTGCAATAAATACACTGATACATATGATATGACAATGAAACTCATATGGAAGACTGATATGTCTAAGATGGACCTCCACATATGAGAGTAGAAAAATCTAAGCACATAATACCAACTTACTTAAATTATCAAGCGTCCATAAATAACAACTATACATAAGAATAACCATTATTGAAAACACGAAACTAGAAAAAGAAATATTTTTGGGTGATGTAAGATTGCCCTTTTTAGATAACTGAGAGAAGGGTGGATCAGTTATTCATGGTCCCATTAAAAAACTTCTGTACCAAACAATATTTTTAAACATCATAAGATTTCATGTGTTGTCTTCATTCAACTTCACATTTAACTCATTCAATCACCTTTTTCAAAACTATTCATTCACTATTTTATTTTAACCGACTGAGAGTAATAAAACTTCATTATTAATGACCATAAACTTAGTCATTATCGAGTTGTAGTAAAACAAAAATTCCATGTAATATAACTTGCAACATAACAACATTGATAAGTTTGAAAGTAATATTTTAATGTGGAAACCCTGTTAAGGGGAAAAGCATCTGGGACTGAAAACCCAAAAGTTTCACTCTTCTAAGGTGAACTCTGTTAGAATCCAACCTTTTTAAAGGTTACAACACATTATTAGTGTGACCTTGTTAGAGGAGTTAACCAAAAGATCATCTAGACCTTGTCACTCTTTGATCATGTCTAAAGAGTGTCCTTCTCTAAAGGACTTACAAACACCGATGATCAATGTTGCCATATAGGATTTCATAGACTTTTTAGGTCCACTCAATCTATGAGACTTTTTTCTACAATAATTAGATAGTAATAATGTAAAAATGATATGTTAAGTCTAGTACTACCTTACTTGTTTAGATCTCCTTTTTGTTTGGTCTATTTTATGATCTTCCACTTTGATCTCTTTTCACTTTGTTCTCTTGAGTGGTTGATTCACTTCTTCAATTATTTCTTCTTCTTTCAACTCTGCTCAATTCACCGGGTTCAACTATCTTCCCTCAACTTCTTGAATAGTTCACACAATCACTACCTTAACAATCAAAACTAGTAACCTAAAAAATGCTCTCATCTCCTCCTTAAATACTTGCCTCTAGGATTCCATGTTCTTCCATTTTTTGTTGCTTAATAACAATTGTTGATTCCAAATTCAATGTACTTAATCACATAGAGAATATAACTTTTCATAGAACTTTTTGCTTATCCTTATCCTTCTTTAATCTCCACCATTATCCTTATTCAATTTTCTAATTCATTAATCTTGTAAAAAACTTTGACTCACACCTTTAACCATCTCAAACATTCCATATTTCCATTCAAAGTTGGCCTTATATTCCATTTCTTTCAACTTGTTCTTCCAACTGTTACTAAGTGAACATAACATTTCACTCAAGTAATATAGTACTTGGTTACTACAAAACTTGCTCAAGAAATACTCAATTTCTCTCTTACTTTTCCATTTTCTTGGTGAATATTGTAGTTACTTAGTGAATACAGTCTTCCTTCTTTAACCTTATCACTTGTTTAAGATTGTGTAGCTCAATACATTGCAACATTACATGATTATAAAATAATAAAACCATCATTACAATATCACTGCCCAACCCCTTCAAATGCCCACTATATACCATACTTATCAAGTCTCTCTTCAATGTACTTTCTTCAAATCCTCTTCATCGGCCATAATGATATAGCACTCCTGAGTTAGCATAATGTCTAGCTAACTAAGATTTTGACATCGACATGACAACATACTAACTGGTATGACTCTTTTACATGCATTCATAGCATTAACAATTACAATATTAGTTGGGGCTAACAACTCATACACCCTAGATGCTCTTGCATCAAAGTGATATATCTCTTTCCATGATTTTTTTATGTTCTTATATTGTAAGAGTTAAAACTCTTCACATTGAATATAGTTTGCATTGTTTCTTTAAGGATATCTCCTTGTTGCATGAATTATGTATCCTCTTTCTCTTCCTTCTCATGTCTAGTAGCTAGACATGATAAGGAGGGGGGCATGCATACACTCTCCTTGTACATATTTTATGCTCTCATGGGGTAGAAGATATAGATCCTAAGCATGGCTTAGAGTAATTTAGCCCTAGATTATTGGTATATTTTCTAAGTTATTCTCAAATCTATGCATGTTCTCTCTCTCTCTCTCTCTCTCTCTCTCTCTCTCTCTCTCTCTCTCTCTCTCTCTCTCTCTCTCTCTCTCTCTCTCTCTCTATGCACACACAAACACATATGCTCAATCTCATAATGAGTAACACAGATGAACTTGCTAAATCTAATTTATGGGTAACATGTCCAAACATATCTACTAAATCTTATATATGGGTAACACATAAAAACTTCATAATTCCAAATATAAGTAAAAAATTCAAGTAGAACATGCTAGGTCCCATACATAGGTAACCCATATTTACAAAACCATGCTATGGTGATACAATAAGAATTGATTTATGAATGAAACTTCAATGGGTTAACTAGTGGGTTACCAACTTGTTAGACCATTCAATGCCATATTTTATAGTAGCTCTTTTGGCGATTCATATTAGGGTGGGAAATCTACTGGCAAAGGTAATCACTTTCCCCTCCCTTCTCTCTCTTTTTCTTTCAATCTGGTAGAGACATATCCATAAGCTATGTTGATTAATGATGTTTCTCTCACATTGGTTCTGTCAGCATTATGCTCTTGTAATAGCTTTCCAAATATTATATTAGTGGATGAGACATTTCTTTAGGTAAGGTTTCAAATTTCACTTGTTTATTTGGGTTTATTCTTAGTACTAACCCCTTGTTATGTCTTTTTAGCTTTGTTTTTCCTTGCACCCTAGTGCATGGATGTGGATTTAGGACCCTTGGTCTTGGAGGCTTGTTCTCTTTGACTAAGTGATTTTCTATCTCATAGTGATTCACTGGATTATCCTCTTCTTCTTCTCTCTACTTTATTGCAAGTATGGGTTGACCCACACTTTCGCTAATGTGGGGGCTAAATGTACCATCTTAAATTGGAATTACTCCAATTTAATGAAGGTTTAACACCTATTTTATGTGAAATTGTCAATCTCCTCGCATGCTTTCTTCCCTTTTCTTCCCTTTCTCCTAGGTGGAATTGGGGTAAACCCTAATAGATCCTCTTTAAAGATCACATTTTACAAGTGTTACGCTAAAGGCATAATCTATTTTCATAGGTCCTCTCTTCCCTTCATCTATCCACTTGTAATTTTCTCTTCACATCATAACGACTATACCTCAAATTTTGTACCTAATTATAGATATATGTGACCTATTTTGGATTTCAAAGGGATCCCAGAGGTTCTAGGACCTAGTTGTTACGGGCACAATGCATGCCTGACCAAAAAAAGGGCACAATCCACCCTTGATGGGCCAATCAGGGATATAGTGTGCCCCTAATTGGGACCTACTTTGGGTCTTCTCTTCAAGTCTCATGTTTGAGTACCTTCAGGGTGTTAATTCTTAGGTTTGACAACTTGAGAGAGTTAATCAATTCTAAGCTATATAGAAACCCTTCCATTTTCTTCATTTCTCATCCATCTAGTTTGTATCCAAGAATTCACAAGTTAAAGCACAATAATTCAAGCTTTCAAGTTCTCAAGAATTTAAGGTATTAAAGAAATCTCTTGATTGAATATCAAGGGTTCATGCATTCAAGCTATTGAAGGAGTTTCGGCCATCTAAGCCTTATTAACAAAGGAAAACCCTAAAGAGTTCATGAGTGTGAAGGGAGAGGTTTGCATGTGTAGATAGAGTATTCACAATGACTAAGGAGGTTGTGAGAGAGATATGAATTACAAAATTGGTTAGAGAGAGAACAAAGGGAAGAAGAGAGAGGACAAAAGTGACATATCTTATCAGGAGGATCAAGTACACATCAAGAAAGAGAAGATCTAATATCTAGCATATAGGTGCTAGCCAAAGGATCAAGGTTGAAACATTCTAATAGGTGAATCTGTAAAATTCTCTTAACCAAGTAGTCCTAGTAGGCTTTTGTAAATCTTTTAATAGGGTGTTGAAATCCTTTAACAAGGTAAGATTTCACAATCCTTGTAAGCCTTTAACGGGGCATACCTTTCACAAAGTAGATCATAGTTTATGATAAAAATTATTGTAACCTTAATTGGCTATCCCTTACAACTACAATAGTGAAGATTTGTGGGTGTCATCCCTACCCCGATTTTACCTTCTCATTGGAGGGTTTCTAGGTAACCAAATATCTTGTATCATATGTGTTAATTGTTTCATTCTATGGATGAATATGTTTAGTTTGGTATTTTAGTTTACATGCAAAATTGTGAGATGGATGTGTGGTGAATATTTTATGGTTAAAGTTTTGAAGTTTTGATTCACCCCCTCTCTCAGAGTTTACTTTCCCATTGTTAATTCCAACAATAGTATTGTGTAAGGAGTACTTTCCCTTAACAATTTATAATCTTTGACAAACAACTTAAATTAATGGTATTACTCAAACTAGAGTAAATATCTCCTTCACAATCACTACCAAGCTTGAATGTATAGACAACTTTTTGCCATTAGTCTTCGATCCTCCCTGCAATGAGCAGAATTTGACAGTCACAAGAATCATTCAGTCTCTCCTATAAGATAAAAAATAATAGGAAAACTAGTTATAGGGGTAAGAGCGTTGTAGTCTCTTGGTCATATTTATAACCAAAGTCAAATTTTAGAAATAGATTTGCTAGGAAATCACTCTCTCTAATGCCACACATTCCATTTTTTTCTATTGCAATGTCGTCACAATTTTGATGGCAAGTTGTTGGACCCACAATGTTGTTGTTGCATAAATGTCTCACATGTGACACTATCTCCAATGGATAGCCGTCGGACCCACAACATTACTCTCGCATAAATGTCACACTTACGACAGTAACTCTAACAAATAGTCATCACAATTAGGATGGTGTATGACCTCATCTAACTTCAATTCATGATAACTTTTGGCATTGCAATTGTGACAGATGAGTTTTGCATCGTAATTTGTGACCCGAAAAGTCCAACACTTGTTCGACAGGAGCCTATTCTTGGTAATGTCACTTGGGTGATGGGCGAGCGTCACAATTAGGGTCCAAATTTAGTAGTGAACCCTTGTGGATTCTGTTGGTAAATTGATTTTTTCTCTCTTGTTTCTTGTGAAGATATGACTCTTAATGCCTAAATGATGAACAATATCTATTTACAATAGTTGAAAAGTCATTCTCTGATTACTGGCTTCTCTCTGAATTGGTAGGTACAGCTCCCTGTGTGAATGATGTTCAAGGAATTGTGTTTTATTTCTAAAACTAATGTGGGGTATGCTCTTAACCCGAGAGCAGAAGAGGCAAACCAAATTAAGCCTAACTAGAACTTAATTTAGGCAAGAAAGACTTCTAAATATTGAAAAAGATTCGTGTATCCACACCTCTTATGAATCCATAAATCTATCTGCATAAGGCTAGAATAAGTTGAAATTTAGATCTAAACTACAACTGATGAATCGAGAAAAACTAACAGAATCCTTTCTTCAAATGAATTATCACAATACTTATTACATTCATTTGTATTATGGAAAACAGGGGAAATGAAACTCTGTTCTTCCTTAGTTCTCTGTAAAATAGAAAGGAAATACTAACTAATCATAATACGTACTGGAACAAAATATGATTGAAATAAAATACCATTCAATTGTCTCTGCAACAAATAGTACTCCACACCAAAATTTTGTTGACCTTTCATTAATCATTCAACTTCATACATATAAAGTTGAGAGATGACTGTTACAATAGGAATTTTAATCAGTTCATCTTCTGAGGATGACAAATGGCAAGATGCCAGTTTGTCATATTAAAAAATTTATAAAATTTGAAAAATTTACATCAGAGAATGAAAAGGGAGTGCCAAATGAAGGAAAAATAACTTCTCCACATACTTGAGTAATCTATCTGGAATGACTTCAAGCGGTCAAAACAGAGTGGTAGAGTTGCAGACGCTTGGTGGATACGTACATGTGGCAGCTGGAGAATTGACAAGTCATGTGGCAACTGGAGAATTGACAAGTCAACTAAATGCAGTAAAGGATTTGGCTCGAGAGCATTCAAAGTGGCTCTTAAGATTCACTAATGTACATGTACCTAGTCACGAAGAAATGATCCCAATTATAGTGTCTGCCAAAACATATAGGGCGAAAACTAGAAAGGGAAGGAAGTCTAAGTAATTCAAGGCTGTTAGCACTAAATTCTTATCATCTACTCCTAGCTGGTTCAAGGAAGAACTTCCCTAAATTCTCAGGTGATGGGAAAGTCACTACAGATGAACACATTAAAGCCTTCTTTGCGGCTACCCATATATTGGGGGTGGGACATGAAGATGTTGCTATAAGACTATTTGTAGAGACCCTTACAGATAGTGTAGCAAACTGGTTTTATCATTTAGCTGATGGTTCAATAATAGATTGGGACACGATGAGAACTAAATTTGAAGCCAGATTCAAAACTGCAGAAGATGAACACACCTTGCTAACATAGTTGAATTCAATTAAGAAGCAACCAACTATGAGCATGAGGGATTTTGTTGCCAATTTCAATAAGATTAATAGAAAAATTCCTACTGCTGATAGAGCCACACCTAGCAAACTAAAAACTTTCTTTATTAGTGCTATTCCTCCATATATCAATTATGATCGAAGAAGAGCACACCACACTGATTTGGCTAACGCACAAAAGAAAGCTATTGAATGTGAAGATGACTTAATTTCTGAGAGAAAATGGAAATGAGAACTTCAAACCAAAGGGAGTTCTAGTAATACCACATCATTAGAAGAGATGATTCAAAAGTTGTCTAATGAACTAGTAGCGATGAAAAAGCAATTATCTAGATTCAATAACTCTTATCAAAGGAATTACCAAAACTCACCAGGGAGAAGCAATGAAAATAGATTTCTGCAGCTTATAGGTTCACAACCTAGGTTGCAAATCAAATCAGCACTAAAAAAAGGAAATATGTGCATCTTTCATTTGACCATAGATCATGACAGTGAGAATTGTCGAGAGACTATTCGTATCATGCAGATGTTATCTACTGATGAATTGAATGCCCTATGTTCAAAACCTGATTCTTGTTCAAATGGAAACTCTAGAAATTTATTTTTAGAATACAAATCAAATTCTAAATCAAAAGTTGAATGTTATACAACTATTGATGGAACTTCATACACAGTACTTACCCATGGACAAAGGATGAAAAATCAAGCTCCTAGTCATACTCCCAAGAGACAACTCCAGTCCTTCTACAAGTAAGGTACATAATGATCAAGAAATATCCACTTCACAGAAGGGTAAGGACAAGAAATCTTTTGATTTCATTCAATTTTGTGAAGAGTCAAAAGTTCAAATTTCCATTATTGATTATTTAAAGTCACATCCTTCTAAGTTAAAGAGATTAGTGGATAGATGTAAAGGAGGTACCTCAGACTTGAATCACAATGTGACTATTGAAATTAAAGATGAAACCTTAACATTTGGCTTGTTTAATAAAGAAGATTCTACTATTTTACCAACCTTCCCTGGACAAAAACCTAAACCATTTTATATTTCATTGTACATCAATGGATGTAAACTTAGTAATTGTATAATAGATTCAGGTGCATCAGATAATGTTATGCCATATTTTGTGGCTAAAGCCTTGGGAATAAATCTTACTAAAGTGCATGGGAGATTTTAGTCTATGGATGCCAAACAAGTCCCTTTACTTGGACAGATCAAAGATGCTCAAGTAGCCTTAGCTTCACATCCAAAAAAGAAACTCCTATCGACTATCCTAGTAGCTGATATTCCAACAAGCTATGGACTTCTATTAAGTAGAATTTTTTGTCGAGACTTGGGAGGAGAAATAAAACTAGATTGGTCTCAAGTAGTGATACCTATTGGGAATAAGAAGATCAAATTAGAACCTGAGGAAAAAGAAAAGTTCACAGTTTTGAAGTCAGATGATCCTAAAGCTCAAATTCTATATCAAGAACTGGAATTTGGAAACTATATGTTGTTTACTAAGGAAGATATAAATGAACAAACAGATGAAAATCCAGGTGATAAAATTCCAAATGAAAACAAAGATGTGCCAGGTATATGGACGCATGAATTTGATGGAAGTTGTGCCTCTTCAGGATCTGGAGCAAGCGTAGTATTGATATCCCTAGAAGGAGAACTTGAACCTCTAGCTTTCAAATTTGAATTTGGGAATACTAATAATACTGCAAAATATGAGGCCTTATTGCTAGGAATAATGTCGGCAAAGGAAAGAGGGATAAATATTTTAAAAGCTCAAGGTGATGCCGAGCTTATTGTAAAGAAAATAAAAGGGCAGTATTTTGTTAAAAACCATAAGCTTAAAAATTATAGGAACAGAGTCTAGGATGAGATCGAAGGTCTGGATGCTTTTTCTATTGAAGAAGTTCCAAGGGAGATGAATACCAAAGCTGAATCCTTAGCAATTTCTGCCTCTTTATTGCTCCCTCATCCAGATTTCAAAGACAAGAAATACTAGATCAAAATTGTATATCGATCTGCCATCCTAGATAACACGGAATCTTGGCAAGTCTTCAGTGATGACAAGAGTCTGCAGATGTTTTTAGAGAATGACAAGTCTAGTTTTGAGCATGAGTCTGGTGGAAGTGAACATGAAAGCTCTGATGTAATTGAGAAACAAGGTCAAAACGGAGAGGTTTTGCTAAAAGGTAACACCATTCCTCCATATTTTGTGGCTTTAGAAAAATTGTTTAATAGACATGATGCTTACATAAAGCAAAAGAGAAAAAAAAAGGGACCTACCATAGGTGAATATGAAGGAGTTAATATCGGAGATATTCATAATCCCAAACTGATTAACATAGGGAAGTGTTGTTCACCTGAAGAAAAGGAGCATTACTGAGGGCATACGAGAGGACTCCTAACTACTGCAAGTGGTCAATGAGTGAGGTATTATGAAATTTTAATAGTATAAATCTTCATTACAAAAAATATCACTATGCATTTGAGTAATTCAATGTTAGATACAAAGAATCATATAAATTTAGTAGTCTAGCTTTGGGTTTTCCTTTTTTGTTTATATAGGAGGCATTCGATCCATCTAGTACAATGAAGAGGTTGCATTTTAATCATCCACCAGCACCCTAGGATAGTATAGTTGTCGTAGGATGTGTCATGAGACATTTTGAGATGGCATATGCCACATTGTTTACAGAAACATTGATATTATACACATTTTGATGGCATGATCAGCCACATTTTGTATATGGATCTATGTATTTTGATATATATTTGAGTACTTTGTCTATGGATACATGTATTTTGACATATATTTTTGTTATTTATGTGCACAATGATATACATATTAATTTAGTATCTAGTATTGTTTAATTTATCGTGGATCATTTGTATTGTTCATGTTTATGGAATATCATTAATTTTGATTATATTTGTTATATACGATTCAAATGCAATAATTTTTGAATAAGATTTTAACAACCTTTATTATCAAATTTGGATGCAATGTTTAATTTGAAGTGCTATCATGACATAAACACAATTTTTAACCTCCTATACAAGGTTTAGATAACCCCAAATTTATTTTTAAACTCCACCTTGAACCTTGAAACTAACTCTTGGCTTCAAATCTAATCTCAACACAATTAAGGATTCCACTCCTCAACCATGGATTCTATTCCCAACCAGGAACTCATTCATAGACTCATAATCTTTGATAACTATCACTTCACTTCGTTGATATCCTCATACTACAACTTTTCAATTTCAACATAAGCTCAAAATATCCCAACTTAAGAGACTTGATTGGATCAAACCTTTTTCACTTTGTTACTATCTCTCAAAAATGAGATGGATTATTCAAGGCCTCAGCATCACCATCATGTAGCATTCGACAATTCATTGATAGCCTCACGAGCTCCAAGTTATGACCATTGGAAGATCAACCTCGAAATGCACTTAAAGCACCTTGGAGATTCCTAAGTACAAGGTGGCTATGGATGATGGATGGTCTTCATGGCCAGAACAAGGGTGTGACTAGGGTTCACCCACCCACCCAAAGCTAATGGCACTAATGATTCAATGCCAAGATTAGTGGTTTCAAAGTTACGCTATGGTGCACCTATGAACTGAGGCACACTGCGAGTTTTGGCATCAAGCGAGATCATTGTGCCAAATCCAAATGGAATGTTATCTCTCAAAAATGAGATAGGTTATTTTAGGTCTCAAAATCACTGTCTTGTAGCATTTGATAGTTCATCAATAGCCCTCACGAGCTCCGAGTTATGATCCTCAAAAGATCAACCTCGAAATGCACCTAGAGGACTTTGGAGACTCCTTGATACGAGGTAGCCATGGATGATGGATGAGCTTTGTGGCTGAAACAAGGGTGTTAATAGGGTTCACCTACTCACCCAGAGCTAATGGAACTGATGATTCGATGCCAAGATTAGTGGTTTCAAAGTTACATTGTGGTGCACCTATGAACTAAGGCACACTGTGAGTTTTGGCATCAAGTGAGATCATTTTGTCGAATCCAAATAGAATGTGATTGCTCAAAAATGAGATAATTTATTTTAGGTCTCAGCATCAACATCCAGCATTTGACAGTTCATCGATAACCCTCATGAGCTCTGAGTTGTGACCCTTGGAAGATTGAACTCAAAACGCATTTAGGGCACCTTGGAGACTCCTTGGTATGAGGTGGTCGTGGATGATGGATGGTCTCCATGACCAAAACAATGGTGTCACTAGGGTTCACTTGCCGACCGGGAGCTAATGGTGCTAACAATTTGATGCCAAGATCAGCGATTTCAAAGTTACGGTATGGTGCACCTATGAACTGAGGCACACTGCGAGTTTTGGCATCTAGCAAGATCACTGTGCTAAATCCAAATAGAATGTGATCTCTCAAAAATAAGATAGGTTTCAAAGTTATGCTCTAGTGCACCTATGAACTAAGGCATACTGCAAGTTTTGGCATCGAGCGAGATCACTATGCCAAATCCAAATGGAATGTGATCTCTCAAAAATGAGGTAGGTTATTTTAGGCCTCGGCATCACCGTCCTGTAGAAATTGACGTCTCATAGATAGCCCTCATGAGCTCTAAGTTACGACCCTTAGAAGGTCAACCTCAAAATGCACTTAGAGCACCTTTGAGACTCCTCTGTATGGGGTGGCCATGGATGATGGATGATCTCCATGGCTGAAACAAGAGTGTTACTAGTGTTCACCCACCCACCCGGAGCTAATGGCACTAACGATTCGATGCCAAGATCAGTGGTTTCAAAGTTACACTCTGGTGATCCTATAATGTTAGAATGTTATTTTTATGCACTTTTATGGATGTTTATTTGGAAATTGAACAACGTTTGTAAATTGAATAATTAAAAATCATGGAAACTAATGTCTCATGTCTAAAAGAAAAAGACTAATAAGTATGAATCTAATCCTTAAGTAGTCTAGTCAGTTCAATATTATATTATAGATCTCTTTAGATGGGTGTATAGATCTCTTTAGGTGGGTGTATCGATAAAGATAGTGGCTATAACAACTTACCAAGGGGAATTTACTATGATTAGTTTTCTTCATGAAGAGAATAAACATTTCCCACATGCCCATTTCTTGAACTACTTACAAAATGAAGAAAACATCAGAAGCATAATTTGATGACAACAATTCAACTCTTTAATTAAAGATTTAATAATATTAATATTATCTAATGTTTAATATTAAAAAGTGTAATTTTCTTTATTTTTTTTATATAATTGGATACCTACAAATGTTTTGTGAATTCTAGATGTTTCTTTTGATGAATGCCCCTTTTATTGTTAAAGAACATTCAAAGCCAAAAATTTTGAGTAAAAATGGAGGATCTTATTTAATGAAGCTTGTGCAGACTATATTTTATTGTAAATTATTTTTTTTAAATGTATGCATTGAATCAATCTCTTGTGATACTACAAGAAAGATTCTATAATTTGCCAAACAAAATCTTGAGATTGTTACTTGCAATAAACATATTCTATAACAAATAATCGCATGCATTAATCATTTAGAGAGAAAGTTGTATAACATGTGGCTACAAAAGCATGGAGTTATAAGAAGGAAAAAAAGAATATTTCATACATTTAATTAATTTTAACATCAACCCTAGCTTTGTGATCAAGTTGTCTTCAGAACCATCATGGGTCTTGGCTAGGTTGGGTTCCACCAGTGTTCACTAGGTTGGGGTCTTGGCTTATGTAAGCGACACAATTTTGTGTATAGGGTTTAGGTTTCTAGCTTGGAGGGTGTCTTCATGTTGGAGTGCTTGAGATAGGTTTTGTGTTTCTCAATACAACCTAGCTCTATGTTCAATCTCTTGCTTCTTCTCTTAGTGGTGACTTTATTCTCTCTTACTCATGATTATTCTCTTTTCTTACCTATGGTGAATGGCTATGTTGATATGTGAGAGTAATGTTAGGCAATTTGTGAGAGATAAATATTCTATGCAATTTCTTTGGCCCCCTCTCTCTTTATCTTGGTGATGATATTTGAATACCCTTTGTGCTTCAAGGTTTATTCTTTTTTTAAATCTATGTTTGTGGTGGTTGGGATGCAACTTTAATAGTAAGTATGGCATAGTAGTATGTGTCTTTCTCCTCCATTTGATTTTTCTCCATGCAGATGTTGAGAATTTTTTGGGGATTCTCTATGAGGACTCTTCATTTCTTCTATAGTGTCTCTATTTCTCATCCTTCTTAGTAGATTAAATTTCTTATGCTTGTTTTTGGTGGATCATCTTATGTGGTGGAGATCTCCCCTCTAAAGGGTGGGAAGTGTTCTATTTATTTAATAGCATTTTTGTTTTTGATATCTAGAGGTTGTATGGTTGAAGATCATTTTTTTTTTCCATGCTATGATTTTTGCACTAGGAAATTTTCTCAAAGAAGAGAAATAATGAGGTTTTTGTGCTTCTCGTTGAGTGATGGTATAACTTCTCTTTGGGGATTAATTATTGGTTTTGAAGATGATAGGGATTATTTTTGGGATGTTCCTGGAGGAGTTAAAAATACTTGTTATTTCGTTGTGTTTTTATGTTTAGGGGGTTTTTTTCTCTATATGACTTGTTTCCTTTTTGGGTTTCTATAAAAGGGAGAAATGTTTCTTTTGTATGGGCAGATATAGTTATTTTTGGTTTTTCTCTAGTTTTACTAACATTGGTTGATAGTTTAAAAGGGCATTTTCTAGATATATGTTTTCTTTGGTTGGGAAGACATGACAATTTTGGTAGACTTGGAACGTTTGGGATCCTTAGAAAAACCAATGAATGTTTCGCGTACTTTTCAAAACCCTAAAAGGTTTTAGGGTCCTTTCAAAAATCCATTAGACTTGTCTTTGGAGGCCTACCTCCTCAACTAAGTTTCTTTTTATGTTGTGTTGTTGTTATAAGGATCTTCTCACTATAAATGGTTTCAAGGGCCTACCAACCCCTTCATATGTAAAAATTAAAATCTAAAATGTAACTAAAGAGTAAAAATCTTATAGAAAGTTTATTAAAATTACAAAACCACCTCTCTATGAAATTAATATATCACAATGATGTAAAAGAGACAATCATGGAAAAAATTAAATTGATCTTTTCTTTTCAAGTACTAAATTATATCATGTAATTTAGACCATTCATCATAAATAAAAATAAAATAATTCAAATCTTTTGCATGTATTTGGATGTGTATGTGTTATTTTGAATAACTTGTCTTTTTCATTATTACAAAAACCATATACAAAAAAACTTCACACTTTACATCATAATACATCATAAATCTTAGGAATTCTCCACAACACCCTCCCCTCCCCCAACTCTTCATGATGTACCTACATTCCAATATCATAAAGAAATTAGTAATTTATTGTATTAAACAAGATAATCAGCCGTTCACTGAATCATTTTGAAGAAAATAACATAAGAAGTAAATATACCTAGTCAAGTGTTCCAGTAGGGTCCTCTCTCTATTTTAGGGTCTCCAACAGGGCTTCATGATCAACATTAGTAATAGTAAAAAGTTCTTTTACTTTTGGTCTTCTTTGATGCTTCAACAACTTTACATTTGTTGCTAAAATAAGATGCAAATATATGAGAATTATTTTGTGCTTCTAATAGTCTTTGAATGCAAGAATTCCATTCCTTCTAAGCATGTATGTTTGTAGCCATGTTCTAGTGACAACCATTGAACTAGTAGGATATGTGAATCCATAATTATTTGTGATTGCTTGTGCAAGCTTTTGTTTACCTCTTACACAATGTGCTAACCAATAATTGGATTTCTCATCATTCCCCTATGGTGCAACCAATGCAAAGACATGTCATGGCTGAAGTAGATCTGATAGATGGTTATGCTCAAGTGAACCTTCCATGTCATCATTTCTAATAGAGGGTATGATAGAAAATAGAGTAAGATAATGTGGAGTCCATGTGTCCACCCACTCACTCAACTCACAGTAATCCCAATCACATTGAAAACAACTAGAGGACAAAAGCAAGCTAGTTGTCATGTCCAAATGGTCCCTGTACTAGAATCAGAGCTCTGGAATGAATGTATTTCTGATGAGTCTCTCACTATAGCACAATCTGATCTATCACCTATGGACCCTTTCTCAACCAACCAAAAGAACATGTGTACCACTGAATCAAGAGTCCCCCCCTGTGATAATGCTAAACTACACCAATCAACAATGCTATGAGCATCAAGAAGTTCTGCTACTGAAATCTTGAATTGCTCCTTAACCAGAGCTCTCTTCACACATGCCCTTGCTTCATCATGTTCCCCTTTTCCATGGCCGGACTCAAAAAAAAATTCCAAATATGAGGCACCCCCCTCTCTACATGCATCCTACACAGCCAATAAAACATGTGAGCATTCTTGAATTGACCTGTATAGTTATCTAACCAAATGATATGTCTATCCATAGCAATTGCATGCTCATGTAAGAAATCAAAATAATTCTTGAAACAATGTTGCACAAACTTGTGAGAGTGAAATCTATCATCACTCATATAAAAATGATACTCTCTAATAATCTTTCGATTATCTTCCGCACTATCAGGGGCATCTCTATATGTTATGTGAAGGAAAATAACAATCTGAATGGAGTTGTAATACTGAGATTGTGTCTCATTTTGAGGTTGCAATGTGTAGTTCTCAAAAAAATCAACAACTGATATAATAGTACCAATGGGAAAAGTCTCCTTACATATTCCAAATTTTTGATCCAACCACTGAGACCTGTGACTATGTCGTACATACTTGTAGAAAAGATTTTCCTTGAAATCTGAAATAAAACTAGCCACACTGATATCTTTTCCAACCAATTCACATCTAGAGCCCTCACCCCCACTCTTCAATGTGTATTTCACCATTTCATTGACTTTTTTTTTTACTATTGTCTTTCCAAGATCTTGTTCACACCCCTCATGGAAACATGTGTCAAACTTGGATAAGCCACCACATTCTGAACACTTCTCATTTAAGCAAGCATTTCTATAAAAGAAACAACCATAAACTCTATGACATAAAAATTGATTTAGCAAATCTCTTGATGATTTTGGAAGCCTACTAGCACCACAATCCTCCAACATTTCTTTACTGTGCAAAGTAAAACAAATGGAGCGTAATAGTTCATGGTGCATAGAAAACTCAAAATGATATTTGCAACAACATGTATTACAAATTTTGAGTGGTACACAATAAAATGGCCTTCAAAGATTCAAAAGACCTTTGTGATATATGAAGACTTGGATGACTCTTTCTAAATTGTTAGAACAACATAGTTTGACTTACCTCCAAATAGTGTTTAGGATGTGACATGCAGTCTCTGATGCCAATTCTCAAATTTAACACATCTTTAGCATTGGGTGATACTCATGAGCTAGAGTGCCAAAATTGTGTAATTTCTTCCTTCACATCATCGGATAGCTTCTTATCAAAATATGCAAGTCTCCCACCAAATGCCCATGTTTCATTTTGAAGAGGATCATCAATTCTCTCTCGTCGACTAAGTGCTCTTCTCAAAGTAGTATGATTTACTTTCAAATCAATACAATTTTGTCTCATATATCTACCCTTTCTCAAATGATGATTTACCAAAGAGGTTGTAATAACCCTTCGAGCAGTTCTGTTATCCTTCTCCCTACTATTTTTCTCAATGCTATTGAGAGTACTAAAAAGATTCTTCACAACAATGGCATTTCTTTCCAACTTTTTATTGACAGGAATCTTCAATTTGGAAAGCATAGATCTCATCTTTTGCATCTTTAATAAGTGCATGAAAAGCTGACATTGCTCCACCACTGTCTTGTTGCCAAAAAAAATCTTATATAGTCTTGAAGCCCATAACCGTATGGTTCTTTTTTATTTTTTCCCTTCCAAATTGGTAATAACCATTTCATCAATTTCAATTATCCATTTTGGTGTTCTAGAACCTTCATGTTCATTATAATTAGAGATATGTAAGGTTCTTGTGCATTGTCATGTTTGGCATGGTCAATCATGTAATTTACATTATGACCTGGTAGCATTTCATCCTCTAAATTTTCATTCTCTAAATTTTCAATTCAGACATTTTTGTTTTCAATTGGTACATTTTCATTCCCCAACTGCACATATTCATTATCTAACTCTATGATTTCACCTTCGACTAATTCATTGTCAACTTGACTGACATTTAACATACCTTGTCTTTTCCTTTGGTGTTCCATTTTGTCCCTTTCATTATATGCCGCAATGTCTTCATTGGATACCTTCCTTTTGCATTTAGCCTTTTGACAACTACTGCTCCCCATTTAGATGACAATATCGAACACCTAGGGTTATATTATCAAACTTTTTTCGATTAGTTGGGCCCAAAAACATGACCTTTTGTAAAACGTGTGAAAAAGACCCACAAAAAGCAATGTTGTCAGGTATATAGTGACAAGGAATATTTGGGGAAAATCATGCAAGTAAATTTGGATATCCGATATCAAATCGGATATCCGATACTGGCAACAAAAAAATTGGAGGGAAAAATGAATTTGTGAGTTATATGACTAATTTGAGTTATGAAATATGTAAAGATTTAATATATAATATAATAACGTAACTATTATATATAATAGAATATATAATCTATATATTATATAATATATAATACATACATAATAACGTAAACTAAAGATATAATATATAATAATATATTATGTTATTATTATTATTATAATCTATAAATATAATATATTATTATATGATAATATTATTATTTTAACTATATTTTTATTTAATATAATAACGTAACATATTATATATATGTTATTAATATATATCATTATTATTATCATCTATAAGTTATAATCTATAATATATTATTATTATTATGACCTATGTTATTAATATATAATAATATATTATGTTATTATTATTATAATCTATAAATATTATATATATATATATATATATATATTAATATATATATGATTATTATACTATATTATTATTATTTTTACTATATTATTATATTTTTAATATATTATTTCTATTAGAATCATTTATATGGGATACATTCCATGACGACATATGTCCCTAAGGGTCCTAGGACCCCTAGGGCAATATTAAAATCATTTAGATGGGTCGAAGGGGATCATAGGGCATCCTATGACCCCTTTTGACACATTCCATGATGACATATGTCCCTAGGGGTCCTACGACCCCCTAGGGACATATTAAAATCATTTAGATGGGTCGAAGGGGGTCATAGGATAACCTATCCTATGACCTCTTTCGACACATTTCATGATAACATATGTCCCTAGGGTTCCTAGGACCCCTAGGGACATATTATAATCATTTATATGGGTCAAAGGGGGTCACAAGACGACCTATGACCCCTTTCGACACATTCCATGACGACATATTTTTTTAGGGGTCATATTAAAATTGTTTATATGGGTCGAAAGGGGTCATAGGATGACCTATGACCCCTTTCGACACATTCCATGACGACATATGTCTCTAGCGATCCTACGACCCCTAGGGACATATTAAAATTATTTATATGGGTCGAAGGGGGTCACAAGATGACCTATGACCCCTTTCGGCACATTCCACGATGACATATGTCCCTAGGGACATATTAGAATCATTTATATGGGTCAAAAGAGGGTCGTAGGATGACCTATGACCCCTTTCGACACATTCCATGATGACATATGTCCCTAGGTGTCCTACGACCCCTAGAGACATATTAGAATCATTTATATGAGTCAAAAGGGGTCATAGGTGTCAAGAAATTACATGACAACATATGTCTCTAGGAGTTCTAGGACCCCTAGGGACATGTTATAATTGTTTATATGGGTCAAATGGGGTCATAGGATGATCTATGACCCCTTTCGACACATTCCATGATGACATATGTCCCTAGGAGTCCTAGAACCCCTAGGGACATAGACATATTAGAATAGTTTATATGGGATGAAGGGGGTCATAAGATGACCTATGACCCCTTTCGACACATTCCACAACGACATGTCTCTAAGGGTCCTAGGACCCCTAGGAACATATTACAATCATTTATATGGTTCAAAGGGGGTCATAGGGTGATCTATGACCCCTTTCAACACATTCCATGATGACATATGTCTCTAAGGGTCCTAGGACCCCTAGGGACATATTAAAATTATTTATATGGGTTGAACGGGTCACAGGATGATCTATGACCCCTTTCGACACATTCCATGACAACATATGTCCCTAAGGGTCCTAGGACCCCTAGCAACATATTAAACTCATTTATATGGGTCAAAAGGGGTCATAGGATGACCTATGACCCCTTTCGACACATTCCATGATGACATGTGTCCCTAGGGGTCCTACGACCCCTAGGGACATATTAGAATCATTTATATGGGTCGAAGGGGGTCATAGGATGACCTATTATCCCTTTCAACACATTCTATGATGACATATGTCCCTAGGGGTCCTAGGACCCCTAGGCACATATTAGAATCATTTATATGGGTCGAAGGGGGTCACAGGATAACCTATGACCCCTTTCGACATATTCCATGACAACATGTGTCTCCAGGGGTCCTAGGACCCCTCGAAACATATTAAAATCATTTATATGGGTCGAAGGGGGACACAAGATGACCTCTGACCCCTTTTGACACATTCAATGATGACATATGTCCCTAGGGATCCTAGGACCCCTAGGGACATAATAAAATCATTTAGATGGGTCGAAGGGGTTCATAGGATGACCTATGACCCCTTTCAACACATTCCATGACAACATATGTAACTAGGGGTCCTAGGACACCTAGGGACATATTAGAATCATTTATATGGGTAATAGGGGGTCACAGTATGACCTATGACCCTTTTCGACACATTACATGATGACATATGTCTCTAGAGGTCCTAGGACCCCTAGGGACATATTAGAATTGTTTATATGGGTAGAAGGGGGTCACAGGATGACCTATGACCCCTTTCGACACATTCCATGATGACACACGTCCCTAGGGGTCCTAGGACCCCTAAGGACATATTAGAATCGTTTATATAGGTCGAAAGGGGTCATAAGATGACCTATGACCCCTTTCGACACACTCCATGATGACATATGTCCCTAGGGGTCCTAGGGCCCTATATTTTAATATAATAATAATATATTATTAGATTATATAAAAATAATAATCATATATGTTACTAGATTATAGATTTAATAATAATAATTACCATATATATTATTATATATAATAATTTAGTCATATCATATATATTACTATATTATATTTAGTTATAATAATTATTATTATATTTATAACTATATTATATTTAATAATAATAATCATACATATTACTATAATATAAAAATTATTATATTAATAATATCAATGTTCGTACTTTGTCGAAATAAATTTCCCTCTAGAATAGTCTAAAGTGACACAGTATGTCAAATATGCCCCTTCTCTAAGAGTTCCTCCAACTGAGCCTTTAGTTCACTAAGCTCATGTATAGTCATCCTATATGGTGCTCTCGAAACTGGCTCAGTTCCTAGCACAAGGTCTATATGAAAATCCACTACTCTGGGTGGAGGCATACCAGAGAGCTCTTAAGAAAACACATCTGCAAACTCCTACAAGATTGGGAAATCATTGAGGGATGGCTCCCCCTCTAAATCTTCCTCCCTGTCACTAATGGTGATAGCGAACAACTGACAACCCTTTCACATGCACCTTCTACGCTGCATAGCAAAAATCATATGAAGGGATACAGGTCTCTTCACTCCGAAGATCTCCCTAGAGATGCCATCTTCATCCACACATTCCACCCTCTTCTGTCAACAATCCATCTTGGCGCTATTGGCATAAATCCAATCCATGCCAAGAACAACATCATAAGAACCAGGAGGGGTAATGCATAGATTAGATATCATGGACATGTCTCCAATCTACATCTCGCAATTTTGCACCAAGGAACTGACTGACACCCTAGCCCTTGAGGCTAACTCTACTTCCCAACTGACATCCTATCTAACTACCACTAGCCCACAATGCTCCACTACATATGGAGATATAAAAGAGTTAGTAACTCCAGAATCAAATAAAATTGCAACCATATGGCCCTGTATAATACCTATAGCCTTGATAACTATGGCCTGATGCTCAGCCTAGTGATTGTCAACCGCTACAAAAACTCTGTGGGATCTGCCCATGTCACCAATTGTTGGCTTTGAAAAATCCCCTCTATGACCATCGGATGCATGTCCCTATGGACACTCCCTAGGTATATGACCCATGCCACCACAAGTGTAGCATGGTCCTTGAGTATAAGATCATGCACCTTGTGATCCAGACTATTGTGGGACTCCTGACCTACTAGATCCACTGTAACCACACCTGGAAGACTGCTGAGTCTTCACTGACTATGACTATGGAGCCTATACCTTCTGATCCTGATTGGGACTCTGAGACTGCCACTGCTTGGGCTTGGAGCCCTGATAACCATATGAAGGTTTCTGCTGCTGAGACTATTGGCCCTTAGAGGACCTTGCTGTATAGTTTTGATTCCCTTTCCAAAGGGGTTTCTGTTGGGTGGAGTCTCGATTCTGAGATTGATCCTATGACTCCTGTCTACCTCAAGTATCCTCAGCAACTAGTGCTATCTCCACTACCTGTCTGAAGGTAGTAGGGAAGGCCATACGAACTAAACCATGAAGTGAAAAATTTAGACCCATGATAAAATGATGTACTCATAGTTTCTCATCCTTCATGTATTCAACATAAGGAAGGAGCTCAAGAAACCTACTCTCATACTAAGCTACTATAACACCCCTCTGATATAGAGAATGAAACTCCTCTATCTGCTTCTGTCTAAAGTGCTCTAACAAGTACCTCTCTCAGAATCTCTCTAAGAATGACTCCCATGTGAGGGTATCCATCCTCACTCCTCCTATAGTCTTCTCCTAATGCCACCAATTGGAGGCATCTCCTCTCAGCTGATGGATTGTTAGACATGCCTTTAGATTACTCCCATAAGGACATAATCCAAAGCACCGTTGTAGGCTCTGTAACCATGCCTCTGCTACTATCCCCTCAATGGAATCGAAAAATAATGATGGCTCGAGTTGAATAAATTCCCTGATATCATCTCCTATATGCCTAGGAGGTCTGTCAAGTGGGGGTCCTCTCTGGTGTATTGACTCACCCTTGTGCTCACCCTTTCCCTCTAACTATCTCGATGGGGGAATCCTAGTCCTCTCTCTACCTTCGAGCTCGCCTCCTCCTGGTCCCTCTGCTTCCACTACGGGAATTTGATGACCTGGCTAAACTACAAGGACTACCCTTTGTTGAACTACACTGATCAATGTCTGAAGGGCATCTATAATGTCCTAGTTTGGGTTAGGTGGTGGTGGAGGTGGTGGTGGAGGTGGTGGTGGTCTATCCTCTTGTCCCACTCTACCACTCCTAGCCCTACGACCTCTGCCTCGTTGGTTGCTTCGAGTAACAGGAGGCATCTACACAATTATATGTTTGAGTTAGGTTTTAAAAGCATAATGCTTTAAGGTTCCTAGTGTTGAAACATGGGCTCTGATAACAAAATTTTATGCCCAAAATACGAGGGCAAAAACACAAAAAAATAAAATTTAAATTTAATAATAATAAATTCACTAAGGTTTAAGAGTTGTTTCGCAAGTGCAAGAATAGGTTTACTACATACATGTTAAGTTTATAATCATGAGAAGAAATACATTGATAAAGTTAAATTCTCATTATTAAATTGGTATCAACATTTGGTTCATTATTACATTAAGATTTCAACAATATATTGAAATTATGTGAGCAACAATATAAATTGATCTTAAATTTAACTATGCAAAAAAACTTGATTATCTTGTTAATCTAACATAAACTTGTTTAAAAGCATAACAACTTATTGGTTTAAAAATTTATTTAATGTAAATCTAAATTTAGCAATTACAATCAAACTACTCAGTTAGTGCTATCTTAATAAACAAGATATTAACTAACACAAAATATACTTAAAACTTTGAAAATACTAATTAACTTGTTACTTAATTAAAATCTAATTTTCTAGATTAATCTCAAATCTAAACATTTGTAATTTAAACTATACTATCGCTAAAACTAAGATAACTCTAATTCGAAACTAACATTTACAAACTAAACCAATACTATACTAATAAGAAACAATAATTAAAACACTAACTAAAACAAATTAACTAATCTAATAAAAAAAATGAACTTATTTTTAAAACAAACTAATTACCTTTAACTTTAAACAAATTTATAACAACAAATTTATTAACTAAACATTCATTTCTAATACTAAATCAATATGAACTATCTGACTATAACTAACAAAATAATAATAATAATAATCTCTTACTTATAAAATAACTAAAACATAAAACAAACCTACCATTAACCCCTATACTACACCCTACACCCTCCATCCTACACCCTACATCCTACAAGCAAGTAGCCAAGGACTGGGGTGTGCTGCCCAAGCGCTGACTGGGCGCACCATGGGCAGGCGTGCCCCACATAAAAGCACGTGAAATTTTCAAAAATGGTGACCCAAGGACAAGGGGACAGTTTCATATGCAAATCACTGCAGTCCCCAAAGAAACTTATAAAACTCTAGCACATCCTCCCATGTGTTTTACTACAGCAACAAGGATTGGGGAATGTACAAGGGTGATGTCACCCAAGGCATGTTTTCTTTAACTTTGTTTAAACTTACTCATGACCTTCCCAAGAGTTGGCGCCAAGGAAAGGAGATAGTTAAAGAAAAAGTTAAGTTGTTAAGAAAAGATATTTGCCTATGCTTTCATATTAATTTATTTATCTATTTAGTTTATTCAAATTAAGTTTGTTTATTTATTTCAAGGATATTAAAGATTCCTCTAAGATTCTTTGTTACAAGGGGGAGAATTTAATTTATTTCCCATACAAAAACCAGAGAGAATTTTTACTCTTGGGCGGAAAAAAAATTTTAAGTCCTTTTTTTTTTTCAAGTATAGATTTTCAAATTGATTAATTTGCCAAGGGGATTAATTTTTTTTTTAAAGTTAGATTAATCATAGAGTGTAAAGGTTTGCTATCATAATGAAGCAAGAGCAAAAAAAAAAATTCCTAATAAGCACGAAGCCTAATCAAGTTTCCAACATAACAAAATTTTTGTCTTAACATTTTTGAAAAGTGAATTTTTGCATAATTCAACATCATCATTTATCTCATTTTGATATTCATTCCTAAAACTGAAAAGAAAATACGAAAATCTCATGAGAAGCGATATTACTCAATCACTATTTTATTGACAATCTGATTCAAAGGCTCAGCCGAGAAAGAACCAGGAAGAAAACCCGACGTCGTTGTTGTATATGAGCAATGTTAGTATGCTAATAGAAACCAAATTTAAATAAAGCTTCTACAAACTAAACAAAATTCATAAACTTCAAGATAGACTAAGATGAACTCTCAATTGAGAATATGAGCCATTAATGGGCTCTCTCAATGAGAAGCTCTCTTGTTGAGTAGCTTTGTCTAAATAGATAGGATGTATGCTCAAGCTTATGCTTCAAAAAGGGCTTCAAATGGAGTTGGAATTTGGGTGTGAGTGTATGGTTTTGATGTAAAATGGCTTCTCAAAATGGCATTATGACTTTACTTTATGGATTGTGTTATTTTGCAAAGGGGAAGGATCCAATTTATAGGCAAGAGGCTTGAGGGATTGAGGGCTAAGATGCAAGGATGGGAAAAAGCTCATGGAGGGCTAAGATTGCATGAGAGGAGAGCACATGGATTGTTCTTCCTTAGAGCCAATCAAGGAGTGACACATGTCACATAGTGAGAGGATGGAGGAAAGGGGAAGGATGAGTCAACAAAGGAGGCTCAAGGGATAAAATCTTCATAAAGACCCTCATAAAGACTTGTAAGAGCAATAAAAGGGCTTGGAAGAGTCATTTATGGCCTAGTGGGCTTCATAAAGTTTTATGGTTGAGATATTTTGAGGGAGATGAGAGCAATTTCGACTTGGGCTTGATTAGGAGGGTTTTAAGCTTGCTTAGGATTGTGCAAATGATTAGAGGATGGATTAGGATGGTTTAGGATTAGCTTAGGGATAGGCAAGTGGATGGCATTTAATGAGGGTGGGTGAAGGAGGAGATATTTGTTAACTTTGGCTTGGGTTAGTAATTCTTAACCCATGTTTAGGGAATGTGACAAGGTTAGGAGGGGATTAGGATTAGGTTTAAAGACATCTTCTAGAAGAGTCTAGACTTTGGATGAGGATAAAGACTTTCTAGAATAGTCTAGAATTTCCTAGGATGAGGATGAAGACTTTCTAGAAGAGTCTAGAAGTTCTTAGGATGAGGATAAATTAGATTTTTAAGAAATAAATAAAGTTTTATTTATTTCAAGGGTTTGGATTGAGGAGATATTTATTAAAACTTTTTTAATAAACATGAGGATTAATATTTAATCTTAATTAAATATTTTGAGTTGGGATTAGGGGTAGGAAATGATGGGATTAGCCTTTAATTAAAATTAAAGAAGGATTAGAAGATTTTGGAAGAGGTTAGTGGTCTTAAGGAAATTGGCCAAGTTTTAGGCAAAAAATAAATTTTTTATTTATTTTGGGTTTTTTGGTCAATTTATTAATTAAATAATTAATAAATAAGGAAATAATGTTTAAATAAGATTTAAACATTTTTGGGAGGGATTCCTTAATTAAATATTTTTAATTAAGATAAAGGAATTTAATGGCATAAAAATAAATTAATTAATTAAATAATTAATTAATTAATAAATGATGATGTCATCAGAACTTTTTCAGAAAATAAAAATACTTTATTTTCTAAAGGTTTTTAGGTGTCTACAGTTGCCATTACAACAAAGGCTTTAATTACAATTTACACAGGATTTCAATCTCAAAATTTCAACAATCAAATAAAATTTTCTTTATGGCCCTTAACAAGGGACCCATTTCATTTTTTGTAATACATTGCTAAGGTCGTGGAGGGAACGAAAGCTGACCAAGTGACAAACAAACATAACAAGAAACTAAATTAGACATTCATATCCATACTAGGTTTTCACAACAGGACTCAATATTGAATCAAAACTAGGGAAAGGTGGATTTTTCCAACAAGAGATGTTAGACACAACACCAAAATAGGTGCCCAATCAGGGCTATAACTTAAGAAATTTTGTTCTTCCATTCTTACATGCAAAAACTCATATGTGGTTTGTGCTGACAGGTAGGGGCCCATAACACCCTACCCTCTCTCCCTCTTCTCGTGCTGAGAAGAGACTCTACACTGTTGTGTCCAACTAAATACCTTTCCTGAAATTGGCCACTTCTACCCTATCCAAGGGTGACTAATGCCAAAACACCCATACAAAAAAACTTCAAGATTCAAACAAAAACATGAAAGAAAAGCATTCAAGAAAACATGGTTTCAATCCTTCCCAAGCATACCCATCATACATACAAGCATACCAATAAAAAACACAATAGCATAAGTATGAAACAAGCATGAAACATCATGAGAAACTCCTACCTTCAGAAAGAGGTTATGGTAAAATGAACAAATTGAGAAGAGTTTTTCCTTCCTTGCCTTCAATCTTCCAAGACTTCTCTCTAAAAGTAGAGATTGGGTAACAACCAAAACTACTCAAAAAGGGCCTCTAAATAAGATCCAAACTCAACCACCAAAAAGGAAAATAACTTCCCCCACTCAACTAAAAATCTAGAGGTTTCTAACTCAACCAAACCTAAGGTTAACCTCTAAGTGAAGTTGAGGTTATTCAACTCACGGTAACAACTTTCAATTTTCGCACTAAGGCAAAAATAGACTTTTTGAGTGACCTCAAAAGTCAACAAAAGGGGCTAGGGGGGTGGAAAAATCCCCCAACCCATACCCATACCCCTTGGGCATGAAGATTTCATGATTTAAGGCCTTAGAAATTGATTTGGGACCAAACAAATGCCAAAAATATTTAAGACCATCTAACAACTCCAAAAATGCAGATTAAGCACTAAACCAAATTAGGGGTGACTAAACTCAATTAAAAACAAATTAGTGAAAATGACACTAACTTAGTCCGACTTAGGTCCAAAGGTTACACAGTTAACCCTAACTAGCATGTTGGAATGCATATGCAATTCACGAGTGTCAAGTGACACTATAAGAACACAGTTACGAAACATTAACATTTACTGATTACAAAAAAATACATTCATACATATCACAATACAATTAAGTTACGAACAACAAGGTTTCCACAAATGGCACATAGGGATCAATTTCGTTCCTCCATTGGGTTTCTCGACTAAAATATCCTGCACACATCAGTAGTCCCATAAAATCACATGCACATATGTATATACGTATTAGAGAATCACATAAATTAAAACATACATATTTCAATCAATCAGGGTTTCTCTTGTCCTACTCATATTCTTAATCATTACAATTTCATAATCAAAGTGTTAATCCTGCATTTACTTATTTCATCAACATACATGTTCATAAGGCATTAAATGACGAACTCAAATATTTGAAAGTAAACATCACACAACATGAAATAATATAATATGTTCAAGTATCTAATAATGTCTCGAAATCTCGAGTTATGAGTATCAAAATAATAATAATGTATCACTATGCTACGATGGGTCGGGGCGAGGCCTCACAGATAAGTATTTATTAGTTAATTTTCAATGAAGATTATTGTAAAGTGTTGATTGACATACTGATTGAAAAATAGCTATAACTTTCAAATGGTATAACATTTTTTAAATCCAAAAGTTGTGTCACATTCTATGCTTAGCCTAGTGTAAGAAAAATTTGAAAAAAATTAAATTTGGTAAAATTTTCTATTAGTTAAGGTGGTCAGACACGAGAGTTTTTTTTTCTGAAAAAGTTTTAGTAGAAAATACATATTTAATTATTTATTTGGAATAAAAAAACCCAAAAACATGTGTCATATCCGGGCATGAGTCTACTTTTTATATCTATAATTATATTTAAAAAATATTATCATTTGATTTTGATTAAGGTGGTCAGACATATACCTACTTTTTATTTTCGCCCTGAAATTTTTGTAGTACTGCATTAAAATCCAAACTTTTGACCAATCAATTATTTTTTCTCCAGATAAGGCCTAGTAGTTTAGAAACTACATTCAATTTCCTATAGATTATTTTCTTACAACTTTTTGATGCAAAGTACATAACCAGTTTAAATTATGTGTCAAGTTGACATAACCCTGATTTGTTGGTTTTTCACTGCCACTTAAGGCCATAGTTTGGTTGACCATGATCCTGCACTAACCCCTTGGTCTTGGCTCACAAAGAGCCCAATAGGGATCAAGTCATTGTGCCTTGGTGATTTTGACTAGTATGAAAATGTATATTGCATAATGTCTAATATATCTAATTGATTAAAAAATATTTTAAATATTAATTATTTTTATATGATATAATAATAATAAAGTTAAATAAAATTTGAGAACTTATTATTTGATAAATTATTTAGAACTAAGTAATATATATTTGTATCTTAATTCTAAATTCAAAAAATTATTTACAAGTTTTACGTAAAATATTTTAGAATAACATATAAAAATATTAACTTACAATTCAATTCTCCCTTGCCTCCAATTAAACCATATATTAAGATTCAACTCTCCATCCAGTCAAATCATATAATATAAAATATATTGTAGTTCAAAAAAGTTTAAATTTTGATTCTTGTTTTAATTTGTTGTCATAAAAAAAAGTTGCATGTTTCTCCAACAACATATATTGCGTATTTTGAAAATTTTACACTGTAAACTATACTTTAAAAACTTTAAAATATATGAAAAGATTTAGTAAAAAATAAATGAAGTGTTTTAATTTCTAAGTGAAAAAACTTGGTGCAAATGTTTTGCATGACAAAGAGTTATTTCAATGACAACAATTTTGCACGGCAAGAGTTATTTAGATGATTGTGTTGTCAATGAATAAAATCTGACTATTGTCAATGAGTAGCCTAGGGTGTGTGGATGGGTAGTGGCTTGGTGCAAATATGTTGCACCATAGTTGGTGTCAAGGCATGGCACTCAACTGGTGCAAATATGTTGCATCGTAGCTGGTGCCAATTTTAAATGCATGGCTGACAACCTCATTTTCAACACCTGTCATTATCTTCTCAATATATTAATGTGTTATAAATTCAATTTTATGCTTTTTTCGAAAGAACTCACTCTAATATGAAAAATTTGTATTATTACATTAATAAATAATTTAGTATATAAATTATATGATTCAAAAATCATGTCAATTTTTTTTATCATTTGGATTAGTTGATAATTAATAAACAATGTTTTCATTTCTTTTGTGAAGCATTTCTAAAGTTATATGTAGATTAATTTTTAATCAACAATTTCTTTTTTTATCGGTTCATCATTTTCTAAATTCGAAAATGTCACAAAAGTATGTCAATCTCTAAAAAGTTTCAAAAAGTTCCAGGAACCTCCAAATTTTGAATTTAGTCTTCTAGCACTTTGCTCTACAGCTGCAAGAAAGTCCATGGAATGGAAGGCACTAACCAAGCCTGGAATTTGACGGTCACCCCTGCCTATTATATGGTTTTTTAATGACAGCTAAAAAAATTTCTTGCCTTTCATTTTACATTTTAAGAAAAAAATTGATTGCCAATTTTTTTAGTTTTAAGATAATTTAAAAGATCATTTTAAACTTAAATATTTTATAAATGAAAATAATAAATATTAATTAATAATAAGTTCAAAATTCTTAATGAATAACTTAAAATTGGTAATTAGTAATATATACAAAAATCTCAAATAAAAGAAGAAGTTTCTAAATTAGTAATATAAAAATAGATTAAAAAAAATTAAATTAAATTCGTTATATTCTCATTTCAACAAATATTCTAAATTAATATAAATATACAATCATTCAAAATAGAAACATATCTAAATAGAAACATATATAAAATAAAATAATACATATTTATCATGCATATATATTATACATATTATAAAATCACATTTTCGTATATTATTTAATAAAATACTAAGTTGATTATAACAAGTATTGATGTTTACTGATAAATTTATTTGTCACATTGACAGTTCTCTAAAATTTTAGCCTATCAATTCATTTGGTCATACAAATTTTCAGCCTATCATATACAGTTAAAAAGTGCAAAAATGGCCAATACGGCCATCAAATTCCAAGCCTTGCATCGACTACTGTGTTGTGTTCATTTCTACCCTGCTCGAATGTCATCAGTGCTACAGCCTGTGCACTATTCTTTTTTATGGTAATTATTAGCTTTTTACTTCAATTTTAAAATTTGAATGTGTTGTCCATAAAAGAGACAGGGTGGAGAAATCACATCAGACTGACTAGGAGTTTTATGTGGGCACTGGGTCCCTTAGGCTATGGCCTAGTGGACGACATTAAAAATCATTCATTCATTCATTCACCCAACTACTAATTTTTATTTATTTTTAACATTTACAATATCATTTTAAAAGTAAATTCTAGTAAAGTATTTTTTTTTAAAGTAAATTGAAGTTTATTTATTATCTTAAATTAAATAGTCTTTTAAATTTGTTCCTTAACTTGAAATTGATTTAGTGAAGAAAGCATGCCTCTTGATAATGTCTCTTAATATGATAATGTCTTTTAATATCAACAAGGCAACATTTTTTTCAATATTTAAATTGGCAATTGAATAAATTTTTACTTTATTAAAAAATATTCTAATTCTTTTTGAGAAATTACGATTGTACAATATCTTTTTGAATTTGTTCCATAAAATTTGATATAATTTTAAATGTTTATTTTATTTTTTCTAATATAATAGTTTTTAAAAATATTTTATAATATAAATATTTAAATTTTTTTTAGAAAGTCTATCAATTTACTATTTTTAGTTCATCTCTTCTTGTGTTCTATCTTTTTCACTCTAAAAATATATACAAACATAGATACCATGTTAATAGAACAAAAATTGATAGTGAGAAACAATTTAAAATCAATAAAATGGTAATAATATGAAGTTTAATACAAAAATCTTTAAACTGACAACAAATTTTATATTAAACTAGACATTTCTACAAAGGATAGATGCATGACATTTTGTAATATTTCAAATAGTTGCTAAACTAGCTTTTATATATATATATATATATATATATATATATATATATATATATATATATATATATATATATATATATATATATATATATATATAATAAGCCGAGAGATACCCTTCTCAGGCATTGTTTTACTGAGATAATTTATGACAATAGGTTCCTCAAGAAGGATATCTTTGCCCAAAATATGCAATGAAATCTGTTGTAGAGCTTAATAATACTCTCCAACCATCTTTTTAGAGGCACTAGTTATGAATAAACTTAATCTACTACTCCATCCACTCTCCTCCATTCTCATTAAATATTAATAAAAAATCTTAAAACACAGGGGCTTATTGTTTGTAGTAGGTGACTCTTTAATCTTTGCTATTACATTTTGATTGTATGCATTATTATCAGTTACATTTGCAATGAACAGATGTAAAAATAATTATAAAATATATGACACTTAAATGAACGTCAATTTTTTTTAAGTAGCAAAAGTTTACATTGATGAATGCTTCCATTGTAGAAAGCCTCTTGGCTTAATAATTGTACGACCATATGATGTTTTCATCATGGAAAATGCAAAGCCTTTATAGAAGAATTATTAGATCTATAAAGAAAAAAAATATCACAAATAGATCTAGGCAACAGAACACACAGGATAAATAAGAAATAGGTTATAATGTTTGTTAAAATCTTCAACCATTGGTGGAGTACATTGTATAATGTGTTTATACTTTATATTGGATTACCCTAGGAAAAGGAAGTTTTACAATGTCAAATTCTATATCAATGGGAAAACATTTTTCAAAATCTCAACTCCCTCAAAATATTTTTATTCAGCAAAATAAACACCAATACTATTGTAAAACTTGCTACATATGAAAGTCCCACTCCATGTCATATTAGATACTTTCCTCGGTTTGTTCTTCTCGATTATTAGATGTAGGTGTTAGTTTTAGGTAGCTTGGATAGTTGTTAGTCCTCATGTGATTAATTGGCAAATAATTGTTAGAGTTACAAAACATATTTTTTAATTAATTGACTCCTTCTAGAAGCCACTAGTAACCTATTGGTTAGGTTGTTTTAATTGAGAAACAACTAGAAACTTCTTGGTTGAGTTGTCTTGATCAAGAAGCAACTAGAAACATTTTGGTTTAGGATAAAAGGGGGTCAAGGGAGAGGCATTTGGAGAACAGAATAGAACAAAGAACAACAAGAGTTGTAGAAGCATTTGCAGTGTTAGTAAATGAGCAGTGATAGAAAACAATCTTGTAGTGTTAGCAAGGGTGCAGTGATAGCGTTGGGCATAGCAGTGGGGAATATTAGCAGGAAAAATTAGGAGGTTGTCTAAATTTTGTGAGTGAGAAGCAAGGAAATTTGTATCTCTTGGTTTGTTGAAGTTAATATATTTTCCATCTATAGAACTAGTTTTCCCTCAGGGGTTTTTCCAGGGACGATTTGTCTAAAAATATTGTGTTCTTTGTGTTCTAATTTTTTTTTTGTATTTTATTGGTGAAGTTGCAGTTGTGTTATTTTTCGGTATTGGCTAGGAATTTATTTTTAGCAGTTTAACAATTGTTTTTGATAGGAGATTAATAATCAGTGATTGCAATAGTGTTAATTTCACATGGTGTCAGAGTGGTGTTGAGGGTCGAAGAGTTTTGCCCTAGGAAAAAAAATTTGATCTCTTTAGAATTATTGCTTTAATCCCTTGAGATGGCTTCAGCTAGTTTGAGAGATTAGGATAGATTGGATGGTGCCTCAAAGTTTGGTGTTTGGAAGGCCAAAATTTCTTTATTGTTGGAAGAGAATAGTATCAAGGATTATATTACCAACGTTGTACCTGTACCAACAGATATGACATAGCTTGCACCATATAAGAAGGACGATGCCAAGGTGAGGAGGATTATCCTTAATGGTGTCAAGGATCATATTCTTCCACATATCATGGAGCTAGATACAATGAATAAGATGTGGGGTGCCATTTTGAATCTGTACCAAAATGCTACCACCAAGAGTAATATTATTCTCAGAGAGAAGCTAAAGAATACCTAGATGAACCAAGAAGAAGATGCTACAAGTTACCTCAACAGGCTTAGACTTGTCAAGGATGAGTTAGCGATTGTTGGAGATAGTCCCAATGATGACTACCTAGTGAGAATATCCCTGAATGGGTTTTCTAAATAGTGGAGTGTTTTGTTCATATTTTCAGTGGATGAGATACCTTATCAAGTTGGGATTGAATATGGACTAATTTCACTTAGGAGGAGTTTACACTAAGTCTTGTCAATGGGGCCAACAAGAATTAGAAAAGTGAGGTGGAACAGTTGCCCTAGCAGGGAAAGGGAAAGCAAAGAAGGGATCTAGCAAAGGATCAAATTGACAAAGTGAGAAGAAGAAGAAGGACCTTTCTAAGGTCAAGTGTTTTGGATGTCATGAGTATGGTCACTATGTCAGTTATTGCTTAGAAAGGAAGAAGTAAAAGAAGCAGGTGATAGCTTCAGCAAGTGTAGAAGAACTCTCAAGAAGAATGGAATATGAGTTTGCACTTATAGCTTGTATGGTGAGCTCAACATCATAGACTATCTGGTATATAGATAGTGGGGCATCATTTCATATGACAAGAGTTAGAGAGTACTTCTGCAGTTATAAGGAGGAGAACACTAATATCTAGATTTCTATGGGAAACTTGTCCAAACTCAACCCAGTTGGGAAAGGGACTATTCAATCTTAGAGGGAGAATGAAAAGATAATTTCAGTTCATGATGTGTTACATGTGCTAGGATTAGGTATGAATTTGATTTCTGTATAGTTTTTCTTTAGGATAGGGGGTATAATGTACTTTTTAGAGGGACACGTGTGTTGATTAAGCACTAGGATTGGAAATCACCCATAACTATTAGAGTTAGGAGCGGTTGCCTTTATAGGTTACCGTTTGATACTCCTAAGGCTTTCATGAGCATCATTAATCCTAGAGATCTTGGAGAGCTATGACATAGGAGGATGGGCCATATTCATCATGGAGCACTCAAATTTCTTCGTGAGACAATGACAGGTGTTCTAGAGGTGAGCACAAAGCATGATGTATGTAAGGAATGTGTGTGGGGGAAGTTTGCAGAAGCATCTTTACCAAGGAGTGACACTAGATCTAAAGGTGTTCTTGATCTAGTACATTCAAATGTATCTGGACCAATGTCGACAAAGTCTATCAGAGGATATGAGTACTATAATACTTTTATCGATGATTTCTCTAAGAAGACCTATATATACTTCTTTAAGACCAAGGATGAGGTTTTCAATTGATTCCAAGAGTTCAAGGCTCTAGTGGAGAACTCGATAGGAAAGAAGATAAAGGTTCTTCAGTTAGACAATGGAGGCAAATCCCACAATAATGGGTTCCACTTTTCGACCAATTTTGATGCTAAAATCAATATTTTTGAAACAAATGTCACATTCAAGTGACTATATCTCTAAAACTATAAATAATTTCAAGATGACGTAAACTAGTGATTTATACTACTTTGTTCCTACTTTGTAATCATATTTTTTAATCTAAAAAAATAAAAATTATTTAAGTTAATTTTCTCTTCTCCTTCAAAAAGTGGTACATATGAAAAATCAATATTTCTAAAGAGTGATAGTCCGCTTGACATGCATAATTTTTTTTCTAGAAATGATAATGAGGTAATTCTTTTGGTGTTGGATTTGTAACATCAATATCTAGAGGATGCATTTAGTTTGATTCAATTTGGTTTAATATTGTATAGTTTATGAAGTTTTGAAGTGACATCAATCATAATTCAAACATATGTTCATTTTGACATAGATAACTTGAACTAAATTTATCATAAATCTAATTTTCTTTTTCTTTTAAAAGAAAGCTATCTCAACAACCCATTTCCTATATATTTTTCAAAAAAAAATTGACCTAATTTACAAATTTTTCTGAAGTGTCAATGTTTAATAGATAATGAACCTATAATGAGTTAAACTCATATTCGAAAGTCTTAATGAATATAATGTGTATTACAATTATAGTTGTTGGAAAGCTTGCTCTAAGTAGCACAAATTGGCAATTTTTTATTTTACAGTAGGAGACCATTCAATCTCAAATTTGGGGGTCGAAAGAGCCAATTTCATTTTTTAAAGAAAAGAGCACCAAAATTTTATAAATTAACATGTTTGTGCGAGCAAATATGTTCGCGCAAACATACAAGCCAAATGGAAAAATGAAATAATGGGGTTTTCAGTTCAAAATCACTGTAAAAGTGTGTTCACACAAACATATTAATAAGGAGTGTTTGTGTGAACACCCCTTATTTAAACTAAATATGTTTGTGCAAACATGCAATTCTTTTATGTTTATGTAAACATTGTTAATAGGGTTGCGCAAACATTGTTAATAGGTTTGCGTGAACATACACAAAATTGAATATGGGAATTTTGTATCATTTCACAATTTCCTTCATGCCACAAAAGTGGTACCCAGTATTGTGGGTTCACTCGAGTACAAAGGAAATAACTATTGGAAATATAGATGGAGTAATTGAGAGGAGGGATGAATCAGTTACCACTAAAATAAATCCCAGATCCCTTAGATGTAAACAATAAAATTTAGATTGAGAAAAATGATTGTTGTTGTTACTCAATAAACACACAAAAAATGTTGTAACTCAGTAAATGTAGAATGTGAATTACTTTTAGCAGATCTTAACAATATCAATAGTGATTAATTTGCAAACATAAGAAAAATAACATGAAGATATGAGATACCAGGATTTAACATGGAAACCCAATATGAGAAAAACCACCAATGTAACTAGTTACTATTTTTCACTCTTCTACAGTGAGCCCTATTAGGAGCCAACCCAGTTAAAGGTTACAAAACACATTGTTGGGTGTGACCTTGTTAGAGGATTTAATCAACTTGTTAGGAGTGTCCTTGCAAGAGGTATTAAAAAAATTCAATGGAACTATCACCTTGTTAGAGGATTTACAATTGGCTATTAAACCAATCCTATTAAGAGATTTTAGATCACTGCTACAATGGTTAGAGAGTAACAATGAAATGACCTACTTGTGATGCAACTAAATTGTTGATTACAGATCTCTATTCTACTTCATACTTGATCCTTCCTGATTAAATAACTCTTTTTGCTCCACAAGGATACCTATTTATCCTTCAAGTTCACTCTCACTTTTTCTTTCTTAATTTAATCAACACACTTGCACACACACTAGAAATCTCAACTTGACCTTTCATTTATACCATCCAGATTGTCAAGTCAACCCAAATTCAAATTACAATAACCAATAATCATCACCATAGTCAACTAGAAACAATACTTGAAATAATTAAGCTTCTTATGCCAAAACAACAAAATCCTTCATTAGCTGACCCTACTCAGTAAACACTAGTTCTGAGATGATCCTATGTTAACAAACAAAAGCTTGGTTAACACTATGAACTTGCAAAAATTCTTTGATAACTGAGTGAACTCGGTTAGCACTAACTCTGACCAACTTTCCTTCATTAACCATGTGAACTTGGTTAACATTGTCTTCTACCATAATTTCCTTCAACGCCTGAGTCAGCTCAGTAGACACTATCTTCATAGAGTAAACTTTAGGAATGCTTGGTAGACCAAGAAAACTATCTTTCTAACCAAGTGAGCTTGGTAAGCACTAACTAACAACTAATATGACATTTGTGTAACATCAAAGACAACACACAATTAATCAATTGTATCCAACAATAACTTCTAGGAGTTCTATACTAGGGAAGGAATCAAGAGACAATGGACTGCTCCTTACATTCCATAGCAAAATGGAGTTGCTAAGAGGAAGAATCATTCTATATCAAAGGTGGCAAGAGACATGCTACATGACTAGGATATGGCCTGCTACTTATGGGCAAAGGCTTGTATTACATCACTCTACATTCAGAACAGGGTTCCACACAAGGTACTAGGGAGGATGACACTAGAGGAAACTTTCATAGAAAAGAAGCTTGATGTTATCCATCTAAGAATATTTGGGATTTGGCATATTGTCATATAGTAGGTGATACACATACTAACTAGATCAGATTGCAGAGAGGGGGTATTTTTTTGGATATAGTGAAACCTCAAAGGCATATAGCATTTGTATCCCCGAGACTAGAATATTTATTGTCACACATGATGTTAAGTTCATCAAGGATAAGGCATTTAGAAGGTCTAGAGATTTTCCAGCAGATGGTTAGAGTGAGCAGCCAACAAAATCTCCAAGGCTTAATCAAGGGCAGCAAAGCACAAGTACAATTACTAGTACAAGTGTAGGCTCAGGTGGTGAAGATTCACAGAGCATGAAGCAACAGGTGCAAAAGGAAATGCATATAGAAGACTTAGAGGTTGATATCACATCCTCTACAATTGGTAGCATGAATTGCGAGGTTCAAGAGACAGAAAGGGATACTCAAAAGTTTGTGGGAGTTCCTAGGAAGAGTAATAGATAGTGGAGGCAATCATCCAAGTTCAATGGCTATGTGGCATTAGTTAGTCAGTTCATAGTAGTAAACCTTCCATCTATCAGGAGGCTGCAAAGCATCACATATAGCAAGATGCTATGGTTGAGGAGTACTCATCAATAATGTAGGATGATGTGTTGGAGGTAGTCCTTAGACCAATAGATAAGGAAATTGTTGGATCACACTAGATCTATAAGATAAAGCATGGTGCAAATGGGGTAAGTGCACAAAGTTGTGGTGCCAAAAGTGGGGTATAAGTGGACACCTTTTTCCTGAAATCAGAAAATTCTGGACTTCAACAAGAATTTGAAGATAGTTACGCTCAAAATTTTAAGATATGACAAAAACAAAAGTCGTAGTCCTTTGAATCTAGTTTCTAAACTACTAATTTTTTTTCAAAATGGTTTAGTTTTAGGTCCTCAAAAAAGGGGGCCACAAAAAGTGGTACTGTTTATTCCAAAAAAACATAACATAGTAAAAAGTGTGGCCCCCCTAAAATTTTAATTTTTTTTTTGAAATTCTTTAATCGCTCCAGTCAAAAGTTACCTAACACTATGTAGTTTATCCCAGATTTTTCGGGTAATTTTATAATGTGTATTTTTTTTTTAATGAATTTTTAAATTAGACCCATCCCAAAAACGTGAAATATCTGTGTGCTCCCCCTAGAAATGATTGAAAACTAATCTAAAATCAAAACTTCTTTTTTTCAAAGTGTGTAGAATGGAGTCTAGTTTCTAAAAAACTAAGTTGTTACAAAATTTGATGAATGAGCTAAAATCTACAGCCCAATTAGTACATGGTGGTTTTTGACAAAAAATGAACATACATTCAAAAGAAATTATAGATGAAAGACTTAAAATAGTTCAAATTAAAAATAAATTATATGGTTAGATAGCTAACACAGAGACCTATAATGTTATGTAACCTGATCTTATTGATACCCAACCACGAAGAATCTTGAAGGGGAGCACACAAGAAAAATCAATCATTTTTTGTATGTTTGCTGGAAAATAGGTCTCAGACCTGTTTATAAACTCCAAACCTTTGGGTTGGATCTCCAAGGCAAAACCAAGCCTTAGGCTTGGTTTTAATGCAAAGCTTTGAATAGCGTGTGCGCCCTATAGTGCACACGCCCTATTAAAATGCTATTGAATTCGAGTTAGTGCGCACGTGTTATAGTGCGCATGCACTATTGAGACCTAAATTGCAAACCAAAACCAAGAGAGAGCTGGGGGGTGGGGCAAGGGAATGGCTATTTGTGTGTGTGAGAGAGATAGAGAGAAAGTAGGGGATGGGAGAAGGGAGAGAGGAAGTGAGAAAGAGTAGGGGTGGCAGAGAGAGTATAGGATAGGAGATAGAGGAAATGTGAGAGAGTAGGGGTGGCAAAGAGAGTACAAGATGCAAGAGAGAGGAAGTGTGAGAGAGAGAGTAGAGGTGGCAAAGAGAGAGTATGGGATGGGGGAGAGAGATTGAAAGTAGGGTATGGGAGAGAGAGGAAGTGTGAGAGAGAGTACAAGTTGGGAGAGAGAGATTGAGAGTAGGAGATGGGGGGGAGAGAGAGAGTAGGTGGTGGGAGACGAAGTGGGAGAGGAAGAGCGAGAGAGAGGAGGATGGGAGTGCATGTGTGTGAAAGAGAGAGAGTAGGGAATGGGAGAGGGGGAAGATAGAGTAGCTTGAGAGAGAGTAGGGGATGGAAGAGAGAGTAGGGGATGGAAGAGAGAGTAGGTGATGGGAGAGGGAGTGGGAGAGGGAGAGAGAGAGGGGGGATGGAAATGTGTGTAAGAGAGAAAGAGAGAGTGTGTGAAAATGTGAGAGAGGGTAGGGGGTAGCAGAGAGAGAGTAGACAGGGAGAGAGTGAGAAAGAGAGAGAGAGAGAGAGAGAGAGAGAGAGAGAGAGAGAGAGAGAGAGAGAGAGAGAGAGAGAGAGAGAGAGAGAGTGGGAGAGAGTGAGAGTAGGCAGTGGGAGAGGGAGAGCGAGTGAGAGAAAAACTAGAGGATGGGAGAGGAGAGAGGGGGGATGGGTGTGTGTGAAAGAGAGAGAGTAAGGAATGAGAGAGGGGAGAGAGAGATAGAGAGAGTAGGGGATGGGATAGAAAGAGAGTAGGCAATGGCAGAGGGAGTGGGAGATGGAGAGAGAGGGTGGATGGAAGAGAAAGAGATTAGGCAATGGTAGAGCGAGTGGGAGAGGGAGAGAGAGGGGGGATGGAAGTGTGTGTAAGAGAGAAAGTAGGGGATGGGAGAGAGTGTGAGAGAGAGTAGGGGTGGCAAAGAGAGAGAGTGAGAGTAGGGGATGGGAGAGAGAGGGAGAGAGAGAGAGAGAGAGAGAGATAGTAGGCGATGGGAGAGGGAGTGAGAGGGAGAGAGAGAGAGGGGGAATGGAAGTGTGTAAGAGAGATAGAGTTGGGGATGGGAGAGAGTAGGCAATGGGAGAGGGAGTGAGAGAGAGAGGGGGGGGGGGAAAGGGAATGTGTATAAGAGAGATAGAGTAGGGGATGGGAGAGAGTGTGAGAGTTTGAGAGAGAGTAGGGGGTGGTAGAGAGAGCTTGTACAGGATGGGTGAGAGAGAGAGAGAGAGTATGAGAGAGTAGGGGATGGAAGAGAGAGAGTGAGAGTAGGGGATGGGAGAGAGAAAGTAAAGAGGGAAAGAGAGTACTTAAGAGAGACAGAGATAGTAGGTGGTGCAAGAGGGAGTGGGAGAGGAAGAGAGAGGGGGGATGGGAGTGTGTGTGACAAATCTAGAGAGTAGGGGATGGGAGAGGAGAGAGAGAGGGGGGATGGGAGTGCGTGTCTATGAAAGAGAGAGAGTAGGGGATGGGAGAGGGGAGAGAGAGAGTAGGGGATGGGAGAGAGGGAGAGGGAGAGGGAGAGAGAGAGAGGGGGAATGGGAATGTGTGTAAGAGAAACAGAGTAGTGGATGGGAGAGAGTGTGAGTGTGAGAGAGAGTAGGTGGTGGCAGAGAGAGCTCGTATGGGATGGGAGAGAGAGAGTGAGATTAGGGGATGGGAGTGTGAGAGAGAGTAGGGGATGGGAGAGAGAGAGAGTGAGAGTAAGGGATGGGATGGGAGAGAGAGAGAGAGAGTGGAGAGGGAGAGAGAGAGAGATCTAGTAGGCAGTAGGAGAGGGAGAGGGAGAGAGATAGGCGGGATGGGAGTGTGCATGACAGATGTAGAGAGTAGGGGATGGGAGAGAAGGGAGTGGGGGGATAAGAGTGTGTGTGTCTGTGAAAGAGAGAGAGTAGGGGATGGGAGAGAGTGTGAGAGTGTGAGAGAGAGTAGGGGGTGGCAGAGAGAGAGTACGAGATGGGAGAGACAGAGTGAAAGGATGGGAGAGATAGAGTGAAAGGATGGGAGAGAGTGAGAGAGAGAGTAGGGGGCGGCAAAGAGAGAGAGAGTACGGGATGGGAGAGACAAAGTGAAAGGATGAGAGAGAGTGTGAGAGAGAGTAGGGGATGGGAGAGAGTGTGAGAGAGAGTTGGGAATGGGAGAGAGAGAGAGTAAGAGTAGGGGATGGGAGAGAGAGAGAGTAGAGAGGGAGAGGGAGAACTTGAGAGAGAGAAATAGTAGGTGACCTGGGAGAGGGAGTGGGAGAGGAGGAGAGAGAGGGATGGGAGTGCGTGTGACAAATCTAGAGAGTAGGGGATGGGAGAGAAGAGAGAGGGGGGATGGGAGTGTGAGTGTGTGTGTGTGTGTCTGTGAAAGAGAGAGAGTAGGGGATAGGAGAGAGTGTGAGAGTGTGAGAGAGAGTAGGGGGTGGAAAAGAGAGAGTACGAGATCGGAGAGACAGATTGAAAGGATGGGAAAGAGTGTGAGAGAGAGTAGGAGGTGACAGAGAGAGAGAGTACGAGATGAGAGAGACAGAGTGAAAGGATGAGAGAGAGTGTCAGAGAGAGTAGGGGATGGGAGAGAGTGTGAGAGAGAGTTGGGGATTGGAGAGAGAGAGAGAGTAAGAGTAGGGGATGGGAGAGAGAGAGAGAGAGTAGAGAGGGAGAGAGAGAGAGATAGTAGGTGGTGGGAGAGGGAGTGGGAGAGGAGGAGAGAGAGGGATGGGAGTGCGTGTGAGTGATCTAGAGAGTAAGGGATGGGAGAGGGGAGAGAGAGAGGGGGATGGGAGTGTGTATCTGCAAAAGAGAGAGTTTAGGGGATGGGAGAGGGGAGAGAGAGAGTAGTGGATGGGAGTGTGTGTAAGAGAGAGTAGGGGATGGGAGAGAGTGTGAGAGAGAGTGGGAGGTGGTAGAGAGAGAGAGAGTAAGAAGTGGGAGAGGGAGGATGGGAGTGTGTGTGAGAGATCTAAAGAGTAAAGGATGGGAGAGGGGAGAGAGAGAGTGTGTAGGGGATGGGAGAGGGGAGAGAGAGTAGGAAGAGAGAGAGAGTAGGGAGGGTGGAGAGTGATGTGTTCTAATATAGTGAGTATGCGCTATAGCACGTATGTGCTATGTGAAATCACCTAAAAATGGTCAAAAAACAACTTTGGGGCCTGTTTCATTCATTCTCTGCTTTTGTTCTATTCTACACTCTGTTATCCCGATAGAAATCGCGGGTTTCAACACAACAAACATTCTTTCAAAGTAGCAAACATTATTTCAAGCTAACAAACACTATTTCAAGGTGGCAAACACTTTTGGAAGCTAACAAACACCAAATTCAATCATTGGATACACGATTTGAAGACTTTTTGAATATTCCTTGTATAGAAAAGGTTAGTGCAATCTATTTTAAATATTTTTTGTTGATATATAGATACAAATTTGATTATAATTTGACATGTTGTTTAATATATAGTGAATTCGTTGAAATTTGTATGTTTCAATCAAATGTTATTTCGAAATGGTTAGAAATTTGACAAGTCGTTATATATATATATTGTGTATTCATTCAAATAATTATAATTTTATATGTATTTGAATAATTTGTAATTTACACATTTTAAGTAATTCAAATGTTTGAATAATTTGACATGTAGAAATCATCATCATGCCAAGGAAGAAACCAAAAAATCAAACAAATGAAGATAGGGAGAGAGATTTGGCAATTAAAAGAGATAAAATGAAATTACTACGTGAGTAAAGAAAATTGCAAAGCAATAATGAAGAATTGACTTTCGAAGAGGATCAAGAACCACCGGTACCAAGAAACAAAGAGGAAGAATTGGAAAGACAAAGAGAACGAATGAGACTGTTACGCTCAAGAAGACAATTGAATTGTGAAGCTACACCATCTTCTAATGTTGGAGTCATATTGTCCGCTACACCATCTTCCAATGTTGAAGTCATATTGTCCTCTCATGTTGAAGAGACACCGATTTGTAGATCCGATGATATACACACTCCATCAAGTCATGTTGAAGGCACAACATCAACACATCAAGTAGGTGATATTCCATCTTTTGCATCTTATTGCCAAGGCACATCATCTTCGGTTCAAGGTACGCAATACACTCAACCTTATGTTGATGTTCAAAATGTTGAGAGAATTGAAGAGATTATAACACCTTCTAGAATTCGTTTTAGAAGACCAAAATATTTGATTGATATTGATAGTAACATTTTGAAATCAATGCCTGACAAGATTAGCATGCGTACTTGTCAAAGAAAAGTTAATCGTATGTGGAGATTATTTTTTGATGAATTAAATATTACAGGTCAATGCCAATTATTTGTTGAAATGATGAAGAATTTAAAATTTAGGCCTATCATGAAGATTCTTGGGCTAAGAACGATGGATGATTCAAATGAAAAAAACATTGTAAAGAATCTAATGAATGCTTATGACAAAATGGGTTCTAAATCACACACCAAAGATAGTAATATCGCAAGATGAGTACTTACATCGACAATAGTAAGTAGCCAAATGAAGAAAGCTCGACTCATGAGAAAGACAAGCAAAACATTTAAAATTGGTAGAGGTACTCTAAGGAGAGCCATGCTAACGCGTGAGAGATTGGAAGATCCAACAAAAAATGAGTTATGGACATTTAGCGGTAGACTACCGCGAAAGGATAAAGAAATTAGTGAAGCCTTGAAATCATTGATCGAATATTTTTGGAAAAATAACACACGTGTTTCCCCTAATCAAAGAGATGTTGTAAGAAGGAGGATTGGTAGCCAAAATCGCGAGCCACATGCAAAACATTTTTTGGACACAACTCAGACACAAATTTTTGCAAAATTTATTGGTATGTATCCTCAAATTCGAATAAGTCAAAGATTTTTTGAGATGGGTAAACCTTTTTATGTGAAGATAAATCACACACGCACAACTTGTTGTTGTAGGATACATATTGAATTTTCTAACCATTTTGATCTTTTTAGGCATATATGCATAATTTTGCATTCTCAGTTTGTTTTGCAGGATTGTGACATAAATGAGCCACCAAGATCTTCAAGGGAATTCATATCCAACATTTTATGTGAAATAAGAGACGGCCAACAATTTTACAAGACATCATGCTTGGATGGTACGTGCTTATTTTGTGGTTCTTTGCAACTTTTATCAACTTGTCAACATATGGATAGTACACATGCAATTGGAAATGAAATAGTAGATTATGGAAAATTTAAGACAGTGACATATGCTCTAAAAGATGGGAAACATGGTAAAAGATGTGATTTAGTCATTGAAAAGATTCAAGTGTATGAGTTCATGAATATTTTTCGTGAAAACATTATTTACGAGTATACAAGGCATACCCATAGAGCTCGATGGCTGGATTTGCAATTCAAGTTGTGCAAGGATACGTTTCCACTGGATACCATTGTTTCAGTTGTAGATTTTGCAGAGAGCTACACACTACAACCACAAAATGAGGTGCAAGCAAAGTATTATACTTCTCAATAGGTTTCCATATTTGTTCACATAACATTCATGCATTCACCTACAAGTACAGAGGATGACAGGAAGATTTTGAGGGAGTACCATTTTTACATCAGCGATGATCGATCACATTCTACGGAGTTCGTACATGGTTGTTTTCAACTATTTTATGGAGATTTGGCTAACAAGGGCATCACATATCGTCAGCACATTATTTGGTCAGACAATTGTGCGTCTCAATTCAAGAATGCACGGATGTTCTATTGGTTGAGCAGGATGCACAAGTTGTGTAGAATTCAATACATATGGAATTTCACAGAGGCTGGTCATGGAAAGGGAGAGCACGATAGTGCAGGCGCATGCATCAAAAGAGCCTTAGCTCGTGAAGAACTAAAGTACAAAGATGGAGCAATATTGACAGATGCAAAATCCATCGTCTAATGGTCTAACGCTACAATGGGTTCAGGTAAGGAAGGTGAGTCTATGGTTCGTAAATTTTTTTGGTTGATAGATAATACTAACATTGCACCATATCAGGATTGTTGCACACTAACAGGATCCAGTGAGTTGCACTCTTTTAGAAGCTCTGATGCAGGTTCATGGAGTATCCACACATGAAAAATGGCATGCTATTGTCCATCATGTGCAGAGGAAAATGTGGATGACTGTGAGTCGACTAAATGGGTGGACAAATGGGATATACGGGTTTTGGACCCAATTGACACCTATCGTCCCCCACAAGCACTGGAAATGGTACAGATGGAATCGTCTATTGACTTTGACCGCTTGTCTGATCTAGTGCAACCTGGTAATATATATATTTATATATCTTTGTAATTTTAATATGTAACTTTATAACTTTTATGCAAGTATTTTCTGAATTAATGACCACATTTTGTACATTTGTCACTGCAGGCCATGTTTTTGTTGTTATTGCACCTAAAGACAATGAAGAAGGGACATATTATTATTTGTGTCGTTGTGTTCAAGCCAAACAAAAATTGGATCACTCGGTTATAGATGGTGAAGGTTTAGAGTACCATGTCGGTGCGGTGGTTGTAATCGGCACATGGCTTAGACGATATTCTATGAAGAACCCTAACTTGTGGTTATTCGAGGATTGGCAAACAGAGAGGAAGGTTCTTCATTATTCAAATCTTATTGTCGCATCAAATGTCCACTTGATAAAATATGGTGGAAAATCACATAATAAGAATCTTTGGAGAGTTCGCGAGTCAGACCATGAGGCAATACTTGAGACATTAAAATGTCGAGCAGATCCAGTTGGCTCATTAGATTGAATACAGAGAGAGGGAGAGAGAGAAAGAGTGATCAACTGGATCCAAATACATTGTTGCAACCTCTTCCCCAAGACTGTCCACATGACTAAGGTGGACCGTATTGTTATGATGCGTAAGTGATGAGATTTAGTTTAAATCGTAGATTTTATGTTTTGATTTGTTTAGAATCTAGATTTTATGTTTTAATGTCTCCAATTTTTTTAAAGCTAGAACAATATTTTTCATATTTTCTTATTTTGACGATATTTTTCTTTCATTGCATGTTCTCTTGGATGACAGGAGGGAGAGAAGAAAAATAAGTAGATTTCCAAACAGCCAGCCACCCTTCTTCATGTAATTTATTCATTTAAGGTAAAAGTCCCATTTCCTTTAATTGGCTTTGGTATTTGGTTATTTAAAGTCATTATTCTAGTTGGACCTTCATATGTTTGAATTTGGGATTGTTTAGTGTCTATTTGTTATGATTATACTGAATTATTAATTCTACGATGTTTCTATTATTTAATTATTTAAAATAAATTAAAACTTTTTGTATAAAATTATTATTATTTATTTCTATCTATTTGTTATCATTATTTCTATTATTTAAAATAAATTAATTCTATAATATCTCTATGATGAACTATTTGTATTTCTAAACTTTACATATTTTACGCCATGACCAACAATCAAACTAATATAACAATACAAATACATTTAAATAGTAATGTAAGAATGGTTTAGTTCACATAAAAAATAAGTCTATCTTAGATATTCTAAATACATCACAAAACTTTATCGCTTCAAAGAAATTGGAATTTCTCCCATCTACTTGAGTTCCCATCAATTGTCCATAAAACTGGGAAAGGGAATAGGTGCTATGCTCCCAATCCCAACATCCTCCTGTCCACTACTAGGAGATGTGTGTAATGTAGGATTCAGCTCCATCAACTTAGTCATTTTTTTCACTAGTTGATTGGGACTCTCACCATTTGTTGCCAACTATGGTGACAATGCTTGGAGTTACACTTATTAAGTAAGAATATTTCCTAATCTAGGGATTAGAGCATTGAACATATCAGAATGTGATTTATGCTATGGGAGAAGAGGTATGTTGGGCATACTAATTGATTCTAGGGCTAGTGCAATTACATCTCCTTCCACTAGTGTTGTAAATATAATTTCTATAGTTGTTGAAGGTGTACCTCCAATATTTGGTCTTATATCTCTTTCAAACATTTAGATTATCCTCTCTTTCTTTCCTCTTCTATTCCTTTAGTGCAACCTTCTCCGCAACTCATTTTCCCCTCTCTATAGCATATAAGATCTCATTTCTTGCAATCTTTTCCTCTCTCCCATCTTTCCTATCCCTGATCTTCTCCTTCATGTAAACTGCATTAGCCTCAAATAACTTCTTAGTCTCTCTTGTTCCTTAGAATTTTGTATCCTTTTCTTTGGTAGCTATAGGAATCTACTGGGTAAACCACTATGTTGTTTTTTGTCTAGTGGCATGTAACGTATAAAATCATCATCTCCAATTTAGTCATTTTGGGCCTGGGTATCAAAAAATTGTTAACTATTTATTTCATCATGGTTGCCACCATTTGCAAAGCATTAGATGACGTCCTTGGGGTCAACATGTGGTGGGGATGGAATTAAAAGGGAAACATTTTCATCCCCACAAGTATTTGGTTACCCAAGGTTTGTGACAACCTCCTACAACCAATCTGGTTGTGAATCTTGCATTAGCAAGCTTAATCTAATATCAATGTTTTTTGTATGCTCAAGGTTTTATCTCCTATAATAGTCCACTGGCTGGTTCAGGTTTTCTGGTTGGGTATTTTTAGGTGCAATTGTACCTAGTCCCTTCATATTTTGTCCATAACTCCTCAACAAAGTGTTAATTGGTTCATCTAATAAGCCATTGATTTTTAGGAAGGATTCAATAGTGATTTACTCCCCCTCACTTTACAACTCATCAATATTTGCATCATCTACAGTAGTTGTTTCTTGCAACTCATCTCTTACACTTTCTCAATTTTGCCTCTTCTAGGCTTGTTCCAACTAGCCCTTGCCAGTCCTAAACTATTGGGTGATTAAAATACCCTTTTCCTCACTCTGAAATATACTCCAAAACCAACTACACTTGTTTTGTAAAATATCACTCAAAACTGGCTATTTCAATCTGCCAACTAGGCCTAGTTTGAGGCCATTTACAAAGCAACTCACAATCCCTTGACTTTTGGAACTCCCATGACCCAAAAAAGTCTTAAGAAACGACTCAAATGCAAGGATTCTTTTATTTTTTTGGTCTCATGATCAACTTTACAATGGTTTTTACAAAACCCTCCTTTCTAGCCCCTTTACCCTAGGGCTTTCTAGAACTCTTACTTTGCAACGTCTCTAGAACCCCAAAATGGTTCAACCACCTTCACTTTGGTTATATTAGATGACTTCAAACATAAAATGCAACTCTTGTTTGGAGAAAACACTAAATCCACCTTGGGAGCAATCACATACCCCTTTTTATGCACTCAAATTTTAGGGAAAACTATGAAAATACTTCTTAAATGGTTTCAACACTCGACTTTTCAGATGGAAATGGTTACTATAGACTCAAACCAACAAGAAAAATCCCAAACTTGAGGTTTCTCAACATTCAACAATCAAATTTCAAAACTATTACCAGCACTTACTACTAGGACAATTTCTAGTTTTAATGGTCAAACTCCCAAACCATACAAAGGACCCCCCGCTGTTTTTTCATTTTTAAACACTCTTTTTGGAGACCTACAATAAACTCTCTCACTTTTTGGAGATCACACTCCGTTTTCATTTTATGACGCCATCTCGGGTGATGCTAAAACTTACAATGTCGGCTAGTACAAAGTTGCCAACTGCCAAATCTCTCTCACCTTTCCTCATGGGATCGAACTGTCTACTCCATTAGCTCTGCATGGTTGGGTAAACCCTATCCCCAACCTCTTCCTATCCCCTTCAGTGCTCGAACGTTCTCAGGCACGCCAATCCAGAATGTCCCCAAGGATCACTAAATGCCATAGGGCTGCAATCTTTGATGGGGCATATCTTGGAGCTCGTGCAAGGTATGGATGCAATTCTAGTTCCTACAGGACCGTGTTGCAAAGACCTACAATAACCTCTCTCACTTTTTGGAGATCACACTCCATTTTTGTTTTACAACGCCATCTCGGGTGATGCTGAAACTTGTAGTGTGGGCTAGTACAAAGTTGCCAACTGCCAAATCTCTCTCACCTTTCGTCGTGGGATCGAACTGTCTGCTCTGTTAGCTTTGGGTGGCCGGGTAAACCCTATCCCCAACCTCATCCTATCCCCTTCAGTGCTCAAACGTTCTTAGGCACGCCAATCCGAAATGTCCCCAAGGGTCACTAAATGCCATAGGGCTGCGATCTTTGATAGGGCATATCTCAAAGCTCGTGTGAGGTATGGATGGGATTCTAGTTCCTACAGGACCGTGTTGTTGAGACCTACAATAACCTCTCTCACTTTTTGGAGATCACATTCTGTTTTCATTTTACAACACCATCTCGGGTGATGCTAAAACTTGTAGTGTTGGCCAGTACAAAGTTGCCAACTGCCAAATCTCTCTCATCTTTCGTCATGGGATCAAAATGTCTCCTCCATTAGCTCCGGGTGGCTGGGTAAACCTTATCCCCAACCTCTTCCTATCCCCTTCAGTGCTCGAACATTCTCAGGCACGCTGAACTAGAATGTCCCTAAGGGTCACTAAATGCCACAGGGCTGCGATCTTTGACAGGGCATATCTTGAAGCTCATGCGAGGTATGGATGCAATTCCAGTTCCTACAGGACCATGTTGCGGAGACCTACAATAACCTCTCTCACTTTTTGGAGATCACACTCCATTTTTGTTTTACAATGCCATCTCGGGTAATGCTGAAACTTGCAGTGTGGGCCAGTACAAAGTTGCCAACTGCCAAATCTCTCTCACCTTTTGTCGTGGGATCGAACTGTCTGCTCCATTATCTCCGAGTGGCCGGGTAAACCCTATCCCCAACCTCGTCCTATCCCCTTTAGTGCTCGAACGTTCTCAAGCACGCCAATCTAGAATGTCCCCAAGGGTCACTAAATGCCATAGGGCTACGATCTTTGACAGGGCATATCTCGAAGCTCATGCAAGGTATGGATGCGATTCTAGTTCCTATAGGACCGTGTTGCGGAGACCTAAAATAACCTTTATCACTTTTTGGAGATCACATTTTGTTTTCATTTTAAAACACCATCTCGGGTGATGCTGAAACTTGTAGTGTTGGCCAGTACAAAGTTGCCAACTGCCAAATCTCTCTCATATTTCGCCGTGGGATCAAACTGTCTGCTCCATTAGCTCCAGGTGGCTAGGTAAACCCTATCCCCAACCTTGTCTTGTCCCCTTCAATGCTTGAATGTTCTCAGGCACGTTGAACCAGAATGTCCCTAAGGGTCACTAAATGCCACAGGGCTGCAATCTTTGACGGGGCATATCTATGGGCTGTCAATACTTTGACTATACTTTAAGTCAACGATTATCAATATGTGAAAAAATGGAACTCGTATTTTGAAGTACTAAGAAGATGGCCTTGCCCTTCCCCAGGAGTTTCAGAAATGGGAGACATTAGGTAAGAGAGTGAAAATGTTACTATCACTTCAACGCACATGACGCAATTGGAAATGCAAATTTTGATGGTAATCATTTTGTGATAAGGGAGAGACTAGGGATGATCATTGTTACTATCTCTTTAGTAGTGGAATTTTTTTTTCTCTTGAATTTGGTGGTGGGGGATCAGTGGTATGACTCCTTGGATATTCCTTCTTATGATGTTAGTGACAAGTGTTGCTCTTTGAAAACACTTGTACAATCTTTTTTAAATTATTAGATAAAAACAGAGAATTGTAAGTATTAAACATGATTAGCCTTTAGTTCCTAGAAGATCTTTATTTCCCCATCAATGCATTTAGAAAGTTAAGTTTGAAGAAGATCATAAATAGAAAAAATTAGAGAAGTGATTTAAACATTTATATTGATTGGAAACATGTGAGTCTTGAGTTTCCTCTACCTTTTAAAGAACGTTCCTTAGCTAGCAGACCTAATTCCACATTCCATAAGACTGTCATTGCGCTAAAGATTTAGGAAACCAATTGCTCTAAGATAAAGCTTCCCAGTCAATAATAATCTAGCCTATTGAGGTACATAATACTTCTCAATTAAACTTGTGTTAATTCAGTATTAATTTTGTAATTAACTACAATTTCAGTATTTGTGTACAGGGGGTGACTGCGAAAACTATTTGAGGTCCAATTTGAAAATATATTTGTAAGGATCTTGACCAAGGTTCACAACTTCGATGATTAATACATTCATTCAGGCCAGAACTTCACTACAAAAAAATAATATATAAAAAAGGTAGTGAATAACGTCATGTCTAGACCCAAATCAACCAATGAAAGTCAATTTAGCATAATGTGGAACAACAATATATGCATTGAGTGGGTTGTCATAAAAAAAACTTCATAATAAAATTCATGTCTAGAATTAAAAGACCTTAAAGAACATTTATGCTTGTAACACAAATGGCCATTCAAAACTGAATATGATTACAATATGTGAAATAGCATTACAAGAACTTGTAATGCTCTTGTGAACATCGTGTTAATTCTTGTAAGAATCCCTAAGATGCTTGTTATACTCAAAATTTTGTTGAAATTGAATTAATTTTTATCCTGTCGGTTAATTGGCTTAGGGTGATATATGCTTCTTGGATGGAATAATGAGTTCGTGATTAACTCTGTATTAAGATTCATAGCATCTTCTAGTTATTTGCAAAGGAAATTTATAAATTACTTGCTAATGTCATATGGCTTGCTTGAGAAAGATGTTTGTGTTCTTATTGATGGGTACTAATGACTATCCACATTTAGTTCTTTAATATCCTATTTGACAAGCTTTCCATAGACATTTCTTTGCCATACTAAGTATTTTTGAAAACATATTTGAGTAGGACTATAGTAGATACTACCAGAAACAGCTTCTTTGCAATTTTTGAGAAATACTAATAAAGCAAAAAAGAACATCTACTAGTTGGTAGACATAATGGAAACTCTCTAGCAATTGAATTTAATTTCATACATGCACATATCTAATTTAATGTCATACACGAACATATCTAATTTAACGTCATACATGAGCAAACATATAATATAAAATGATAACCAATAATGTCATATACATTAACAAACACATAATATATTATGATAACCAATAATGTCGTATATGAACAAACATATCATATATTAACCAATAATGTCATACATCAAATATGTCATACATCAAATATAGAATGTCATATGTACATCAAATGTATATCGAATATGTCTCTCAGATGCCTATATATATACATGGGAAGGAAACAAGTCTCTATATATATGTATCAAATATCTCAACTACATCTTTTCCTTCCCACGAGGGGAAGGAAACAAGTCTCTCGACGTCCTCTGTCGTCATGTGGAGGGAGACAGTGGAGATGACGGGGCCTTCCTGACATGCTCACTTGACCTCTTGTTGAGGCTCTTCTCCAGGTCCAACTAATACAAAGAAAGTAGATATGAATCAATATTTATTATACGTTGAAATCAAATATATGTACTCACAAAATCAATTATTTTCTTACCGCCAACAAATAGTCACTCTGTAAGTCCACCTCAAATGCTCGTGGACGATCAGGCGTGACAAGACCCTACAACAATTAAATAAATATAATCACTTATAAATAACATTAGAAATTTTGAGATTAACTATTATAAACAACAACTAAAACGAAGAAAATTCTTTCATACCTCCGTCAGTGGCTATGAGCTAGCCGCAGCTGTGGCCACTCCACTATCAACAGACTGTCGCAGATGAGGAGGTGTGTCTGACATCGTGAGCTACACGTCATACAATACACGTTATATCTAACATGAAACATGGAATAAATATAATCAAATGAATTAAATTAACATGAAACAACTGTACCTGTGTGAAGCTCGTATGATGTCTCTGCTCTGCGTCTATGGTAAAGGTTGAGGGTCCTATGGAGAACTGATGCACATGCATATTTTTTTTGGTCAATCCTTAATATGATTACGTAATAAATATATGTATTAATTAAAATGATTAAATTTATACATACCTCAAGACTCGACGAAGGGACAAAAAATGGCCCTGGAGGATCACTGCTAGGCCCAGGAACACTTTGACCCTAAATTTTGAACAATGTCAATAAATCCTAATTAATTAATCATTCACTATACGTATGAAATGTGATCAAATTAGTAATTTACCTGTGTGTCAATGCCAAATGTCTCATTCAAGAACTGATCGGTGACAAGCCCATCATCTGCACCATCTCTAACATGAGTGCCAAATGTGCATAGGGATCCGCATGAAGTGCACATGTGACCATGACGTATAGAAGGCTCCCCCTCAACTAATGGGCTCGTGGAATGGATGAGGGTCTGTGTCAAAGCATTAATGGTCCCTAGAGTGCTGGCCTCTACATGTTCCTTCACAACTGAAGGAATAATCACATGCTCACGTTGTGGATGGACCACGGGTGCCCTAACTACATTAGGGTCACAACGTGCTCTGAGCCTCTCAAATGATGACCCCCCACCTCTACCCTGGGAGTCTAACATATCAAAATAATTGGGGATCTCCCCAAGGACAAACTCACAATATAATTTCTTCAAAAAATACATGGGGACCTCGTGATTGTTGCAAGGAGGGGCATCAAAAACCATCCACCATCTATCCCAAAAATTATTTCTAATAGCATCATGTATGCACCAATGGATGGGGAATCGTTTAGTACCCTCTTTAACAATATTTTGCTCACCGAGTTTTCTAAATAATGCACATATACTACCTTTTGGTATTTCCTTTTTTTTAACATCTTCATATGACAATTTATTTGCATAAAATCTTTTTTGTTCATCCCTCTTAGCCCACCAAATATCTAACTGACCACTAACTGAGGCTATCTAAGTGTTAATGGATTCGAGGGATGATGCCAATTGAGCCCTCATTGGATTCGTTTGTCCAGATTCTTTCAACCGAGCAATGATTCCTTCTAATTCAGTTTTGCCTCTCTCTATTTCATTTCTTAGATTTTCTTGTGTGCCTGGTGGAGGTCTTGCAATTGGTTCGGGTTGTGGAATTTGTTCTTCTTCTTGAGGAGGGTTTTGGTTTTGGGGTTCTTGAGGGTTTTGATGTTCTTGTGGATTTTCTGGTTGATTATGAACATTTCTTGATAAAAAATCAATTGAAATTCAAATAAATAAACAAATCTAAATGAAATTTGTAAAAACCCTACGAAAGAATATAAAAAACTTACAAACCAATATGAAAAATATATCAAACAATGCAAAGTTAGGTTTATATCACTTACGGCATCGTCGTGGGTGCGCTTGTGGTCTTGGATTTTTTCGACGAGGAGGCATTTTGGCAAATGGTGGTGCAAATGTTGAGTCTTCAACTCGCGTACGCGCTGCTCGTTGTAGGAGTAGAAGAAAATGGTAATGAAAATGATGGGCTATGGGTTTGCAGCCCATCATACATACTTTTTAATTTTTTTAAAGTGTGTATGCGCTATAGCGCGTACGCACTATAGCACGCACGCGCTATGGCTTAGGTTGTCCAAGCCATAGCGCGTGTGCGCTGTTTAAAATAGGAAAAAAAAAATTCGTTGTCACCTTTTTGGCACCACAACTCGGTGCATATGCCCAATGGTAACATTGAAACATACAAGGCGAGGTTCATAACCAAGGGATTCTCTCAAAAGGAGGGTATAAACTATGAGGAGACATTTGCTCCAGTGGCCAAGTATACTTCTATATGAGTTGTGATCTCATTTACAACATAGATGGGATGGCAGATCCATCAAATGGATGTCAAAACAATGTTCTTTAATTGTGAGTTAAAGGAGGAGGTATACATAGAGCAACCATAAGGCTTTGTAGCACACAACAAAGAGACCTGTTGGAATTAACAAGTGGAAAGATTTACTTTTGAGAGGGGTGGGGGGGGTGAATCAAAAATAACTAACTTTAACCCTTTTTAAATTCTTTTAACTAAAACCATCCACATGCATTCAATCTATCTACTAAACTTGCAAGTAGAGACATGTATGAAAATAGACAACACACAAATTTGGTAACCTAGAAACCCTCCAAAATGAGAAGGTAAAACTGAGGTGGGATGAAACCCACAAAATATCACTGCAACAATGTGTAATTGTTCAAGGTTACAATTTTTGACCACTTCTAATGGTCTACCCTATGAAAGACCTATCATGTTAAAGACTTTTACACTCTATCAAAAGTGACCTAGTTAAAGGATTTCAGTACCCTGTTAAAAGTAAGCTTGGTTAAAGGACTTATGTACATTCACTTGGAATGCAACCCTGTTAAACGATTTACAAATGGCTACTAAGACAACCTAAGTCCATAGGATTTCCATTATCTAATACAATTGCTAGAGAGTATTAGAAAGTCTTTGACCTAATAGCTCTGCAATCTCCAATTGTTGAATCTAGATCCTTGTTCTGCTTTGACTGTCCTAATCATTACTTGATCTAATATGTCATTCTTCAAAGTTTTGATACTTTGTTCTTCATCAACTTGATACTACAATGCTACTCTGTTCCTCTAAGTCTTTTCACACTTCCCTCTGAATTTCACTATAGTTTACCCATACACTTCATTCATCCTTGCATACAATGGGGTTTTGTCCTCCTTTTATGGATTTTGAAGACTTAGGGTTAGGTATGAATCTATGATCCATATTAAATCTTTATTTCTCACTCATTCCTTGCACTATTCTTATTAGTTGCATGCCTTCTCCATTTTTCTTATTGGTTGCGTGTTGATTACATAGGAAATATAAAAGATTCATTCTTATCTTCAATATCATTCGAGATTCTTCTATGTCAGCTCAAAAAATGGTTTACATAGGTGTTTCTGCAATTACAAAAAACTATGTCCAAACTGTGTTACTTGACACTTGTTACCTCTGATGCTCGGCTCATATAGAAAAATTGGATCACTCGGAACCTATAGCAATTCTATTCCACTGGGCATCTATAATGACTTGGCACCTATACTTTGCTTGGCACTTGATCTTCACTTGGCACCTAAAGATTGCTCGGAACATGAAGATCACTCAGCACTTGTTGTAGTTCTATCTAGCTCAGCACCTGAACTTACTCGCCATCAACTGTTTATTCGACATCGATACATATTTTACTTGGAACGTGTTATTAGCTCAGCATGAACTTGGTAAAAAATTTAAGTTTGTTGAAAGAATCTCTTTATGGAATACGGATATGTTTTCGCTTGGAGCTATGAAGATTTGAAAAGTTATAAAAATGGAAAGGTAAAACATGAGATCCCACTGAAGCCTGATGCAACCCCTTTCTGACAAAAACAAAGGAATTATAATCCTAAAGTTGCAGATGTATACACTAATATGTTAGCAAGAAACACTAATCTATTTAAAGAAACAAAGCATTAACTAACAAGATCAATATAACATATATGAGAGACTAAAGAGGAACCCCTAATTAGGAATGTGAGCCAAATGAATGGACTCTCCCAATAGGAATTAGCTCTTTGTTGGTTTTCTATGTCTAATTAAAGCTTATGTTTTAGGGATGTATGCTCAAGATGGGTACTCAAACTTGCTTCAATGGAGATTCTTGGATTTTGGATGTGGATAATGGATGGAGATGTAAAACTTGTTCTCAAACTGGCATTATGACTTTAGCTTAAAGGATTGTGTTGTAATGGCTTGGGAGGGGATCCAATTTATAGGCTAAGGGCTTGAGGATTTGAGGGCTAAGATGAAAGGATGGGGAAATGGTTAAGGAGGGCTAGGATTGCATGAGAGGAGAGCATATGGATTGTGCTTTCTTACAGCCAATCAGAGATTGACACATGTCACAGGGTGAGTGGATGGAGGAAAGGGCAAGTCTGAGTTAACAAAGGAGACTCAAGCCCTTAAAGACCCTCATAAATGGCTTGTAAAAGCAATGAATGGGCTTGTAAGAGTCTTTATGGCCTTGTAAGAGCATTCATGGTTGGGTGGTTAGGATATTTTGGAGGGAGTTGAGATTGTTTTGCTTAGGGAATGAGACAAGGTTAGGGGTGGGATTAGGCTTGGGTTTAGGATTACATTAAGCTTGTTAGAGATATGCAAGTGGATGACATTCAATGAGGGTGGGTGAGTTAGTGGCTAAACTTGGTTAGTATGGGTGGATGGGGTGGATTAGGCTAAAATGGAGGTTTAGGGATAGGCTTAGGGTGAGGATGAAGACTTTCTAGAAGAGTCTAGAACTTCCTAGGATGAGGATAAATAAGATTTTTAGGAAATAAATAAAGTTTTATTTATTTCAAGGGCTTGGGTTGAGGAGATATTTATTAAAATATTTTTAATAAATATGAGGATTAATATTTAATCTTAATTAAATATTTTGAATTGGGATTAGGGGTAGGAAATGATGGGATTAGCCTTTAATCAAAATTAAAGAAGGATTAGGAGATTTTGGAAGAGGTTAGTGACCTTAAGGAAATTGGCCAAGTTTTGGGCAAAAAAAAAATTAAATATTTATTTTGGGATTTTTGGTCAATTTATTAATTAAATAATTAATAAATAAGGAAATAATGTTTAAATAAGATTTAAACATTTTTGTGAGTGATTCCTTAATTAAATATTTTTAATTAAGATAAAGGGATTTAATGGCATAAAAATTAATTAATTAATTAATTAATGATGATGTCATCAAAGACTTTTTCAAAAAATAAAAATACTTTATTTTCTAAAAGATTTTAGGTGTACATTTTTCCCCTCTTTGATGTGATGTCGCAAGTGGCATGACATCAAAGATAAGAAAATAAGATGCCGAAGGCTAGAGCAGAAGAGGAGAGAATGGACTGTGAGATGCCCCCTCAAGAATGCGGCGGGAAGAGAAAGTGAGGCTTGACGGCTTCTTGAAAAAAATCAAGAATCTAGGATGAGCAAAGAGACTCAGATTGGCAAAGAGAAGGGGTTGGATTAGCTCAAACTCTCACTATGGGAGAATGATAAAGGAAGAATCAGAGGCACAAGAGTAAATAAGCTTAAGACTTTAGGGAAGGTGGAGGATGAAGGAGCAGAGCGCTATATAAAGGAATCCAAGATAGGGAGAAGGATGAGGGGATTATAAAGCTAATGCAACAGGATGTCAAAGAGTCAAATTGGCGGAAGATGGGTTTCGAAGATCCCTAGGACTAGGATTGTGGATCTCGAAAGATGAGGCTTGGTGGATTAATTGGATTGGTGGATCCCTAAGACTAAGATTGTGGATCCCTAAAGCTAAAAGTGAAGATTGATTCAAAGAGATACTGATGCATAAGCTAGGGTAGGAGATACAGATGCTGGATATGGATGGGGAATAATGGAGATGAAGGGAATCCTTTGAAGCTTTTTGAGCAGGGGGATACTTCAAAGAGAAGTACCACCATGTAGTTGAGCAATAGATTTGCTATAGGACTATTGGTTAATTGCCAAGGTTACCAAGAACATCAAGGTCGTGTCACCAACCATCCAGAGGACTGACGGACTGACTCGAAACAAACACACAAGGATTTCCCTAGCATCACACATGAATCTAAAAAGAATCAGAGTGGAACCAACACTGGGTAACCCACAAGCAGAAAAGAAAAACAAACAAAAGACTTGATCAAGACCTTACACCTAGATTGCCCCATTCGCAGTATACCATGGTATGGAAGATCGTGGCAACCTTGAGGAGGGAACAAAAAGATTATTTGGAAAAGATACTTCAAGACCCAAAAGGGAAGATTCCAAATCAAAAGAAATCCAAAATCCAAAAGAGAATTTTTTGCCAATGAGATGGGTAGGATGAGGTACTAACAGACCAAGATCAGACATGAGGAAAGCTATATCCTATGAGGATCTATTGGAGAGCACCTAAGCTGATGGATCTGGATGAGTGATGCATCTGGCAAGTTGAACTAAGAAGGATAACACTTTGGTGATAAGAGATCTAGCTAAAGGATGCATTGGAATAGCTAACCAAGGGTTGTGCGATGTGTACAAGATGTTGATCAAGGAGGAACTGACACGAAAGCTAGATAGATACAATGGTACTAAGCTAAAGAGGATGTACAAGCTGACGGACCAAGATATGTTACAAATGTATAAGGTTGTTCATGTTTTGGTTTTTGTGAGATGGAAATGTTCATGAAGGGTGGGATGTCTGCAATAGTTGATAGGCGGATAGGTAGATGGTTTGCGAAAAGCTTAAGGAAAATGGGATTCTTTGTGTGCACGTGAGAGGGTACAAGCTAGGATACAAGATTTGGCATATAATACAAGCTAGAATATGGTACACGCTTTTGGAAAAGATTTGGATATACAAGCTATGATACAAGGGATGATACAAGATTTACAAGCTGGGGTATAAGATTTACAAGCTGAGGTACAAGATTTACAAGCTGTATAGGAGGTATTTACAAGCTTCATTAGATTTTGGATATTTGGTTGGAACACCAAGGGAACAAGCAGGTGTTTTATGGGATGGTGAATGAATGGATGAGGGATAGGATAGTGATAGATAATGGATTAGTCTTAGTACACAAGGTGCCTAAATTACCAAGTTTTCACCAAGGTACCTATCCAAGGCACTTGAATTGCCTAGTTTTCACCATTGGACGCTTATATCTCTTTACTATTTTTTTGTATTTTTCAAAAGCTAGGTATACCAAGGATCTTCAAGGGACGACTAGGAACTGGTGGAACCAAGATAGGGGGATTGGTGAGATACTGCTTGAGATGATCGAAGCTGCGTTGGCATAAAGGATCCCACTTGAAGTTTTCATCCTTCTTTAGTAAATGTGCAAATGGCGTACACTTATCTGCAAGCTGGGAGATGAAGCACCAAATGGATTGAAGCTTTCCTTGAAGAGTGTGAAGTTGTCGCAGTGTCTGGGGAGGAGGCATGTCTAAGATAGCCTTGACCTTCTTGGGGTCAATTTCTATACCTCATTTAGAAACTATAAAGCCTAGAAGCTTACCAAATGTGACCCCAAAGACACACTTCTTGGGATTTAGCATGAGATGATATTTGGCTAACTTATCAAAGACTTTCTCCAAGTCAGCAAGATGATCCATGAAGGTATGAGATTTGACCAAGATATCATCCACATAATCCTCCAAAATGCTATGGATAAGATCATGGAAAATGGCTGTCATAGCTCTTTGATAGGTAGCCCCTACATTCTTTAGGCCAAAAGGCATCATGTTGTAGCAAAAGGTTCCCCAAGGGGTAGTGAATGTTGTCTTATGTTGATCCTCTTCTGCAATCTTGATTTGATTGTACCTAAAAAATCCATCCATGAGGGACAAAATTTCATGTCCAGCTGTAAGATCTACAATCATATCTATGTTGGGCAAGGGAAAATCATCTTTTGGACAAGCTTTTTTAAGATCTCTGAAATCAGTGCAGATTATGATGTCACTGAAAGGTTTAGTGACGGAGACCATGTTGGAGATCCACTCTAAGTAGTCGATAGGTTGAATAACCTTAGCAGCTAACATTCTTTCTAATTTAGCTTTGACCAGTAATGCCACCTTGGGGTGCATTTTTCTAAGCTTTTGTCTGACGGGCTTGATCTTTGGATCAACTGCAAGATGATGAACTACAAGCTTTGGATCAAGTCCTGGCATGTCCTAATATGACCATGCAAATTGGCCAATTTTCTCTCTTAAGACCTCAAAGAGGAGGTCAGCTTGGTCTTGTGATAAGGATGCAGCAATATGAACAAGTCTAGGGATCTCTAAAGAACCGATGTTGACTTCTCTAGTATCCTCAATTAGAATAGAAGACACCTCTAGTCGATTATCTTGAGGAGGCAATGCTAAATCCTCATTTTCTACCTATGGCTCTGGATTTTCTTGCTGAGGGGTTCTCTTCGCTACCTTAGCTAGTCTCGGATTCACCTTAGTTCCAGTTTTGGCTGTATCGAAACAAGGTTGTGGATTTTCTCCAAAATACCCCATGGGATCTAGCTTATAGATATAGGTAGAATCTGGCTTTGTTTTCTTGTGAGGAGTTTTGGCTCCCATGAATCTCAGAAGCACTTCCTCTGATGTGAACTCATCAATGTGTATGATGCTTGGTTGGTCCCAATCTATGAGTTGTGGATGGGCAAGTGGTAGGTCAATAAAATGGATGGATAGTTCTTGGAGAACAGAGTCTTCGAGGAAGATTTGGTCTGGGATATCATCGTAGGCTCTCTTTTTAACTTCCTCAGGAATGTCTTCGATTTTGACAAGGTCACGGTGAATATTTGAAAAAGTGTGACCGTTCTCATTGGTGTCCCTAGTTGTGGGTATGCCAAAGCCAAGACTTGACTTCGATTCCCATTTGTGTGCATCGATGGGGCACTGCATGCCTCTTTCTTTTGGTCCTAGACCACCACCTTGATAGTTCCATTTGTTAGTGATGAGCTTATGTTCTTGGGGATACTTCTGGCTGAAGTGATCAAGGCATGCTTGATTTCTTGGAGGTGCATCCTTATGTAACCAATTGTTGATATCTGGAGTGAGCTCCTCATGAAGAGGGATTTTCGAGGATACAAAGGTTGTTGGGCCAAACTTTTTGTATCAAGGAGGTGGAATCTCCTTAGCTTTGTGATATGTCAGTCATCCATGGACATGTGGATCAAGTGGGAGTGCTCCGATAGCAAATGCATCTGACAGACTATACTCTCCACAACCTTTCTTATTGATCTTCACGATAGATAGGGTGGAGGCGAGGATGGTTTCTGGTTCATTACAAGTGTGGGATGAGCTGGCGATGGCTATGCCGACATCAATTCTAGGGCAATGGTTTGTATATGAAGCTTCAATCGCATTGCAGTAAGCAAAGGGTTCTGGATCAGCATGGATGGTTACCTCAATGCCCTGATGCAAAAATTTGACGCACTGATGGTAAGTGGATGGAATGACTTTCATGGCATGAATCCATGGATGACTGAGGATGATGTTGAATGGTAGGTTTAGATCAATAACATGGCAAAGTGTTTCTTGGATGACTGGCCCAACCTTGATTGGCAGCAAAATAGTTCCTTCTATGGTTCTTTCCAAGTTGTCATAAGCTTTGATGGTGATAACCTCACTAATGATATCTGCCTCAGTATACCCAACTTTTTTTATGAAATTTAGGGTGCAAATATTCAAGGCTAATCCATTATCTATCATTACTCTTTTTACAAAAAAATTGGATACCATGATGGCTATGCGAAGCGGAAGGGTGTGATCTGGCTCGACCACGGGTATGTCGGTGGGTTTGAAAGATAGGGCACATGAGGATGAAAGGTGTCCAACAAGATTACAAAAATTAGTAGCGTTGATATTTGAAGGGACATGAGATTCTATGAGAGCATTGTCAAGGATGCTTTTGTACACAGGACTGGTGCGGAGAAGCTCTAAAATGGAGATTTGGGCTGGCATGTTCCCAAGGTGTTCCAATATATTGTATTGGCTTTTTGATGGAGCTGATGGTGCTGGTGACACTGGTGGACCTATGATGTTAAATCGCGCTCTTCTAGTGGTGACTGCACACTCATTGTTTGGGCCTTGGATATTGATAACATTGATAGAAGGCTCTTTTTTAGATATACAACCAATGAGGCTACCATAGTCTATGTAGGATGAAGTGTGGTCATTGTTCTTCCCATGCTATTGGTTTGGTTGGCGGTTGTTGGTGTTGTTGTTGTTGGTTTGGATAGGTGCTTTTCCAGGATTTTGGTTGTTGTGAGGAGGAAAAGCATTTTGATAGATCTGTAAGCCTATATTGGGAGAGGTTTGGGCACCAACGGTGATTTCTTTCCAATCAATGAGGTCCTACACATAATCTTTCAATTTCATGCATCTGAGGGTAGTGTGACCTTTTACCCTATGAAATTTACAGTACTCATTATCTTTATACCAACAGCTTTGGATTGGCTTGGGTCGATTTTCTGGGTAGGAGGAAATTTGATGAGGTTTTCAATGACTAATTTCTCAAAAATGACATCTAATGGCTCACCAAGGGGTGTATAGTTTCTAGGTGTAGGTTGGAATCTGGGCTTTTGCCCTGCAGCTACATTGATGGCATTAGCTTGATTGCTAGACCCTTGAAAGTTGGGTCTTGGATTGTGGCTTTGATAGCTTTGGTGATTCTATTGTTGGTAGTTGATAGCATGTTGATTGTTTGGTTGATATGGTGGGTTGGACTGGTTTTGAGAAGGACCAACAATATTCACATGTCTGGTGTCAGTGACGCCATCTGTTGCAACGTGCTTGTTTTTGTTCCAATACCTAGACTTGTCATTGGAATGTGTTTGATTTTGGTTGGCCTCTTTGTAAATCTTGACCACACCATCTTTAATGAGTCCTTGCTCAAGGATCATTCCTTTCTCTTTGATATGTTTGTAGGTCTGCAAATAGTTCATGGTCATGTGGTGAGCCAAGCTAGGATGGGCATTATCATAAACATTTTCACCAAATGGCACTCTGGTAAGGTGCAAGAATGTGGGTGGTAAGGGTTTGCCATCTTTGCAGATATTCGGGAAGGCTTTCTCCACCTTTTTTCTTAGTGTGGACAAGATCAACTACTGATAGCTCTGTTTCAACAAGATGGGTATATTGGGCTACAAATGCCTCAGACAATTTAGCAAAGTTTTTAATTGTGCCATATGGTATTCTATAAAACCATTCAAGAGCTGGCCCAGCCAAGCTTTTCGGAAAGAGACGCAAGAGGAAGACGTCATCATATGCCACTTCTTGGCAGTGCATGTAAAATTCTTTGATATGTGTGACAGGGTCTCCTTTTCCTCTGAATTTGTCAAACTTGGGTGTCTCAAAATGTTTGGGAAATGGTGTCATCATAATGGCTCTGTCAAATGGGTAAGGACACACATTTTCAAACTTGAAGGTTTTTGGAACATTTTCTTCTTGGATGTTCTTCAAAGCTTTCTTCATGGCTTTCCATTCTGCATTAATGGGTGATGGCTGGGGTGCCCCCAATGTAGGAGTGCCCTGAGGTAGGTATGTGCTAGATGGGGAAATGGAATATGGATGGCTTTGGGGTATGGGCTAGTAAGGATTGTACAGGGCTTAGGCAACTGAATGGTGGATGATGGGTTTCTGAGGTGGAGGTGGCACATATTGCTACATGTGTTGTGAGGCTTGTTGCTGATATTGGATTTGAGGTTGGGATTGAGAAACATAAGTTGGTTGTGGGATAAATGGATTGCTTTGTGGAGGTAAGGTATAAGATGGTTGTAAAGCTTGGGGAAGGGATCGGGGAGCTTGTGGAACTTGACTTTGGATTTGAGGAGTTTGACCAATATATGTGGGTGGTGCCCCCATTTGGGAAGGTATCTGCATGGCAAAAGAGGCCAAGTAATTGGTGGTTGGTGGTGGTGGATTTCCTCCTAGAAATGGCATAAAAAAATAGTTGGTAATAGGAGGTAATGGATTAGTTAGTGGTGGAGGTGGTGGGAATTGAAAGCTTGGGAATGAAACTGATGGGGTTTGATAGCTTGGTGGCTGGATTTGAAAGCTTGGTAGGGTGGTGGCGGGAGCTTGGGTCACTTGAGAGCTTGGTAGAACATTGGTAGTAGCTTTTGGGGTTCGATAGATTTGTGGAGTGAGGGTAGTAGCTTGTGGATTTGTGGCTGATGACATTGAGCTCCAAGGACCTAATGGAAATGATGGAATGGTGTTCTGAGCTAAGGTAAATAGGCTAGGGGTGATAAAAAGTTGATTACTTGGCCCCATGGGTGGCATCCTTGTTGTGTATTGCTAAGGTTGGCCAAAGATGCTAGCACTGATTTGGGAGATGGGTGGATTTGGAAGGCTAGGTTGGGGAGCAGCAGCAGCAATAGTGAAGGGAGTGAATGATGAGGTGTTTTGGGCGAAGGGGGTTTGGGATGGAGTGGTATGGACCAATGGTGGAGTCGTGGTGGTTGGATTAGCTTGCGGAATGGAGATTTCAACTTGAGTGGAGGCTGGTATGTTTGGGTCTATTGGATCATAAGGATTGGTTTGAGGCTCTTCTTTTGGCTCATATTAAGGATAATTTGAATCATAAGAGCCTATCGGGAGTGGTAGTTTCCCAAACAACAGGTGAGATGGTTTTGATAAGGGAGGAGGTCTTCCAAAGTTGAAGACTTCGATGTTGTCCCTTCGAAAGTTAGCCATGATTGTTTCTTTGTTCTTGTCTATAATGGCATTCACTAATACTGCATTTCCTGGTTAGTTCATGAAAGCTTCAATGTCAGTAGGTGATGGTATAGTGTTCTCTGGGTTGAAGGATGGTTGACTGCTCAAGGGGAGTGAAGCTATTTGATCCAAATGATAGGGCTCCATTGTTTCCTTCTTCTTCTTTCCTAAGTGAGTGATGGGTGGCATGAAAATGCAGAATGTTTCCTAGGGATGAGATGCAACAATGCTGATGGATGCAAAAAGGGGAAGGCTTTTCTATGCAAATGATTTCTTAGGTTGAGGCAAAGCTATATGACAAAACCTAAGGAGGATTGGGTTGGGGATTCTAACTTCAAAGATATGTTGCAAAATCATGAAAGGTCTGTTTTCCTATGTGCAAGCTTGGTGGTGATTGTGTCAACTTAAGGATAGACTAATGATCCTTTAGGAAGAACACGAGATTGACCACTTGTGGATCCCAACCTTTAGCTCAAGGTGATGAGGGATGACAAGTGATAAAGCTAGATTACCCTAGACAAAGCTCTGTCAAAGGGATAACCTTGGTGAGATTGGTGGATTTGGAAGATGTTAGGAATGGCAAACTTTTCGCAAGGTGACAACAATTTTGAAGGCTTGGATGTGAATTTTTTGGATTGCTAGCTAGATGGTTTGGTTCTAAATGGGATGGATGAGCTAAAATGCTTAAGGGGAGGACTAAAGATGGCTGGCTTACCTATAAGGATGACTCTAAAGTGGAGCTTATGCAAGAAGATATGGAGAAACAAGGGGGTCTAATCATAGAAATCATGCCTAGTTGGTAATGCATAAGCAGGGTTAACTCCTGGATGTTGGTTAAGTTGGATAGTGTGATCTAACCAAGCATCTTGAAGGGCTTTTTCGACAGCTTTGTCCTCTGCTTTGTGGAGTTTGGCAATTCGAGGGCTTGGTGTTATTTCCTTTCTCTTGGCCGAAAGTTCTTGGTATGCCTGAGATGGCTTGAGTTTGGCTTTGTGAAACTTCTGTTTGGGTTTGGGTTGTTCTAACATGAATTCTTGAATCTGCTTGGCTTTGAGAGATCTCGGTTGTTTTGCTTCAACTCATTCAACTTCTGGAACAGGCAGTGACTACGGTAAGTATGCCCTAAGCTAGGATTGACCAAGTTTGGCAAACATTCATTCAACTAGTAAAAAAAATCAAGCAATAGATAGGAACAACCAGATAGAAGTTTTTGATTCTTAGAATGTGATACTTGCGCCGAGGAGTGTGTATGTTTTACAAATTTTTTGATCAGTCACTTCAAACACATTAACACTCTAGATGGTTGTCTGCAAGGCTGACAGTTGGTTTAGCTAGGGAGTCCTCGATATACCCAAGGTACGTGAGGCCCAAATCCGTAGATGAAACCAAAAAGATGTCACACAGCCGAGAGGAGCGGTAACCCACTTCTCCTCTTTCACTTCTCAAGGGTATAAAGTTCCTTGAGGCTTAGCCCGAGTGACAAAATCTTGATTTCAAGAGAGGTGTCTTTGGATTCACCTCCCGATTTTTATACGCTGCCAGAACGCTGGAGTTGAGGTCGTCCAAGGGGTGATGAAATCCCCAAGCATGCCTCCTAAAACTTAAACAAGATTTTGGATCCTAATCTTATGCACCCAAGATGGCCTCGAAAGATGACAAGGGGAGAGAAGACTTGGATGATCTTGGGCTAAAAAAACACATTTGTTCTTTTACCAACTGACTCTTATGTGTGCTGATCTAGACTTTGCAAGCACTCATGATTAAGATGCAAATGTTCAATTCCAACTTTGAAATACGCCAACAAAGCAAAATCGATCAAAGAATGTGAACAAGAAGAAGAGTTAGGGTCAACAAGAAAGTAAACCCGCGTGCCTGGAGGCCCTCCACGTCAAGTATTGATTAATTTTCTTTAAGGCATTCAAGAGTTGGTGTGATTTTGTTTTAAGCCCAAAAAAAAGATGTGTGAAACTCGATTGTCAAGCACGCACCCAAAGGCCCTCCACGTTAAGATTTGTTCATTTTTTTATGCCCAAATGAAGTGTTAGCGAGACTAATGCTCATTCAAGAGATTTTCTAACTTAGAAAAACCACTAAAAACCCAAGTGAGTGGAATTTGATTTGTGTGGAGCACTTAACACCCTCTTAGGTAGACCCATCCCCATAGATGGCACTGAGATTACAACCAATGCTTAAATTGATGGGTGATTAAAGAGGGTGAGTCCAACTAAAGAGGAACCACTAATTAGGAATGTGAGCCAAATGAATGGATTCTCCTAATAGGAATTAGCTCTTTGTTGGTTTGCTATGTCTAATTAAAGCTTGTGTTTTAGGGATGTATGCTCAAGATGGGTACTCAAACTTGCTTCAATGGAGATTCTTGAATTTTGGATGTGGATAATGGATGGAGATGTAAAACTTGTTCTCAAACTAGCATTATAACTTTAGCTTAAAGGATTGTGTTGTAATGGCTTGGGAGGGGATCCAAGTTATAGGCTAAGGGATTGAGCGTTTGAGGGCTAAGATGCAAGGATGGGGAAATGGTTAAGGAGGGCTAGGATTTCATGAGAGGAGAGCACATGGATTGTGCTTTCTTACAGCCAATCAGGGAGTGACACATGTCACAGGGTGAGTGGATGGAGAAAAGGGCAAGGATGAGTCAACAAAGGAGGCTCAAGGCCTTAAAGACCCTCATAAATGGCCTGTAAGAGCAATGAATGGGCTTGTAAGAGTCTTTATGGCCTTGTAAGAGCATTCATGGTTGGGTGGTTAGGATATTTTGGAGGGAGTTGAGATTGTTGACTTTGCTTGGCTTAGGAAAGTCTTAAGCTTGCTTAGGGAATGTGACAAGGTTAGGGGTGGGATTATGCTTGGGTTTAGGATTAGATTAAGCTTGTTAGAGATATGCAAGTGGATGGCATTCAATGAGGGTGGGTGAGTTAGTGGCTAAACTTGGTTAGTATGGGTGGATGGGGTGGATTAGGCTAAAATGGAGGTTTAGGGATAGGCTTAGGGTGAGGATGAAAACTTTCTAGGAGAGTCTAGAACTTCCTAGGATGAGGATAAATAAGGTTTTTAGGAAATAAATAAAGTTTTATTTATTTCAAGGGTTTGGATTAAGGAGATATTTATTAAAATATTTTTAATAAACATTAGCATTAATATTTAATCTTAATTAAATATTTTGAGTTGGGATTAGGGGTAGGAAATAATGGGATTAGCCTTTAATCGAAATTAAAGAAGGATTAGGAGATTTTGGAAGAGGTTAGTGATCTTAAGGAAATTGGCCAAGTTTTGGGCAAAAAATAAATTAAATATTTATTTTGGGATTTTTGGTCAATTTATTAATTAAATAATTAATAAATAAGGAAATAATGTTTAAATAAGATTTAAACATTTTTGGGAGGGATTCCTTAATTAAATATTTTTAATTAAGATAAAGGGATTTAATGGCATGAAAATAAATAAATTAATTAATTAATTAATGATGATGTCATCAAGGACTTTTTCAGAAAATAAAAATACTTTATTTTCTAAAAGATTTTAGGTGTCTACAATATATGCCATTTTTGGGGAGGTAGATAAGATGCTGAAGGCAAGGATAATTTATCCCATTCACCACTCCACCTGGGTAGCTAATATAGTACTCGTTAGAAAGAAGAATGGAGAGATAAGGATCTGTGTTGATTTTCACAATTTGAACCAGGCATCCCTGAAAGACAACTATGCTCTTCCTAATATGGACCATTTATTGCAAACAGTGGCTGGATCTGAAATGATGTCTATGCTTGATGGCTTCTCAGGTTATAATCAGATTGAAGTAGAAGAGAAAGATCAACATAAGACATCATTCACTATCCCTTGGGGTACATTTGCATATCATAGAATGCCTTTTGGGCTTATTAACACTGGTGCTACATTCCAAAGATGCATGAGTAAGACATTCATTGATTTGAAAGATCGAATCACAATCATATATCTGGATGATCTCACCGTGTTCTCAAGAAAAAGAAAATATCATATGGAAGATTTAAGGAAAGTACTACAAAGGTGCAGAGAGCATGGAATATCTCTTAACCCAAAGAAGTCAATTTTCTGTGTGACAGAAGGAAAGCTTTTTGGTCATATAGTGTCCCAGGAAGGCATTAGAATTGACCCTGAAAGAGTAGAGGCTATTTAGAGATTAAGTCTACCTTCAAACAAAATAGGGGTTAAGTCTTTTTTTTCGACAGGTAAATTTTCTCAGAAGATTTGTGCCTGATTTCGCAGAAACTACTAAACATATAGTAGACATGATGAAAGGAAATTCAAATTTTAAATGGAATGAAGCAGGAAAGAAAGCCTTTCAAGATATAAAAACTGCTATTGCACATACCCCAGTTTTGAGTCATCCAAATTATAAACGAGATTTCTTTATTTATGGTTATGCTTCTGAGCATACTTTATCTGCAATATTAATGCAAGATAATGATGAAGGGGTACAAGCTCCTGTAGCTTTTATGAGCATACCTTTGAAAAATCATTAACTGAAGTATTCACAAATTGAGAAGCATGCTTATGCAGTAGTCAGAGCACTTAAGAATTTTTGGTTTTATATCTTACATTCACACTATGTTGTCTTTGTCCCAGATGTAGCAGTAAAAAGTGTACTAACACAACAAGAAGTAGGTTGCAATGTCAGAGGAGTGTGGGTAGCAAAGATACAAGAATATGATATTGAGATTAAACCTACAAAGTTGATAAGAGGGAATGCTCTATGCAAGGCAATTGTAGAGAAAAAAATCACTAGAGAGTCAGAAGAACTGAGTGAGAAACAATTGGTGTTAGCTGCAAGTCTCCATGATCCATGGTTTGAAAACATCATTTACTTTTTAACATATGGTGAATGTCCAAATGGCCTAAATGTGAAACAATGAATAGACCTTAAACTGAAAGCTGCTAAATTTGTGATCTGGGATGGTAAACTTTTCAAAAGAGCCATTGATGGTACTTTCCTTAGATGTGTAGATAAGCAGTAGCAAGAAAATTTTTTGAAGACATTTCATGATGAATCTTGTGGTGGACATTTCTCTCCTTCAGTCACAGCATTTAAAATACTAAGGCAATGTTATTACTAGCCTAGGATGTTCAAAGATGCATATGCTTGCGTAGCAAAGTGTGAAAAGTGCAAAATGTTCTCTGGATGTCCCCAACTAGCTGCTCTACCATTGAGACCTGTTATCATAGAATGGCCTTTTCAATAATGGGGCCTTGATTTTATTGGTCCTATCAATCCCACATCTAGTGTTGGTCATCAGTATATAATAATTGCAACTGATTACTTCACTAAATGGGTAGAAGCTAAGGCTACAAAGAAGACTACTTCTGAGGTGGTGTGTGAATTCATAAAAGAAAACATTTTGGTTAGGTTTGGTGTTCCTATTAAGTTAGTGATGGATAATGCATCCTATTTTTCTTCAATCGAGATTACTGATTTTTGTTTTGAGTATGGGATCACCGTTAGTCATTCATCTAATTATTTCCCTCAAGGGAATGGATAGGTGGAGTCTAGCAATAAGAATTTAATTAATATTGTTAAGAAGCTAGTCTCAGATAATCAGAAAAATTGGCACAAAAAGATTCATGAGGCACTCTGGGAAGATAGGGTGACACCCAAGAGGGCAATTGGTATATCCCCTTTTGAATTGGTTTATGGGACTGAAGCCAATCTGCCTCTACCTCTGGAGTTAGCTACGAACAAGCTCAGAACATTAATTGAGGATGATGTCTATAAAGATGGTCTGGAGAAGAGGATCTTGTATCTGAGAAAACTTGAAGAAGAAAGGAGGGATATTGTAGACCATATTACACAGCATCAGATGCGAGTGAAAGAATTATTTGATAAGAGAACAAGACTGAGGAAATTCATGGTAGGAGACAGTGTGCTACTTTGGGACAAGAGAAAGGCTTTGAAAGGAATGCATAAGAAGTTCGATGCTCTGTGGAAAGGTTTATTCAGAATTCATCAAACATTTGAGAATAATTCTTTCAAATTGGCTTATGAGGATGGTGAAGTACTTCCCCTAACCTACAATGGTCAAGATTTGAAGCTTTATCAAGTTTAAAATTAAAAACAGGTAACCCATGTAGTGTACTATAGTTAGATTTAGTGTCCTTTGCGTGCCTTAGTCTTTTTCCTTCTGTTCTCCTTTCCTTGTGCCTTGTTTTGTTTTAGTTTTTGTTGTGTTGCCACCTTTTATATCCTATTGCGAAACCAAAGATTTTGAGTTCCTCACTTGGGTATACTCTACCCAAGTCCCCACTCAGAGCCAGTTCTTGCCCCACTTTTTCTCATAGTCCAATGTTGCAAAGTGGAGGATTTAACTTGTATTGTGTACTAATCGATCGAGTTAGTTGTTTCTTCTTTCCTCCGAGTATTAAGTTTCTCCATCGAGTTTCATCTTTTGTCTTTTCTCACATTATATAGCCGGGTGGGTATTCCTTATTGTCATGAGTCATACGAGTAGTCTAGATCCTTACTCGATGGAGATTCTTGAATAATTCTACATCAAATGAATTTACTTGCAAGTCATTTTGTTCTGAACTTATAGAAAGTTGGACTGGCAAAAAATCCAGTTTCATCTTCTCCTTGGCGATTTTCGCACCTCGAAGGTGAAACTCCGCCGAGATTCCTAAATACGATTCTTGAGCTTAAATGAAGAGAAGAAAATTATGTTATGGATAGATTGTTCAATTGTTGCCATGTTTTCGATACGGGAACCTTTCAAAAATCACTAAGATGATTAAAAAGGGCAACATCGAAAAACTGAAAAAACGGCTTCTCCTCTACAGGTTTTCGAACCAAGAAGTTAGTTTTCCAAAAAGGTGTTTGTAAAAGAATTAAGTAAGCCAGTGGGTCCCAGTTTTCACTTGTGAAGTCAATTTTATATTTTCCAAAGGCTTAAAGTAAAGTGATTAGGGTAGAGAAAGTAAAACAATGGGCATTGGCAGAAAATCAAGTTTCTTCTTCTCCATAACGAGTTTTCGCACCCTAAAGATGAAACTCTACAGTGATCCATAAATGCTATTTGTAGGCTGAAACAAGGAAAGGTAAGCCATATTATGGATGAATCATTCAAATATTATCATTTTTTCATAGTGGGAATCACTCGGAACTCATCAGGATGATCAAGATAAGCATCGGCAGAAAACTCAGAAATAGCTTCTCCTTTGGCGGGTTTCGAACCGAGAACTAAGTTTTTCGAAAAGGCCTAAATAAAAGGATAAATTTATTAGTGAACCCCATTTTTCACTGGCGAAGCCTTCTTTATGTTTTTCGAAGGCTCATAGTAAAGTGCTTAAGGCAGAAAAGGTAACGCGAAAGCTTAAGCGAAAAAATGGAAATTGCCTTCTCCATTGCGAGTTTTCTACCCTTGAAACCAATATTTTGCATCTAATGAAAAATCGCTACTGCAAGCATGGTAAGTATTTGAATAGATCATAGGATGTGTCTGGGACAAAAATGGAAGCAAATTAATGAAATTTATAAGGATATTTTGAGCAGAATCTAGCCAAACAGATTTTTCTTCAGGGGGTACCCCGTTTTGGATTTTTTGAAACTGAGTAAAAATGGAAAGGTAAGTTAGTAATAAAGGAGAGTTACCGTTGGGCCAACGGGAACAGTGAAATGACAAGGAGAAATTTGTTAGAACCTTTACATTTACTAACCCAATGGATTTATCGTTAAAGTCGCTCGTGTGGCACAAATTATGAAATTTAATAGGAAGATCAAGGGTTTTCATATAAAGAAGAACATAACAGAATTTCAAATCACCACTTTACTGTTATACTATTATATTGAATAGTGTTTCTGAGAAACTTAAAAGTTTAGGGTTCATTTTCTTACATTATCACAATTGTTGAATTTTTATATCAGGAAAGATGGCATCAAGATTCTTTGATTTTGATGGGTTGGGTGGAATCAAGTCAACATGGCAAAGTATCTCTGATACTTCACTACGTTTCTTTGATATGCAAGATTTTCAGAGAAGGCTGAGAAGTGAGCCGACTAACCCTATAACAGAGAAGCTCTGAGGAAGTGTGCTGGTGGAAGCATCAGGGTTTCCTGTCGCAGTACAAGCTCCAGAACTAATTGTGGAATGTATCAATCATTATAACCCAGACACCAAGCAGATCCTATTGCCTGATCAAATGGCATTGATTTAAATTGATAGGCAAGCAGTGGTGAATTGTTTATGAATTTTGAAATGAGAGTTCTCTGAGCTAACAATCGGAGGAGCCATGTCCAAATTCTCCCTAAAGAAGATGGTGTGGTGGAAGGAGATTATGGATTCCTGGTTCCAAAAGCCCAGAGGGGCAAAGAGTAAGGTCCCTAAAACCTTGTTTGGCATAGATCTTAAGCCCGAAATTGTGGATATTTTGGTCCTCTTGCATCGACTAAAAGGTGAGGTAGAAGCATTCAATTCTATAGAACAATACCTCTTTATGGTGAAAATTATCTGCTCAAACACACAGTATGTTGACTGGGCATATGAAGTTAGCGAACATCTTTCTAGGGCTCTCAGTGTAGCTAAGTTTTACAATTCATTTTATATGTCATCTTTCTTGATATATATGTTGGCTTCCCTACAAGTATGGTTGGGACTCCCCAGAATAGAGAATTTTCTCGAAAATGTAAAAATTTATGAGTTTTATCCATGCTTGCAGTTACAGAATAGCTATGCGGAGTATATCCGGGTTAATGATGCATTTACTATGAGAATCTACAAGGAACTTCAAGGGTGTTTGGAGTGGAGGTTCAGCCCAGAAGCGATGGCGATCATCAGCCAATTTGGCTGTTATTTTATTCAATTCTCATCTTTTTCTTATTTGCGTCTTGTAGCATTTGATGGATTTCCCCTAAAGCTACCCAGATATCTGGATGATATGATCGTGCTCATCGAGGTCATCAGGCAAGAAATTCAAGTAAATGTGCTGAGCACCAATTTGAAGAAAAAGGGATATGAATTTCCCATAAAAGTTGGAGCATACAGTTGTGAGTCCCAGTCAGATGCGAAGAACATACTCAAAGCATTCGAGAACAAATATAGACTGGAGGAGTATGAAGTGATAAGGCCCATGTTTGATCCAAATGGGTATGCTAGAGATGTGCTTCAAATTGGAAGCGTCATCAAACATGTAACTACTATAGAAGATTATTGGGATGATTGCAAAGATGAGCTAGAGAGACGAGACCGTGCCTTTGCTAGACTCACAATAGAACAAGTAAAGACATATGGCATTAACTTAGAAGTGGAAGGGCTAGAGGATGATGGGAAAAATATGTATAGTAATACATATTTGACCAAATTGAGAAATACTCCAATCAGTTCTGAGCCATATGTCGATGTGGAGGAAGACCTTGATGCTATGATGGCTCAAATTATCAAAAGAATCAGGAAATGGGTCAAGTGGACAGAAAAAAAGAGTCGGAGTAGGAGCAAGACTACTCAAGCTTCACCAGATGATGCTACTCCCACTTCTTCTCAAAGTGCCACGCCTAGTGCTATGACTTCAATTGCTCCAGGACCTACTCAATCTACAGGAGGAGGTGACCAACCCTCAGAGAAGAATATTCCAATAGCACCCAATTGTCAAGTTGGTCCTCTACCAGTTATTGGAGCCCAAGCCAACACCAAAAAAAAGAGAACTGAAGAGCCAAAAGATGGTGTTACTGCTCCAGTTTCACCTCCCCATGTGGCTGCTCTAGTTTCACCTCCTCATATGGTTGCTACTCCATCTCCTCATCATAGCCCTGCTCCATTTGCAAGCACTCCCCTTTTGAAGCCAATCGGTTCCCCCATTCAGATAGTAGAGATCGGGGATGAACAGATCAGTAGCAGTGAATCCACTGAATTTGATGAAGCCACAAGGAAAACTCAAGAGCAAGAGAAAGTCTCGAGTTCTTCTAGGCTTCTATTTTAGGATCCTAAGAATCCATTTTCTGCTACTTCAAAACTAGTAACTTTGGTGAGGAAGAAGATGTTCAGTATAGAATCACTTAAAGCTACTTCTAAAGTAATCAACACAGAATCCTAGCTAGAAGATACTCTAGAAAGGAAGAGAAAGAGGAAAGAGGAGAGTATCCCTGCAAAGGATATTGTGTCTCAAGCAATTCACCCTAGATCTACAGTAGCGAAAGCTAAGAAGCAGAAGACTTTATCAATACTTGGGCAAGATCCAGAAACAGGACACTTGATAATGGAGGTAGCAAAGCCAAATAAAGCAGGGAGAATTGAGGACATGACACCTGAATATTTCACTCTGCATTCGATTGATCTCAGAGAGGCTAGTCATGATACAAAGGTGGGCCTATGGAGATCAAGTAATGAGGTGATAGAAGAACAATTAGAGAACCTCAAATTGTCAAAAATCAAAATGAAAGCCAAGATTGAAGAATTGAAAAGGTTTATCAGGCAATTAGTTGTTCCATTGGCAACCATTACTGGTGTGCCTGCTACTGAGAACCCTACTACAGAAGAAGTGCAAGCATTCATCTCACAGCTTCAAAAGGATAGGCATTTTGGCCAGATCAGAAAAGAATGGATTGAGAAACTCAATGCAAATGGAGCTATTCTGATTGATCAAATTGGAAATGTTATTCTTTGATTAGAAATTGAGAAGGATAATATCACTTCTAATCACAACACTTTGGCCGCAGAAAAGCCAAGGTGTGACAAATGTATTTCTCTCCTGAATATGGTCATCCAAATGAAGATAAAAGAGGCAGTTGAAGTGAATATTTTGAAGAAGAGGACTGAGCCTCTGTTTGAATGGCTTCAAAACATGCAATTCAAGCAGGAGATGATTGAAGACTCTAAAGAAGGACTCAAAGAAACAAAGGAAAAGGTGAAGAAGATCCAAGACAAAGCATTTGAACTCATGCGAGGATTACACACTGACCCACAAAATAGTGGGCAAGGTAAAGCTCTCGTTGGAGTAGAAGTAATGAAAAATAACTTCTCCACATACTTGAGTAATCTATCTGGAATGACTTCAAGCGGTCAAAACAGAGTGGTAGAGTTGCAAATGCTTGGTGGATACGTACATGTGGTGGCTAGAGAATTGACAAGTTAGCTAAATGCAGTAAAGGAGTTGGCTTGGGAGCATTCAAAGTGGCTCTTAAGATTCACTAATGTACATGTGCCTAGTCACGAAGAAATGATCCCAATTATAGTGGTTGCCAAAACATATAGGGCGAAAACTGAAAAGGGAAAGAAGTCTAAGTAATTCATTTGGCACTCCCTTTTCATTCTTTGATGTAAATTTTGCAAATTTTGTAAATTTTGTAATACGACAAACTGGCATCTTGCCATTTGTCATCCTCAAAAGATGAACCGATTAAAATTCCTATTGTAACGGTCATCTCTCAACTCTATATGTATGAAGTTGAATGATTAATGAAAGGTCAAAAAAATTTTGGTGTGAAGTACTATTTGTTGCAGAGACAATTGAATGGTATTTTATTTCAATCATTTTTCGTTCCAGTACGTATTGTGATTAGTTAGTATTTTCTTTATGTTTTACAGAGAACTAAGGAAGAACAGAGTTTCATTTCCCCTATTTTCCATAATACAAATGAATGTAATAAGTATTGTTATAATTCATTTGACGAAAGGATTCTGTTAGTTTTTACTGATTCATTAGTTGTAGTTTAGATCTGAATTTCAACTTATTCTAGCCTTATGTTGATAGATTTATGGATTCATAAGAGGTGTGGATATATGAATATTTTTCAGTATTTAGAAGTCTTTCTTGCTTGAATTAAGTTCTAGTTAGGCTTAATTTGGTTTGCCTCTTCTGCTCTCAGGTTAAGACCATACCCCATATTAGTTTTAGGAACAAAACACAATTCCTTGAACATCATTCACACAAGGAGCTATACCTACCAATTCAAAGAGAACCCAGTAATCAGAGAATGGATTTTTAACTGTTGTAAATAGATATTGTTCATCATTCAAGCATTGAGATTCATATCTTCACAAGAAACAAGAGATAACAAATCTGTTTACCAACAGAATCCACAAGGGTTCTCTACTAAATTTGGACCCTAATTGTGACGCTCGCCCATCGCCCAAGCGACATTACCAAGAATTGGCTCCTGTCGGACAAGTGTTGGACTTTTGCGGTCACAAATTACGATGAAAAACTCATCTATTACAATTGCAATGCCAAAATTTGTCATGAATTGAAGTTAGACGAGGCCATACACCATCCTAATTGTGACGACTATTCGTTAGAGTTACTGTCGCAAGTGTGACATTTATGCGATAGTAATGTTGTGGGTCCAACGGCTATCCATCGGAGATAGTGTCACATGTGAGACATTTATGCAACAACAATGTTGTGGGTCCAACAACTAGCCATCAAAATTGTGACGACATTGCAATAGAAAAAAATGGAATGTGTGGCATTGGAGAGAGTGCTTTCCTAGCAAATCTATTTCTAAAATTTGACTTTGGTTATAAATATGATGAAGAGACTACAATGCTCTTACCCCTATAACTAGTTTTCCTATTATTTTTTTATCTTATAGGAGAGACTGGATGATTCTTGTGACTATCAAATTCTACTCATTGCAGGGAGGATCGAAGACTAATGGCAAAAAGTTGTCTATACATTCAAGCTTGACAGTGGTTGTGAAGGAGATATTTACTCTAGTTTGAGTAATACCATTATTTTAAGTTGTTTGTCAAAGATTATAAATTATTAAGGGAAAGTACTCCTTACACAATACTATTGTTGGAATTAACAATGTGAAAGTAAGCTCTAAGAGAGGGGATGAATCGACACTTCAAAACTTTAACCATAAAATATTCACCACACATCCATCTCACAATTTTGCATGTAAACTAAAATACAAAACTAAACATATTCATCCATAGAATGAAACAATTAACACATATGACACAAGATATTTGGTTACCTAGAAACCCTCCAATGAGAAGGTAAAATTGGGGCAGGAATGACACCCACAAATCTTCACTACTGTAGTTGTAAAGCATAGCCAATTAAGGTTACGATAATTTTGATCATAAACTATGATCTACCTTGTGAAAATTATGCCCCATCAAAGGCTTACAAGGATTGTTAAATCTTACCTTGTTAAAGGATTTCAACACCCTATTAAAAGATTTACAAAAGCCTACTAGGACTACTTGGTTAAGAGACTTTTATTGATTCACCTATTAGAACGTTTCAACCTTGATACTTTGGTTAGCACCTCTATGCTAGATATTAGATCTTCTCTTTCTTGATGTGTACTTGATCCTTCTGATAAGATATGTCACTTTTGTCCTCTCTCTTCTTTCCTTTGTTCTGTCTCTAACCAATTTTATAGTTCATATCTCTCTCACAACCTCCTTAGTCACTATGAATACTCTATCTGCACATGCAAACCTCTCCCTTCACACTCATGAACTCTTTAGGCTTTTCCTTCCTTAAGAAGGCATAGATGACCTAAGGTTAGGTAGGAATTAATGACTGTGATTCACTATTTTTTTTGCTTGATTCATCCCTTTATCTGATTGGTTGCATGTACTGCATAGGGATCCTTAATGTACATTCATTCTTATCTTCTAGAATCGTAAAAAAATCCTTAATTCGGTCCAAAAATGGTTTACATAGGAGTTTGTCCCATTACAAACAACTATGTCTAAAACTATTTACTCAGCACTTGAAGCCTTTGATGCTTGTCATCCACTATATCTTTAATATTGCAACTCGGCCTTTGAATGACTCAACATCCACTATTCACTCAGCATGTATTATCTTGCTTGTCATTGGAGTGACTCAAAACAAACTATCTCCTTGGCACATAATGTATATTTTGCTTGACATGCATTATCTAACATCTTGTGCTTGACATGCACTAAGTATTGTTAAGTAATGACTTAAGTGTATTATCACTCATATGTCAAAACCAAAATGAGATCAACAACTACAATAATATAAAACGATAATCATCTATGATAGTTAAAATTATAAGTAATTGGATGACATTACCCTAAAAAAGAGGGAAAAACTTCATATTGAAATTATAAGTTTTTGTAAAATTTCTTGCGAACTCTGCTCATTTTTCTTGCTTTGCATTATTTTTGTAGAGGATCTTGAGGTAAGTCACTTAGCATGGGTTGAGTAATTTTTTTTGTTTTATTATTTGGATATGCAATTTTATCACCTTGGAAAATTGTATTTGATCTCGCTAGCTAGGAACAACTGATTGCTCATTTTATTGTACCTAATCTGATGATAGTTCTACAGGAATTTGTAATCAACCTAGCTAATCAACAACTAGATCCATTTAATTGGTTATGGCTAGTTTCTTTCTAAAAATATCTGCTATGATTTTTTTTTAAATTTCTTGCCAACTCTGCCCATTTTTCCTAGTCTACATTATTTTTGTGGAGGATCTTGAGGTAAGTCACTTAGCATAGGTCAAGTGAATTATTATTTTTTGGATTCTAGAATATGTATGCAACTGGATCAATTTTTCTATTATGCTAAGATGTAATAATCACCTTAGAAAAGATCTCTAAATATACATGTTCAGAAGGAGATATAAAGAGATACCTGTTTAGAAGGAAAATAAACCATCATTTACATACCCTTAAAGAAAATCGTAGACCTAGGGCATGACAAAAAAATCATAGAGCAAGGGCAGAACAAGACAATGAAAATGTAGAGCAAGGGCACATCATGACAACAAAATCATAGAGCAAGGGCATGACATTGAAATTGCAGAGCAAGGGCACAACAATGAAACACAGAGATGAAAAGGGCATGACAACCAAATTGTAGAGCAAAATCACAGAGCAAAGGCACAATGAAACACAGAGAACACAAGGGCACAACAACCAAATCACAAAGCAAAGGCATGGGAATAAAATGTAGAGATCACAACAACGAAATCGTAGAGCAAGGTCATGACAACAAAATGCAGAGATATATCATAGGAATGACATGTACCAAGCACAAAGGCACGGCGATGTTTAGAGCTCTCCATCCTCATTCGGAACTCTCCACCTTCTTTCACACACAACTCTCCATAATAAAAACAAATGGGAAATGATTTATGTCATTTTTTTTTGTTTGTACCTATGCAAGCATCACAATTATGACACTTACATCGGTATTGCGACAACATTAGGGAAAATTGCAAAAAAAATTGAAAATCATCACAAATTAGACCGTTTTCGCCAATTGTCATCACGATTTGACCCCAAATGTTGTAGTGGGTATTGCTCCTTGACCCCTAGAGCTTGGGGACATTACCCCCAAAAGCCGATAGTAAAATCTAAGGGTGGGGGGACCACATTGAATAAATTGGGGAATAAGTAACTACCGAGTATAATTAGTCTCCACATCACAACATATTTCGCAAGGTATATCATTTTCCTCTCCTTTATTTCTATAGATTTTATCATTTTTTCATATCTTTATATCTTAGCTCTATGTTACATATCTTATTGCTTAAACCCTCTTAAGGTGGAGGTAAGAGGGAAATAAATCTGAGATATTCATCCTCTTGCATTAGGGTTTGCATTGATACTTCATTTTGTATAAATCAAACCTAATCAAAGGGGTGGATTTTGGTCTTCCCCCTCTTAAATGTGTTAGGGTGGTTGCTTCCATTTTATCCCTACACATGTGGTAAGCCCTTGAATTTTAGCAAATTTTTGTACCTAGAGGAAGCTTTGAAGAGGGTTTTTGGAAAGAAAGGTTAGTGGCTATATAACTAGACAAATGAGGTAGAAACCCATCAGTAAGGTTGTTGTTCCAATTCATCTTAAACCTTTGGTAATGGAGATGATGAAAGACTTTAGCTCTCACAGAATCTTTAGGTATGCTTAGTAGGAAAAAATTCATCTAGGAAAAAACTTCTAATGGTTATTTTTCTGTTAAGTTGCCCTATCTTATTCTCTTTAGTAAAGATCAAAATCCTCCCTATTGGAAGACAGTTTGGAACAACCAACTAATTCCTAAGGTTAACTTTTGGTGGATGGTGCTTCGTGGTAAAATTCTTACTATGGATGACCTTAGGAAGAGATGATTTTAGATCCCTAATAGGTGTTACCTTTGTAAGGCTAAATAGGAAAGTATAACACACATCTTTCTTATTTGTCAATGATTTACAATAATTTGTTTTAAACAAGGATTTATCTTTATTCCATAATTTATCAAGGCTTCTCTAGAATCACATTCCCCCTCATATCTATTGGGGAATCTAGAAGCAGAGAAATAATCAAATTTAGGGAAGAAAAAATATTGGAGGAGATGGTAAGTAATATGTTGCACTTGCTCCTAATGGAAAAAATTCAATGTAGTATGAAGAAACCTTTAGTACCCTCGCCTATTGGGGAACAAAAGATGGCAAAGAATTGAAAAATCCCAGGTTCCTTTTATAATTTTGATAACTTAAAATCCGTTGCAAGAAAGAAAGCCAAATGGATTCCCCCTAGGTACCCAATGTTGAAACTCAACTTTGATAGGCCTGTGGGAGGAGGATGTATTGTTGGTGGTGGGGTGCTTATGTTAGAGTGAGGTTGTCATTGCACTAAAAAAATGATCTTTCAATTCCTGATACAACCACTCAACTTATAGCACACAAGAGGCGATTAAGCCTTTGTCACGAATCCTGAGGGAAGGTAACTAACTAATTATTTATGTGGAAAACCTTGGAAACATTTCTAATAATGTTGTGGAGGCTATGGCTCTCTACTAGGGATTATATTTGGTTGTTAGCCTTGGATAGAAACATATATGTGTGGAGGGAGACTCGAAGGAGATTTTGGACTTGGTAAAGGGGTATATGAATCCTGGATGGGCCATAGTTGGCATAATGGGTGACATCTAGTACCTCCTAGAAAATTTAAATACTTATCACCTGCAACACACTTATAGAGAAGGTAATGCATTGGTAGACATTATGGTTATCTTTATGTTGCATGTCCAAGGTTTAAGGTTTTTGCAAAATATGGCAAGCATGCCAGTTGATATCATCACCATTATGAAAAGGGAGAAAAATTACGCTCACAAGGAAGGACGATGTGTCTCTTTTTATGGCTTTCCTATTGGTTAGATAAGTTGACAAAATACATAAAGTTTAGAGTTGTGATTTTTGTAATTTTAATTTGTACCTCTTGGGTGGAGTTATAGACACGTTATGATAAAACATTTTTTTTTAATAAGTTGCAAGAAAAGAGGATTGATGTGACTAATAATTGGGAGTGGAGAGGTCTAATAATTATGATGCCCTCTAGTTAGCTTATGGAAAAGATTAAGCAAGATCTTGTCTGAATTAATTTAATTAATATATGGTGATTTTAAATGAATCACATTTTGCATGATCTTTAGTAAAAGATTATATTTAAAATTGATCAGAGAGGTGACATTTCACATGTGGTTGCCTTGAGGAGAAGGGATGAATTTTGTAAGACCACTCACTGGAATAATTACAACAAATTCTACTTTTTTAGGAATGAAAGATACATAAAATGTTTTCATCCTATTGAGGATTTAAAGTGTTATCCTGGCTTCTTGTGAAATTATTATAAGTTTGCAAATCTAGAGTTCTTAGTGGATGCGGGTTTGAAGGAAAATATGGTTGGCGACTTGGTGAGAATTGAGCCCACCAGCATTGAGGATAGTGTGAGAAAGCCCTACACATAGATTGTGTTGAAGGAGGGATGTTTGATTCCCCTAATGGAAGTCATAGTGGGCAATGATGAGAACTGTTCTCAGCAATTTGTTAGTTCTTGGATGGATAGGAGAGTGACGATTAATGGGATATCCTTTTAGGTAAATGAAGAACCATTACTATGGTGATAAATCTTTTGATGGAATGAATAAAATGAAACAAAGTGACTAAAGTTTTAGGTGAGATTAGCCTTGATATATTCATCAGAGATGATAAGGAGTCAATCTGACATAGGGGAGCGCTCCTACATGAAAAACTCTCTGAATCGTGGAATGAGGTATGTTTGGTTATCATGAAATACCTAACCTTGGAGGGTAGATTTGGGGTTTTCTACTATTATTACTTTCCTTTGCTATATCATTTATGTAATCGTGATGTTCTTTCTATTCCTTTTTCCCTGCTTCATGAGCTTGAAGACATTGTTTTAGAAGTAAGGGAGAAAAAAAGAAAGGGCATAAATTATACCATCCTCCATTAGGGTCTTATTGTCTACTTGTATAATTTTCATCTTGTTCTATGTCCACCTAGGTGTGTTGTTGCTAAGAATATTTTGGCCCCACAAAATCCTTTGAGAATTGGATGTGGTGGAGGGTTTAGGGCCCCCACCCATCAACCCTCATCTAGCCCTACCCCATTGATAAACCCTAAGAAAGATAAACTTGTTATTTATGGGAGTTAGGTTGTAGGTAATAAGCCTAAAATTGAAAAAAAAAATGTTGATGTTGATCTGGGAGATTCAAAAGAGGAGGCTGGGGGGGTTGTAGAGGTTGAGTAGATTAGCCAAAAGTCAAGTTAGACAGAAGAAAAAGGTGAATAGATATCCAGACATAGAGGAGGAGGTGTCAGGCTCTTGAGAAAGTGGGAAGAAGAATCCTCAAATAAAAGAGATGGCTAGGAGGAATTTAGAGGAAGGGGATGAGGAAGAGAGAGAGGTGGGTACTACAGAGGAGACCTTAGATTTTGTAGAGGGGATGTCAAAAATGAAGGAGGCAGTGAGTAATGACCCTTCCCATGTCTTTGCTAGCTTCTCTGTGAAGCCTTATAACTTTAGCCATGATACCTAGCCAAGAAACCATGCCTCTAAAGATATTTTGGCTATGATTGCCTCCTCTCCGGGAGAAAAGATAAAAAAGAAAAAGAAAAAGAGAAGTTTTTTTCAAACCCTCCTATGTTGCAGGTTAAGTTAAAAGACCCCCCATGGGGAATTGTGTTGTTTGGCTTACTCTAACAGAGAATGTGCTTGGTACAAGTAGTGAACTAAATGAGCTCAAAGTAAGGTTCTTGGCTTTAGAACCATTTCAAGGTTTGTTGTGAAATTGACTCATGATGCGACCACTACCCTTAACTAATGTTGCAATAGAAAGAGGAGGGAGGCCTTGGGATAGAGGATTCTAAGTTGCTTTATGGGTTACTCACTGAAGATTAGGCTAATGTGGTGTTGGCTGGAAAGGGAAAAGTGAAGGCTAAGATTTATCCATTCTCTTGTTGTTGTTTTATTTTTTGTTTGCTCGATTATGCTGGGATTTTCCAGCCTTGACACTTTTTACTGGTCATTTATGGTTTTATGCTTTTAAGACTTTATATGTTAAGTAGGTTTAAGTGGTATATTAGCCTTTCTCTTGTTGTTTTTGTTGTTTTTTTTTTTTGCTTGTTTGATTATGCTGGGACTTTCCAGCCTTGACACTTTTTATTGGCCTTTTATGCTTTATGCTTTTACAATTTTATATGTTAAGTAGGTTTAATTGGTATAGTTACTATTGTAAGTGTGGTTTTTTTATAATTGTAATATAGATGTTGGTAGTATTATTGTTGTGGTTATGAAGAAACCTGTGCTAGGGGAACTTGGGTGGTTAATTTTTTTGTTGTTATTAAGGATTAAGGGTAGTGTGGTAATGTGCTTTAGTTGATGGTAATCTGGCGTGGTAATGTGATTTAGTTGATGGTAGTCAACTATTTGGATTGCCATTATTTTTTAGAAGGGCCAACTTGCGAGTTTTGGTTGCTTTAATATCAAAACCAAATTTAACATCAAATCTAACAAGAAAATTGCTATAATCAAATACATATAATAACATATATTTATAACGTTCATAAAAAAATAAAATAAATATAAACAAAAGAGTCTATCTAAATAAGAATCTTGAATACTTAGTAACAACAATTTTAACATCAACTTTAATATAAAAATTACTACAAACAAATGTAATTAAGATAACACTTATACATAGTGTTCATAAAACTATTACATAAATGAAAAAGAAGAAGTTAATTAATTTCAGTCTAACTGCCATTGAACTTTATCGCAAAATATCCCATCCACTCAACTAAAATCAATATGCAAAATAAAAATCTTAGATATTTATGCTGCTTTTTAATTCAAAAACAATCTTAGATATTTGATGAACAACAATTTCAACATAAATTTGAATATAAGAATTACTACTAACAAATTTAAAATAAATACCACTTATTTAAAATACACATAAAATGATTAAATATATAAATTAATAATAATTTTTAAAAATTATCTAAATTTGAATTCTAGCAACCAATAGACTTTATTACAAGAAATCTCATCCGCCCAAAACTAAAATCTATTCCATACCATCTCTAATTTAAATGATTTCATGTCAAACTCTAACTTCCCAACTAACCCATCTTAAAATAGCACGACCGTTGTGATTACTTTCCTTTTCGCATTTTCGCAGTTAAAGTAGGCATATTCCTTTTCTATGGTCGACATATGAGGAGAAAGGCAGGGGTACAATCTACGTTACAATGATTAGGAGGTTCAGTTTTAGTAAAGGAATGGTTTACATTTCATTAAATATTTGCTGACCAGGACTCCATAAGCCAGATCACTTCCACATATAGGGTTTATGTCTACTCGCTCATTGGCGTAACTTCTGAAGACATTACAAAGTGATAAAATATTTTAAAAATTGCACTTTACTCAACGTTTGTCTTAATCTCCACAACTTGCTATGTTTGGTAAGCATGAATCAAAATTCTTTTATCCTATTTGACAAGATGCCCTTTGGTAGACTACTTACTTTGTATGATGACTATGAAATGTTCTTGTCGTGTTCTATGGTTCCACCCACTATCAAGAGTCACTCCGCTACTCTCCGAGCAAAAAGATGACCATATGTATATGTTAAAGCATCTTTGGAAAAGTTCTTTAACCATTTATGGATCATCTATTTCTCTCATCCAAGTCTTAGTTACCCTTTTTCATACATTATTTATTATTATTATTATCATTATCATTATAGTAGTGTAATCATAAGTAATTTATGAAGTCATTAGATCATGACATGACATGTTTATGTCTTGTTAGAAAAACATTGGTACTCATTTTGAATGTCATACATAAAAAATGAACAAATAATTGTTTTACAATAGACAACTAAAGATCATCAAGAGAATGAAATAGAATTGTTCATAGTTATATAGAGTACAAACTATTTATTGTCCATAGGTTTTTGGATATGACTATATGAGATTTTGTCATCAATGTTATAGATCATGCTCCATGATCCATCATTAGAACGAAAGCAAAATTCAAAGAAGAGAAAAAAAGTCCTTGAAGAGTACAAAGTCTTTTTCCAAACATGTCCTAGGCTTCAACTAGAGACACTCGTTGAAATCTCATGTCACCCACTTTTGAAATGTACATGGAAGTATATATGAAGAGGATAAATTATAATACTTCCTATGATGCATTCATGATATTTTCATCAAGTCGTTCAATAAATTCTTCTATATTAACAATAAAGCACAAAGAATGTCATGGTAGGTATCATATGCTCCAAGCCTTTTAGCCAGGTAATCAAGTTTGGTTGCATCTTCATGAAAAAAGTACTTAAGGGTCTTCAATGGAAGGTTGTACCATTGTACTAAGATTCGTATCCCATTTGTATGTAGTTAGTGATAATTATTTTGTTTTCAATATTCCACAATACTTGGGTCCACACCTAACATTTAATGTACAACAAATCAAACCACACTTCCCTTGACTTCATGAGCCAATGCATTCTCAACATCCCGTGGACTTGGAATTTATATGTGTCAATCTAAACTAAAGGGATGATTTAATTAACACCTCAATCTATCTCTAACGAACATTAAACATTTTCTACGATTTATGCTAGACAACATCCTAATCAAACCAACGATACAACTTATGGTATCTCCACAAAGAATTTTCCTCTAGTCAAAACTATTGTGAGAGGGGACATTTCTTTTCAAGAAGAGGTGAATGGTACAAGAATAGCCCTACATAATCCTTTAGTGGCCCAATTTTTCTGTGAGGCTACTCGTATGCTCAAAACATTCTCATAAGTAACATCAAGACCTTTTTCTTTAGTAGTGCAATATATGTTCAAGTAGCTTCATTCGTTATGTGTAACCTAATACTTGCATGTTTGTTTACTATTCATGTGTACCACCACAAAAAATCACTCATGTATACTATAACTCTACGCATGGTTGCACATGACATATATTTAGACCATATATATAAAATATGCAAAAAATTCACATCTCTGCGTTGTGCTACTATACATATTTAGAACATGGTTAATCTTGTGCAACATATTCCTACTACTCAATTACTATTGGATGTGAAATTGGTATCCATCATCATCATTACTCTATCCATTAGATTAACATCATACGCACATGACACTTTTCAACATATTTTTAGAGTTTCGTTCATGATCAACTTATATAAACACATTGTAAGAATCTACCTCAAGCTCTGATACCATGTAAGAATTTGACTAAGGCAAAGAATAAAAATGCCAAGATCAAGAAGCTCAATAGATAGCACAAGAGGGATGGGAAAAATGATGATCAATTGATTCAATCAATAATGATCAACAATATAATATAGAATGCCCAATTATTGAGATGAATACATTATAGATGTGCCTAAATATAAAGGCAATCAAGATGACTTGGAGTTATCCAAGTGATAAACATCACAACGAAGCACATGTCCACTAAAGGTGGATTATCCTCCATTGTGCATGAAAGTGTGTGAAACAATAAGCAAATAAGAATACAAAGGTTTATCTCATAAAGAGATATAGTAGACAACATGGGCTCAATTAGAATACAAACTAATGTGTTATCTACATGAAAACTCATATGAATATGCAAACTCCTAGGTGTTTACATGACAACTAATATGAATATACCATTTTAGGTACCCATGTACAAACAAAAAGTGTAAAAAATCTGCAATGCAATCTATCATAAAGCAGAGAAAGAGGGAAAACCTCATGGGAAAACCCTCCCCCAAAAAGAGAGATGAAAAATAAAGCAAGATGCATGCAAGGATGGAGTAATCAAGACCCTCGTATTATGAAATACATCATGCATATGCAATATAGAATCCCTCCATAGGAAGGAAATAAGGAGAAATAGTATCCCCCCCAACATGAATAATGTCCTATAAGTATGGAAAATGCTTGAAGACAAAAGATAATCCAACGCCTACAAACAACATTTCTCCCCTTAGGAAGAAGATGTACACCAACTAAAAATCCAAGAAGGCTTCCCATTGTGGATAGGAAGACGGAAGGGGAATCTATATTAAGTAGGAACTCTCTGAAGTCTATGGATGTGTTGCAATGTCCTTGAATGATGAAGATGCCATGAACTAATTAGGACCATCTCAATAGTAGAAGGTGACAAGAAAGGAACCAAAGATAACTACACCATGTAAGACTTTAGTTCTCCAAAGAAAGTAAGTCTCCTCAAAAGAAGAGTGAAGAAAAGCAAAGAAACACCCCCCTTAATGTAGACTGTACACCCATGAAAGATGCTCTTGAATCAATGTAGAAGTTGAAAAAATAAAATTGAATAATGTTTCTCCCATTATGAAGGAATGCTGCCATAGGTGTATCAAAGAATCCTCCCCAATAATTAGGAAGAACCCTTAGAATGTAGGATGTCTCTATAAACTAAATAAGAATCTCTAACACATGAGTATGATCAACCATGCAATGTGACATCTCAAGTAAAGTTTGAGATTCATGTAAACCAATCTCCAAAGACTCAAATGTCTTCTCTAAAGTGAAAGAGACCTCCTACAAATGTTGTAAGAAAGTATCCATAATCATGTCAAACTCGAAAGAAAGATCAAATAAAATTGCCACTTCCCCCCCACCCGCCCTCCTAAATATATGATATTGGCACTTTATATGGTGCAAATAAAATTGCCACTTCCTCAATCTAGCCAAAGTGGACTCTTAATTATGATTATTTCAACAAAAAATATGAAACAGTAAAAGATGCAATACAATCAGGACATAAGATCTCACAAGGGTCTAATTAATTACAAGTGCCAAAATATGCCAAAAAAGACCAAATGTTGAAAGTACTATGTCTACTTATACTGATACCAAATCTAGAAAGTAGACAAAGAGTCACGAACTTTTAAAAAAAATAACGCTTGTAAATGTGTATGTATGAGCCATAATGAAGCCTCTAAAGTTATAAATATTGGGAGTTGCAATTTTCAAAAAAATTCAAGAATATAGATCACAAACCCAATATGTAGATCATAAAATTCTACCCCAAAACAATAAAAAATTGCTCAAAACAAGGAGTTTGGATGAGGGAGATATCGTTGTTTGAAAATCACCTCTGTAATGATTTTCTCTTAATTTTCATCATTACACCTCCAAAAATCAAATGACTCTAGATTTCACTCCCAATGTCCGATTTGGATGAAACATGAGTCAATTTAGGGGTTTTTGGATCTTCTAAATTTGATGCAAACATATGATTTGCACCAACAAGCTCCAATCTTGACCTAAAACAAACAAAAACATTCTCTCCAATGGCTATGCAATGAAAATCCTATGGATTTGATACCATGTAAGAATCTGCCTCAAGCTCTGATACCAAGTAAGAATTTTCCTATTGCAAAGAGTAAAAATGCCAAAATCAAGAAGCTCAATAGATAACACAAGAGAGATGGGAAAAATGATGATCAATTGATTCAACCAATAATGATCAACAATACAATGTAGAATGCCCAATTGTTGAGATGAATACATTATAAATGTGCCTAAATATAAAGGCAATCAGAATGACTAGGAGTTATGCAAGTGATAAGCATCACACCTAAGCACATGTTTACTAAAGGTGGATTATCCTCCATTGTGCATGAAAGTGTGTGATACAATGAGAGGATAAGAATACAAAGATGTATCTCATAATGAGATATAGTAGACAATATGTGCTCAATTAGAGTGCAAACTACTGTGTTGTCTACATGACAACTCATATGAATATGAAAACTCCTAGGTGTCTACATGATAACTAATATGAATATGTATTAATCTAAGTAAACTTCATGAAGATTATGGACTTTAGATTCTTCTCACCATGAAAGGTTTACGTCAAATTCAAAGGAATTTTATGATAAGTGACATTTGAAGAGAGTGAGATGTCATGAATTTTTAGCTCTTTAGGAACGACTCTAGTGTTTGTGATGAACTCTCCTCCAACAAGTAAAATATTTGATGGTTCCCTATTTTGCAAAGCCAAGGCTGCCCATTATCTAGGCCTTGATGGAAACACACCTAGAAATTTCATAAGAAATGATGCCTAACTACTCATAGTGTAAATGAGAATTTGATTATCTAAATACTTTTGGGATTTCTCTAATATCACATCTATAAAAAGCCTGGAAAACTTCAAATGGAACTTCCTAATTATTGAAGATACATGCAATCTTGTGCATTCAATATTTTGTACCCTATGTCTTGCAACTAAAGATTTCAACATTTTGTGTAGGTATAATTTGTGATGTGAATATCAGGATTTAACTGTGTGATTTTGAGTCAAACTCGATGACCCATGTTTCATGAGTAGTGATTCAACATGAATCCATCTCTCATGAGAATAAATGGAACACTTAACACTCATTGGATCTAGGTGATGCTCACAGGGGTGAAGCACCGGGACTTCCCGGGAGGTCACCCATCCCAGTACTACTCCAGCCTGAGCGCGCTTAACTACAGATTTTCCTCCACAGTTAAACCCAAAGCTTGCAACCCCATTTGCAAAACCTTCACCAAGTGTTGTGCCTTATGAACCATTCATTAGAAAGCCCCTTAAGCTCATCAATTGATAAGTAGGAGATGATTTCCACAGCTAGTCAAATTGTGATGTGAATATCAGGATTTAACTGTGTGATTTTGAGTCAAACTCGATGACCCATGTTTCATGAGTAGTGATTCAACATGAATCCATCTCTCATGAGAATAAATGGAACACTTAACACTCATTGGATCTAGGTGATGCTCACAGGGGTGAAGCACCGGGACTTCCCGAGAGGTCACCCATCCCAGTACTACTCCAGCCTGAGCGCGCTTAACTACAGAGTTTCCTCCACAGTTAAACCCAAAGCTTGCAACCCCATTTGCAAAACCTTCACCAAGTGTTGTGCCTTATGAACCATTCATTAGAAAGCCCCTTAAGCTCATCAATTGATAAGGTATAATTTCCTTAGAGATTGGTGTTGGCCTATTAAAGGAAAAATGTGCATTCCCCCTTATCTCCTTCTATCCTCATCGTATCCTTTTCTCCTTCTACAACAGGGAAGATAATTTGTCAAATACATCTTTTTGTTTTGTCCATTTTCAAAACATAAATAGCCTTTGGTTAACTCCTTTATTTTTTTGAAAACTTCCCTTTTTAAGTATCAATTTAGTTGTAGCAATTTAATATGGGGGCATCAAATTTCCACAATCCATTGCAATTACAATGGTTAGCTTCTCAATTAAATTGTATAAGCATTTCCTACCATCAACGTTTTGAATCACACTACATGATCCATGATCAAGATGAAAGAGAGCAAGAGATGCAAAAGAAAGTGAGTTGCATATAAGGACCAACTCAAAAGATAAATGGACTAAGGAAAGGAGGAAGCACACACACCAAGATTTAAATCAAAACTAAAAATAATAATGAAATAATAACATAAAGGAATAATTAGGGAAGACACAAGTAAATGACGGGAGCACAAAAAATCTCACAAAAAACTAAACAAGAAACCTATAAGACCACACGAAACTAATAGAAAGAAAGAAACATAAAATACATAAACCAAAGCATTAAATTAAGGAAATATTTATAAATGTAAATTGAGGGTAAAAATCAACTAAACCTAAGAAATACAAAATGGAAAGAGAAGAAAAGGAAAAACCAACCCAAAAACAAGAAGAAGATAAAAAGGCTAAAAATAACACACACACATATCATGTAAACACATTGTGCTCAAGCATAGATAGATGTTAAGAAGTTTAATGGTATTTTCCATTCTTATGTATCATTGAAAGTTGTCTTTCAAGTTCTTTAGGGGAAATGTACTAATAGTTGTTATAGATGATTTCGTGCACCTGTATAGGCTAAACCATGCATTAGATTTTAACAATTTGTTTTTGTTTTCTCATTAAGCAACTTAGCTACTTAAAAAAATATTTTATGACTTTCAAATACTAAGATGCTCCCTATAGAATTCGTTAAGCGCATAAGGGCGAACAAATGGTCATGTCAAAGTGTTGCATGATACCTACTTAAAGATGCTCCAATTATTGTGCACTCAAAACTATTAGTACTTATGAACAAATGTTTAGACATCTAATTCTCTTTTTTGAATGCCTTTAAAATTGACAATTAAGAAGTTAAGTGCCCAAAAAAAAAAAACGACTACTAAAACATTCTCTAAATCTAATACTCTATCCCCTTAATTAGAAATAATTACAAATGCTTATAAACAAAGTAGAGGGGATCACTATAATCAACACAAGAGTAGGCAACCTCTCATCCATTGGATCAATGTTATATAATAACAACCCAATCATATGGCAAAGACTTCCAATCTATCTAAAAAAAATTCATATATAATCAATTTATTGACCTCGATGACCTTGGTCCCTCCTCCCACTCACGAAGTATTGAAATAACAATAACCCATATTAAATTCTTGAACTGCATTATATATATATATATATAATTGTAATCCATTAAAAGATAACACCACATTTTCAATCATCTATTTTAATGAGTGTTTTTCACTCCACATGTTTCTGATCACGAAACGTCGGGCTTCATTTCCATCATGTTTTATATGTAAGGTGAATCCGAGGTGTGAATAAAGCCAGAAATAATAATGAACCCAATGGTCAAGCTCACATAATTCACGTTGTTTGCTCAGCTTCGCAACGTTTAATGGACCTCCAAAAATTAATTTTGCTTGGCCGGTAAAGGAAAGAATATTCACACGGCGCGTAATAGTTCACCCGGGTCCCACATCCGTCCGGCTATAAAAATAGGGCCACACAAAGACTCATCCTTGCACAGTTTTCTCAGCGCTCCGTCAGGTCAGAATTGCTTGAAAGCATTGTTTGTTTGGTGAGTGCCACGATTCGAACCTTCGCCGCCAGTTCAAGCGCCCTGTGAGTGGCGATAGGGAGGAATATCTGAAGCCCTATAAAAGAGGGTCTCTGATTGTGTTAAATAATATCGTGCCTGGAGATTCGAACCCTGGTTTGGTGCTTATTAAGATTGCTGCTGAGGCCTAGGCCTGCGAGAGGATTTACCGGGCTTTAGTACCTCTGGCGAACAAGGGAACGGGAATGAACATAAAAAACCGAATTGGAAAATATGAGCTAGGAAGGGTTCTCGGAGAGGGGAATTTCGCAAAGGTTAAGTTTGCGATAAACGTGGAGACGGGGCAGAGCTATGCCGTGAAGATCCTGGACAAGGAGAAGGTTTTTCAGTACAAAATCGTGAGCCATGTAAGGAAGGAGAGCCTCAAAAAGGAGAGATTTTGGTTGGAAAGAATTGCGATGTTTTTGTTTTGCTGATTTGGCAGGTGCTTGATCTGTTGTGTGTAGATTAAGCGGGAAATTTGCACGCTGAAGCTCATCAAACATCCTAATGTCGTGAGATTATACGAGGTATGTGGCTGCGGGAGCAGGCTTTGTGATGAAAAGTTCTAAAGGCAGCTTTAACAGAGAGCTGATATGTCACTTTTTCTGACAGGTTTTGGCGAGCAAGAAGAAGATTTATATTGTTCTCGAGTTTGTCACCGGGGGAGAATTGTTTGACAAAATCGTGAGTGTGACAAAACTAGGAAAATTTTGCTTTCGTAAAGCTTTTCTGTTTCTTGTTGATACCTTTGCTTTCGCCTGTAAATATAATCGTAAAGCTTTTCAATTTCTTGTCCGAAAATTTATCTTTGTTTTCACCTGTAAATGTAATCCCATGATTCAGGCGTGTAACGGGAAACTGCAAGAAAACGTAGCCCGAAAGTATTTCCAGCAGCTAATTGACGCGGTCGGATATTGCCATAGCAGGGGCGTTTACCACAGGGATTTGAAGGTAAAATATTCCGAACGGCGGAGTTTCAATTTGTTTCCATGGTTTTGGAAAAATGTTCTGGTGAATGACAAATGCTCAAATTGATTTTGCAGCCAGAAAATGTGCTTCTGGATGCCAAGGGCAACGTAAAAGTTTCCGATTTTGGTCTCAGTGCCTTGCCGCAGCAGTGTAGGGTATGTTTACATCAAGCATTTGAAACAATTCATGTGCAGTAGTACTTATATCGGAATTTGATGCCGTTGTATGGAAAATCTTTGCAGGCAGACGGGCTGCTACACACAACTTGTGGAAGTCCTAACTACGTAGCCCCAGAGGTGAAGAACAGCGACATTTTACAGCAGATTTTAAGGTTTTTAGGTACAATTGTTGAAGGCGACCAGATTTCTTTACCTTATAATGTTTGATTACCGCAGGTTATTGCTGATAGAGGCTACGACGGGGCTACCGCCGATCTGTGGTCCTGCGGTGTAATTCTCTTTGTTCTATTGACGGGGTGGTTGCCGTTTGACGACAGAAATCTTGCAGTCCTATATCAGAAGGTAAATATGAAATTGCTGCTACATGTAGATCTTTATCATATGGTAATCATTTTCTGTTAATTGTTAGTCGCAAATTGCTGTTATCTTCAAAATCTTATCAGGAGGAAATTATTTTCTGTTAATTGTTGGGCACACAGTTGAAATACTGTGAAATTTCTGACGAGGCAATTGATTAACTCGATTATGTGTTGTGCAGATTTTCAAAAGCGATTTCAAGTGTCCGAATTGGCTGTCTCCAGGCGCTCGCAACTTGATCAAAAGAATTCTGGATCCCAATCCCAAAACGGTATAGGGTGGATCATCCTTTAGGCAATATATGAGATTGGAAATATTCTGGACATAATTATCTGAATAATTTGGGGTTGCTGCAGAGAATAACCATACCGGAAATAATTGAGAACGAGTGGTTCAAGGAAGGATACTGTCCTGCGAAACTTGTGGAGGAAGAGGACACCAGTCTGGATGATGTCAATGCTGCTTTCACAAATGCGGAGGTACTTTTCTCAACAACTTCTTGGGGTCCCCTTGTAGAAGTATATGTGTGGTAAAACCAAAAACCAAAAATAAAGTTTACAGTTCAAATGCTTTCTAAACTTCAGTCAAAAGAAAGGAAGATACCTTTGTTTTACAATTTTAAATACTGTGTAATTGTTTGGGGATTTGTTTGTTTATACAATCAAATTTAGAGAACAATTACATACCTTTTACATAGGAATTGTGGAATTTTTTTGAAAATATTTCGATGATTTAAACTTTGATGTAGTCAAGGAAGATAGTTTTTCACATATTTACATCTCTCTTAAAATTGACACGGGACAGCCATATTATATAAAGTGACACAATCATATTTGAAAACATGCAAAATGATATTCAGCCACAAATTTTGTGGGGGATTCAAAAAGTATCTTTCAAATGTCATATAAATTCTGTGGCTTCTTGTTATGATCTGACTTTTTTTATAAGCTTCTCCCGTGATCAAAATCATATAAATTACAGTTAATAATGTTAGCTGGGTATATTCTCCTACAACCACTTATTTTTCTTAAGTAGTCATCATTTTTTTTTTGATTATTCTAAATTAAGATTTTAGACAATTTAATTGGACACACCAATAAATTTCCTCAAGCCGGAGCTAAAAACATTCATAGTGTGACAAGAATTATTAATCATTTAAATATATTCTCCTACTTCCACTCCTTTTTCTTAAGTAGTCATGATTTTTGCTTCTAAATTAAGATTTTAGACAATTTAATTGGACACACCAATAATTTTCCTCAAAGGGCGACAAGAATTATTAATCAATTAAATAGAATTGACGTGTGCCGGACACTGCGAGGCTCAGGTCTAAAATGCACCACTGGCAGAGACCATGGCCAGCAATATACCGACACGTATTTGTTTTTCTGTCCGCGATAGAGACTTTTGCCCTTTCCGTCCTGTTATAGACTACCATAGCTTAAACATGTGTCATTTCCTTTTCATTGAGAAAGAGTTAGCAGCTGTAAATCCTTTACCTTCTTTAACACGAATTGTGTCTTTTTCAATGGAAAGAAATTAACTTTTTCTCTTTAATAAAATTGCAGGAGCATCTGCTGACAGAGGAAACTGGGCCAGTTCTTATGAATGCATTCCAGTTAATAGCTATGTCTGGCAGCCTTGACCTTTCAGGTTTCTTTGAAGAAGAGGTAAAGGCTTTTTCAATTTCATAAAATAGATTGTAAATTTAAAACAAGTAGAGAACTAAAATTGAAACGGAAAATAAGAACAATATAAGACAAGCTGTTCTATAGTGGTTCAGCAATTGTCTAATCCACTTTCAAGCTAATCTATTAATCAAATTTCTAAGTCGTAAAACCTTTATACTTCACATTCCAAGCACGATGTCAATCTATTAATCTAATCTCCAATTACAATATATAAACTATACATAGCTCTTTGAATAGGAAAAAATAAAAGAGAACGACCAGTCATTAGACGGTTAGATTTCACATCCCAACATAGAGATTGTGTACATTTAGATGTTGAAAATAATCAAATTTTTCCTAAATATATATATATATTAAAACAATCCTATAATGCAGACATTTGAATCTCTGTTTACGATTTACAGGATGCCGCAGAAAGGAAAACTAGGTTTATTTCCATGTATCCCGCCAAAGACATTCTTGAGAAAATAGAGGAGACTGTGACGGATATGGGATTTGAAGTGCAGAAAAAGAATGGAAAGGTTTGTATACGTCTCTTTTGGCTCTCGTATTTATTTACATTATCTAGAATACATGTTGTTCGTATCATACGGCTAATCTCTAGCCGGACCAGTACAAATTAGTTTATAGGATAAACTCCTCAGAATATCTGTTCAAAGGAAACACGTTTTGTACTCGGATTGGCCAATGCCAAACGTTTATTATCCAATAATTTTTTCCAACGTGGTTGGATATGATTAATTAGCTTATATTTAACTAATGTGATAGGATCAATTAGATCATATTTAATAACGAGATATGCATTGATTTGATTCTGTTGTTATCGCAGCTCATCTTAAGACAAGAGAATCCAAAATCTAGCAAAAACGGACACCTGGCGGTGACAACCGAGGTGAGAATTTAGCTAGCTCGAAAATTTATAAGGTAAATCAATGAAACACGTATTTAATAATGTAATAATGTATTCTCTTTTTAATTTATCGCAGGTTTTCGAGGTGACCCCTTGTTTGCACGTGGTTGAGCTACGTAAATCTTCTGGAGATGTAGCCCTTTACAGAGAGGTGAAAAACAAAAAAGTTTTTACTCGTCCAACATATAAGACAAAAAAGAGAAAAAAACGCTCACGAGTTCACAATAATCGATGCAAAATAAACCCTTTAAGAAGTAAGTAATCTATTGTTTTGACTGATGATTCCTTTACCTTTTTGCATGTGCAGTTGTGCAGAAAACTCTCTGGTAATCTTAGCTCAGATAATCTTCCCTCAGGCAACGTGAACTTCGAGGAAGATAATAGTGTATGGAGAGCAGAGGAGGGAGTTACTTGCAGTTAATATTAATTAATCTCTCCGTATCAATGTTCCGAATATTCATTGATTGTACTGTTGATTTTTTGCGAGCATGTGGTCTATATCTTTCTGGGTAGGCTTGTTTATAGTCTTTGTAGCACGCACTTTTGTACTAGCGACAACTGCAAGTGAGTGGTAAAGGGGTGTTTTGCATGTGATGGTCATGGTCAGAGAGGTCTGATAAATCTGAATTATTGCAGAATACGACCTGCCAGCTAAAGCACGGCTTTGTTCACTTGTCCATCGCGACTTTAGTGTTATATTACCCGGCCAAATGGAAATGAATGATAAATAGTCTTGTCAAATATCTGATTGGGTAGTTGCAGACATGAAAGTTGAAATGGTAAGAAGATTTGTAGTACACCAAGAGGGATGCATCATGCATGGTGCTCATTTATTTTATAAGCCAAGTTAGGTCATCGATTACTCTAACAAAACTCGTTAGGAAAAGCAGTTTTAACTTGTTATTGACACTTTCAACTTACACGCTTGGATGATAGGATAGAATAACAATAATGATAATTAAAGAACTCACACGTTTACAACACACTAATAAATTATTTTCAGGGTCAAGATGCCACTTCAACGGAGGTAATGAGCAAGTGGAAGAGCTATAACAGATGATGGAACTTCTAAACTACCTAGCGACAAATCATAGTTTCCATGAATTCGTGCGATTAGATAAGTGTGTTTTAAAAAAAAAATGAACGAGGGTTTAAAATATCATTTATGAGATAGTATTAAAAAAGTGGGTATATTTAAACTAGCACTTGCATCAGAAGGAGGTGCAAGGGTAGTTGATAGAGTTTTTATTTGAAAGAATAATTAGAAATATAGAAAAGCATATAAAATTGACATTATACAATGTTGCACCATTAATAAACAAACAATAGATTAATATTGTATAGTTTTTGTGCTTATGTTAGAATGTATTATACATTATTAATATCTTTGAATCTTTTGAAAATTCCCAAAAAAGAAAAATTGTTTGATTAAGATTTTTAATTTTTTATATTAATTATATATTAAAAAAAATGTTATATGAACTCATTTTCAGTTGTAATATATATTTAAAAAAATATTATAATACAAATTATAAATTATAAATATATAATATGATAGTATATATGTAATTATATTTATATTATATATTAGTTATGTATTGATAAATAATATCATTTTCACACAATATTATATAATTAAATGTATTCAATATTTATTTTATTTTATTATAATAATTCATTTTAAAAAATACAATCTAGTTTAAAGATTAAATTATTTGATCAACAATTTGATATAAGTTATTAAAGGAAAATAATGTATATATATTGTTAATTTAAAATTATATTTATATTCATTAAGGGAAAGTAAGTCATTAAGAAATTATTTACTAAAAGTCATTAAGAAATTATTTAATTTAGTAACATTTAGACTAAGTTTGGCATTTATTTTTTACCATTTTGCACTTACTAATTTTTAATGCACTGTAACGATCTATTTTTTAATTATCATAAGTTGCCTATTCTAGTTTTTTTTTTAAAGTTGTTGCTATTTGTTTGAGTTCTTTGGAAGATTCGATGTATGATGTTCAGTCGATGTGATGTTCAGCCAATGTGAGACTCAGACTTATTATAACACTATCTAGCAAGATTGAATGTGAAAAATGTAGTGTTTAATTATCTTTTGTTTTGGGAGCTTATTCATCTTTAAAATTGAACAAAAAAAAAACACATTTTGTGTCAATTATCGAAGAAATTAAAAATGAATTTGGAAGTCTCAATTGGATTTTTATTTTATTGTTTAAATTTGAAATAGAAGTGAAATTTCAATATTTGCTTGTTGAAACTTTTGGATTGGCGTTCTGTATGAGTAACAAAACTAAAAAAGTAATGCTTGTGGAAGAGTGAGTTAGATTACTCCTAATCCAAGACCAGTATCCATTTGATAGGTAATAGAATCTTGAGATATCAATCAGAAAATTAAAAAGATGCAAGAAGAAAATAGGGTTTCTAGTGTCATGAAACCAAGACTGTGAGATTAAAATTTAAGAGTGAGTTAAAAAGTTTTTAAAATGACATGAACTTACAAAAACAAGGTTGCCATGATGCTCAACCACTTATGTAAATGATTAGGAAACTATGTTATAAGGAAAATGAAAGTAAGATAAGAAAATGGTATAAACAATTAAATAAATAATAGGATGATTATGACAATTGGAAGATTCTATGTTAGTGACATGTATTGATCGAAAGAAGTTAAAACAATATTAAAATTCTCTCATCTATCTCATCAGGTTCCATCCCATTTCTTTTTTATGTCGAGGGGCTTTTTATTTAGGAGGACTTGATCTCTAGTAGACTCTTTGTGAACCAATCAACTTCACTAATAAACTAAAGATCCTTTGACAAAAACACATATTTCCAAATGAATTCTTTATAAATTACTTGAAAACAATACTAAATTTGTGAAAAAATAGTTGTAATTTTGCAATTCTAAAAAAAAATTCAATATTTTGCCTCTCTAATACATTCTGTTGAGAGGATAGCTTGTGCCATTTAAAAATGGCAGTTGGATGTTGGGTTTCCAATTTTGAATGAGTCGCATGAGATTGAAGCAAAAGGACAAACTTGCATTTATTGACCACATTTATAGTAGATTTGCATGATTTCATATTCATAAGGACAAACCTGCATTTATGGCCACATTTATAGTAGATTTGCATGATTTCATATTCATTTAGTGACAAAATGTAACAACCAATTGTGTAGTTCGAAACTTTTCTTGGGTCGATGTTCGTAGTCGAACATTTGTGATTGCTCTCTCTCCAATGGAGAAGAGTGTCATGCCATATTTACTTTGATTGCCAAGTTTGACATTGATTCAGATTTTTCATGCTTTACAGAGTGTGCCTGACGTCCAAAATGGCCTCAAGCTATCTTGTTGGTGTGAAAAATCAAACTATTGCAGTCACTGATTATTAATCTCCTATCACAAATGATTATTAAACTGCTGAAAATAAATTCCCAGCTAATATCGAAAAATAACACAACTGCAACTTCACTTAAAATACGGAAAGAAATGCGCAACAGAATCAACACAATATTTTCGGACAAATTGTCCCTGGAAAAACCCCTAAGGGAAAACCAGTTCTACAGATGAGAAATTATATTAAACTTCAGCAAATCAAGAGATACAAAATTCCTTGCCTCACACTGGCAGAACTCCGACAACCTCCTAATTACTCCCGCTGATATTTCTCACTGCTATCTCTGCGCTAACACTGCGCCCTTGCTAACACTGCAAGACTATTTGCTAACACTGCAAACTGCTTCACAAAAGCTTCTCTCTTGTGCCCTTGCTAACACTGCAAGACTGTTTGCTAACACTGCAAACTGCTTCACGAAAGCTTCTCCCTTGCTAACACTGCAAGACTGTTTGCTAACACTGCAAACTGCTTCTCCAAAAGCTTCCTGCCTTACTCTCCAAATGCCCCCTAGACCCCTTTTTATACTACTCTCGTTGGTAAATCAACGACCGAGATTAAATCAAACCAACGGCTGAGATTAAGACAACTCAATAGCCAATAATAGAATTGGTTGCAAGGTGTCCAAAAGGGAATCTCTAAAATTAGTAAATAATAACCATTTACTAATTTTTGGCAAGTGGACAAACAGCTGTCCAAACCACCCATAAATACAACTGCTATTCATAGATAAGGACGAACAGCTGTCCAAGCTACCCATAAATAGTGCTGCTATTTCCGGGTCAGAAATAACAGCTGTCCAACTAACAATAATTAACAGTTGGGACTTTGAAAGTAAATAGATTTCCATTTATTGGCCCTCATAGCTTTGTAGGGTCATCAACAGTGAAAATTCTAACACCAGGCTAGTGTTATTCATTAGCAATATTATCTACTCATCAAACATTTCCTGACATAGTTATCTACAAATTACCTAACGAAAGAACAAACAATACCTTGCCTGGGAAAGCTTAAACAGGTGCCCAACTATCCTTTAAATGCACTTCAGAACAATTTGCAATTGTACAATGTTTGAATAGTCGTCACGCTTAGTAAGCCATTATCATGTGAGAAATCAATATAGGAGATGAAAAATCTAAATTTTGACAAAATATTGATAGCAGATCAACCTGCAGGAAACATCAACATTAGAGATGATAGACCTAAACCGAAGAGTAGTTGCCCAATATTTCTCACATGCCTATGCTATGCAATTTTAAAATTTACTCAAGACATTCAATTCTAGCAAAAAACAGAGAGACAAAACAGAGCATGGTCTTGTTAAGAAGAGATAAAAGTGATATTGGCTATAAGGTTGAAATCACAGGAGTGGAAGCAAAATAGAATATAGTTGCTGCTTCATTGTCATCAGTGGGACTAAATCGAAAATGGGATATAACAATCTGTAACAAGCACTTATCAAATGGACATACGTGAAAGGGATAAATGCAACAGAGCATATGAAAAAACATTTGAGGCTAGCTTTCTAGTCTCAATCATTACAATGGTAGTAGCATTTCTGACTGCCACCATTCTCGTCATAACGCCCCATAACCTCTATAGCTTGCAAAGCAATGATATGAAGGCTTTCAATGAATATTTTGTGCTCCACCTAAACGAGGTCATGCTTGTAATCACTACGCCTTTCTCAATTGCAATGACACTTAGAATCGCATCAGCTATGCGGATGAAGAAAATGTGGAATTCAAGCACCACGCAAAACAAGGTAATCTCCCCAATTACGGGTGGTGTAAAGACTAAACTCTTACAACATTATGCCAAAACATCCATAAAACGAGAAATACGGAAAAAGAAAGATACACATCAGCAATGGAGTTGAAAAGTCAAGACATTTTATTTAGTCAACTGAAAAAGATTACATAGTTCAATACAACTCCAATAACAATGTTGTTCGGATGTATTTATGCACAAAAGATAAGACATCATCACATCCATTCAATGAAATGTCGACGTAATGAAAATGGTACATAAGTACATTTCAAAAAATACATATACATCTTAAAGACAGGATGAGTGATCAGCCAATAGGCATTTATAGCCTCCAAGTGTTCGCTGCCCTACTACTAAGTGTCTATCTGCTATCTGAAACGGGGGTGTGGCCCAGGCGCTTTTACCACGCCAACCACAGAGTAATTACTCCCTCGGGGTTCTTCCTGACATAAAGAACTCCCTGACCCTGGCACAAGAAGGTTAGCTTCCCAGAACAAGACGAATCGGATGGATCCGGTGTAGCTGTGAAACTTACTACAGACAACCATGTGCTAAGTAGCCTAATCACAGATATATGGCGAGGAAATAAAATAAAATTCTACACATCAACATACATGCAGAAAGTAAAGAGAACATAATTATCCATATGTACAATTCAACATATCTAATCTATGCTTCAAATAAAGTATGCATATCTACCCATACGCATTGTCAGAATAACAGTATTTCTACTGAAATGATAAAAGATGGCTTGGCCAAGCACAAAAATTCGTCAACATGATGCATGGAGAGTCAAAATGTAATGAATCCTACCACGCAACACTAGACAGGTTGAGAGAAGCAAAACAAAATGCATCCATCTCCACCCTCCCATTGCCATATACACCCATCCATAAGGAAATAAGAACAATCATACTTAAGACATAACAATTTTGCAATATGTTTCTAAGTTATATACTGGTTTTCAGCACTACTCAGTGTTAAAAATATATATTGAAATATGCTATATCTCTTCTGATATTAATAAGTTGTTGGATAATTGTTATCTCTTTTCATACCCACTCATGTTAACAATATTCATAAATTGCCACAAGAAGGTACCATAAAAAAATAAAAATAATATTAATCAGCTGTTGGATAATTGTTATCTCTTTTCATACCCACTCATGTTAACAATATTCATAAATTGCCACAAGAAGGTACCATAAAAAAATAAAAATAATATTAATCAGCTGTTGGATAATTGTTATCTCTTTTCATACCCACTCATGTTAACAATATTCATAAATTGCCACAAGAAGGTACCATAATTTTTTTTTAAAAACTATGTTTTAGAACTACGTTTCTTACATCTCAAGCTTGCAAAATGATATAACCTCAAGCATTAATACTGACATTATCATTTAACAAAGGACAATAGACTATTCCCTGCTAAGTCCATGATACACTATAATTGCCATGGATAAACAGTCCATCAATGTTGTTAAACATACATATGATTGAACTATGACAGCAATTAAAATCATTAATTGTTGGAAACCACTCACAAAAGAAAAATAAACAAAGATAATTTACTTAAAGCAACGCACTCCTTCTCTGTACAGCAAGTTAATTTTCCCCTTTCCTATGGTTTTTAATTACATCTTTTCCTAGCAACATATTCAAAACAGTAAATTTTTGTATTTAATACCCTTTTTCCAGCCATACATATTGTTAGACACTATATTACTATTTGTCTAGGATTGAAGTTTATCTTTTTTTTAAAAACAAACAAAATTTTAGGAAAGATTCTCTCTATTTAACTTAATTGCAATCATGGATATTTATATTGATCAAGTCTAGTAACTCTGTTCAAATCTTTAGCCAAATTTGACCCCATTGGATATGAAAACGTATTGTTATATAAGAATTTTCATTGCTTTAGCAACAATGAGTTTGATTGGTATTTGACAGTTGATCAATCCCTACTATTGTGAGAACATTAACTTATTACAGGATTACTACCACTAACCTTCACTAAGATTACATCATATTAATCCTAAAATTTGAAATATCAATGATTTAACATAGACATCAACTTGTTTTATAGAAACATATGCTTGGATAAAAGAAAGTAATCAGCTAAGGAGATAAAAAGAATTGTTCAGAAATTTTAAATAGAAGATGGAAATAAAGCATAACAATCAAAGTGAGTGTTTTAACAAAATCAACCATTTACATCAATTTTCTTATGAAATGATAGAGTCTTATCAAAAAGCCGACTGGTCTATGGCAGCAGGTTATTTTTTTTTGTTTTGTGACAAGCATAAGCTTTTAGATTTAATGGGTACCACAGGCCAGAGATCTCAAATTAAGTTTTAAAACTATTCAAAACTTCAAAAATAGTTCAGGCCTCAAGCATGTGGCTTTTGACAAGATGGAATAATATGATGTGGTCTCATTGAGTCGGCTGTAAACAAACACCTTCTTAAATTTTTTGGAATGCTATGCAGATGAAAATAGCCACAACTAATTAGTATGTGCTTCCTCATTTGAAAATATATTATCAAACTTCATGCCAAACTAACCACAACAACCTAGATAAAGAATTATTCATCATATTGGTCGAATTTAAATGAAGAAATAGGAAAATTACTGTTCTTAACAATGGCAACAAACAGAAAAACCTGAGTATGCTCTGCCCCTTTCTTCTTCCCCAATGTTGTGTTATTTCCTTGCAGCGCCCAGGCGTCCTCCTTCCCTTATGGTTTTGCCTCCCCTTCTTTATTTATTATTTTTGCCTCCCTTCTTAATGTCTCTGTAGTGAAAGAGGACGACATCCACACTTTGCTGGAAATGGTTTATTTTTCCATTACTCCTCATTATAGCTGCCATAAAAATGATTTCCCCCACTAACATTTAAAACTAATCTCATTAAAAATATGCAACATTTTAAGGACTTAAGTTTAATAAGTTAAGATTGCCATAAAATAATTATCACTACTAATTTATTTTATAAATCTTCAAAACCAAAGGAACTATAAGATGCAATTGTTTTCTTTTCATTAAAAAAAAATAGAACCCTACTCATATCATCAAACTTTATTTCAATATCTTATTACCATTATATATATTAGGAAATTAAATAAAAATCAAATGCATCAACATCATTTCACACTAGACTAAGTGGTGTGTGATATGCTGCAAGGATTATCCATCTGCACCCTTCTGAAAGGCTAACATTCTCTACCTCAACCACACCCTCGCCTTCGACACATGCAGACACTCAAACACTCGCAAATATAAGGAGTCAGTATCCATCAGTCAGAAATAAAACATCATTTATGAACATCATAACTATAATGTATACACATACATAAAAGTATGAACTTAAATCACGTCTCCATAATATCATAAACATGATCATAAGATGACTTAACCTTTCATTTAACATAACTTAGAAAATCATTTAATAACACTAATTTATAGATTAATTAACATATAAAATGACAAGATTAAATCTAATCCAAGAATTATTCTAGCAAATTTAAAATAGTTGACCTAGTCAAATAACAAGATTTCCACCTAATCGCCATGTAGGCGCAAACAAAAATAGTCATATGATGAGTCATGACAGGTGGTCGAGTAGAGATACAAGGACGTGTAGGAGATGCTGAGATCAATTCCCTAGCTACAATTTGGATTCAGCGGGCACCGTCTTGAATCTGTGTGCGTGGATTCCAGATTCAACAGCAAAAACCCTTCAAGTCTTTTGTCAAACATGAATTTAGAGCATGACTGAGAAGAGTAGACATTTTCCAACTATAATCTAATGGCTTTGATCCACTGTTGGCGTCAGTCGAAGTAGTTTTCGGGTTTCACGACTATCTAGCCACGGCATTGCCCACCATGGTTAAAGCCAATCTTCTAATTAACTAATCATCTGATGTAGTTACCATTGGTTGCAACCTTTTCTCTTCTACGCTTCTTCCCCATTAAATACACAATCCAAAAGGACATCATTCAAAATCCTTCAGTTCAATTCAATTCAATCCCATATGTTCCAAGGTTTAATTAAGTAATCATCTGATGTAGTTACCATTGGTTGCACCCTTTACTCTGCTACACTTCTTCCCCATTAAATACACAATCCAAAAGGACATCATTGAAAATCCTTCAATTCAATTCAATTCAATTCAATCCCATATGTTCCAAGGTTTAAACATGGGGAACAAGTTGGAAAACAACATTGTATTTCCTTTGATTTCCATGGCTAAAATCTCCTAAACAGACGCATACAGGAGAGCAGTGGATAAAGCCACCAAGCACTCCCATTTCCCTCCCAAGGAAAAGCACCTTCTCACTCTCCTCTCTGCAACTTCTACAAAACAATGCAAATCAGAGTGAGAAATCCTCGACAAACGCCTCGCTGTCACCCATTCATGGCAGATTGCCCTCAACACTCTTTCCCTCATTCACCGAATTGTCATAGCAGAATGCCCACATTTCACAAAAGACCTAAATATCCTCCTCAATTCACTAGATCTTCGAAATATGACCAAATTTATCGACAAATCCAAGTGAGGCAAATTCCAGCCGGTGTGAGACAAATTTTGGTTGGAGCGAACTCCAGTGGGAAAGCCTATTGGCTAATAAATGATGGAACTTGTAAACTAACCACAAATCATAGACTATAAGAATTAATATAATTTAATAAATGTGTTTTTAAATGAATAAGGGTTTAAAATATCATTTATAAAATAATATTATAATTACTTAGTGAAAAAGATAAGTAGGTGAAAATATTCTTTAATTTGTTTTTAGACTTTAGTTTTATAAAATAAGTAAGAGTTGTGGTATAAGTGGAGTCATTGGCTAAAACACAAGATTTTGTTCCATGTTTAATACATTGTAAGCTAACAAACTCTTCCTTTCATTTATTAATGATGTCTCCAAGAATACTCTTACCTAATAACAAACTCATTAGATTTTAATAATATACCAAGTGCTTGTATATACATGACTTGTTTGAAGTAGATGATCCAACTTTGGCAAGAGTTGATGCATACACATAGCTTGAGGTGTCTCTTTGGATTAAATTCTTATGGGATATTCAAAACAAAGCTTTGCATTTGACAAATAGAGGAAATGGGTTATCTTGACCTCACTTCTTGTTGAAAGTTAAATAAATATATGCTATATATTGAAACCTACATCACCAGGGGCTAAGAATTAGGAGTTTTTAAAAGAGTAATAGAGTAATATTGTACTATGTTATCATTCAACTTGTCACTTATCACATCTTTTGGAGCTCCCAACAATGATGAGAAGAATGATCATATCAAGAAGAAATGTCCTTATTTGGACATGTACAAGTAAATATAACTCCAACTAAGTAACTAAAAGTTTAACACAAATGCATTTGGCTTGGTTAAATAATTATGAGCTTTTCTTCATTAGTTTAAAACTAGAAACTTGTATGTAATTTTAGACAAATCTAGATACTTCATTGTCTTTAAGAGTTCATCAAAGTGAGACTCCCAATACAACACATGTCCAAAAACCAAAATAGTTGTTGACATGAAATAACATTGTGTATGAATCAATATTAGGGAAAAGGAGGATCAAAGTTGGAAAGGCATGAATATGCTACAACTTCATCTCAGACATATATTATGAGGATATAAGAATTTAAGGAAACATAAATAAAACTAAGATTTGTGACACTAACATGTAACAAAATTGCCACATTAAAGCATATAAAAATAGAACTAACATGTTCTCATCCAAATACGAATTTATATATAAGCTTAAAAACAGGTGATGACTGACAAGATTTTTTTTTTTTGACCTTTATATGAAAAATACTATTGTTTATTCTTAATTATAATTTCTTTGACATTCTAGCTTTCCAAGCATCAACAAAAATGAAAATTGCTTTAATCATAATCAATAAAGCTCCATTGATAGATATGCCAAAGATTTGTTTATAGTGGGGCATTAATCTCCAGGGTAGGAAGCTACGTCAAAGTCTAAAGAATCCTAACTCTAGGTGTAGACACCTAAATTTGATTACATCGCTTCGGTAATCCTATTTAGTTATCTCTAAAGGCATCATTAATTAAATGCTTATTTAATTAATCCTTTGCCATCCCCTAGCTGATTAATTTAATTAATCATCTATAGTCCTAATTGATAAATCAAATAACCTATTATTTATCAATTAAATCCTATTCTTCTATCTAAATCCAAAATCCCCATTTATTAAATAAACCTATTTGATAAATAAAACCCTCAAATATAATAACCCTTAACTTATTCCTAAACCCTCTTTTTAGCCTAATCCACCCCATCCACCCATACTAACTAAGCTTAGTCACTAACTCACCCACCCTCATGAATGCCATCCACTTGCAAATCTCTAACATCCCTAATCTAATCCTAAACCCAAGCCTAATCCACCCCCTAATGTTGTCACATTCCCTAAGCAAGCTTAAGACTTTCTTAAGCCAAGGAAAGTCAACAATCTCAACTCCCTCCAAAATATCCCAACCACCCAACAATGAATGCTCTTACAAAAGCCATAAAGACTCTTACAAGCTCTTACAAGCCATAATGAAGGGTCTTTATGAAGATATTATCCTTTGAGCCTCCTTTTCTGACTCATCCTTCCCCTTTCCTCCATCCACTCACTTTGTGACATGTGTCACTCCCTAATTGGTGCTAAACAAGCACAATCCATGTGCTCCCTTTTGAGTGCATCCTAGCCCTCCTTAAGCTTTCATCTTTCCTTCCATCTTAGCCCTCCATCCCTCAAGCCCGTAGCTTATAAATTGAATCCCCTCTCAAGCCATTTCAATCACAATCCATCAAGTAAAGTTATAATGCCATTTTGAAGCCAAATCCATACTTTTGCATGCATCCACACCAAAAATCCCAAAAATCTCCATTGAAGCTAGTTTGAAGCTTGAGCATATATCCCAAATCCTATCAAATAGACTCATCCCTAAATCAAGTGACCATCCTCATTGGGAGAGCCATTCCATAGCTCATATTCTCATTTGAGGGTTTCACTTTGTCTCTCATATATGTTATGTCTTTTATGCTAGTTAATGCTTTGTTCTTTTGCTAGATTAGTATTACTTGCTAACATATTTCTCATATACACTAGGCACTTAGAATCACAATCTAATGCAAGAAATCTTAAATCAAGATAGTTAAAGAAAGTTCAACAAGATCAATTTAAAGTTAAAATCAAGTAATAATCTTTAAAAATTGTATTTCAAATGCCTCATTGACAAATTTTCCATAGAGGATGCCTTCAATTTTGAGATAATCCACACCTAAAGTTTTTTCATCTTTTTTAGTAATTGTCAGTTGGTTTTGTCTCTGTGAAGGCATTAATATTAAATGTTTTAATTGATACATTTAGTTTTAATTTGTCATGTCTTCTATTATAGTTCCTTAAGATATAACATTTTGAGTTTTGTAATATTAACTATTTCTTTTGTCCTAAGGGTATATGGTACCCAATAGTAGGCATAATTTCTTGTTTTGACAAGGTTTCCCAAGCTCAAGGTGTCTATGTATTAAACCTTGCATTTTGAATTTGCCTTAAATTTTTTTATAAGGTTGGTTTCTTGATTGGGATGATACAATCTTGTAGTGTTCAATATGTAGATTATTTTGCAAAAACAATTTTATATTTGTATATCATGATGCAACATTAGTAGTTCTAATCATATTTGTGTGTGACATGCTTTGCTTTGTCCTAGAATAACTTAATTTTCAGCTCGATCCATTAGATAGTTTTACAATGCATAGATAGGAAGGAGTTTATTTTAACACAAATGACACTACATTGTAAATAGTACATGTTTATAAAAGTATGTTTTAAGAATGGTCATCCATAACTTATTCTATGACTTGAAATTTATTTTGTTCTTTTCTCTTCTAGCTATCACCTATATTGTCAAACTATATCCATGTCTCGTAATGACCAAAAGGACCTCAAGAGGTCCACCAAAAATATTTGTAAGCCAAAAGAAAAGTGACTTTTATTTATATGTCCATGTTGAATCATAGAAAAATGTTTAACACTTGAATGTGAATGTGGTATGCATATTTAAGGTACCTTTGAGTTGGAATTGTTGAACTCAAAAGATGAAACTGAGGGCTAATATTACATATGGAAAAAGTAAATGAACAAAGGACATACTATATCATATATTCTAAAGATGTTAAAATCATTACTAGGCATATTTTATCAATGAGCTAAGGTAGGTTGTATCACATTGAATGTTATTTATATACTTGTGTTTTCCTCTCACATGTCATATGCTCTTTATTTATATATCTATGTTTTGTGGTTTTCATGATTTTGATCTATTAAATTTGTACCATCCCAAAAAGTAAGAACCTTATTTATGTTCATTTTGGGACTATTTTGAGCTTGATTTAGTGTGTTTCTTATTGTAGGACCTAATATTGTACTTAAATGCATGTTTAATTCAGATATAGGTTTTTTTCCTCCTTCGATCTTTTTTAAACTTGAGGTTTGGATCTAACTACTATGCATGATTCCACCTCTTTATCCTATCACATAATTCATTTTCCACCTAGGACCTATGCATACATTTTTAGATTTTACAATTTACCCTAATCTCCTAGCAATTTATGGCTTTACTCACCACCTCTTAGCACACTCCTCAACATCCAAAAAAGTTCTAAGGAATTTTCTCTTAGACTAGGTTGATGAGGTTGACCTCATCTTGAACTAGGTTAACCAAGTTGGCCTTGCCTTAATGTTTTGTGCTTGAACTTGGCTCGAAGCCAAAAACTAATATTATCTCCCAAAGGATAAAACTACAACTAGCATTGACAAAACCTAAGGTTGAAATGAGTATAAAAAGGCACCAGATCCTCTAATTTTGACAACACACATCCATAATATATCTTAATGCATTCAAGAAGCAAGCAAGTTCAAGTACAAGCTAGCATCCATTTGTGAAGGAATCCATTCAAACCCACTAAGCATTTAAGTGCAATAAACCCATCAAGATCCATTAAGCATTCAATCTGGCATCTCACTTATGCATTCAAAGGATTTCCTTCCATTGGTCTATCTTTTTTCTCCCATTGGAGGTTAAGCAAAGGAGTTTTCTATTAGGGAAGGAGATCTACATTCATCCATCAAATATTGCACTTCCTCAATTCAACATGGTGGCAAATTACAACATCTACTACGTGAGGTTTTATCTTTGTTGTTGTAGTTTTAATCCCACCATTTTCAATCTTTCCTTAGTGGCCCCAAGTAAGCTTAGTTACCAAACCTATGTAAAAAATAGTCCAAGTCTAAAGTCAGGTTTTGGTCCAAATCACTTCTCATTGGGTTTCCCTTCTCTCCCTTTATGTGGATTTTCAAGATTCCAGTGCCCTTGCTTCTCCCACACTTCCTTTGTGCAGTAAATACCTGAGATGGATGTGCACACAGGAAGGTTTGTTTGGACTACGTCTTTTGTCTAATAGAGTCATAGGCTTCTCCCTTGATGAGAAGAAAGGTTTAAATTCTTTTATATTGCTTCATGGAGCAGTGTTTGGGATTTTTGCTCTCTTGCTTCTCTTTTTCCCAGAGGAGTAGTTTAAGTGCAACTTCGCATAACTATAAGTTTGCCCCCATAGCGAAGGGGATGTCCAAAGCCAACAAAATATTCTATTAGGGCCCGTTTGGCTCATGGATATCAACAGGAATTAGAATTGTGAATTCTAAAAAAATTGTAATCCACTGTTTGGGTCGATGAAATGAGAATTGGAATATGAGAAAATTAGAATTTTGTATCCTCATTTATCCCCCGATTCAAGGATTTGGTCTTTCTTCCAAATAGTTGGTATTGCTCAAATACCTGTTTTAATTCCAATTTTGGAAAAACAAGCATTCCAAATTAATGAAAAAGAAACTTGTTTTCATGTCTGCCAGACCTATTTTTTTTGGCGCTCACTTTTGGTCTGCTAAAATATATTGTTGTTGCTATTTTGCTCTCCATTTTCTCTGCTTCACACTGCACCTTCTGTCGATTCATGTGAATGAGAAGCGAAAGAGGTGAATGAAGCCGAAAAGTTTCCTTCACCACGCATTGCAAGTACTCCAAGTTCATGATGTCATTCTCCTTTACTCGGCACCCTCTGCTAATTGCAGACTCAAACTCTTTCTATGCTTGACCCAGCGTTGCCGGATTCCTCAGCAACTTGCTCATCGCCCACTCTACTGTTGTTGACGATGTTTTGACTCTTACTGCTAGCATGTCTTGCGCAATTTGGGCTTCTTGAAAAGTAAACACATGCTTCATATGCAAATAGACTTAGCTACTATGTTTAAAAGAAGATCTAGAAGGTTTCTAAAACTTATCAAGATGATTGCTTTGATATTGACTTGCAAGATTATCTAGCCCTCTGCCTCGGCCATGTCAAGCATCGCGTCTACCAAATCTTTAACGCAATCTCCTTCTTTTGGTTTTCCTGTTAAAATTTAAAAATAAAAAAAATTGCTTATTCTGGTCGGTATTCCAATTCCAGAAATGTGCAACCAAACGATGGAAATGTGTATTCTCATAATGAATTCTTGGTAAACCAAATGGTCCCAAATCAAATCCTCAAAATAGTAATATAGATTTCAAGTTCCAGAATCTCAAATCAAGGTTTCTGAATGCCAATTCTCGAATCATATTCCAGCAACCAAATGGGCCCTTAGATAATCTATCGAGGCACAACTTCAAAGAGAATTTCACTCTAGTAATTCTCCCAATGACGATTAAGTAAAAGTTGAAACTCACAAAAAAGTACCAAAATGGCTTCTCTGATGCACCAAGCAAGATGTTCACATGCGAAAACCAAATTTTTGAACTCAACAGAGCTCGTACTTGCCTTAGTATTAAGCTGGAATAAAAAAATAGAAGATCTCACTTCTTTCACTTAAACGACAAGAATTGAAGAAGATTTGATTCATGAAGGAAAAGTCATATGGATAAGACATTGATGATGTTAATTTTTTCCCATTAATCTCCCGCATTTATTTTAACTATTGTCATCAACCCTTAAAAGATCATTTGAATTCAATGCAAATTAGCTTGCATGAGCGATGCGAGAAACTCCAGCCAATGATCATAAAGCCAAGATCTATATTTAGTAAGATCATCTGCATTTTCTCATCATCTCACTCTCAATGACCATTTTTTATTTTCATAGAAAAGTTAATTGCTATAGCTGCTATAAATCTTCCATGGCTTCCAAGTTCATTGGCTATGACAAATTGAATGAGATCAATTGCACATTAAAGAGTGTGAGTGATATCTAGTTGCGCTTTTATGATCTTGGCAATTTACTCTAAAGATTGTAGGAAAAACCCATTCATTTTGTTACCAAGAGATTGAAGAAGAGTGGCCTGGTAGAGGCAACTAGGTTTTTAGTGGCAGTACAGGCACCAAATTAATCCTTGAGTGTATTTACCCACTCAACCTAAACACCCATCAAATTAAGACCCCTAGTTTAGTTTCATCTTTCTTGTAAGCTTCTAGGAGTAAGCCTAAGTCTAGCGGGAGTGGATATAGTGCCTACCCCTAGTTGCCTTTTTTGTTGTATTGCCAGATTCTTTTAGGCCAATTTTTTTATTGTGTTTTATGATTATTGATACTTGGTTACCTGATTGTTTAGATTTTTTTTATACTCAGTTGATTTATCTAATGAGTTATTTGGTTATTTTAGTTATTTCATGTGTTTATGTTTATCCTTTTAATGATGATGATGATGATGATGATGATGATATATATATATATATATATATATCATGATGATTAGTTGGATGAAATATTTTTATGCAATTCTAGGTTACTTACTCCATACTTGCATGTGTATGGTGTACTTGTCTATTTTACTTTATGATTGATGTTTCTAATGTGGTTGAGGGAGTCATAGTCACCTGCTAGTCAAGATCTACATGATGCATCACTTCTCATCATTGCCTACTTAGTTTAGAATATATGTGTTTGTACATGTGTGGATTTTATGCAGATTGCAAGTACTGAGTATTGACTTCTTTGAATTGCCAAGATGAGTGTACCTTGTCGCAGTATTTCAATGGTATAAGTGGGGAGATAATTCTCAAGTCTAAATCCTAAACCCTAAGCCAATTGTCTTAGAAAGTAGGACAAGTATCTGAGTTAGTTTACTCGTCTGAATTCATCAAGTGACATGAATTTGTGATTTTGACCCTGAAGTTTGATTATGTTCTTTGTCTTCAGTTGAGTTATTGTATTTGGTTTTGTGGGTTTGTTGTGATTTTTAGTTATAATTAAATCAAATTAAAAGATAATTTAATGGTAATTTTATAAAGAAAATTCAATATTTAATTAATTGAGAAATTAATTAAATAAAAGAATTAAATTTAAAAGATTAAATTAAAGTTCTAATTTCGGTGTATTTATATTTAATTAATTTTATAATTATTATTTAGGAGTTTTATTTTAATAATAAACTCTAAATAATGTCGTAGATTTGACGGTTTGCATTCCAGAGCTTTTAATATTAACTTAAATGTAGAGATAAACAAGGGGTTTTCATTGCAAGATTGTAGTGTAAATGTTTGTCCCCTAGGGTTTGAACTTTCTTTTGGGCCACAAATCTTCAATATGATTGCAAAGTTCTTAGATCACATTATACAGCGGCCATCGTCAATACAACGCGATTCTAACCAGCTCAATTTTATGTAGATTGGAGAAGTTTCAGCTTAGATTTCATGGTCTATTTTCTAGAGTTTATAATACTGCCCTGAATGCAAAGATTTATAAGGAGATTTCACCATCAGATTGTAGTATAAATATTTTCCCGGAAGAAGCAATCGTAAAACTCCACCTTATCACTAGATATTTAGCAAACAATGTGCATTCTGCAAAAATTGTGAATTTAGGAAGAGCGAAAATGATGAATAGAACAGACTAGGAAAAAAAAGAAAATTTGACCATCATGAATAAAGAAGCGTATCAAAGAAACCAAAGATGACAGCCAAAGAAATTAGGGTTAACGACAAATTCCAAAGAACCTCTTGTTCAGATAGCCAAAAAACCTAGTGACGGACAGGGTATGGCAAGGAAGGACTATAATCTTCGCCCAACCTCTACTAAAAATCTAGAAAAAGTCAACTTCATTGTTAAAACATCAAATTTGTTTGCTAGCCTAGATGAAACATGCAGATTGGAACATCTAGACAAGCAACAAAAAAATCACAAAGTGAAGTCAATCTCAAGAGTAAATCCAATAAACAATGAAGAAAGAGTAGGGCATCAAACATTGAAGACATCAAACGACAATGCTAGCAATCGTTCCAAATGGTGCCCTAATGAGGTGTCTTTGGCTCCTTCTTCCCATGCCAAGATTTATTCTATTAAAAATTTGACTACAATTTAGATTGCAAATAGAGATCCCCGCTCGATTATCTTCTCAACACTTAGTCTAGATAGACGAATCTATTTTCAACTTCACCAAATATGCAGTTTTTAATAAAAATACCCTATTTTCTCAACATACAGGCTTTCTAGCAAATCCCCTTGCGGATCTTGATTCCCTTCTCAAGAATAACTCCTAGAAGATTGAGAACTCTAGTATCAATCCTCCCCCCTCCACCCCTAAATCATATATTCCACCACACAGAAGGATTGTGGACTCCAATTCCCAGCCCCTTTCTTCTTTTTTGCCCCTTTCTCCTTTTACCCCTATCCCAACCAAACCTAAAGAAAAGATCATCATTATTAGTAATCAGGATAGCAAAAAATGATGGCAGGAGTGCTCAAATATCAATGTATTTGCATTCTGGAATGGGCCTAGATCAGAAATGCTCAATCTTATTACTTGGCTTGAAGTTTTATGCAAAGATCAGGTAAGTATTTCTCACCATTTTGACAAATTGTTATACATTCACTGTAGGGATGAGTTTATTAAAAAAGATTTCCTCTATGTATCTGATCGCTTCTTCAAAGGATATGTAGTTGAATTCTTTGAGTGGTTTCCAGATTGTAAGGAAGATAATTTAGATTTCATGATTCCCACCTAGATCACCCTTCAATCCACTCCATCAGAATTAATGCATATAAAAATTTATTAGGAAAATAGGTTTTTCAATTGGAGACTTGATTGGTTTGGATGACTCTTTTAATTTCCCTAATAACATTAAACTTTTAATTAAATGCAAAGAAAACACCTTGGAGATCAATCCCATAAAAGTAATTACCAATAGATCTCTCTATAAACTAAATTTTCAGAGATGGGAAGGAAAAATCTCAGAAATTATCAGACTAGATGATGAGAGGAAAATAGCATTCAAAAAGCTTCAATCTACTACAGATCTCACTTCTACCTTCTCCATGATGAATATTAGAAATCAAAGGTTATAGCAAAAGAAATTAAGCATGGAGATTAATAAGATGGAGGTTCATCATAACACAATAGAGAAAGTAATTTTAGAAAAAGAGTTGGGAGAAGCAAGAGGAGGCAAGCCAACTAAACCAATCCTAGTTTTAAAGTATACGAATTTCCCTCTACACACCACTAAGAGAGTTCAGGGAGTAGATCTTAAGCATTATCAAGAGGACATAAAGGGAAAAACTCAAAATATAGAGCTGGAGAATCCCCCTTTATCAGTTAAGATTATAGGTTCTAGTGATATGTCACTCTTGAGGGAATCAAAGGACACTAGGCCTAATAAGGAATTCTAGCCTAAGCAAGATGAGATAAACTGCAAAGAACCTAGTGGAGGATTCATTGAAACCAACCAAGCTATGACCAACATAAGAAGACAAAATTCAATAATCAACAGTAAAAAGTGTAAAACTAAATCGAAGTATGCAAAGAAAGGTAAAATTCCAAAAGGGCTCAAAAGAGAAAAGACATTTTCAGATGATGAGCTTAGGAGCTAGAATACAAAATCCTCTGGCAACAAAACTAATAGCATAGAAGAGATTGAAAATAGTCTATTATTCTCTGTCGGAACCTAGAATAATGAAAAGACCAAATTTATGGAAGGAAACATGAAGACCCCGCAGAAGCTTCTAGAAGAATCTATGAAGGACCATAGAATCTCTGATATCAAGGCAATAAACATGTTTACTAAATGTTACCAAACTCCTTCTGTAAGGATAGATTCTCCAGATCATAACCTATGTGAACATAAGGCAAAGGATAATGGACAGAGTGAGGCAAAAGGATTATTAACTCAAGATCTTCAAAAAAATTTAAATAAGGATATGGAAAATATAGAAGATTAGGAAATGGTAGTGTTAAATGAGGTACAGAAAGAATATTTGGAACTTTTATCTGAAGAATTGATCCAGGTATTCGATTATGAGAATCTAGAAAAGAGCAACAAATCATAGAAAGAGGATCTTATGCAGCGAGTGTTAAATCTAGGTGGAGACAACTATACTTATGAAGATCTAAAAAAGGACTTGAGGTTAATCGAGGAAGAAGAAAAGAACAGTATAACAATATAACCCCTCACCCCATAATCATCAATATTTAAAACTAAAACTATGAAGTGTTGTTGAGGCATGTTTGGATCTCTCCATATCTATCACCCAAAACAACTATTAATAGTAAATCAAGTAATAAAATTAAACATAAAAAAAGTAAAGAAAAATAGGCATTACTTCACCATATTAAATCATAAGTAGGAAAAATTCTTAAAATTTAGCTCGGAGTAAATGCTATAACATTTTAGAGCATTTAGCTAATCCATTGGCAGTTGGGACTTCTCATTTTTATCCTTAGGTTTTAATAGCAACTTTTTCTCTTTTGAATTAATCATAATCAGTCATTAGCTTTTATCATTCTATTTTATATATGTTTAACCCTCTTGGCGGTTAGTTGTTGTTGTTGTTCGTTTACCTTATCGACAGGTTTCTAGTTTTCTTTTGGATGGTGCTTTCTCTAGTACACTTGGACCCTCTCTTCATAAGGTTTCCCGCTGCTCTAAGCATTACGATATTAAGATATACTTCTCTCACTAGGGAATGCCCCTTTTATTATATGTATAATATAAGACTTTGGTCCCTGGCTAGACTGGAGGTTTTCTTTCTCCATTCTTTCTTGCTAGTGCTCATCAGAATGGAGAATTCTTGCAATTTTTGTAATTTTTTGCTTCTCTAATATAATATAAGGCTCCAGCCGTTTACCGATAAAAATAAAAATAAAAATAATAAACTCTAAATAATATTATTAGTTGAGTAATAAATTTTATTTGATTTAAAAGAAAATATTAAAATATGTGAATATTTGATTAATTAAAAACAAATTAAATTTATGCTTTAAATAAAAAGTCTAAATTTAAAGGTCCAAATTTAGAAGTATAAATTTAGAGGTTTAAATTTAGAAAATTGTTAAAGAAAAATTAGAATATGATGTTATTTAATTAATTAGAAATTAATTAAATATGTACTTTATTTTAAAATATTTATTTTAAAAGTCTAATTTAAGAAGTTGGATAAAAATAGAATTAAAATATTAAAAGAATTAAATTTAAAAGACTTGATTAAAGTTCTAAATTTGGTGTATTTATATTTATTTAATTTAATAACAATTTATTTAGGAGTTTTATTTTAACTAAATAAACTCTAAATAATATTATTAGTTAAATTAATAAATATTATATTAAAAACGTCGAATGACTTAATAAGAGAGAGAAAGCTTTTTATTTCAGAAGAACACACCAGCTTTGTACCAGCTAGATCTATCCTACATGATATTCTCATAATTCAAGAAACACTACACTGAGCCAATAAGAACAAAGTGGCTAGCATGTCCATGAAATTGGATATTCAAAAAGTGTATGATATGGTGGATTGGCAGTTTTTATGTAAAATTTTAGAAGCTTTTGGATTCTCTTAACAATGGATTAATCTCAGTTATTGGTGTATATCTACAACTAAAATTTCAGTCCTCATCAATGGAACCCCTGAAGGTTTTTTTTGAAACCTCAAAAGGTTTAAGACAAGCAGATCCTCTATTTTTGTTCCTATATATTATTATGGCTAAAGCCTTTGGAAGAGCAATAACCAAAGCTTACTCTAAGGGGAAAATTAATGGTATTACTGTAACTAAAAATATCCCCAATATTACCCACCAACAATATTTTGATGATACAATTTTGCCAAGTGAAAGCACTACCAAAGAAGCTCTTAAAATCAAATCTATAATCCAACAGTATATGGAAGCATTTGGTCAAAAGGTTAACGTAGCAAAATTTGAAATCTTTTTTATTAATACCAAGCTTGAAATTGAAAAGAAAATTTGTAACATTATGGGATATAAAAGAGGTTCATTTCCATGCAAATATTTAGGAATAGATCTAGAAAGAGGCAGTAAATCTAGAAGGGGTTGGCAGATGACTCTTGAGAAAATGGATACAAGGATAGGAGGCTAGAGAGATGAATGACTAACTAAAGCTAGTAAAGTTACCAAGATTAGATCAGTTTTGTCCACACTTCCAACTTATTTGCTATCCTGCCTTCTTCTCTCTAAACATTTAAATAAGAAGTTCAAGGCAAAACTAAGAAGCTTCCTCTGGAATGACTTTGATGATTCCAAAAAACTTGCCCTCATAAAGTGGGAAAATGTATGTAAACCAAAGGAATTAGGAGGTTTAGGTATAAAAAACTTAAGTTGGCAAAATGAAGCATTAGGGGCTAAACTTACATGGTGACTTCGGAAGATAGGGATAATAAATGGGCTAAAATCATGTACAACAAATACCTTAATTCTAATGACCCCTTTTCAATCTTCAGAATGAGGACCCTCCCTAAAGGATCCGAAAGTTGGAACTTTATAGTTAAAAGTTGAGCCCTTATTTGCAAATTCCTCACATGAGATGTTGGTAAGGGTGATGAAGCTTTATTTTGGGAGGATTCATGGGATGGGCTCCCTTCAGTAGATAGCATGGGGCTCCCAAAGAATATTAAAGAGTAATTAGTTAAATAATGGGGGTGCACGGTCAAAGATTATAACTCCACAAAAACCACTAATGGAATCACAAGGTGGGAATGGAAATCTATGGAAAATTTGGGTATGGATCCAACAGAAAAAGAGGTATTCGAAAAAATAATTCAAAAAAGAAAAATTAAGCAATTAGATAGAAAAGACAATCTCATTTGGGAAACTTCAAAAAATGGTCAGTATAGTGTTAAAAATGGATATAGAGGTATCACTAATTCCCAAATATGGGAAGGAGTGAATATCCCACTTAAACTCTGTTGGGATTCATCCTGCTTGCCAAAGGCAGGTTTCTTTTTTTTGCTGGCATTTCAGAAGAGAGTCCTAATGGCTTACAGACTCCAAAAGTTGGGCATTGAGGGCCCATCAAGATGTGTACTATGTAGGCAAGATAGTGAAGATATTGATCATATCCTATACAGATCTACATACACACAATATTGTTGGGAATGGCTTAGATAGATGCAAGGTTGGACCGCCCCCATGCTGGAAACCCTAGTGGATTTCCTTAAGGGTTGGCCAACAGATCATAGAAAATGTATATATAATAAAATGGAACATTTTCCCATCTATACTTATGTGGGAGGTTTGGAAAGAAAGGAGTAGGAGAATATTCCATGATCAAGACACCTACCTAAGGAAGACTTTGATAAAGGAAGGATCATTCTCAAGCTGGGATGGATTATTGAAAAAGAACTGGAAAAATCTTATTAACCCTCCACTTGTTTATAAAAAAAAAAGAATAAAGAGGCAAGGGAGAACTGCAGATGGTTTCCTCCACCTACTGGGTGGACTAAGTTAAACTTTGATGGAGCCTCTAGAGGCAATCCTGGGTCTCCTAGAATCAATTGTATCATTAATAATTAGTTGAATAAGTGGATTACTAAAAGGGCTAAATCCATAGAACCTACAACTAACAACCTAGTTGAACTCGAAGCCTTGCAAGAAGGTCTCCAAATTTTCCTAAATTTAGGTCTTTCAAAGATTTTATTGAAGGAGATTCTCAAATTGTCCTAAATGCCATCAGGAAAAGGAAGATGCCAAACTGGGTTTTAAACTCGAAACTGGAAGAAGTACTTAATATTCTTGATCATTTTGTAGATGTTCAGATCCTCCACATTTTTTGGGAAGGCAACAAAAAGGCAAATCAGCTAGCTAATAAGGGTGTTGATGGTGAAAATATTTTAATCTATAATAATAGTTTTAACAAAAACTCTTGGCACACTTTATAGTTCTTATTGTTTAATCGTAAGCAAACTAATCAGTAATCAAGTATCAACTCTAAGTATAACTAGATTAATCACCTAAATAAGCCATAATAACTACTCAAATAATTAGGGTCCAAATAATTCACCATCTATATTATTAGAAAATCAATTTAACCTGTTCAAAACACATATATACATATGCATTTCTTAGATTATCATGTAGACAACTATTAACAAGCTAGGCTCTTTCTAAATTCAATTAAAGTTTAAATATAATTTAAACAAGAAGTATTTCTAAGTTATTATATCTAACTCCCTCTTATAGGAGTGAAGATTAGCATGGTTAAGGAGAATACTTCCCTGAACACTAGATGATTTTAACAAGTATTAGTCTTTTCTAAGATATGGTTGTATAATCCATCTTATATTCTTTTCCTCATATTTACTCCCCTAGTTATATCCATCATGTCTCATAAAAGGTTTCATTATGTTTCATCACATTTTGGTCCCTTATAGGTGACAATTGCTATTGACGTCAACATTCCAGGCTCTTCTAGATTCTTCGCCTGAAGTTTTTTAGTATGCTATTTATTTGTCTGCTATAACTTTTTCCTTCAGTCTTAGCTTCCCCAATCCTAATATGGAAACTAAAATTTTTTTATTACATGCCTTGAAGGTGCAAACCATGGCATTTCGAGGCAATATAAAACTAGAAAGATGGAATCGATTGTTAAATTCGATGGATGACATGACTAGGATTGTAGTGAGTCGTGTTATAGGAGAAGGTAATTTTAACTATGATTTCTTGTGGAGAACCAATAGTGATATCATAGGGGCCTTTATAGGTTGTTTAGCCCAAGCTAGAGTAGGAAAATGGGATATGATTAGACTCTGCCTTAATATTTTTAATCCAGTTTGATGTATGGGTTTAAAAGAGGCTATTTTGAGTATAGATGAGAAATTCAAGATTCCTGTCCCAGAAATGTATATGGCACATCCACCTAGGAGCTTTTATTTGGCCATAGTAACTAGACCTCCCTCTCTGTTTATCCAAGAGAATGCTACATTTTCTCAAGCATGGCCAAAAATGGAAGCCAACATTATGTTTCTTCTCAGGTGGAGAGGGATCGTAGAAGAGCGAAGCAAGGAATGGCTCAAAAATTACCTTGGCATCTTCAAGTCTTACATTCACTTAGGCATGGTGCTTGATAATCTAGATGCTTTGGAATTTTGCACCCCTAATATGGAAAAATCAAGCAGGGAAAATGGCTCCTTTGAATTCCCACCATACTTCCAGTCTGAGAATCCTAGTGACATCTAAGAAATTATAATGGTATATTGGAAACAAGTGTAAGCTTTGGAGGACATGTTCTTGTTGGTTTTATCTAATGTTTTGTTTTATGGTTGGGGGTTTCCTCTGTTTTGTAGCTTCTGTTCTTCTTTTGGGCTAGCTCTAGGTTTGGTCTTTTCTAGGCCTCCTCTTAGCTGTATAGGCTTTGGCTCTTAAGCTATTAGGTTTGGTATGCCTTGGGAAATGTATATATTAGTCATCATAATTGCTTAATTTGGTATAAGAATTTACTATGTAAACTCTATTTTGAGTCTTGCAAATATAAAGGACTATGTTAGATCTGTATATAGGATTTTGCTAAATTCATCAAGACTACATTGATGTCAGCAGGGGGTTTGTTAGTTTGATAATAATGGTCTGTAGTTTGGGTAACTACTTATCTAAGAATTTGGCTTGTAAATTATTCTTGATATAAATATAAATACATGTTATCTTATAGCAATTTGCTAAATTATCTTTGCCTCTTGCTTCCTTCTAATTTTTTTAGCTAACAAGGATGTTTTACTCAAGACGATTTCTCCATTCGACTTTGCCAATTTAATCTGATTCCACCTTATCTATTTAGATATGTTAGAGGAAAGTGTCTTTATAATGTTAGAGATTATCTAGTTTCATTTTATCCTGAGAAGTTAATTTGAGCAATTTTTATGATCCTAACCATCCGAGAAGGGTGACATAGGATTTCACATTTAGTAACTCACAGTGTTGACCCTTGTTAGTTCAAATCTACAAAATGTCATGTTAAGATGGCATTTAGTCTAACATTATGTATGAATTTTTTTATAAACAAAGCTTAGGTTAATCTTAGTTAAATATAGGATCTTTATACAAAAACTTGGTTTATTAAGACTCAGAAACTTACAATGATTCACATTAAGATGAAAGATTGGATTTTAAAGATTGTATTATAAATGAATATTTTATTAGAGTTTGAGAGAAACAACCATCAGTTTGGTTTGATACAAGTAATTTTGTCACATATATTTGCATAAATATCAAGCCAGGGATTCCAAGATATCCAAATATGTTCTTCTTGACTATCAATACTAATGATCTCTTTAAGTTGTATTTTTGATCAATAGGTTAATAAGGTGTTCTCATCTCTTCCAATATAGCTATAGAAGAGATAGCTTCTAAATACACAAAGATCTGGTTGACTATGCTACTCGCACTTGAATCAAAGGATCATGAATGATCAGTATAGAGAATGACAATGAATATAAATTTAGAAGAGAACACCATTCCAAATTTTTGTACTTAATATAAATTTGGAAATTGATAATTGGGGTATATGCCCTTTCAATAATGTAATATAGGACTAAGGTCTTGGGCACGACTGGAGGTTTTCTTCTCTGTTCTTTCCTACCAGTACCTATTTAAATGGAGATTCTTTGTTGCACTTTTTTAATTTGATATAATCAAGGCCTCAGTCATTCACTGATTAGAGAGAGAGAGAATTAGAGAGAGAGAGAGAGAGAGAGAGAGAGAGAGAGAGAGAGAGAGAGAGAGAGAGAGAGAGAGAGAGAGAGAACTTTAATGCAATAAAATTTATTTTAATTAAATTTTATAAAGTGTGTACATGAAAATTAAAATATATCAATTAAAAGATAAAGAGTTTTCGCATGATTGCATGATCAAAGCCCTAATTTGGGGGGAAATTTTCTTTATTAGGAAATCAGAGCTCATTTCTCCATACACAGGTTTGGAGGAGCCAATTTCCAAAAAGAGGGTTTTTGAAGGAAAAGGAGATTCTTGCATGTTTGTGCATTCATTGTTTTAACATGAGATCTAGGTAGGATCTTGTGAGTTTGTGTAGTAGTTGCTCATTCTTCAATTTCTTGTTTTCTTTGTGTTTTTTGTGTTTCTATTTTGAAAATTTCTCTAGGTTGAAACCCTTGTTCGATAAAATTGATTTCCATTATAGAATTGTCCATGATTTCATCTGAAACCTCATTGTGAATTTATTTTTCTTGTGCCTCAAATTCTTGTGTCTTAAACATTAAAATAAAAACTAAAACCCTATGGTGAAATTGAAAAATCTATAAATAGTAATACTTGGAAAAGAAAATTGAAACCCTGGTTGTTATTAAATCTTTGTGTTTGAAAATGAAAAAGAGAACTTGAAAACCTATGAGTCAAAATTAAACTCTTGTGTTTTCATAACCTAATGAATTATGAAATTCACTTTTGTATGTACTTTATGTGACACATAATTTATTGGTGTTGGGTTTTTTTTAGGTTTTAACTTAGCCTTGGCCAATTAGGATGTTTACTAGAGGATTGGAGAGTTTTTTCTATGATGCCGTTATGTATCCAATCTTTTATACCTAACCATGGTAATGTGTCACGTGTTGTCTATGTTGAGTTTTGATCATTGTTAGTTATCCAATAATTAAAGCATTTATCCACCTTAAATAATCTTAACCATTCAACCAAAGTAAACAACAACCATAACAAGATGCACATACACAATTGCACTAGATATGTCAACTAGGGAAACCCTTGATAAGAGGGAAAAACCTAGTGGGAATGATGCCCACAAGATGATGTACTAATATAAATATTCTTTGTTAGAGGATGGACCCTATTAGGAGTGTATTACAACATTTATTACATATGAGTCCTCGTTAGGAGACTTTGAATCCTTGTTAGAAGATTCCAACCCTATTAGGAGTTATAGAAGATAGAAGGACCTATTGTCCAAAAAGCTTCTTGGAAAAGACCACTAAACTCACTATCCAACTGATCTCTCAATTATTCCTCATAGAATAATTGTTTATACTATTCTTTAACTTCTTTCCTCTATCCTATCAACCAGACCAATCACTATCAAACTTTGTAGACTAGGTCACGAACCTCAGATCCAAGTATCAAACTTTGGGTCACACAATAAAACCTCGGCAATGAAGTTTTCTTCACCTTTTCTCTACTCTACTTATCTTCACATTCTGCTCCTTGTGTTGCTTACAATCATTCACTTACATCCATACACGATAAAGTAAAATGTCCTTCCTTTATACTAAAAATATACAACAATTCCCTGAGTTGGCTATTACACCTTCTCAATTAATAATTATAGGATCACATTAAGAACATGTTACACTTAGCGATAACATTAATCTTTTTCCTTGTAACTTGAATAACTTTTCGTACATGTAACATTATTGTAAGAATTTTCCTTAGGGAAAAATTTACCCAAAAACAAAGAACTCAAACACAAGCACAATTGTAGACCAGAAAGAGTATGATCAAAATATCGATATGTATTCAATTCAATATCAATGAAATTACACTAGGAGTGCTTGTATATAAAGGCCTCTGAGATGCATCTAGAATACCTAGGAATCAACATCATGATAAGTCATACAACTAGACACATGTCCACCAGATATGGGTTATCCTCCATTAAGCACAAGGGTAAGTGTGATGATGAGAGGATAAACCTACAAAGGTGTAGCACTCAAATTTATGTTGTAGATATCATGTGCTCAATTAGGAGTGCAAATAACTATGTTGTCTACATGACAACTCAGTTAATTATGCAAACTCTAGTGTTGTAGACACCATGTGTTGAATTAGAGTTGCATATTTCTGTGTTGTCAACATGACAACTCATAAAGGTGTGCAAACTCCTAAGTGTCTCACAAAATATATAATAAAATAATGCATTAACCAAAGTAAACTTAAGTAAGTGTAAATAGTAAATACATATTTACACCAACACCCCCTCTTAAGTGCAACTTAGGGGAATGCCCTTAAGCTTATGAAAACTAGAATGAAATGCATGATGGGTCCCAGCTACTAGGCCATGTTAGGTACCCATGTACATAATAAAATGAAATCTCTCATAAATTGAAAAAATAGGGAAAACCTCATGGGAAAACCATCCCCCAAAAAGAGAGATGAAAAAAAACTATATGCATGGATGGATGGAGTAATCAAGACCTCCCTATTATGACATACGTCAAATATATACAATAGTGAAGAATGAGAGAGACAAGACCTCATACAAGGAAAAAGTCCCCCCCACCCAATAGGAAAGATAAGGAAGAGAGACAAGGTAGTCCCCCCCCCCCCCCATAATGAAGAATGTCGACCAGTAATTGTTGCTCCAAGGAAGAAGCTCATCCATGAGTGCGAAATGATGTTCCTCCCCTTTGTAAGAAACAATAGAAAAGGTACAATCCTGAAGATGTATGGTGGCCCTGAAACCTGCTCAAGTGTTCCTATGTTGATGCTGATGGTCTCCCCTTCCAACAATGTTGAAAAGAACAAATGAAGATCTGGCAAGGATGTCTATAGAACCTATCCCAAGGAACCATCTATCTCCTCAACTGATAAAGAGACCTCCTCCAACTGTTGTACATAAGGATCCACAATCACACCAACCTGTGAAGATTGATCATGTAGAGAATGGACATGAGGGTTAGAGTGAGCCCTCACAACAACTATAGAAAGATAATCTTCATCAAAGAGAAGATGTAAATCATCAAGGCTATCTCCCAAGTCTATGGTGTGTGACTCCACGAACAAACCTACAATGTTTTCCAAGACATCATCAACTAAAGCTGCAGCTGGAAGACAAGAGGTACCTTGCTATGTTGGACCTATCACTATGGTAATATATGCATGTGGACTATACTAATAATGTGACCTCTCACTGCAACTGTTGATAGAACCCCACGTATCTGAATCTGTTGAAGCACTATCGCTGGTGTCACTATCAGTTTCCACAGTGTATGAAGTGTGGAGAGGATTGGAGGATAAGCTGGGTGAACTTTCCTCAAAGTAAACATCCTTCTCCACAAAGATCTCATGAGTCTCAAGATCCATAAGTCTATGTGCCTTAGCACCGTCTTCATATCCGATGAAAGTACAAGGTGGAGATGGTGGTGCCTTGCATTCCCTGGAAGATAGGTTTGCCCATGTTGGGAAATTGAAGACTTTGAAGTGACTAACAACTGATTTTCTGCCACACAATGCCTCAAAAGGAGTCTTTCCATCTAGGGCATTATGAGGAGACATGCTAAGTATGTGAGTAGCACTGCTAATGGCTTCGACTTCAAGTGTTGGATCATGAGACTTGGCTTTAATCATGCAAATTTCCATGGTCTTAAGAGTCCTAATCCTCAATGTTGCAACATCTATCTTGTGTGGACTGAATGCTAGTGGATTCTGAAGATCAAGTCCCTCAAGTTTGCAAAAGTATTTAAGTCTTCTGTCCACATATTTTCTTTCATAGTCCATCTAGAGAACCTTGATGGCTTTCTTGGATTTGTGTTCAACATGAATCTTGAAGGCTTGAAGCTTGTCTAACACTTCATTCTTATGATGAAGGAAGTAGACCCATGTGAAGTGCGAAAAGTCATCAATGAAAGTGAGGATGTAGCGGCCTTAGTTAATTGATGTCATTACAAAAGGACCTGCTAATACCATGTGAACCAACTAGAGAGCAACTGGTGCTCTAGAAGACTTTCCTTTATCATACTTCTCCTTGAGATGCATATCCATTGAACATGATGAACACTCACCCTTGAAAAAGTCGATGTTAGGTATACCTTTGACCGTGTGTTTGGAGCAAAGTTGTTGAAGATGGTGAAAAGCAAGATGGCCAAATTGCTCATGCCATAGTCTAATTTCTAAATTGGATTGAGTTATCAAGGCTTGTGAAGGAGACTTAGGTAGAAAGTGGGAGAAGGAATAAAGTTCTTTTCATGATTGACTTTCCCCACTGCAACCAATGAATCATCTCTAAGACTCTGCACCATCACTGAATCTGGAAGGAACTCAACTTTTTGGCCATCTCCAAGGTGAGTGATTTGATAAATTGAGAGGAGATTAGAGCTTAGGTTTGGAACATAGAGAACATCTTTGAATTCCCCATTTTTCATTTCCACGTGTCCTTTCCCTTCAACTTCCATTTTAGTATCATCTCCCACAAAGATGTGCGGCACCTATGACTACTTCAATGAAGAAAAGTCTTCCTTTGAAGAACCCATATGATAGGAGGTGTAGACACCTAAAAATCCTTTAGAAAATAAAGTATTTTTATTTTCTGAAAAATTTCCGATGACATCATCATTTATTAATTAATTAATTAATTAATTAATTAATTAATTAATTTTTATGCCATTAAATCCTTTTATCTTAATTAAAAATATTTAATTAAGGAATCCCTCCCAAAAATGTTTAAATCTTATTTAAACATTATTTCCTTATTTATTAATTATTTAATTAATAAATTGACCAAAAATCCTAAAATAAATAAAAAATTTATTTTTTTCCCAAAAGTTGGCCAATTTCCTTATGACCAATAACCTCTTCCAAAATCTTCTAATCCTTCTTTAAAGGCTAATCCCATCATTTCCTACCCCTAATCCCAACTCAAAATATTTAATTAAAATTAAATATTAATCCTCATGTTTATTAAAAAAGTTTTAATAAATATCTCCTCAACCCAAACCCTTGAAATAAATAAAACTTTATTTATTTCCTAAAAATCTAATTTATCCTCATCCTAAGAAGTTCTAGACTCTTCTAGAAAGTCTTCATCCTCATCCTAGGAAATTCTAGACTATTCTAGAAAGTCTTTATCCTCATCCAAAGTCTAGACTCTTCTAGAAGATGTCTTTAAACCTAATCCTAATCCCCTCCTAACCTTGTCACATTCCCTAAACATGGGTTAAAACTTACTAACCCAAGCCAAAGTTAACAAATATCTCTTCCTTCACCCACCCTCATTAAATGCCATCCACTTGCCTATCCTTAAGCTAATCCTAAACCATCCTAATCCATCCTCTAATCATTTGCACAAGCCTAAACAAGCTTAAAACATTTCTAATCAAGTCCAAGTCGAATTTGCTCTCATCACCCTCAAAATATCTCAACCATAAAACTTTATGAAGTCCACTAGGTCATAAATGACTCTTACAAGCCCTTTTATTGCTCTTACAAGTCATTATGAGGGTCTTTATGAAGATTTTATCCCTTGAGCCTCCTTTGTTGACTCATCCTTCCCCTTTCCTCCATCCTCTCACCATGTGACATGTGTCACTCCTTGATTGGCTATAAGGAAGCACAATCCATGTGCTCTCCTCTCATGCAATCTGAGCCCTCCATAAGCTTTTTCCCATCCTTGCATCTTAGCCCTCAAACCCTCAAGCCTCTTGCCTATGAATTGGATCCTTCCCCTTTGCAAAATAACACAATCCATGAAGTAAAGTCATAATGCCATTTTGAGAAGCCATTTTACATCAAAACCATACACTCACACCCAAATTCCAACTCCATTTGAAGCCCTTTTTGAAGCATAAAGCTTGAGCATACATCCTATCTATTTAGACAAAGCTACTCAACAAGAGAGCTTCTCATTGAGAGAGCCCATTAATGGCTCATATTCTCAATTGAGAGCTCATCTTAGTCTATCTTGAAGTTTATGAATTTTGTTTAGTTTGTAGAAGCTTTATTTAAATTTGGTTTCTATTAGCATACTAACATTGCTCATATACATTTTGGCACGCCCGGTGGGACCCCGCATGGGTCATCTTAATTAGCTTTTTTAGTCAAGTTTTGTATGTCATTTGCTGATTTTGGCTAATTTTTCTTGTTTTTGTGATTGGTAGGATTGTATAAATTGGTTTTGTAGGTCCACATGAGCATGAAGAAGACAAAGGAACTCATAATCTATCTCATAGTGTTTGCAGATTTTTCAAGCTTATAGGTGGACAAAGAACTTGAAATTCTTCTTCTTCTTCTTGTCTATATTCTTCTTATTCCATCTACTTCTTCTTCTTCTTCTTGTGGGAGATCTTGGCCTTTTTTTTTTAAGGAAGCAAAATCATACACACTTCTTTTTAGTGCTTAAAATGAACCCCCAAATCATACTTAAATCCATTGAAAAATTTAAAATTTGCAAGAAAGAAAAAATCTTTTAACAAGTGAAACTAAACCAATCTAATCATTTGCATCCTTGCAACATCAAGGTTTTAGATGCATTCATGCAAAATTAGGAACACTTCATTTTTGGGAATTTCAAAAGAACTTCAAGTTTCTATTTCAAAAGGTTCAAAATCAACACTAAGTGCACACTAAAGTTCTTTTAAAAAATCTCATGAAAACTAAGAGTCCTAAATGGTTGCCAAAAATTGTCCTAAAAGCTTTGTTATTTGTTCCAAACAAATGTCTTATTGCAAAATCTTGAATGTTTCTTAGGATTTTCATGCATCAAAACAATCTAGGAATATCATTTTTGGGCTTAAAATATGAAAATTAGAACACAAAATCTTGAATGAAAACCAAATTCCAAAAAGTCATTTTCACTTTTGAGGCCAAAAAAAATCTTGAATGATCTAAGGTTAAAACAAAGCACTTCAAAGTTCTTAAAACAACACACAAAATCTCAATCTTGAATGCTCAAAGAAAAAAAAAACTTGAATGTTTAATCACTTGTCTTTGAATGCATGTTGCTAAAATCACTCTTGAATGCCATGGATTAAAATCAAATTTTTCTTGAATGCATGATTAAAACAACAAATCTCAATCTTGAATGCCTAACAATCAATGAACATTGCATGGTTTGGATGCATTTTCAATGACGCTCACATTTCTTATGTTGACGATCTCTCGACTTTCATTATGCTAACGACGCTATCAAATTGGAATGAACATTGTATGCCATAATCACAAGTGTCTTCAATCATAGCTTACAAAATCTAAATCATCAATTGGAATGAATGTGTGTCTTTTAAAGCCCAAGATCATGTATGTGGTCTTGTTTTACACTTTTTAGGAGGCCTGCTTGGGGATTTCATCACCCCTTGGGACGACCTCAACTCCAGCATTCCGGCGGAGTATAAAAATTGGGAGGTGAATCCAAAGACACCTCTCTTGGGATCAAATTTTTGTCACTCAGGCTAAGCCTCAAGGAACTTTATACCCTTGAGAAGTGAAAGAGGAGAAGTGGGTTACCGCTCCTCTCGGCTGTGTGACATCTTTTTGGTTTCATCTACGGATTTGGGCCTCACGTACCTTGCATATATCGAGGACTCCTTAGCTAAACCAAATTTCATCCTTGTAGAAAGCTTCCTAAGATGTTGGTGTGTTTGACGTGCTTGCTCAAAACTTTTGTCTGCTTGTTTGTTCATAGCTTTTGAATGAATGTTTGCCAATTTTGGTCGAAATCCCAGAAAAGCAAAAATCTCCCAACTCAAGGCATACTTAGCATAGTCACTACCTTATCAGAAAATCATCCAAGCTCCCCCGCTACAACCAAATCTATCTAGTTCCTTGCTTTAGAACAATCCCAAATCCAAAGTCTCTCCAAATCATCTCCCCCCAGCCAGCTAGCAACCCAATCCAAAATCACCCAAGCCTTTAAAGAGTTGTTGTCACTTTGCTAGATTTTGCTATCCAATCAATCCTACCAATCAACCAATCTCACCAAGGTTATCCCTTTGACAAAGCATTTTCTAGGGTAATCCAGCTTTGTCACTTGTATCCCTCATCACCTTGAGCTAAAGGTTGGGATCCACAAGTGATCAATCTCGTGTCATGCCCATAGGATCATTAGTCTATTCTAAGGTTGACACAATCTCCACCAATCCAGCGCATAGGAAAGCAAAACTCTCACTTTTTGACAGCATGCCCTTGAAGTCTTCCATCCATAGGAAAGCCAAAAATCTCCAGCCAATCCTCCTTAGGTCTGTCATACAGCTTTGACTCTCCCTAGGAAATCTTTCATCAGCCAATCCAAAATCTGTGCTTAACCCAAATCCAACCATGAGCTTCCATGTTCATCCATATGCAAGACCCCATCCCCATCAAACTCATCATCAAAGCATGAAGTACCAATCCTATCATGATGTGTTTGGTCACATTGTCCTTGCTCCCGCCACCTCCTATTCCAATGATGATGAAAATCTTGTTGACTATGACGGGTATATTGAAAGCCTTAGAAACATTCCCCCAAGCATCCTCGAAAATCCAAGAGTTATTCCAAACTATCTAGTCATGCCATCTGATATTCCAGCTTCCGCTCCATCACCCCATCAACCAAGCTTCCAATCTTCCACCCCCATCACACTAGCTATTCCTGTCAATCCACCTCCACCTTCGACACATGAGTCTCCAAGGAATCTCCTAGAGGAAATACAAGAAAAGTTGCCTCCAACAGTCGATAAGCCATGTCATCTAATCCAACCATGTGAAGTAGTCAGTGATGAACCTTCCCCATCTATAATATCACCTCCATCTCCCATAGCTATCATCCCCATACGATCCATCAAATTGCTTAAAATCCTTCCACTTCCCGCAAGCATCAAAATCCCACCACCTATCAAATCCCTCCAAATCCTATCCACATCGCCTCCAAGCATTTCCCAAATCTCTCGTAATGACCCTTATGCATCCATCTTCTACTCACCCATCTCCACTACTGAATCTCCCATCTATCCATCCGTTGCCTTTGAAGAATCCATCCCTTCACCTCCTATCGCACCATCCACTCCAAACCAATCCTATCAAGATCCTGTCCAAAAGCATGTTGACATCCCCCAAAGCATAAATGAAGATATCATCGTACCATGTCTTCCATCCATAGTGCAGTCACCATCTCCTCCATCTCCAAAACCTCAAGCCATATCTCCTCCACTACAAGATATCTTGTCATCCCACCAGCTACATCAAGATCCTATCCTTCCATCTCCCCCGCTCCATGCTTCCATCTTACCACCTATCCAAGCTATTCCACCATCTATAATCTACCCTCTTGGTTCACTTACATTCATCCATGGTGGCCCTCTCTCAGCAGAAGAACTAAGAACAATATCTCCCCATTGCAATACACCTAATAAATCACTTCTACCATTTTCTGCAAGCAAAAAGTTTCCTCAGCTTGTTCAAATGCTTAATCGATGGCATTATCAAGGTCAAGGTTTAGGACCACAAGAGCAAGGAATCAGAGAGCCTATTATTGCACAAAAAAATCTAGGATTTCGTGGTCTGGGATATGTATCCAAAGGCTCACCATCTAAAGGTGTTGGTACACCACACCCCCACACCAAGCCTATCCCCAAGCCCACCATGCCAGCGTCCCATCACCCCTTTAAGAAATCTTATGTCATCCCCCCTCCACCATCTTTGCAACCCAAAACAACCTACCATATCCCCCCTTCATCTGCTAAATCCATTTTAGGTCCCTATGTCCCAAAATCTACCATCCTCCATCCTCCTATCAGCCATCATAAAAATCCTATTCCATCCATTTCTATGCAAGATCAACAAAGGAACATATCAGGGCACATCATCCATCATCATCCCCCTACATGCTCTTTCATATCCTCTCCATCTCACAAAGCTTCTCCTAACCATCTTCCCAAAGCTTACCACAGCAATGCGAATGCCAACTTCAAAATGCATAAAGCTAAAAATCCACATCCTAGGCAATCATATGTCTATTCTAAAAGACATACTCCAAAAAGGCAAAATACAATCAAAGAATGCAAAACAATGCAAAAGCCTATGAAAAGAAAATCCAAAACCATGTGGATCCCCAAGAAAAAAGTTGAAACCCAATGCATAATGGCATCCACCATTGCTAATCCCCCATCTAGTGACTCATGCCCCCCATCTCCTAACTCCATCTTGGGTGCCTATATCCCCAAGCATGCTTCCACAAATCCTCCATCATGCTCGCATCTACCATCTATCCCCCATATGCTCTTTTCACACCCGTTCCAACATGTGCCAATGTTGCTCTTGCAATCATCCCCATATCATGCTCCTTTCCAACCTTTTCATCCCTCCATCTCCTACCATCAATCCCATCTAATCCAATCTATTGCATAAATCACACATCCGGTGTACCAACAACTAGCAACAAAATTGAACATTCCAACTGCCAGTGAAAAATCCCAAGAAAGCCAAAATAGCTGAAGAAAGCCAAAATCATTCCAGCTAAGTCCAAAGTCAAAAAGTCAAAAAAGAAAAGAAAAATAAAGCATCCACTGGTGAAAACTTGGCAATTCAAGCACCTTGGACAAGTACCATGATGAAAACTTGGCAAACAAGCGTCATGCGTAATCCTGCCATCCCCAGCTTAGCCTATCACCCTCATGCTTTTGGTCATCTCTTGACATCCAACTCCATCTTCCAATCTATCCACCTATCCTCCATCCTCCAGCTTCCATCTCACACCATCCACTAATCTTATGCAGCGTCAGCCAATCATCTCATCTATCATCCATCTCCCTAGCCCCTTCAGCTTTTTCCATCCTAGCTTCAATCCTATCACATCCATCATAAGACCTCCTTTCGCATGTTATCTTTTGATTGGGGGCACTATATTCCTTGGAGATGTTGTCTTGTCCATCCTCCCTTGTCATTGGTATCTAGCTCTAGGCTATCCTCATGCAAACCCAATGTCATCTCTTTATATCCATCATAATCCTAGCTATCTACCATCCTATCTAGCCATCTCATCCTGCTCCTCTAGCTATCCTTGGTCACAAAATCTCTCATCATCATTGTATGCATCCTGCCAAATCCATATCTTTCGCTGTCACCCCACCCTTAGCTTTTGCATCTTGCACAACATCGAACCATCCCGCTATCCTATCATCCTGAGCTTTTGCCTGCTTGTAACTATCTTGGTCTGTTAGCTTGTACCATATCTTGATTAGCTCACTTGTAAATATCTTGGTCTGTCAGCTTGTACATCCTCTTTAGCTTAGTACCATTGTATCTATCTAGCTTTTTTGTCAATTACTCCTTGATCAGCATCTTGCACACATCGCACATCTTGGTTAGATATTCCAATGCATCCTTTAGCTAGATTTCCTATCACCAAAGTGTTATCTTTCTTAGTTCAGCTTGCCAGACGCATCACTCATCCAAATCCACCAGCTTAGGTGCTCTCCGATAGGTCCTTGCAGGATATACCTTTCCTCATGTCTGATCTTGGTCCGTTAGTACCTCGTCCTACCCATCTCGTTGGCAAACGGTTCTCTTTAAGATTTTCACTTTCTTTTGATTTGGGATCTTCCCTTTTGGGTCTTGAAGTATCTTTTCCAAGCAATCTCCTTGTTCCCTCCTCAAGGTTGCCATGATCTTTCATATCATGGTATGCTGCGAATGGGGCAATTAGAGCGTAAGGTCTTGATCAGGTCTTTCATTTGTTTTTCTTTTCTGCTTGTGGGTTCTCCAGTGTCGTTTCCACGCTGCTTCCTCTAGGATTCATGTGTGATGCTGGGGCAATCCTTGTGTGTTTGTTTTGAGTTAGTTTGTTAGTCCTTTGGACGGTTGGTGAAAAGGCCTTGATGTTCTTGGTAACCTTGGCAATTAACCAATAGTCCTATAGCAAATCTAGTGCTCAACTACATGGTGGTACTTCTCTTTGAAGTATCCCCCCGCTCAAAAAGCTTCAATGGTTTTCCTTCATCTCCATTATCCCCCATCCATATCCAGCATCCGTCTCTCCTACCCCAGCTTATGCATCAGTATCTCTTTGAATCACTCCTCACCTTTAGCTTTAGGGATCCACAATCCTAGTCTTAGGGATCCACCAATCCAAATCAATCCACCAAGCCTCATCTTTCAAGATCCACAATCCTAGTCCTAGGGATCTCCGAAACCCATCTTCCACCAATCTGACTCTTTGAAATCCTGTTGCATCAGCTTTATAATCCCCTCATCCATCTCCCTATCCTGGATTCCTTTTTATAGCGCTCTGCTCCTTCATCCTCCACCTTCCCTAAAGTCTTAAGCTTGCTTCCTCTTGTGCATCTGATTCTCCTTTATCATTCTCCCATAGTGAGAGTTTGAGCTAATTTAGCCCCTTCTCTTTGCCAATCTGAGTTTCCTTGCTCATCCGAGATTCTTGTACTTTTCAAGAAGCCACCAAGCCTCGCTTTCTCTCCCCGCTGCCTTCTTGAGGGGGCATCTCATAATCCATTCTCTCCTCTTCTGCTCTAGCCTTGGGCATCTTATTTTCTTATCTTTGATGTCATGCCACTTGCGGCATCACATCAAAGAGGGGCAAAATGTAGACACCTAAAAATCCTTTAGAAAATAAAGTATTTTTATTTTCTGAAAAATTCCCGATGACATCATCATTTATTAATTAATTAATTATTTAATTAATTAATTAATTAATTTTTATGCCATTAAATCCTTTTATCTTAATTAAAAATATTTAATTAAGGAATCCCTCCCAAAAATGTTTAAATCTTATTTAAACATTATTTCCTTATTTATTAATTATTTAATTAATAAATTGACCAAAAATCCTAAAATAAATAAAAAATTTATTTTTTTCCCAAAAGTTGGCCAATTTCCTTATGACCAATAACCTCTTCCAAAATCTTCTAATCCTTCTTTAAAGGCTAATCCCATCATTTCCTACCCCTAATCCCAACTCAAAATATTTAATTAAAATTAAATATTAATCCTCATGTTTATTAAAAAAGTTTTAATAAATATCTCCTCAACCCAAACCCTTGAAATAAATAAAACTTTATTTATTTCCTAAAAATCTAATTTATCCTCATCCTAAGAAGTTCTAGACTCTTCTAGAAAGTCTTCATCCTCATCCTAGGAAATTCTAGACTATTCTAGAAAGTCTTTATCCTCATCCAAAGTCTAGACTCTTCTAGAAGATGTCTTTAAACCTAATCCTAATCCCCTCCTAACCTTGTCACATTCCCTAAACATGGGTTAAAACTTACTAACCCAAGCCAAAGTTAACAAATATCTCTTCCTTCACCCACCCTCATTAAATGCCATCCACTTGCCTATCCTTAAGCTAATCCTAAACCATCCTAATCCATCCTCTAATCATTTGCACAAGCCTAAACAAGCTTAAAACATTTCTAATCAAGTCCAAGTCGAATTTGCTCTCATCACCCTCAAAATATCTCAACCATAAAACTTTATGAAGTCCACTAGGTCATAAATGACTCTTACAAGCCCTTTTATTGCTCTTACAAGTCATTATGAGGGTCTTTATGAAGATTTTATCCCTTGAGCCTCCTTTGTTGACTCATCCTTCCCCTTTCCTCCATCCTCTCACCATGTGACATGTGTCACTCCTTGATTGGCTATAAGGAAGCACAATCCATGTGCTCTCCTCTCATGCAATCTGAGCCCTCCATAAGCTTTTTCCCATCCTTGCATCTTAGCCCTCAAACCCTCAAGCCTCTTGCCTATGAATTGGATCCTTCCCCTTTGCAAAATAACACAATCCATGAAGTAAAGTCATAATGCCATTTTGAGAAGCCATTTTACATCAAAACCATACACTCACACCCAAATTCCAACTCCATTTGAAGCCCTTTTTGAAGCATAAAGCTTGAGCATACATCCTATCTATTTAGACAAAGCTACTCAACAAGAGAGCTTCTCATTGAGAGAGCCCATTAATGGCTCATATTCTCAATTGAGAGCTCATCTTAGTCTATCTTGAAGTTTATGAATTTTGTTTAGTTTGTAGAAGCTTTATTTAAATTTGGTTTCTATTAGCATACTAACATTGCTCATATACAGGAGGCACTTGAGTCAAGAATCCATTCTAAAGAAGAACTTGTGTTTTCCATAAGTTCTTTCCCTTTTCCCTTTGAAGAGGTTCGAGTTGAATCCTTGGAAGTACCTAGCACTTGTATTTTGTTCTTCTTGAGTAGGTTTTCCAATTCATTGATTCTCTTAATCTTGCAATGATGCTCATCATGATTTGGCTTTTAGCAATATGCACAAAAAAGTTTGTCCTTCTTTTCGTTACTTCCCTTCTTGTTGGAAGAAGAATTACCTTGTTGTGAGGAGGATTGTTGTGTCTCTGATTGTGATTTCTGCTTCCACTGCTTCTTCTTCTTCTTGTTAGAACTTCTTCCTCCTTGACTTGATTGGTTCTCATCACTTTCCACCAATGCTTTGGTCTTTGATGTTGTGAGAAGTCCTAAATCTATCAAGTAAGATTGTTCAACAATCAACATCTCCGTAAATGCATCAAATATAGGCTTTTGGAAAGCACTTCCCATGGTTAACCTATGAGTATTATAACTCAAAAAAATGGAAGCATACTCTAAAGGTAGACTCTTCGAGATGTGATGAATCAACTTGTCATCCTTCATGGGATTTCGACAATCTTTAAGTAGTGCCCTATACTCATTGGCTTTGTTGATGTAATCCTAAATTTTGTCAAAGTTCTTTGGATCCAAAAGAAGTAGATCATCCTCAGTCTAAAATCCCTTTTCCTCATCCACCTTACCACACAAAGATTCATGTTTGTCCCATGCAAAGGTCCATCTAGCACTTGCAGAATGGTTGTCTATTGTTGATGTGGGCTCTATGCAAGGACCACTAAAAATCTATGTGTTCACCAATAGAGTCTCAAATACGGGCCCAAAAATTGAAATAACGGCTAGGAAATTCAAACTTTGTATTGGTGGGCACCAAATAGTGGATTCTAGTTTGTAGCGGGCCAATGGGAGTAGAAGATTGTCGTTGGGTAAATCTGGTTACCATAGAAGAATATTTGGAGGCCACGTGTAGCTGTGCAATGGGGTTACAGGGATGCCAATGTGCTTTCTATGTGGTAGCTAATCATAGTGAGAGTGATGAGTGGATCACTGTTTAACAAATGGTCGGCATTGGAATGTTAAGCAATCGCCAAAGAGTGTACACAGCTAGTGGAGACTTATATTAGTCCCACATTCAAAATGAAAGTGAAAATAGTGGTCAATAAAACCTTTCGATCATGGAGGTAACTTCAAAGTAGGGCCACCATGGTTTGGAAGTTTCAACCACCTGCAATTATGATAGCCACCGAAAAATAGTAAACCAATTGGTGGTGAAGTTGGATTTGATAGTTGGCTTGCCAAATTGGTAAAACCCGTTGGTATTTGTTAATCACTATTGATGCCAGATTATAATGTGGAAGAATATTCTACATAGGGCTGAGGTGTCACTGCCTAGATCCTGTGCAAAAAAAAATTCTTTGCATGCACAACTGGGCTAAAAAAATTCCAAAAAATGCTTTCAAAAATGCAGAGAAATAATCAAATCTAAGAATTAATTAATTAGATCTGCAAATGACCATACCAGCATTGCCAATTAGGGCCTTCGGGTGCCAATTTGCAAAAAAAATTGCCTCACAATCAACTTTGGCCTAGGGTACCCAAATTTATGGTCAATTTGTATTGAAGTGACATTTTGAATGCAATGGCAAGGTTCGTTCTAGCTCTAGATGCTCCCAATTTTTGTGATACTCCAGATCTAGGCCAAGGTGCTAAAGCAACAATGGTCTCAAATGGCTATGTGAAGAGAAATTATCCAAGCTTTGATACCATGTAAGAATTTTCCTTAGGGAAAAATTCACCCAAGAACAAAGAACTCAAACACAAGCACAACTGTAGACCAGAAAGAGAATGATCAAAATATAGATATGTATTTGATTCAATATCAATGAAAGTACACTAGGAGTGTTTGTATATAAAGACCTCTGAGATGCATCTAGAATGCTGAGGAATCAACATCATGATAGGTCATACAACTAGGCACATGTCCACCAGATATGGGTTATCCTCCATTAAGCATAGGAGTAAGTGTGATGATGAGAGGATAAGCCTACAAAGATGTAGCATGAAAATTTATGTTGTAGACACCATGTGCTCAATTAGGAGTACAAATAACTATGTTGTATACATGAAAACTCAGTTAATTATGTAAACTCTAGTGTTGTAGACACCATGTGTTGAATTAGAGTTGCATACTTCTAAGTTGTCAACATGACAACTCATAAAGGTATGCAAACTACTAAGTGTCTCACAAAATAAATAATAAAATAATGCATTAACCGAAGTAAACTTAAGTAAGTGTAAATAGTAAATATGTATTTACACTAACAATTATGATGAGTGAGCTTAGCTATATCATCTCCAGAATGTCTTCTTCACATCCTTAACTTTGGCTTCTCAGAATAGCAAATCTGCTAAGAGATATAACAAGTTTACCAAAACATGCCTTTGTAAACTCTATCTCAAAACAATCTTCATCGAAACTTGCATAACTTCTTCTAGACTTAATATCTTATGCTTCCAAGGTTAGCTACATATACTAGATACTTATTAATATCTCCCTTTAACTTCGCTTAGTAAAAGTACTCAACGATCTATTTGCACCAACTTGATCTTTATGTTGTTCTTTTGTCAGATACCATTGAAAATTGCCATATTGACATCAATGACAAACACAGTCATGAAAATTACATATCATCATGATAATGATCTAATCATGTTTTTACAATACTCCCCCATAGGAATATCATCAGCGTTCATGCTTCCAACATTGAGATCTTTTTCTTTTTGTGAGCTTAGGGTAAGTTATCTGTATGTCATGTTGGGAAGTGGCTTGCAATGGAGGTTAGGGCCCTAAAGAGGCTGATGGGTAACCCATTGTAGGTTATTTTAATAAGTGATAACATTTCATTAAATGGGTTTAAAATGAATTAATAAGATATTGGTACCACAAAAAGTCACTAGGGGGTCCAAAGTATTAAAAGACTGTCAGGGTAACCTTATAGTTGACACAGGCGATGACACTTGCCCACTTACATAGTAGATTTCCTAAATGTCTTTTTTGCCTTTGGGGTTAGTTGATACTAGTGTCTTGGTACCCTTAAGATAGTTTTCTTTCAGGTGATTCCTTGAACCTAGATGTTGGTTTTGACTTGTGTTTTGATATCTGTATGGGACTTGAGTTTATCTCCTTGGCATGGTGGGGGTGTACCTTTTTGGGTTCCATGAGGTTCGATGGTAGTATATTTTCTTATACCATTAAGATCTGACCATTGGATGTCATCGTTGGATGTGTTTGTGTAGATATTCTTTTCATTCTATCTGATATTGTATTTGTATGATGGATGGTTATACTCTAAGTGTATTGTATTTAATTTCATAGATCTTACGAGATGATGTAATCTATTTCACAATGTATATTAATTGAGCCTTTTATGCCCTGTGACCTATACAATGGATGATTGTACATTCTAATAATTGTGAAGTGGCATTTGAGATAATTGTATATTATTTAAATGGATTTGTACTTAATGTGGATGTGTTATATTTTGGCTTTAGTATTAATTAAATTTAAATGTGATTCAATGTCATAGGACCCTTAAATATTGTAATCTATTTCATGGTATGTGTATATGTGTATGGTAATGCTTTGACTATATTATATCTTTTTTTTTAAAATTATTAATCTTTAAAATAAATGTTTCACAAACTTAGTGTAACTTTACGTTAATTTCTTTTGGGTTCCCTGGCGAGGCATTACATCTAGTATCGAAGCCCCAGTTTCAACATTGGGAACTCTGGGCATATTGTGCGCCATCAATTAACAAGTATTTCAACTTGCAACATGATTTAAACAATAAACATGTATAAAAATCAATCTTGAACCTAAACAACTTAAACAAACAATTAGACTTTTCTATTTTATTCTCAAATTCTTTTAAGCCAATTTTCTAATTGTGTTTTATGATTATTGGTACTTGGTTATTGGATTGTTTAGATGTTATTTCATACTCAGTTGATTTATCTGATGAGTTATTTGGTTATTTTAGTCATTTCATGTGTTTATGTTTATCCTTTTGATGATGATGATGATGATGATATGTGTGTGTGTGTGTGTGTGTGTGTGTGTGTGTGTGTGTGTGTGTGTGTGTGTGTGTGTGTGTGTGTGTGTGTGTGTGTGTGTGTGATCAATTATTGATTTTAGTTATCTCGTGATGATTAGTTAGATGAAATATTTTTATGGTGTTCTATGGTTACTTACCCCATACTTGCATGGGTATGGTGTACTTGTTTGTTTTACTTTATGATTGACATTTTTTGATGTGGTTGAGGAAGGGAGTCATAGTCACTCGCTAGTCGATATCTACATGATGCATCACTTCTCACCATTGCCTATTTAGTTTAGAATATATGCATTTGTACATGCGTAGATTTTATGCAGATTGCAGGTACCAGGTATCAACCTCCCTGAATTGTGAGGATGAGCATACCCTATCATAGTATTTCAATGGTATAAGTAGGGAGATAATTCTTGAGTCTGAATCCTAAACCCTAAGCCAATTGTCCTAGAAAATAGGACAAGTATCTAAGTTAGTTTACTTGTTTGAATTCATCAAGTGACATGAATTTGTGATTTTGACCCTAGAGTTTGATTATGTTCTTCGTCTTTAGTTGAGTTGTCGTATTTGGTTTACTGGGTCTGTTGTGATTTTCAGTTATAATTAAATCAAATTAAAAGATAATTTAATGAAAATTTTATAAAGAAAATTAAATATTTAATTAATTAAATAAAAGAATTAAATTTAAAAGATTAAATTAAAGTTCTAATTTTGGCATATTTATATTTATTTAATTCAATAATAATTATTTAGGAGTTTTATTTTAATAATAGACTCTAAATATTATTATTAGTTGAGTAATAAATATTATTTGATTAAAAAGAAAATATTAAAATATGTGAATATTTGATTAATTAAAAACTAATTAAACTTATGCTTTAAACAAAAAGTCTAAAATTAGAAGTCTAAATTTAGAGGTCTAAATTTAGAAGTCTAAATTTAGAGGTCTCATCATCTCACTCTCAATGACCATTTTTTATTTTCATAGAAAATTTAATTGCTAGAGCTACTATAAGTCTTCCATGGCTTTCTTTGGGTATGACAATTTGAATGAGATCAATTGCACATTAAAGAGTCTAAGTGATACCTAGTTGTGCTTTTTTGATCTTGTAAATTTAAACAAAATATTGTAGGAAAAACCCATTCTTTTGGTTACCAAGAGATTGAAGAAGAGTGGTCTAGTAGAGGCACTTAGTTTTTTAGTGGAAATATAGGTGCTAAATTAATCCTTGAGTGTATTACCCACTCGACCCGAACACCCATCAAATTAATACTCCAGACAACAAGGTGTTGCTTTCTCTCAACCGGGATGTTCTACAGAAATATTTTTTATTGTCGATGAGAGAACCATATAATGATATGAACTTCTAGAATTCAACCACTCTCTACAATGAGAAGAATTCGGTGAGGAGAGGTGACATTATGACCACCTGGTTTCAGACCCATTAGAGCCACAAGAGCAAGGTACCCAAGACCATCTATAACACCAATCTAAAGAGGAAATTTTTTTATATTCCCATCCTCGTACACAAGATTAAGGGGAATGAGGACTCTCTTTAACTTTTGAAGCACTATTTCTACCTGATTCAAGTTGTGTGCGTTGAAGGAGAGTGTGTGGATTATACACTAATATTAAGTGACAATCTAATTGGCTGGCTTTAGAATGCAAGAGCCTAGAAGTAGGTTTATATGTCTTCATACTTAATTTATGCCCTTGTTACCATCCTTTTGTGGCTTTGATTTCCACGTGTTGAAGAGTTGGACAAGGACATCCAAGTCTATAATTTTTATCCATTCCTACAACTACATCATAGCTATATAGACTTTATGAAGGAAAATGACACCTTCACCATGAGGATTTATTAGATACTACATGGATATCTAGAGAGGTGGATCTCCCTTGAAGTCATGTCCACTGTGACCCAATTTGGAAGCTATTTCATCCAATTTTTGATGTTCTCCTACATTAGGATCATAGAGTTTGATGGATTCTCTTGAAAGCTTCCAAAATAATTGGATGACTAGATTTTTTTGGTCAAACTATGCCACCAAATCCTACAAGTAAACACTTTGTGTGTAGATGCTAGAAAGGCGAGCATCCATTCCCAATTACTATCGAGGAGTATTCATGTGCCTCCTATTCTAATGCCAAGAATATTCTCAAGGCCTTTGAAGATAAGTATAAGCTAGAGTTGTATGAGGTAATTTGGTTAAAGATTGACATGGTATATTACATTAAGGAAAATTTGTAGTTGGGCTTAGCTTTTAGGCATATTCTCGTGCTAAACAATTACTGGGCAAATTATGGAAATGAGCATGAAAGAAGAGAGAGATTCTTCTCTGGAATAGAAATGCAATAAGTAAGCTTATACAATATCAATCTAGATGTGGAAGGAATTAATGATGATTTCTCATACATGCAATCTACTACATATCTGAAGAAAATCAAAGGCACCCACATTGATTCAACCCCTCCCCTAGGTCTTACCATTGACAATATGGAGTAATTAATAGATGGAGTGATCAAAAGGGCTAATAAATGGGTGGATAGACTAAGGCTGGAAGAAACTGGATAGGTGGTTTTCCTTCAAGGTCCCAACTAGCACAGTCATCCACCGTGACCTCTACCAGCACCATACCAACTATTGTACTTACCTTCGTGAGGCCTTCTCAGATTGTTGGAGGTGGAGGAGGAGACCAACCTTTAGAGAAAAACATCCCCATTGCCCTTCCCTATAGAGGAGGCCCAATACTAGTCACAGGCTCAATAGAGGAGCTTGAGAAATATAAGAAAAAGGATAAGGAAGTGGAGATAGAGGGCATAAAGGATAAAGATACATCTATCCTAGTGATCAACCTAGATGGTTCAAATGTGACCCAACTAGATGATGGAAGTGATGGAAGCCCAACACCATAGGAGATACCTTAAACATCTAGTATTCAAGGTAATATTCTCATTGTTGCTTCTTCTCAAATAGTTATTTTCCCTTTCTCTACTAGGAAAAACAACACTTCTCCCATGGCGAGGAAACTCTTTGATGCTACAACTCTCTAGTCCTCTGTCAATGTGCTTACCTCAAAATCTTGGTTGGATAATATGCTTGACAAAAAGACAAAGATGATAGAGGAAGGTGCACCTCCAAAATATTTGATTACACAAGTCATGAAGTAACTGACTATTACAAAGAATGCTAAAAAGCTCCTAGTCTGGAAGCTCTAGGTAAGGATGTCAACACATGCAATTTTATTATGGAGTTTTCTCAAGCCCAGGCTAAGGGGAACTTGGTTGATCTTTCCTCATTAGATTTCAACACCCAACAATATGACATGTAGACCTTGAGGCATGATACTAAAGTTAGAATGTGGAGACTCCTCAATCAAGAGGTAGATGAGGAGCTAGAATAATTGAAGATCTCTAAAGCCCATATCAAGTCCACCAACAAAAAATTGACTGAGTGTATCAGGAAATTGTTCACTCCACTTGCTAGTCATGTAGGAGAGTCATTTGATTCAAGGCCTTGTAACCCCTCTATAGAAGAAAATAAGGCCCTACTCACCAAGCTTCAAGAAGAAAGGCATTTTAGCTAGATTGGGCATGGGTGGCTTGAAGATATGAAGGTAAGGGGTGTTCTCTTGATCAAGAAATTGGGCACCCTTTATATAAGGGTCATGAAATTGAAGGAGATCATGTACAATATTCTTGAGTCCCTGAAGATGGATGTAGAGAAGTACAAGGACTCCATGTCCGTGCAACATGAAATCATAAGCATGAAGGTTGACAGTGCTCTTAGTTTGGGCATTCTGAAGAATGAAGATGAACCTCTATCTCACTAGATGAGGTCTCTCAAATTGAAAAGAGAGAGAGTATGGTTAAGGCCAAAAAATAATTGAAGAAGATATATGAGCTAGTAAAAGAGATAGAAGAAATTATTTTTGGGTATCTTTGGGAGGTTCACACAAAGTCTCATGTGAGAAAAATTGGCAAAGTTGTCGACATGGGGCATATGAAGACCACCTACCAATACTTCATTGATGAATTGGTGCACCTTGTTAACTTCTAAGCCTTTGATCTTTACAAGTTGACAACCATAGATAGGATGGTTGTGAAGGTGTTGGAAAAGTTGCAAGTCTGATATGACATTGTAGAAGGATTGACCACGAATCATGACTTTCGGGTGATCCGATTAGAGAACATGTTTATTCCTAATTCCAAGAATCTTGCAACCATCATTGGGGTGATAAAGAGACACAAATTGAGCTAGGAAGAGGCCAAATTAACTAATGATGGAAGCCAAAGTGCTTCAGCTCCCTAGTCCTAATCGTTGCTTTGTTCTAGCATGACAAGTGTCATTTTTCCTATTTTTGACCTCTCTTCTATCTTCTCAAAAGTGTAATATTTGTACTGTGTGGAAGTAAAAGGTCCTATATATAATGCTTTGAAAATTAATGGAAGGATCAACAAATTTTGGTGTTAATTTTTCCTTTGTTGTTGAGACAACTGAGTGAGTATCAAAAGTTAGCATCATATTTGTTGTTCATTTTGTTGCATGTTTCTTTTTGTGTTTTGGAGAACTAAATTATGGTGGGACTATGGATCATTAAATTTTAATTGGTTGGTTAAGATTTAATGCTTTTGGGTAACCTGAGATTTATTATAGTTTGATGCAGCGCAAGGTAGGAGAATCCTCAAAGGACATGTCCTAGCCCCCAACAAATAACCAAACAACGGAAACACAAAAATAATGCAATATTTGATATCAAATCACAACTCTTTATTCATAAAACAACTATTTACATGCAATATGTCGGGTTGTAAGGCCTTCCCGATTATGGCCAAATGCAAAGCAATTAATAGTTCTACAAGACCCCTCAAGATCTAATCCAAACACTAGCTAGTCTAGATCTACACTCTGCTAGAAACCTCCAAAGAAGATTCAACTGGTACTCGCAAGCCCACCAATCAATCTCCTTGTTTCTAAACCTCAACCACTAGCTCTTCTCACAAACTCGCAACTCCACCACAATCCTATTGCAAACTGCCTCACATTTGATGCTCTATCCACAGACTTAGGAAAACTCACTCCTCTGCTTTCTCCTTCTCTCCAAGCTTCTACTAAGAAGAGATCAGACGTTTAATTCCCTTTCAACTACCTTTCAACAAATATTTCATTCCTACCCAAATACAACTAAGCACCTCCATGTGGTCCAACAAATACTAAATGCATGATTTAAGGAAATTTCCACAAACTTCTAGAATTCCACCTACACACCTCGATAAATAGAATGATAACCATTTTTATTTTCCTATTTATGCCACCTATGCATCTTGAAAATAAAATTCCTCTTTTTCTCCTTTTTCCTATTTTTAATTATTTTTTTATTTTTTCTCTAATTTTTGTCACTTTCTCTTTCCTGTAGTTTTTTTTGTTTTTTCTAATGCAAGATGCTCCTGCATCTGACTCCCTAGGTAGATAGAAAAATGTGTCCCAAACTTTGACGCCAAAATAAAGATCTACAACCATTTTTATCTTCGCCAATGGTTTCCACTTCAATAGGGACAAGAAAACCAACATAGAAATCATCCACATTTGTATCACTCTGTCAAACACTAGAATCTCAATCATCCAATCAGCATGCTCACTCCGAGGAAAAAGTTGAACATAATGCTTCATCAACAAACCCTCATCCACATCAGCAACTAGTGAATCCACACCAACAATAATAAACTCCATATCAACAACAATGTGTAGATCTCCATCAACACATTCCAAACTCACAACACTAGTGGTCTCATTGCTCACAACAAAATACTTTGCAACATATAAGTCACCACTAACATCAAACAGATCATCCTCAATAGAGCGCTCTACAATCTCCATGTCAGACTCAACCAACTGATCATGAAAACCAATCTCTATCCCAAAACCAGAAAGGTTAGGAATATCCTCACCAACAACCTCCAAATGCTTTGTAGGTTCTATATCAAGCTCCACAAACTGATCAACAAAACCAACCTCTTCCACCTTGACCTTGCTATGCTATCTTCTCTCTCAAACAAGCCTTCTAATTGACCAAACAACTCTCTTCTAAATCGATATACTCCAACTCCAATAGCATACAAATTTCTTCTTTGGTTGCTTAACTCTTTTAGAAAAAGTAGTATCCACAATAGCCACTCAAGCTATTGTCTCATTAATCCTCCTCTACACTATATCACAAAGACTCACAATCATCCTAGGGTCCAATCCTCTTGGAGCCATCTTCTAAGATCTTTGCAAACCCGCTAGAAAAAATCACCAATAGGTCAATCTTCCTAAACAAGATCAACCTTCCATCTTCACAACCATAGATCTATTTGCATGTCCTCCCAAGGTCCTAGTGCAAACTACCTCAACTTTGGTGTTTGGTCTACACACTTAGGAACAACCTTCGCTCTGATACCACATGATGTAGTACAAGGTAGGAGAATCCCCAAAGGAGATGTCCTTGTTAGAGTAAATAATTAATTATTCATTAATTATTTATTCTATTTACTTAATCTTACTTAGGTTAATGCATTCATTTAATTTTTGTAGTGATGCGTTGTTGACAACACGGGAGTTTGTTCCCTTCTAGCATGTTCCACCTTTTTGTGGAAGAGTGCTTAGTTGTCAACCTTATCTTCTACCTCTTTCCAACTTGTTCTACAAGCTTCCATGAGGCCTTTATATTCAGGCTCTCTCAATGTATTTTTTCATCTCATTTTCATTGTAAATACATTTTCATTGTTTTGCAATATGTTCTCTCTCAAGTTTGTTTAGGGTTTTTCCAAGCTCCACCTCTTCCTTTTTGGTTTCCCTTCAACAGGTTATTTGCATGTAGGTGATCTTGGTGAGCTATGGAGTTGGATTTCATCAACTCCTACATCATATTAGAGTCTCCCTATAGTTTCTTCGTTGAAGGTTTTTTGAAACCATGATTTGGAGACACAAACCCTAGTTTGTTTGTGCATTTTTCTTCAATTTGGGGGAAGAGCATTTTTTTGGAGCACTTTGGGTCCAAATGGATGCTACCATTGGATCTAAAAGGTCATTTGCAGTCAGAATTCATATAAAACTTTTGGATTTTGGAGATAGAGCTCTGGGAAGCAAAAGAGTTTTGCTTGCAAGCCCTTGTCGTACGATCATACAAACAATTTAGTAGATATTTTATAAAAAATAATAATAAACGGACATACCATTAGATGGGCACCACTGCACCATCCAGCGACCACCATTGCATAGCCCGCGTTGGCTCGCAGGCTACCGCAGCTAGGCAGCCCGGGCTCAGCCGCCATCGACGGGCCACCTGCCCACCACCTTTGCTAACTCCTTTGCCATCTAGCACTACCTCCGTCAGTGTTTTTTGCCACGAACTTTGCTTCACTAGGGCCTCCTCTGATGTTCCTATGCTCTGCTTCGCCTACTTCATCAACACTTTTATGTGGGCACAGTTAGTAGTAGTTGCACTAGTCTGTGGGTGACATGTAGCATAGGTGCCACGTGGACCCTGCCACATCACTCGCCACCTTTCCCACCTACCATGTGGCATCCACGTGGCCCCTTTTTTTTTCTGCGATAGTCCAAAAAATGTCAATTTTTTCCAGTGGAATGCTGATGTCAACACTACATCATCAACCTCTTGCACCTCTCCTAGGTCCTTTTTGACCTACTTACAGTTTTTTTGCCATAACTTGAGCATACAGAGGTATTTTTTCGATCCAAAAGAAGCACCAGAAAGCTAGTTTTGAGATGGAGACATTGGTGCAAGTATTTTTAGGTTTTTATGTAGTTTAGTTGATCATTTTTTTAGTTGAAGTCCAAAGTTCTATTTTTGACTCTAGCAAGCTTTTCTTTTGCATCCCGTGTCCATTTTTTGAAAACGTTATATTTATGGAAAGTTGGTTTTGTCATCTTTTTAGAAATGTGGCCTATTTCCTTAGATTTTAGACCATGCTCTTTCTATCATGTTTTTGGCATTTTTTTTCTATGGTGAATATCTTGGGTGTTTTAGGTCTGAGGATCACTTTCAAGGCATGAAATCTTTTGTTTTGAGCTGTATTATCTTTTGTGTTAGTTTTTTTCCTTTCCTGATCATTGTAGACATCATTTGTAAGAACTTTTATGTATACACACTAAGATAAAGTACCACTCTTGCATTTTAGGTTCATGAACATTGTTTTGAGATAGTTGTACTTGTACTATTTTTATAAAGCACCATGGGGGGGATAGTTGTTTGTTGTTTTAGGCCTTCTTCCTTTTGTTTTCCTATGTAGTGTTGGTGTGATCATGTCTTTATAGGTGTTTGTACCTCTTCCCCTCTCTCATCATTCTTGGTTCTATCTATAGAGGTTTTTGGCCCACCTTCTCAGTTGCCTATCATCTCACCCCATCTGGATTAAGGGGGAGTTATTTTGTTGTTCTAATGCATACTTGGTTTGGTGGTTTGATAGTGTGAGCTATGTATTCAGTGGTTGATCCTATATACAAGGCAATTGTAGTGGCTGGCTACCTATGCATTTCGATGAGATGGATCATCTACCATATAGACACGCTCGGTTCATGCTTTCTTCTTCCATGGAGGTTCTTCACATCAATAGTTTCTTTCTGATGGAAGATTTTGTGGCTTCTTCATGCTTTAGTGATGCTCTTCATGATCACTTTTTGCTCTTATTTATGGGACATTCCTCTAGTTGGAGGCTTCTTTAGTCCTTCACTAAGTTCTTACCTCTTTTTGGGGGAGCATTTTTCCCATGTGGTTTTCTCTCTTTCCCCATTTTTAGAGGTTGCATCTCTTTGCATTGTACATGGGTACCTAACATGGCCTCATTGTCGGGACCCATTCTACATTTAATCTTAGTTTTTGTGAGCTTAAGGCATTCCCCTAAGTTGCATTTAAGGGCGGCTATTAGAGTAAATAATTATTTATTTATTCTATTTACTTAAGTTTACTTAGGTTAATGCATTCATTTAATTGTTGTAGTGATGAGTTGTTGACAACATGGGAGTTTGTTCCCTTCTAGCATGTTCCACCTTTTTGTGGAAGAGTGCTTAAATGTCAACCTTATCTTCTACCTCTTTCCAGCTTGTTCTACAAGCTTCCATGAGGCCTTTATATTTGGGATCTCTCAATGTATTTTCTCATCTCAATTTCATTTTAAATACATTTTCATTATTTTGTAATATGTTCTCTCTCAAGTCCTTTTAGGGTTTTTCCAAGCTCAACCTCTTCCTTCTTGGTTTCCCTTCGACAAGTTATTTGCATGCAGGTGATCTTGGTGAGTTGTGGAGTTGGATTTCATCAACTCCTACAGTCCTCGCCTCCAACAAATAACCACACAATGGAAACACAAAAATAATGCAAGATTTAATACCAAATCACAACTCTTTATTCATAAAATAACTATTTACATGTAATGTGTCGAGCTATAAGGCCTACCCGGTTATGGCCAAATACAACGCAAGTAATAGTTTTGCAAGACCCCTCAAGATCCAATCCAAACACTAGCTAGTCTAGATCCACACTCTGGTGGAAACCTCAAAGGAAGATCCAACTGGCACTCACAAGCCCACCAAGCCCAAGCAATCTCCTTGTTTCTAAACCACAACCACTATCTCTTCTCACAAACTTGCAACTCCACCACAATCCTACTATAAACTACCTCACATTTGGTGCTCTATTCATAGACTCGGGAAAACTCACTCCTCTACTTCCTCCTCTCCAAGATTCTACTAAGAAGAGATCACACCTTGAAGCTTGATTAGAAATGCTCATATGCCTTACTTAAATAGGCACTTACCACCCAAGATGTCACAAACACAACCAATGTGGGATAAAATGTAAATGCAACCACCTTTCAACAAATATATAATTCCCACCCAAATACAACTAAGCACCACCATGTGGCCCAAAAAATATTAAATGCACAAACTAAGGAAATTTCCACAAACTTCTAGAATTCCACCTACACACCTCGATAAATGGAATGACAACCATTTTTGTTTTTCTATTTATGCCACCTATGCACCTTGAAAATATAAATTCCTCTTTTTCTCTTCTTTTTTTCTAATTTTTATTATTTTCCCTCTAATTTTTGTCACTTTCTCTCTCCTCCAGTTTTTTTCCTAATGCAAGATGCTTCTGCATCATAGTTTCATGTGTATTTTTGTTCCTCTATTTTGTGACTGCATATTGGGGTAAGATTACTTAAGTAAATTTTTAGTTGAGTAGATGCATGTAGAATTAATAGATGAAGTACTAAAAAAGGTTTATTACTCTCACAATTGTGGAAGTAATTGTAAGTAAGAAATTCAAATCTAGTCTTGGTCTTACATGGTTATGGAAAACTTGGAAGTAACCTCTCCTTCTTTCTAGTTAGAGTATACCTCATTTTAAATTAGGATAAACAAATTCATTGCAAATTTTCCTAGAGGGAGATGTACCTTTAAAATTTAGAGGGAAGTAAAGGAAGAAGAAAGAAAAGTAGAAACTCTCAATCTATTGGTAGTAGATAATTCTCTACCCATTGGGCAAGAGACTATAGATTTCAATTAAAGAAGAGGGAGAAAAAAATATGAACCAATAGTTCTTGGTGACTCTGTTGGGGATACCAATAGTCAATAGCCAACCATTCTCCCATACTATAAGGAAAAATGGTGCTTTCTCATGAAGCAATAATCTTGGTCCTTCAACTGAACTTGGGTTTTCAAGATGAACAAAAAGATATCGTTGGATAGTTTAATACCTTGCCTTGGTGGTCGAGAAGAAGTTTAGAAGATTGTAGAAGAGAAAGTTAGGTCCTCAAAAGGGAAAATGTAGTAGTTGAGAACTAGGAAAGATTCCTCCAGCAATGATGACTAAGGCAAGCTCAACAGTAAAGCACCAAAAGATTAGTTTTTTGGAAAAGCACAAATTTTCACCTTGAGTTGGACAAATGGATAAGAGTTCAAGCTCATTCAATATTGTTTGTTTGGAAAAGATGTCATGCATACAAATATCCCAAATAGACTATTTGAAATCAAACCACACAAAATTCAAGAAATTAGTAGAGTACTACAAAGGTAATAATAGTAATGTTCATGTTTTTTTAAGTCCTCCATCCAAGGAAGATCCTTATCTAGTAGAGTTCTTCTAAGAAAATGAGTCATGAGTCTTGGCTACCTCTCTAGTGCAAAAACCTAGCCCATCTATGTGTCATTGTTTATCAACAAGCACAATTTAAGTAATTTTATCACCGACTTGGGGGCTTTGAATAATGTAATGCCAACAACCATGGCTCATGCTCTGGGGCTTCCTTTAACCAAAACTTTTGACTAGTGTTATTCAATGGATACCAAGAAAGTCCCACTAGTTGGTCAAATCAAGGATGTGTAGGTGGCCCTAACAACCTATCTAGGAAAAAGATTAAATCTCACCATCTTAGTGGCATACATCTTGACCAGCTATGGCATGTTGTTGAGAAGGATCTTTTGCAAGGTCATGGATGGTGAAATCAAACTAGATTGGTCATATGTGATCATTCCATTTGATAAAAGATCAAACTTGAGCTAGAAGAGAAGGAGAAGTACACTGTCATGAAGTTTGATGATCACAAGTTTAAATCTTATATCAAGTGCTTGAGTTTAGGAATTACATATTTTTCATTGATTCACTAGTAGTTGAAGGAGAATAAGAACAAGAACCACTCTAGATGCTTGAATTTTATGGCAACTACACATCAACTAATTTTGGAGTCAGCATCATGTTGATTTTCTCAGAAGGAGAAATGAGTCATATTGCCTACAAATTGGAGTTTAAAAACACCAATAATATTGTAGAGTATAAGGCATTGTTGTTGGGCATAATAGCCACCAAGGAGAAAGGAGAAAAGGTACTTAGAGCCCTTGGGGATGTAGAACTTATATTGAAACAAGTCTAAAACCTATATACAGTTAAGAACCATGGGTTAAAGAACTACCATAACCAAATATGGGATTCAATTGAAGTGTTAAAAGATTTCTCCACTGAAGGCATTCGTAAGGACCAAAATTTAAGAGTAGATAATAGAGTTGTGTCAAAATCATTGCTTCTCCTGCACCCAAACTTCAAGGATCATAAGTACAAAGTGGACGTACTCTTCCATCCTAATATGCCTAACTATGTGGAGTCACAACATATGTTTGAAGATGATTAAAAGATCCAAATGTTCTTGGAAAATGATGAGGTGTTCACCAAAAAATATTTCAAAGGTAGCAAAAGTATAAACTATGATATTTCCCCAGATAGAAAGGAAAATTTAGAACAAGGTATCATTCAGTTGAAAGGTAACAAAATTTGGTCCCACCTAAATTCTCTTAAAAACCTCTTGGATAGACATGATGCCTATATCCAAAGGAAGAGAAATGAGAAAGATCATGCCACTAGGGAATATGATGACCTGAACATTAGAGATGAGGTCAATCCCAGAATCATTAACATTGGGAAGTGTCACACTAAGGAAGAAAGAGCAAAGGTGAAGGAGATCCTTTGGGCTTATCAAGATGTATTTCCTTAGGATATGAAGATTTAAAGAATTTTATGGATAGAAAGTTCAAACACGAGATCTCTTTAAAGTCAGGTGTGACACCCTTCTGTCAAAAGAAGAGGAACTATAATCCCATTGTGGTTGATGCAAATTTTAGGGAAGTAGATAAAATTCTTAAGGATTGGATCATTTATTGAAATGTCCCTTTTCTGATTTTGTATGATATTTCCAATCTTTAATCAGATCTTTAAGATCAAACAACTAATATCACAAAGATCCTCCAAATTTCTCAAGAAACCCCAAATCGGGTATGCCAGAAATGGTGCCAAAAGCTTCACAGCTTCACCTATTATTAATAAATCTGAAAATGGCCATTTTTACAGATTTTTCAGCGGCATAACAGCCTAAAAAATGACATTTTCAGATCTATATAGCCTTTACACAACAGCTCACAAATGTAGGACAAAAACTATGCTCATCGGGCTCCCGAAATTAACACAAAAATGCCCAGAAACACCACAAAAACACTAATAAACTATCTCAGAAGTTTAATCACATCCCAATACATATATTCAGCTCTATTTTAACAGCTTAAAGTCTGAAATACAGCAGCAACCAAAACTGATATGAAATGCTCAACTGAAAACACCAAACTCATGCAAAAACACCCAAAAACCCACAAATCTACACTGTTCAGCACAAAGGAAAACTCTCTATGAGCATGCACATGGAATGGCTTCAAACTTCCATCCTTAGCCTTCTTGGAAACCTAAAAACTCTCATCCTTGGGTCTCCCTGGAAACCTGCAAACTCCTGTTCTTGGGTCTCCTTCTCCACAGGTTTGGCAGCCTCTGAAGAATAACAAAGAATGAGCAAAAATCAAGTTCTCCTCCCTGCCCAAAATGCCTCCAAACCCCTTAAAAGAGGCCATAACCGTAACTCACATCCAAGAGAGGTTAATGAAACATATTTTAATAATAATTTCATTTATTAGTCCAATGGTTTCCAAAAATTAACCCCTCTTTTTCTGAAACTTCACTTTCTTGGGCCTGCTTGTCTTAGCAAAGATTATTATTTTTTTATTATTTGAAAAGGGGACATGACAAGTCCTCCCCTCCCCAAACATTGCTTGTCCTCAAGCAATGGCTGAACAATAAACCAATCAATCCACCTGGATCCCAAATATAGTCATGAACTATACTACTACCAATTAACACAGGCTCCTGCAATATCCTCTGCAATATGACCAAGAGGAATCCATAATCAAACTGACAATTATAGCTCAACCAAACTCCAAAATCACCACCACCATAGTCAAAAACCCATGAGACACAAACTCTTAGAACATCAGAACCCAAGTAAAGTGGACAAATCAAACTGCCAACACAATAAATACCATCAACGCATCCCACTGGCCTATACGAAATGTACAATCCAACTCTGCAACAATGGTGAATGCTCTCATATGAAACTATACCAAGTATGGAGAATCCACACACTGTACAACTCCTGCAATCAACACAACTTTGTAGATCATCGGCCACTGTCTCATAACCATAACTCCCATGCACCCCTGATGGTGAAAAGCCATCACAAGATGAACAACAAGAAATGGAACCCAAACCAAATTTTCCTACCATCAACTCCTCAACACAAGGATCAATTGCTAACTGATGTACATACCCTGCTGAAGCATCACTCCAAAACTCCTGCTCTAAGTCATGTATTATCAAGCTATCAACTGCAGGACCTATCACCATGTCATGCCCATCACAACTCTCATCCCGAGGCATCAAACTATTCCATAACTGATGATAAGCACTAGGAACCAAAGTACATCTCTGTATCATAATCTCATTAACATGGTCATCAAAGGTAAATTGATGAGCGTACCTCACAGTGTAATGCCGATAGAATGCGCCAATCTCAGTCAGTGGTTCAGACTATAATCCAGATGACACTAACTTCAATTGATCATTAACCATGTTGGAATTGACTACTATCTCTAAAGATATCACCAAGGGAGTAGTATTACTAGCAGGAACCACGCCAACTGTCGACTCACCAACATCACACATGCTCTTTGATACATCTCTAGTCTCTGTGCCATCAGTACTAGAGGCCACCACCATGTCAGGCATACAACAATCTGCTACAAAACCCAACTCAACTAAACCTGACTCTAGTGGGAATGAACCTGATATGCCAAAGTTAGTATCAAGGATGGATGCATCCCCATCTCCACTTTCTCTGACAATCTCGTCCATGGACATCCTCGGATCACCAAACACCATAGCTTGTGACTATATAGAATCAGGTAAAGACTGTAGCCACTCTAACTCCATGGTCGCCTTAGCCAAATGAAACTGTGACTCCTTGAAAGCCAACTGTGTACTCTCAAGAATCTCAGAAGTCACCTCAAGTTGCTCAGTAAGCTCACTCACCTCATCTTCCTTGGCCAACAATGCATCATATGTTGTATTGCCCCACTCCATAAGATAATCTCTGTCAGCTACTAACTGCATATAATTCTGTCTCAAAATCTAATTAGCCTCCCATAAAGAGTGGATCTCTGTCAAGGAAAGATAACTGCCTTCCTGCTCATCAGTAGTAGGAGAACCCCATCCATAAACTGCTAACAACTGACGAGCAGCATCAAAATGCTAGCAAGTGATAGCAATGTCTCGGTCACTAACTCTTAACTGATTAGGCACATGATGGCACTGGCTTGACTGTCTCCTACAAACCTCCTCTGATGCACTGTCTAAAGGAGTATCCTCAAAGTCACTAGTCTCTAGAGTATTACAATCCATACCCTGTGAATTAAATCTAAATCTCATATCAACATACGAAGTATCAAAAACATTAGCACTGCTGTCCAACTCCTCTATACCCAAGGAAACTAAGTCTTCAAAACTGCCCACTACATCCTCCTGGATGTCATCAATGCCAATATGATCCTGGGACTCATCTGTACACACTGCCAAATATGAAATATCATCAACACATTCCAGCAAGTATGGTCGACTAGATATATGAACAAAGCCCAACACTGGTGTATAAAAACTAATACAAACATCGGATAAGCTCCTGGCACAAGAAAAGACAACACCGTGCAATCTGCTAATCAAATCCATGGTAGCACCGAAACAATCACTGCTACCAAAAAGTGTTAATGATTTACAGTCAACTGAACCCCAAATGCCAATATAAGAATCTCGAGTCCATATCTGTAAACTAGAATTAGCTGGTAACTCAAGCAAAATCCTGACTTGAGTAATATGACCAATACCAACTAACTCCACATACCTGTCATGATGAGATAATGTAGTGACAATACTATCTTCACACACCTTCAATTGGCGGGATAAATCATGTGAAGTACTACTAGCCTCAACCTCATGTGACGAAGCATCTAACTATGCCTGGTACTCTCTCTCAGAAAAGTCATGAATGCTCAATGTCTGCTCATCTACACTAGGTATCTCACCATCATGCACAACAACATCCTCATAATCATCATCCTTGAGGTCAAATCTATCTATCACTCTTTGACTAAAATCATCAAATGTAGTTACCTGATCATGACCTTGAGTAGTCATTCCATGATACCACCAATCATAGGCTGCATCTTCCAAGTGTAGACTTGCAATTTGAACAACATCACTCTCCTTCATGGGGTTAAGTGTGAAGAAGGTCTGTAATTTTTGTAGCCATGCTCTAGCTGAAATTTTATTTGTTCCATCAAAAGTAGGTGCTATAAACTTGCTTATTTTATTTGTGAGCTCTCTTCCACTTATGTCATGCTCCCTTCTGTACTCTTTCTTGGGCATCAAAGTGTTCATCATATCCACATATTCTCTAAAAGGAACTGAACTACGAAAGTCATCATCTAAGCCATTATAAGTAGCTCTTAATGTAATCAAGTTACTTGTAACCTCTTCCATAGGATTAATGGCTGGATTTGGTACTGGTGGCTCATCTGCAGGCAAGAAAATAGTTTTGGTTGATTTAGATGGTGTGGATTTCAGATTTCTTGGCTCCTCTGAAGTGCTCCCTTTCTCATTAATAGATGCAACTCCTTGTAGTTTTTCTGTCAATATTCGCAAAGCCTCTCTAGTTTCTGCCAAACTATCCACTGTTTGCTTCTGAGTATTTTGGATGTCTTGGAAGAATTTCTTTGCCATCTCATCTGGATCAGCCATACTTTTCCCTTCCTTGGATTTTGTACTTTTACTTTCAACTGGAGGTTTGATCAAAATTTCTTTATTCTTTTCTGGCTACAAATATCTTTTTTCTCTTTCACTTAGTTGCATGCAACCATAAATTTTGACATGCAGCTGCAACTTCAACAAACCCTTAGGCTGGCAAGATCATGGGTCTGATACCACTGAAATGTCCCTTTTCTGATTTTGTATGATATTTCCAATCTTTAATCAGATCTTTAAGATCAAACAACTAATATCACAAAGATCCTCCAAATTTCTCAAGAAACCCCAAATCGGGTATGCCAGAAATGGTGCCAAAAGCTTCACAGCTTCACCTATTATTAATAAATCTGAAAATGTCCATTTTTACAGATTTTTCAGCAGCATAAAATCCTACAAAATGACATTTCTAGATCTATATAGCCTTTACACAACAGCTCACAAATGTAGGACAAAAACTATGCTCATCGGGCTCCCGAAATTAACACAAAAATGCCCGAAAACACCACAAAAACACTAATAAACTATCTCAGAAGTTTAATCACGTCCCAATACATATATTCAGCTCTATTTTAACAGCTTAAAGTCTGAAATACAGCAGCAACCAAAACTGATATGAAATGCTCAACTGAAAACACCAAACTCATGCAAAAAACACCCAAAAACCCACAAATCTACACTGTTCAGCACAAAGGCAAACTCTGTATGAGCATGCACATGGAATGGCTTCAAACTCCCATCCTTAGCCTTCTTGGAAACCTGCAAACTCCCATCCTTGGGTCTCCCTGGAAACCTACAAACTCCCGTTCTTGGGTCTCCTTCTCCATAGGTTTGGCAGCCTCTGAAGAATAACAAAAAATGAGCAAAAATCAAGTTCTCCTCCCTGCCCAAAATGCCTCCAAACCCCTTAAAAGAGGCCATAACCGTAACTCACGTCCAAGAGAGGTTAATGAAACATATTTTAATAATAATTTCATTTATTAGTCCAACGGTTTCCAAAGATTAACCCCCCTTTTTTCGAAACTTCACTTTCTTGGGCCTGCCTGTCTTAGCAAAGATTATTATTTTTTTATTATTTGAAAAGGGGACATGACATTTATTCAATCCACCATTCCACTTGGGTTGTGAAAATTGTTCCCGTAAAAAATAAAAATGGAGAGATAAGGATTTGTGTTGATTTTAGGAATCTCAATTAGGCATCTCTCGAAGATAATTATTATTTTCCCAAAATGGATCACCTATTGAAAATAGTAGATGGGTTTTAGATGATGTCCATGCTAGTCAACTTCTCTAGTTATAACTAGATTGATGTAGAAGAAAGTGACCAACATAAAACTACTTTCACCACCTTGTGGGGAATATTCACATATCACAAGATGTTGTCTTGCTTGATCAACACTAGTACCACCTTCAAAAGAGCTATGGACAAGACATTTCGATGACTAAAAGGATAAGATCACTGTCATATAGCTGAATGATTTGACAATTTTCTCTAAGAAGAGGAAAGATCATGGGATCTCACTGAATATGAAGAAATGTTTTTCTGTGTTATAGAAGGAAAGTTACTCAGACATATAGTATCATAGGAGGGAATTTAGATAGATCCTGAGAGAGTTTGGGCTATTCATAGCTAAATCTTCCATCTAGAAAAATAGGAGTTAAATCCTTCTTTAGACAACTCAACTTCATGAGAAGATTTGTTGCAAACTTCTCAAAAATCACCAAGTGCATCATATACATGATGAAAGGGAGTAGGAAATTTAGGTGGAATGATTTCAGTAAGAAAGCATTTGAAAACATCAAAAGAGCCATTGCAAAGGCCCCTAACTTAGTCCATCCTAATTATGTCACGAAGAAATTTGTTATTTACTGCTATGCCTTAGAGCATACTCTGTTAACTATCCTCATGCAAGAGAAAAAGGAATGAGTGCAAGATCTTATCACTTTTATGAGCTTTCCACTCAAAGATCATGAGCTCAAGTACTCATAGATGGAAAAACATGGATACACAATAGTGTGAGCCTTGAAATACTTCAGGTTCTATAGCATTCACTCTCATGCTATTATCTATGTGCTCATATCAATAGTAAAAAACATCCTCACACAAAAAGATGTAGGATACAATAATCAAGGTGTATGGGTAGCAAAAGTATAGGAGTATGACATTGAAATAAACCAACCAAGCTAGTCTGGGGAAATGGTTTGAATCAAGAAATTATGGAAAATGAGGTGGAAGGAGAAAATGAAAGCAAGCCTAAGTATACAAGATCCATGGTTCTCCAACATAGCATATTTCCTTACATATGGAGAATGTCCAAATAGTCTTACTTCAAATTAGAAGAGAGATATCAATATGAAGGCAATGAAATAGGTGATTTGGGAAGACCATCTCTACAAAAAGGCGATCAGTGAGACATTATTTAGATACATAGATAAACCAAAGTAGGAGAAGTTACTCCAAACCTTTAATGATGAAGCATGCAATGAGTACTACTCCTATTACAACCTTCAAGATATTAAGGAAATGCTACTACTAGCCATGAATGTTCATAGATTCCTATAAGTGGGTATCACAGTGCGAGAAGTACAAAATATTCACTAAAAAGCCTCTTCTAGTTGCCTTGCCACTAAATCTTGTAGTGATCAAAATTCATTTCTAGCAGTGGGGAATATATTTCATAGGGCCAATCAACCCATCTTCTAGTTTAGGTCATACTGATATCATCACTGCAACAAACTACTTCACCAAATGGCTTGAAGCAAAGCCCATGAAGAAAACCACTTCAAAGGTGGTGTGTGAGTTCTTAAAATAAAAAATATTGGTGATATTTAGTGTGCCCTTAAAACTAGTGATGGATAATGCTTCTTAATTCTCCTTAGAAGAATTTGTGAATTTTTCTACAACTGCAGTATTCAATTGAGTCATTTGTCTGACTATTTCCCACAAGGAAATGGAAAAGATGAGTTAAGCAACAAGAATCTAGTGAATTTTATGAAGAAACTTGTATTTGATAATCAAACGAGTTGGCACAAGAAGCTACATGAAGCTCTGTGGGAAAATAGAGTAACCCCTAAGAGGTCATCAAGATTTCTCCTTTTGATTTGGTGTACAGGACAAAGTGAATATTCATCTTCCCCTTGAATGGTTAGTTTGTAACTTGTATGCCATAGTAGACGATGATTCTTTCTGAGACAACTTGTAGAAAAGAATCATGTACCTAACCTAATTAGAGGAACAAAGAGAAGAAATGGTAAACAAGATCACACAACACTAGATGCAAGTGAATAACCTCTTTGATAAGAGGACATGGCCTTGAAAGTTCATGGAAGGTAATATGGTCCTATTATGGGATAAAAGAAGGGAGCAAAAAAGAATGCATTCTAAGTTTGAGAGCTTGTGAAAAGGGCCATTTAAAATATGAAATTCTTTCAAGTTAGCATTTCCAACTAAAGAAGTCTTATCATTGTCCTACAATAGTCAAGACTTGAAGCTCTACTAGAGATCTAAATGGAGTAGGTAACCCCTCCAATGTACATATTAGGTTAGTTTTTTTCTTTATGTTCTTCTTTTCTTTGTTGCATTCATTTCTTTGATCAATTTTTGTCACATCTTGTCATCCTTTTCAAAACTAGAGATGTCTAGGTTCCTTTCTTAGATACTTGCATGTCTAAGTCCCCAGTCAGAGCCACCTATTGCCCTAGTTTTAGTGCCACTATTTTCAATCTTTCCTTATTGGCCTCAAGAAAGATTAGTTACCAAACCTTTGTCAAAAATAGTCTAAGTTGAAATTTGGGGTTTGGTCCAAGTCACTTCTCATTGGGTTTCTCCCTTAGTGTGGGGTTTGAGACTCTAGTGCCCTTGCTTCTCCCCTACTTGCTTTGTGCAATAAATACTTGAGTCAGATGCATGCGTGGGAAGGTTTGTTTGAACTATGTCTTTCACCTAGTAGAATCATAGGCTTCTCCTAATGAGAATAAAGGTTTAAGTCCTTTGATATTGCTTCATGGAGTGGAGTTCACGATTTCTCTCTCTTGCTTCTCTTCAACCCAAAGAAGTAGTGTAAGTGAAACTCTGCATAACTATAAATTTTCCCCCATGAAAATGGTGATTTTCTAAGCTTGAAGACTACTCTAACATAAAATCTATTGATTCATAACTTTGGGCAGAATTTCACTCTAGTAATTCCCGCAATGAAGGAAGAGTAAGTAAAAACTAAAGCCTATCGAAAAGTAGCAAAATGGCTTCTCCAATGTACCAAGCGATATGTTCATATATACAAATTGAATCTCTAAGCCTAAAAAAGCTATTACTTTCCTTAGTATTAAGCTAAATTCATAGAATCAAAGATCTCACTTATTTCACTTAAATGCCAAAATTTGCAGAAGATACGATTTATGAAGGAAAAGTCATACGGATAAGATGTGGATGACATCATTTTGGCCAATTAATTACCCACATTTATTTCAAATCTTTTCATTAACCCTCAAAAGCTCCTCTAAACTTAATGTAAATTATCTCGCTCATGCAATCAGGAAACTTCATCTAATGATTATAAAGCTGAGATCTATAAAGTAAGATCACCTGCATTTTCTCATCATCTCACTCTCAACGACCATTTTTTATTTCCATAGAGAGGTTAAATTTTGTAGCTATTATAGTCTTCCATGGATTCCAACTTCATTAGGTATGAAAATTTGAATGGGATTGACAACACATCAAAGAGTCTAAGTGATACTTGGTTGTGCTTCTATGATCTTGGTGATTTGCAGAGAAGATTACAGATGGACCCTATTCATCTAGTTACCAAGAGATTGAAGAAGAGTGGCTTGGTGGAGGTGGATGGTTTTTTGATTGGTGGTGCAAGCACTAGATAAAAATATTTGAGTGTATTATCCACTATGACCCAGACACCCATCAAATTAAGACTCTAAACAATGAGGTGTTGCTCACTCTAAATCAAGATGTTCTACAAAATTATTTCTAATTACTAGAAAGAGAAGTATATAATGACATGAACTTGAAAATTTAGATGCTCTCTACAACAACAAGAATTTGGCAAGGAGAGGTGACATCATGGTCCCCTAGTTCTAGACCCCTCAGGGCCACAAGAGCAAGGTTACCAAGACCCTCTTGTTAGCATGAATTCTAATGATATTCCTATGGGGGAGTATCCTCGCATTGATAGAGAATTAGAGAGATTTTTACAATATTTACATGTTGTATTCATGACTATGTTTATCATTGATGTCAACATACTGATAAGATGGGAAAGTAGTAGACAATGATTGAGACCATATGGTTTTTGTATTGAACATAAGATCAACCAAAATTGAGGACATGCTCTGTAGAGTGTCTCAATTCCTGAGTTAAGTCTGCATGCAAAAAGTCAAAGAGTGGTTACAAATATTTGAGAGTTAGAAAAGACAGTTTAGAAACAAAGTTCCTAAGAAGTGGTTTCTATAAATTGGATTATATATCCTAAAAGGGATTGAATCTAGTTGAGTGCAATTAGAAAAAGATAGAAGACATTCTGATGATGACATCAACGAGTGCACAAAATTTGAGGTTGCATGTGTGAAGATTTATAAAGACTGTGAGCCGACAATGTTCTATAATTATGAAAAGATGTAATGTAGTGTGTATTGTTTTATCTTAATGAGGTCCTATTGTAATTGAAATTGGAAAACTCCTAAAGGATAACAAAATAAATTATTTTGAGGACTTGGTATAAAGGAATATTTATTTCCTTGGTTGTTATAATAAGGATAAAGTGTATGTGAATGCGATAAGTGAAGAAGATTAGTACATGTGAGTAAGTGATCTAAGGGATTATTGTGATGCAAATTTGGGGATGTGGTACTAAGATCTAAGAAGTGTTTGGTATAGAAGAGGCATGGTAAGAGGATAGACAAATAATACGAGTTTATGAGATCAGTAGTATTTGATATTATTCTATAAGGGATAAGACAAGACTAGTTGGATGGTGAGTTCAGTGGTTTTCTCCTGAAGCTATTTGGGTAGTGGGTCCTTCTGCCTTCTACAACTCCTAATAGGGTTGGAATCTCCTCACAAGGATTCAAAGTCTCCTAACAGGGACTGATAGTACTGAATGTATTTCAGTGGCTCCTAACTAAGTTCGTCCTCTAACAAAGAACTTATATATTAGTACATCATTTTGTGGGTACCATCCCCACTGAGGTTTTCCTCTAATAAAGGGTTTCCCTACTTAAAATATCTGGTGTTATTGTGTATGGTTATCTTCTTATGCTTGTTGTTAATATTGATCATATATTTGAGAATTAATAAGGTTAATAAATTTATTTTTTATTAGATCACTAGTTCACCCCCCTTCCCCCTCTCAATTATCTTGGTGGACTTTACTTTCTAAAAATTGGTGTCAAAGTATCAGGTCCAAGGAAAATCTTAATAGCTTAAGGAGATCTATGATAGGTCATTTTACAAAAGACAGTCCTAAGTTTTATGGAGTGAACTATGATAGCTGGAAAAAGAAGATGAAGACACATCTACTATGCATGGGTATAGGATATTAGTTGATGACTAAGAATGACAAGACCATAGTTGAAGAAAAAAAATTTGAAGTGTGTACTAAAGCTAAAAGAGATGTGTTCATGTGTAACATGCTTGCCAGAGAATCACTTTTTTTATCTCTTCTTCAAAATGAGTACAGTCAAGTAAAATATTTGAGGTTATATAGTGAAATTTGGAAAGCTTTGGAATCTAATTTTCAAGGTGATAAACATGCTAAAAGGATTAAAATGTAAATTTGGATATGTCTATTTCAAGAAGCTAAAATAATGGAAGATGAATCTATAAGTGGTTATATTGGCAGAATATCAAAAATTGTTGTAAGAATCAAGGCTTATGAAGGAACTAAAGAAGAAGATGAGATCATATCGAAAATCTTGAAAACTTTGAAACTGCCATTCAAGAAGACAACATAGATGATTGAGTAAGTGATACCTTGTATTAAGAATTTTTCAGAGAATCTTCTTGGAAGATTGGAAGCAACAAAAATAAGCTTGAAACAGTGTGGAGATTTGCCTAGGGTGGAAACTGCCTTTAGTGTACTAAGTGTTTGTCCTACACTATCAAGGAGTGCAAGCACCAATGGAGATTATGCTAGTAGTAGTAGATCAAGGTCTAAAGAAGACAAAAAGATTCAAGAAGGAATTTCCCTACTCGTGAGAAGAGAACCAGATGGTAAGAAAATCATTATATGCGGGACTTGTGATAAATTTGGTCATTATGCTTCTAAATGCGCTAAAAGAGTAAAGAATAAAAAAAGGAATTTCAAGCCTAGAAATCTTAGAGAATCTTTGTATGCAAATGATGATGACAAACTAAATGAAAGAATTTTGAGTGAAAGTGATGATGAGTTATGATTTGTTGCTATAAAAGAAGAAAGTCCTAAAAAAGAAGTTAGAGAAGAAAGAGCCCTAGTGTCACAAGTTGAGAAGAAAGTCGATTAGATCATATACAATGATTTTTCACATTACATGACTGGTGTTATGAATAAATTTGTTGAGTTCAATAGTTATGATGGAGGAATTTTTAGAGTTGGAAACAATGTAGCTTATTACATAAAGGGAATAGGATCTACTACTGTTGATGGTAAAACTAACATAGATGATATTAATTTTATTGATGGATTGAAACATAATATTTTGAGTGTTGGATAACTAGTTGACAAGGGATATCAGTTGCAGTTCATAGAAAGGACATGCGCTATCAAGGATAAGGATGATAAGATGATTGGTGCTGGCATAAGATCCAAAGGTGATGTTTTCCAGTTGAATCCTACTAAGATGACATGTTTGGTTGCTAAGGTTGACAACATTTAATAATGGCATAAAAAAATTTATCACATAAAATTTGATAATATTGTGAAAGTAAGTGTTACATTTTCAGTAAGAGACTTGCCTAAAATTGTGAAGCCTACTAGTTTTGTGTGCAAGGAATGTGTTACAACTAAATAGAAGAAAAATTCTTTTCCTAGCAAGAATTTCACTACAATAGAAAATTTGAAGATTTTTCACACATATTTGAGTAGTCCTACAAAGAAAAGAGAATTATATGGTGAAAGGTATTTCATGATTCTTGTTGATTATTTTACCAGGATGATGTGGGTAGCATTTCTTAAAGTAAAATTTGAAGCATTTAAAAAATTGAGTTATTCAAGAATAGAGTTGAGAATGAATCTAGATTGAAGATTAAATGTCTAAGATTTGATAGAGGTAGAGAATTTACTTCAAATGAGTTCAACTCTTTTTGTGAAGTTAATGGTATTAAGAGATAGCTTTCAACCCCTAAAACACTTGAGCAAAATGGTATAGCTGAGAGAAGAAATGGGTTTATATCAAAAGCAACAAGAGGTATGATGTTTAAAAATCATGTAGATCAAAGCCATTCTAGAGAGAAGTAGTTAATAAAACAATGTATACAATGAACAAAACACATGCAAAAAAAGGTGCAAATAAGACTCCCTATTAACTATGTGTTGGAATGTCTTAATGGGAAGAATGCTTCTGAGAGGGGGGTGGGGGTGTGAATCAGAAGTATTACACTCTATCTTTTAAAAATTTTAACTGAAAGTAAATTGCATGCATGTAAACATATCAAACAAACATTAAGTAAACACATGTATCACCATATAAAACTTGATATTTTGGTAACCTAGAAACCCTCCAGGAATAAGAAGGTAAAATTGGGGTGGGGATGATACCCACAAAATTACTACAGCAATTGATTTCAACAACTTCTGATGGTTTTCCCTGTTAAAGGCTTTACACTATGTCAATAGTCACCTGGTTAAAGGATTTAGAAACACTTTACATGAAGTGTTACCCTATTAAAGGATTTAATCACCTTTTCAAAGGATCTACAAAATAGATGTTAAGCTAACCTATCAACATAGGGTTTCCTTTCTAATACAATGGCTAGAGAGTATTAGGTATAATAAACTTGATAGCTTACAATCCTTGATTGTTGAATACAGGCACTTGATCTACTTTCTCTGATCTTGATTCTTTGAGATTTGATATTTGTTCGTATCCCTTGCTTTGTTCTGATCAACTGAATGTCTAACTGTTGCTCTCTTCCTCTAAGTCTTTTTACTCTGAACTTTGAACTCCACTATAGTTTCCCCATACACTCCTTCATCCATCCTTAATACAATGAGATTTTGTCTTCCTTATAAAGACATTCTAAGACTTAGGGTTAGGTGTGGATCTACAATCCATATTGAATCTCTATTTCTCGCTTATTCCTTGCACTTTTTTTATTGGTTGAATGCCTTCTTCATTTTTTTAATTGGCTGCATGTAGTTTGCATAGGAAAAATAAAAGATTCGATCTTATATGTTTGATCCTTCTAGATCCTTCAATGTCGCCATAAAAATGGTTTACATCTAAATTAGTGAAGTTACAAACTCATATGTGCATTCTTTGTTACTCGACACTTAATAATTTCTGATGCTCGACACATGTAACAAAACTATCTCACTCAACTCCTGTTGCATTTTTGTTTTGCTCAGCATCGTCTGTGACTCGGCAGTTAAATATCACTTGGCTCCTATATCATGCTCGGCACTTGATCTTCACTCAGCACCTGAAGGTTGCTTGGCACCTGAAGATCACTCGGCACCTGAAGGCTACTCAGCTTCAATGTAGAAAGTGGTTAAGTGTGTTGGCACTCAAATGTCAAAACCATTCTGAGACTAACAATCTCCCCCTTTGACATGAGTGTCAAGAAAAATTAACTAAGAATTATTTATCTGACCTTATGAGTACATTCACTAATCAAAAAATTATTATAACTCCCCCTGAGTTGATTGTGTCATTATCTGTTCTGTCTTGGTAACCATAATTTTTGTGTTGAATATGTCTCATGTTGAATGCTGATATAACATTATATCTCCCCCCTTTATCTCATCTCCCCCATTCTCTTTATCTCTCCCTTTTTTTTTACACTTATGTCAAAGGGTTCTAAGGGTTAAGACCATATTTCACCAAAAATGTACTAGTTGCCTCCATAATCATCCTGAGAGAAGCATCCCAATTACTCAAAGCAATTTCAAGATATTTGTACTAGATGGCAGTCTCTTCAGCAAGATGAACAAGACCATCTAAAGTAGACATATTAGGGTCTTTCTTTAGAACATTTTTTGCAAAGGCTTGTTCCTTATGGAGGATTTCCAAGTGTGGGGTGATGGAAGATTGAAGTTGTAGCAATTTGGCTTTGATGGTGCTCTCTTCTGTTGTCAATTCAGCTAATTCCTTCTGAGTACGAAGCATTTGAGAAAAATGCTTCTCACTTTGAGCTAGATTCTTAGGTAGCTTCATGCTTGAAATATTCAGATTCCTCTCCAAGCTCATTATCCTCTAGGTAGTCTCTTGTGTGAAATATGAGAAGTCACACAACTTTTTGTACAATGAGAATATATTCTCAAGTACCTGTTTGACCTTTTCAATTTTCTTGGCCAGTTCAACTTGTGATAGTGCTATTTCATTTGCAATTTTCTTGTTTACTTTCCCTTGAAATTTATTTTCAAACCATTACATTAGTTTTACATTGGTCTCTTGGTCTTCACTTTGTACTTGGTCCACTATATTGGCTAGTTGCTCCATTATGGGCTTTGTTTCATCAGGTACTTGTAGATTGAAAGCATCTAGAAATATATCCTTAATTTCTACTAATGCTTGCCTCTATTTGTACTCATTCCTAAGTACCTCTTGCTTCTTCTTCCTTTCAAGTTCCTCTTGTACTTTAGACATTTGGGCAATGGTCATGGTGTCAAAGTCATACCTGGGAATGACTATCTCTTCATCAAGAGTAGGGTCTCCATAGTTAAGTACTCTTGCAACCTTGGTAGAACTTGAGCCTGGTATAGATATCTACAATGGTACTGCAGAGCTCGGCTACTGTGAAGTTTCAGTGGGAGTCCCTGTTCTAGGCAAGTTGGCCAATGTTTGAATTGCATGTTGCTTCTTCTCCTTAGGGCTCTCCCCTTCCTTGTCTTGTTCTTTTCTACCTTGATCAATGACAGTTATCTTAGGCAATGCACCTTGTGTTTGTGTTGTAGATACAGAGGTATCTTTCTGTCTAGCTTGGTCTTTTGTTGTCTCCCTTGCAGGTGTGCTTACTGAATTGTCAACCTTAGCAGTTTTATCTTTGACTTCGTGCTCTTTAGGTTGAGTACTAGTAGCTATAGGAAATTGTGAAGGTGGTTCTTGTGGATTCACCTTTTCCTTGGTAATTTCAGCTATTGCCTTCTACAATTCCTCTACACTCACCAAATCAGGGCTAGTACACAACTGTGATTGCAATGTTGTTTGGTGAAGAATCTTCTTGAGGTCCTCTATAGTGAGTGGACTGATCTTTTGACAAGAGGTGTCAGGAACATCCTTATTGTTATAGATTCTGCAAGTGTAGTTGCAATGTGTGGAGGACTAGGTGGTGGCAATTGGGTGTCTTGGACACTCTATTCTTGTTGCTAGTCCTCAGCTATTGCATGTTCACCTTCTTGGGCATCTTTCTCTACATATTCCTCTTTTTCACTTTCATCATTATCTTCTTCTTCATTTCTCCCTTCAAAAGGGTCCTCTTCTCCCTCCTTTCTTATAGTCAATCCATAGATTACCTTCCATATTTGTGTTGAATTTTTTACAACATCTTCAATTTGATTCTGTAGGATACTGAAGGCTTGATATTTAGGTACAAATTTTCTTGCATATTTTTTGCTTGCCTTACTGATTTGACCTTTTGTAAGGTCTGGCATTACACAATCCAAAGCTGACTCTCTTATTTCCCTTTCCATTTTGAGGCAGTAATGCCACTTATTCTCAACTAATGTGCTTAGCTCCTTGGGTATTGAGTCATCAAGTTCAAGTGGAGTAGTCTTGAACTTTTCCATCATAGTGTAGATGGAATCCTCAACTATGTTTTGTTTTTCTATAGATAACTTATTGAACTTTATGGTCTTAAGACAAGACAAATCTGCATTATCTCTAATATCATTACAAATGCTTTCTAATCTGGCTAAAGTGGAGCATCTTACCATTCTAAATTGTTCTTCATCAGATTCTGTTTCTTCTTCCTCTGACTCTTTTGGTGCAATAAACTTTCTTCTCTTTTGCTTTGCAAGCCCACCTTGCTCTATTTCCTTCTTCTTTTCTTGTTCCTTTTCTACTTTGGTTGTTCCCCTTGTATCTGCCCTTGTAGTTGGCTTTACTAGGTTAGGTTTTGTCATATTTTTTTGTGCCTTAGGTTATGCAACTGGTTGCTTCTTTGCTTTCCTTTTGTTGGGCTCAACCTTGGGTGCATCCTTCTCTACACTTTCCTCTTCTTTAGCATCTTCACCCATACCTTGGGTTAATGGAGGTGGTCCTTGCTCCTGCTCTTCTTCATCTCCTTCTACTACTTCATCTTCTTCATCCCCTTCTGTTGTGCCTTCACCAAGTTTTTCCTTTAGCTTTTTAACCAATTTATCCTTTTTCTTGAGTGTGGAGGCAGTCTTTAACTCCATATTCACCTTTGACCTTACCACATCATAAGTGCCAAAGTGTGGGGCACTCTTGTCTATCTCTTCTGCCAATAATGCAATTATTGCTGTAGATGATTCATCTATGTTGATCTCATAACCAAGAGGCCTTAACCATATCACTCTTGGTATGATGGCTTGTACATAGGTATAGTCAATACTAGAAGAAAAAAAACATCATTTACATGTTTCTCCACTAAAGAAACTGGAATCCTGAGTCTTTGCTTCATTGATCTCTTAAAATCTTCAAAATAACTTGTCGTCAATGTGTCAAAATTGTCTCCCATTTGTTCTATATATTCATTAATTTGGACTATAATATTTCTATCATTTCTCCATGAAAATTTTCCCAAAGAAGGAAATTCATTCTGAACATAGAAGAATATACAAACCAAATTTGCATTGGGCACCCTTTGTCCTTCTTATAGCTACTAAGTTTTCATTAATCTGTTGCAGTTGTAGCTCTGCAAGATCATAAGTATGATCCTTTTTCACCAATTTTTAGCCTACATCTACTACAATACAAGGCACACTATTGAGTCTACTGGATTGATAGAATTTATGGGCAATAACTCTAACAACAAATTCAACAAGAGGATCTTGAATGGTGTCAATTGTCATTCCTCTTTTATTCCACTTGGCACCTTTGTTTTTCTCAATAACCTCCTTGGAATCACTTCGCAAGGTCTTGTACCGATCTAGGGTAGGATATCCAGTTACCCTATGAATGATTCTTTTTGTGATCTTCATGGGAACATCTTCTACCCACAGACTACCATCATGAATTCTGCTTAACACAAGTCTAATCCATTCTGTCTTAAATACGGTGGGAAAACCCAAAGCTCATGTTAAACCCTTCCTCTCAGTAATTTTATATTCATCCTTCAAAAATCCATCAACACACAACTTCTCATAGGCTTCCCCTAAATCCATATCTCCTATGGCTCCTATCTTACAGTTATAGGATCTCCTTACATCCTGAACCATTACAACTTTCGGGGGTATGTGGGAAAGAGCTCTGGCGAGATCGTTCTTATATGAAACTTCAGGGATGGGATGGAAATCAAGCTGCTTAACCTCATTAGATACTAGTTGGACCTCAAATGACTCTTTTTCATGGGTTTTCTTAGAACTTGAAGCCATTTGTGCAAACTAGGGTTTCCTTTACAAAGAAATATGAAACTGTGTAGCTTGACACAAACAAAAATACCTCAAGATTGATGAAAATGCATTGTAAGAGGTTAGAATATGCTTGGAACACTGGATTCTCTACTATGAAGTCACTCCGCTCTCTTTCTCTTCTTTGCTTCTCATTCACGATGAGGAAAAATGATTAAAATCACGTTAATATACCCTATTTCCATGTCATTAAATGCTCAACTACCCACTTAGATTCTAAAGGATTTTTAACATTACTCGGCTTGCACTACATTTCCACTTCACTCAACTTCCATTGAAGTTACTCAACTCAGCATCAGTCATCAACTCGGTCGCTGTTAGGAACTTGGTACCCACTAGAGTTTTACTCGGCCTCTGAGGACAACTTGGTAGTTTTGTAAGAATCTTCATATTATGACTTGGCATCTTTACTTATGTTGATTTCTTCTTTTCAGTAATTCTTTGTCTTGGGACTGGTGTATGATATAACTTTGTATATCAGTCCCATGCATCTATTTATGTTTAGTTTGATGAAGTGTGATCACTTGACCCATTGGGTGAAGTGATCCCTTCACTTGATGTGTTGCACTCATCTTTCTTCTTCCAAGTCTTATTCATTTTCCCTCTTTTTTTTTGACATCAATCTTTTCTTTTCCTTTGTTGGCTTCAGTTTTTGGTGCTTTTGACCTTGTAGGATAGTTTCTGCTGATATGACTAATTTTCAAGCAGCTAAAACAAGTGGTTTGACTTAGCCACCTGCTATAATTCCCCTCTAAAGTGTGTCCTTATACAATTTTTAGAGATATGTCCATATTCCTGACAATAATGACAACTATACCTGGTGTTGTAATCCCAATAGTAGTGATTTTCATTTCCTTTAGTTTTTGCTGGTTGATTTGATGTCCACATAGGCTTTGATCTGTATTCAAAGGCTCTATGCCCATACTTCTTGCAGTTGTAGCAGTGACCTTCAAATCTTGGTCTCTTGATAGTCCTAGTTCTACATTCATGTGCTTGATGTCCTTGCTTCTTGCACTTATGACAATAGCTTGCACTCTTAGGCTTATCATGCTAATGGGCATTCTTGCTTCTACATACATTAGAGATATGTCCTTTCTTACCATAGAAATGACAGGTAGGTTTGGTGTTCTTACCTTTGTTGTTTCTTTCTTCTGTAGTCTTGGATGACTCTCCTTCTTTAGTGCTGGTATATCCTAATCCTTGAGTGTCATGGCTGGACCTTGGGGATTTCAGTAACTGCTCAAAATACTTGATGGCTTCATTCACTTGTTGAGATTCTCTACTATTTCTTTTTCTTTTTTCAATTCATTCTATACTTGTTCATTCTGCATCTTTAAAGTAGAGATCTTGATATCTTTCATATTTATTTCATGATGAAGGTTCATCATTTGGCTTAAGGTATCTAGTTGCATGTTTGAGATTCTTTCAAACTCAATTGTCTTTTCCTCCAATCTATTTGTAATATTTCTCTTGTCAACTTCTATCATGGATTTTTCTTCAACTGCTCTTTTCTTTTGTTCAGTGATTTCACATAACATTATGGTCTGTGATTCATGTTCCATCTTGAGAGATCTTATCTCTTCTGCTTGAACTATGTTTTTCTCCATCAGTTCTACTATTGCTGCATCAAACTCTTTTGAATCTCCTTTGGCAAGTACTTGTGTGGTGTCAATCTCCTTGTAGTGAATATCATTTTTGGCTATAGCTATTTCCTTTCTTCTTTTTTAAGATTTTCTTAATTCCTCTCTAGCTTCCTCTACCTTGTGTAGAGCGAGATGCACATCTATCACCTGGTTCTCAATGATCTTCCCAAGTTTGAAAACTTTCATCTTCAGATCTTTTCCTCCAAGCTGTTAGGCTTCTTCTTGAGATAACTTTGCTCTGATACCAATTGTTGGAATGTCTTAATGGGAAGAATTCTTCTAAGAGGGGGGGTTGAATCAGAAGTATTACACTCTATCCTTTAAAACTTTTAACTAAAAGTAAATTGCATGCATGTAAACATATCAAAAAAATATGAAGTAAACACATGTATCACCACATAACACTTGAGATTTTAGTAACCCAAAAACCCTCCAGGAATAAGAAGGTAAAACTAGGGTGGAGATGATACCCACAAAATTACGGCAGTAATTGATTTCAACCACTTCTGATGGTTTGCCCTGTTAAAGGCTTTACACTGTGTCAATAGTCACCTGGTTAAAGGATTTAGAAACACTTTACATCAAGTGTTACCTTGTTAAAGGATTTAATCACATTTTCAAAGGATCTACAAAATAGCTATTAAGCTAACCTATCAACATAGGGTTTCCTTTCTAATACAATGGCTAGAGAGTATTAGGTATAATAAACCTGATAGCTTACAATCCTTGATTGTTGAATACAGGAACTTGATCTACTTTCTTTGATCTTGATCCTTTGAGATCTGATATTTGTTCATATCCCTTACTTTGTTCCGATCAACTAAATGTCTAACTGCTACTCTCTTCCTCTAAGTCTTTTTACTCTGAACTCTGAACTCCACTATAGTTTCCCCATACACTCCTTCATCCATCCTTAATACAATGAGATTTTTTCTTCCTTATAAAGACATTTGAAGATTTAGGGTTAGGTTTGGATCTACGATCCATATTGAATCTTTTTTTCCCGCTCATTCCTTGCACTTTTGTTATTGGTTGCATGCCTTCTTCATTTTTTTAATTGGCTACATGTAGTTTGCATAGGAAAAATAAAAGATTCGATCTTATCTATTTGATCCTTCTAGATCCTTCAATGTCGGCCATAAAAATGGTTTACATATGAATTAGTGAAGTTACAAACTCATATGTGCATTCTGTGTTACTCGGCACTTACTAATTTTTGATGCTCGACACATGTAACAAAACTATCTCACTCGGCTCCTGTTGCATTTTTGTTTTGCTCAGCATTGTCTATGACTCGACACTTAAATATCACTCGATTCTTGTATCATGCTTAGCACCTGAAGTCACTCAGCACTTGATCTTCACTCGACACCTAAAGATCACTCAACACCTGAAGGCTACTCGGCTTCAATGTAGAAAGTGGTTAAGTGTGTTGGCACTCAAATGTCAAAACCATTTTTAGACTAACACTATGGTTTAGACATGCACCATTGGTCAAATATTTTAGAATCTTTGGAAGTAAGTATTACATTAAGAGAGATGATGACATTGGTAAGTTTGATTCAAGAAGTGATGAAGGTATGTTCCTTGGCTATTCATTGAAAACAAAATCTTATAGATATTTTAATCAGAGGATAAGACTATTGTTGAGAGCAAAAAATGTTAAAGTAGATGAGAAGTTTGGAGTTCAAGAAAGAATACTTGATTACAATTTTGAGGAAGAAGTTAATCCTTAGATTAATTAAGAAAACGTTGAATTATTTTATGAAATTAACAATGATTTGTAGAATGAGATCCAAGTTATGGAATAGAGATAACAACCAGGATTTGAACCTAGAGAAAAAGTGAGAGTTGAGACAATGACACAAAATAAAAATTTGACAAATAATCACCATGTTGATCAAATTATTGGAATAAAGGATAGATGAGCTATGATAAGAAACAAAATACATGAATATTTTTGTTTTATTTCTTAATTTGAACCTAAAAGTGCCGATGAAGCTTGGAAAGATGATTATTGGATTCAAGGGATGAAGAACTAGATCAAATTGTTAAGAATGAGACATGGGAATTAGTTCCTAGAACTAAAGAAAAAAATGTTATAGGAACTCAGTGATTTTTTATAAACAAGATGAATAAACAAGGTGAATTTGTGAGAAAAAAAGAAAAATTGGTATGCAAAGGATATTTACAGTAAGAAGGTATAGATTATGAGGAGACATTTGCACCTATTGCCAGAATTGAAGTAGTAAGAATGTTCTTGGCTTATGCAATAAATAAGAAATTCAAAGTATATCGGATGGATGTGAAGTCAACATTTTTTAATAGATAAATTAAAGAAGTCTACATTGAGTAGCCTAAAGGGTTTCTTTTGACCAAAGAAGGAGACATGGTATGTAAGCTAAAGAAAGCATTGTACAGATTGGAGCAAGCACCTAGAACTTGGTATGTGAGGTTGGACAAGTATTTGACAAAATTGGGATTTGCAAATGGTACTATAGATAGTAACATGTATCTAAAAGAAATTGAGAATGGTCTACTAATTATTGTGATATTTTTGGATGATATAATTTTTGGAGGTGATGATGAAGCAAGTGACAAATTTGTAGATGAAGTGAAGAAAGAATTTAAAATAAGTATGGTTTGTGAGATGAAGTATTTCTTGGGGTTACAAATTGTATAGAATAGTGATGGTATTTTCCTATCACAAACTAAGTATTTGAAAGACCTATTGAAGAGATTTGGTTTAGAGAATTGTAAAGCTACTGGTACATGTATGGTAACTGGTCATAAATTATCTAGCAAAGATGAGATACCTACTATTGAGTAGAAGAAGTACAGATCCATGATTGGAGGTTACAATATTTAGCTCATACAAGACTAGATATAACTAATGTAGTTTGCATAGTAGCGAGATTTCAAGTTGATCCTAAGGAATCACATTATGCAACAATACATTTTTTAAAAGATATTTGAAGGGAACACCTGATTTTGGGTTGTTAGTCATCTTTATCTCTGTAACAACTTTCTCTCTTTATTATGTACTCCCCCCCCCCCCCCCCCCCCCCCACTTTGATTATCTTTTCCTATTCTCATACTTCTCCCCCTTGGGTATATTCTCTTTTTAGTAGTATTCTCCCCCTTTGACAACAATGATGAAGGTCATTATAAATTTCATCATGAAACCTATAAAACCTTGTAGTTATCCTTGTACCTTGCATGTACTAATTTCATCAATGTCATCACAATCAACTTCACAACTTCAAAAATGCTCCTAAACTATGAATATTCCTACATCAACTCCATAAAGATATTATAATTCATACATGAATTGATGCAACATGACTCTTCACTTAATGAGTTTTGGATAGGGGTAGGACCCCCAGTTTACCTCTTAGATGCTCAAAATCATCCTTAGGTAATGTCTTAGTAAATATATCAATAATTTTTTCCTCAGACTTCACGTAATCCTTACTTACTTCTCTTGTTTTTGTTCTCTCAAATAATGATATTTTATTCATACGTGCTTTGTTTTTGCATGCATCATTAGATTCTTTGAAATATTTATGACACTTGTATTATCATAGTAAATAGTAACAGTCTTGGTCACCTCTTCTTGCATTCCTTCCAAGGTTTTTTTGATCCATACAATATTTGAATAATTGATTGTAGTAGAAACATATTCAGCTTTAGTAGTACATTGTGAAACACAACTCTATTTCTTGCTTAACCATATAATCAATCTTTCTTCTAAAAAGAAAGCTCCACCAGTTGTGTTTTTTCTATCATCAACACTACAAACCCAATCAGCATCTATGTATACTTTAAGATTATAGTTATCCTATTTTTTATACTATAGGCCATAATATTCAATTCCTTTAAGATACCTGGATTTTTTTTCACAACAGTCATATGAGTCTCCTTTGGATTAGATGAAAGTGAAATATCTAGTCTACCATGCACAAGATACTATATTTTTCCAATCATAGATTTGTATAGTGTTTCATTTACCTCACCAATAATGTCTTCTTTTGATAATTTCATGCCAGTAACCATAAGTGTACCAACTATATTAGACTCATCCATCCCAAATGTATTCAAGATTTCTTTCACATACTTAGACTAAGTAACACAAATACCTCTCTCTATTTGATAGACTTGTAATTTGATGAAAAAAATTATCTCATCTAAAATAGACATCTCAAATTCAATACTTATTTGTTTAGCAAATGTCTTACTCAACTTTTCATTTCCTTGAACTATTATGTCATCAAGAAATATTTCAGCAATCAACACCATATCTTCATATTCAATTCTCAAAGACAAGATACCTTTTTCACTTATTCTAGCAAATCCAATCATAATCATATAAGAGTATAATCTTTAATACCATGCTCTAGGGGCTTTTTTGAGTCTATACAAAGCTTTTTTCAACTTCTAGACCATGTTCTTCTTTTCAGGTTCAATGAATCTATTAGGTTGTTCAATAGATACTTCCTCTTTAAGTATCCCATTCAAAAATGCAGATTTGACATCTATTTTATATACCTTGAACTTCTTGTATGTATCATAGGCCAATAATATTCTTACTCCTTCCAATCTTACCACATGTGCAAAAGTTTCACCATTATCTATTCCTTCTTCTTGTACATAACCTTTGCAAACCAATCTTGCCTTGTTCATTATCACTTCTCCATTTTTATTCATCTTGTTTATTAAAATTTGTTTTCTTTCAATCATATTTTTATTAGCAAGTCTCAATAACAATGTCTAGGTATTGTTCTTCTCAATCTGATCAATTTCCTCATTCATAGCATTAAGCCAACATTCATCATCCAATGTAGCCTTTACATTCCTTATCTTAAATTTCTTCTTCTATATACTCCAACACTTCTATCTCTAATTATTTTTTTGGTGAATGATTCTTCCTCACATATTTGGCCAACATAGTTTTAGTTTTAATTTCAACATTTCATTCAATTGGTAGAGGTTCATCTTCCTATTTGGTTAAACTATCTGATGCTAGCATTTTATAACTCAATTTTCCTTATCTGATACTTGGTTGCTCTATACTATAACTTGAGTAGAGTATAAGGTGCCTCTTCGTAGACATAAATGAAATTATTTTAATATTTAGGTCCCTTCTTGATTTCCACATCATTCCTCTCTGCAAACTCATCAAATCTTACATTTTCACTTTCAATCATCTTGCTAGTAGCTTTTTTTAAAAATGTATAAGCTTTATTGTTAGAAAAATAACCAATGAATATACCTTCATCTCCTTTAATATCAAGTTTAACATGTTGGAAACTACAATTGGAGCAATTGTTATGTTGTCATTGATATCAAACCTATTGGTAAGATAGAGTGTCAAACCTACTAGGTAGACAAATACTAACAACGTAGAGTGCCATATCATTTGATTGATGAAGAGGATTTGAAAAGAATAAATTATAAGATGACCTAGTGAGAGTTTGAGTTGAGATGTGTTAAGTATCATGGAAATATAATGGGCACTTGATAAGTTAGCCCTTGACAAGATAATGTGTTGTTCAATAAATACATGAGGTGTAGAAGATAATTGGATGAAGCTAAGAGTTGAAAAAAGTCATAAGGATAAGCTTGATTGAGTATCAATGTTGCATGGTCAATGAAGCAGTTAAAGTAAAAGATTAAGGAACTTTAGTAGAAGCCGAACAAAATAGTTCAAGTTAAGCGTTAGTTATTGTCAAACAAATATACGAAGAAGAGTACTTGCAACTGAGTTTAGTAATGGTTGAGCAATCATGTTGATGTTGAGTGAGATATTATAGTAATTTTTGATTCACATAGTGATGATCAGGCTAAAGAACATGGTGGTTTTTGAGTGATAACAAAATTTACACTTTGAGAAAGATATGATTTTGAGGTTTACATAGTTGGAATTTTGAATTAGTCAAAGCACATGGAAGATAAGGATTGATGAGTTGGAATATTTAATGCATGATGAGAGTTTTTCACATGAATGAAGGCAAGGATTTGATCAAAAATTTCTAGAAGAAGAAGGAGAAAAAAAAAGATAGAAGGATTTGATGAATCTAGCCTAACCCTAGGAGCAAAAGTGATGCTTAAGTGGTAAAAGATCGAAATTACCTATTTAAGGAGGAAAAAGGAATAAATTTTGAGTTTGGTTCATTGTTTATTGGTGATCTTAAGGAGAAGTTGTGAAGAGGTGAACAATAGAGGTGAAGTGTGAAGATTTTGTGAAGTGTGATTGTGAGGAGATGCCAAGCAGATTAGTGATGGAGATGTCAATGGAGGTTACTCAGTAAGAAACATATGAGAAAATGGAGATCTAAATTTGTAAAGTGATTTGTACTTTATATATCAATCCTATTGTTACATTCTAGCCATTGTATCAACCCAAAATCCTTTAATCAAGGTTGACCTAACAATCATTTGGTAAATCCTTTAATCAAGGTGATATTCTAATGGAATGTTCTAAAGTTTTCTAACGAGGCCACTCCTAATAGGGTGATTAAATCCTTTAACAAAGTCACATTTAGTAGCATTATAACCTTTAATAGGGTTGGCTCTTAACGGAGCTCACTTCAAAAGAGTAAAAAATCGGTAGCATGTTACTTGGTGGTTTTTCCCAAATTGGGTTTCCATGTTAAATATTGGTTCAAAAAGTGGTATTTTCATGTGTGGATGTTATTATTTTTCATGCTATATTATATAATAGTTTATTTATTTGAAGTCAACACATATAGAGACAGAGAGTAAAGATATTGGATGAAATGTTCAATTGTTGATGATATGCTATAGAGATCAAGTGGATATTTGAGATATATTAATCTATTTAAAGTATTTAAAAGTTGAATTGATATATCTAGACTCAAGGATAACTTATTCACAACCCTCCTCTCCCCCCCTACCTCTCTTAGTTAATCTAAATCATTATAACAATTTGCATCAGAGCATTGGTGCTTGTTAGGAAAGCTTGAAGGACTCAAGCCAAATATCAAGATGTATAAGAGAGAGGTACCCAAGCTAAACAAGGAGAAATTCCCAACATGACAAAGGCATATGAGATTGCACTTATCTAGAATTGGAGATTTCACATCCCACTACTTGGACAATGACTACATTAGGGTGCCTAGACCTATGATAGTTGAACAAATGCAAGAAAAGGAGCACAACAATATGATGATTGAACTTTGAGTAGCCCTAAGTTATGTAGAATTTGATGGTGTGAAGGAATGGACTACTACTAAGAAAATGTGGGGAAATTTGGAAAAAATACATGGTGGAGACAAGAATGTGTTGAGAGCTAAGGAAGAAATCTTAAGAGGAATGTTCGATGACATGAGAATGCGGGAAAGTGAGAATATTGTACAATATTTTGGTTGAATCAAAGAAGTAGTGAATTCCATCATAGGAGTTGGAGGACATATAACAGATGATACTATGATAAGTAAGGAATTGAGTAATTTACTTCCTATCTATGTAATTAAAGTATCTGCAATTCAAGAACTGAGATGTACACCTGGTAATGGTCAGACCTTAGATAGTTTGATTGGTAGACCTATTGCATTTGAATTATCAATTTTTCATAATTAATCCCCTACTAATGTTGAATTTGCATTTAAAGCCCAATTAACCCTTGGTGGATCTAAGAAAAAGAAGAAAAGAAAGTATGCAAAAAGTGATAGTGGATCTGATGATGACCTTGATGAACTTGAAGCATTGTTGGCAATAAGACTTTCTAGAGGAAAAGGAAAATACAAAGGTAAACTTCCTATTATCTATTTAACATGTAACAAAGTTGGTCATCTTGCAACTAGTAGCCTTAACAGAGATGACAAAGAGGATAGGAAAGAATTAAAGTATAAAGGAAGGAGAGATGATAGAAGCAATAGATACTTTAAGAGACTATAAAGAAAAAGGTAAGAAATCTTGCCATATTGTTGAAGAGGATGGTTCTGGTAGTAATTCTGATGATCATGATGAAGTTGTTTATGTTGTAATGAAAGATGATTCTAATGAAGATGAGAAAATTGCATTAATCTCACATGTGAGTAAGAATTATAAATGGATAATTGATAGTGGTTGATCACATCATATGGCTAGTGATAGAAGTAAGTTCGATAAGCTAGAACATTATAATGTAAGTAGTGTTACGTTTGGTTATGATTCACCATGTTATGTGAAAGGTAAAGGTTCAATTAAACTTAATGAAAAGATGTTGCCATGATTTCAGTCCTCTATATTTTTCAAGCTTCTAGGATTAAGGTTAAGTTGATGTTATGTCATGTATGTGTCTAGATTGTCTTTAAGGGACTTCTCTTCTCATCTATTCCTTTGTGTACAACTAGGTGGGAATTTTAGAGAAGTCAAATGCATTTCTTTATATTAGGTGATTAGGAAAGGGAGGGTAAGTTTATGCATTTCTTAGATGAGAAGAAAGTTGTTTTGAAACCCTAATACTTTGATCAAGTGTTCGTAGTGAAGACAAGATGCATCTAAGAAGAAGATTGCAGACATATTTAGAACATATGGTAGCAAAGAATATGAGGATTAAGGTTAAAGATAATATGAAAATCGTGATAATGAGCTACAAGAAAAATCAATTGAATTTGAATGCAAGAGAAGCATATAAATCATCAAAAATGATAAAAGAACAAAGTCAAAGGTGGTATGACTCTTGTTGCAATGAAATCAATGACTTATATTTAATCTACACATTTACATTGCAAAGTTGACAAGTCAAATAGCTTAGAGACTAAATCCATATCATCGAATGAAGACCAAATTGATGGATGATGTTTTAAAGATGGAATTATAAGTATTCAACAATGAATCTCCTCAACCATTAGATCTAAAAAATACATGCTTTTCATTATGTCACTATGGAGAGTTGCACAAAAGATAATCATAGTGACATAACGATAGAATAATGCATGTTCCTGTGGGCTATTTCCTTTTGTAGCTGGTATGGTGTCAAATGAGGTGAAAAGTGTCTTTATTTGATTGGTTCTATATGAGACAAAGTCAAGGTTATGAATAGATTCTTTTCACCATTGATCTCCAAATCAATCTACACTTTTCGTTATGTCACTATGGAAAGTTGCTTGATTGTTAATTATAGAGACATAATGATAGAATGATGTGTGTCTTGATGGGCCCATTATATTCTACAAAGTGCCATAAAGAAAAGCAGTCCAACGTCAAATTCTCCAAGCAATGGAATAATGCTACCTATTTGCCACGATGTGCATAGTTGGAAAGTGGACCTGCATTGCGAAGTAAACAAGGGGTTAAGATCTTTTATCACCATCATCAGATCAAAATAGATCAATGCTCGTCATTATGTTTCTATAAAGAGTTTTGTAAAGAATAATCGTAGTGACATAATGATAATATGAATTATATGGATTTGGTGCCAATGTGATTGCTATAGATCAGAGTAGAATGTGAACCATTTTGAAGAATTATAAACATTTCTGTTGTATTTTCCTTATGTATTGAACTATAACTATTGATTATTGCATTTTTGAGCATTTCAAGTGCTCTGTTAATGTAACTGATGAATTTGTAACTAGCTAAAAACCCTACGAGGGGGACTATAAATGTAATTTCTTCTAATAATACATGGATCGACAATTTTGTCTAAATTTTCCCCTTGCATTTCCAGATGTTGAGTGAGAATCGAAGAGTTAGATGGAATGAAGGATTTGTATGATGTTTGCAGTTAGGTAATGTAATTGTTTTGATTCCATTTAGGACTAGCATGCCTAGGTTTATTTCATTATCTCTTTCAACCGAGCTAAGCTTTCTTTTTAGAATAATTTCTATGAGATTGTAGGATAGATGTATTTGAAGCTGATGATATCTTACTAGATTCTATTTTAATGGAGAATTATTAGTCAAGGTGGATTCCATTTCATCTTTCATATGCATCTCTACTCTATCTCTAGATTGTATTTTAGTAGGACTAATCTATACTTAGAATTAGGATTAGATGTTAGAAGAAATTCAAGGTAGCTTGTGACATCCATTCCATTAGGTGTTATAGATTTCCCAAATCTATTTCTGCTTGGGGTGTTTGTAGTTATGAGCATCTTGTTTTATCCTCTTCTCCTCTCAGGTTAAGAGCATACCCCCTATCCCAATGATCTATTAAAAACACAATTCATTTCTTATATTGCATATATTCCATATATCACATATATTCAAAGAGCCAAGTTATAAAATCTAATAGGAGGACAAACTATTAACTGACAAAAGATCAAGTGTGATAGTGCATATTGGGTTGATGATTTTAAGTATAACTTGTTGAGTGTAGCACAATTGATAAGTTCAGGTTACAGAGTTGATTTCCACAACAAAAAGGAAAAAATCTATGATGCTACTGGTGAACTAGTTGGAAGTGGAGAGAAAACAAGAGGTAACTTGTTCTATCTAGACCTACCTAAAGATGCTTGTTTGCTTGCACAATGTGAAGATATTTGGCTATGGAATAAGAGACTATGTTATGTGAAATTTGATAAATTGGTAAGCATTAGTAAAATGAGAAGAGTTAGAGGGTTACCAAGACTAAGAAAACATGATAAAGTGATGTGAAAACAATGTCAAATGAGTAAAATGACAAAGTCTAGTTTTGAGAGAAAGACATATTCTTCTAATGGTGTTTTGGAGTTGGTTCATATTGACTTGTGGCGTCCTATTGGAATATAGATCTATTATGGTGATAAATACTTTATTCTATTTGTTGATGATTTTTCAAGAACGATGACTGTGACGTTTCTTAAGGAAAAATCTGATGCATTTCAAATGTTTAAGTGGTATATTTCTAGAGTTGAGAAAGGAACAAAAAATATTTTGAAATGTATGAGATTAGGTAGAGGTGGTGAACTCATTTCAGATGAGTTCAACATATTTTGTAATGATAAAGGAATCAAGAGGCAAATGAGCACACCAAGGACACCACCACATAATAGTATAGCAAAGAGAAGGAATAGATCAATGATGGATCATGCAAGAACACTGATAATGGAGAACAATATTGTACATAAATAATGGAGAGAGGCTATTAGCATTGTAGTCTACACTCTGAACCGAGTTAAAGTGAATAAAGGAAAAAACAAAACACCTTTTTAACTCTGATATGATATGCACCAATTGTGAATAATTTTAAAGTCTTTGGAAGCAAATGTTACATATTGAATGATGAAAGAAAAGGTAAACTTGATGCTAAAAGTGATGAAGGTATATTCCTAGGTTATTCCACTAAAGGTAAAGCCTATAAGTTTTTGAATTATAACACTAACAAAATTATGGAAAGTACAAATGTTAGAGTTGATGAATTTGTAAAGAAAAATGAAAAAGAATGCAAGAAAGAACCTGAAAATTATAGAAAGTTTGGCTACGTCTATGAAGGTGAACCTAGCACCTTACCTAAACCAAAAAAGGTGGTTGTCAAGCATTAGTAGCTAGACACTATTGAGATTCTATAGAAGATCTCTATCGAGCATCAATAATAATTTAGGAGCATCCTAGGTGTAAGAGCAATTTTGCATCACCCAAAAAAAAAAATTATTTACAGTCTTTTCTATTTTAATAAGGACTAGGAGACATAGTAGTTACTATTTATGGGAACTTGCTATTTAAAAAAAAAAATCATATGAGCTTAGAATGTTCCCATTTTCTACAAGAAGGTTCATTTTAGAGTTATAAGCCTACCATAAAAATCCCATTGCTCTAGCTTAAGTATCAGAGAAGTTATTGTGGATTTTTGGTGGAAAAATGTGTAGAAAAATCTTCAGGCTCATCATTGGAGGCCTTAGATTGCTTGGATGAGGTCTGAAAACTAAATAAAAGGGCACTTGCACTATTTCAAGCTTGTAGATCATGAGTTGGCATTTCCAAAAAGTGGTTATAATAGCCAATTGGAGCAACGGTTTGGGAGTTATGGCCTTCTAAAGTTGGCCTACCAAAATTTCAAAAACAATTTGTCAAAGATGTATTTAGCAAACTCTATATCTATTGTTAGGGTATGTCAGCCCTTGGTATTAGGTTTGAGCATCTAGAACCTTCCCGAGTGACATAAAAATTACCTATTTAACAAAGGCCCAAACATTGTCTAGACTCTGGGTGATAGTTTGCAGTTTGCCTTGTAGATGATTATAATGAAGGTGTCCATGTGGGTTAGCATATTGTAATTGTAAATTTTGTAATACCACATTTGCGATGCAAATAAGAAGTCCACATTTTGATCTCGCATTTGCTATTGTTTCTTAATTTTTTTTATGTGTTTATGGTAGTAAGGGGAGCACCCTTCATCAAGTGGTATCAGAGCTAGGTTCTTGAGTGTGTGGATAGATTGCTGACTATGAGGCAGTTCGCACTAGGACCATGGTTTGTGCTGAGTGTGTAGATAGATCACTGATTGTGAGGCAATTTGCACTAGGGTTTCAATAAAAACACAAAATGCCTCCATAAAGAGAGTGTGGTGGAAGAGTTGTAGGTGTTATACTTGAGGATTTTCAAGCCCTCTAAAGACAAATGCAAGCATGGGAAGAAAAAATGCGTAGAGGAATGAATCTTCCCATAAGAGATGAAAGCAAGGATAAGGATGCAGTAGAAGAAAATGTCAAAGTAGAAGCAGTTCTAAATCTAGAGGAAGAGAGGCTTTTTAGGTCCATCTCCAAGATTGGAAAAAGACCTAAGTTTGAAGTTCCCACATTTTTGGGAAATCTTAACCCAACAAGCTGATCAATTGGATCAATGAACTAGAGGAGTACTTTGAGTATGAAGATATTGATGATCCTGATAGGGTCAACTTTGTGAAGCCAAAATTAAAGGGACATGTGAAGATTTGGTGGTAGGAGGTTCAGTTGGATCAAAATAGAAAGAGAAAAGATAAAATCACCAAATGGGATTGGATGATAGCTAAACTAAAGCAAAAATTCATTCTCGTGGATTATGAGCTTGATCTGTTGAAGAAAATGCAAGGGTTGATGCAAGCAAGAAAATGTGTTCAAGAGTATACCAAAGAGTTCTACCGAGTTCTCATTAGAACTAGCCATGCAGAAGCTGATAAGGAGAAAGTGGCTTGTTATCTTAATGGGTTAAGGCCAAGCATTCAAGATGAGCTAAGTCTAGTTCAAATGAACAATATTGAGGAGGCATGCTATTTTTCCCTAAGAGTTGAGGAGAAACTAAGCAAGAAATTTGACAACAAGAATAATGGAAGAGGTCATGGTGGAAGATCTGGTGGATGATTTTATGGTGGCCATAATGATGATCAAAAGAACAAGGATTAGGATGGAAGTAGTATTTAGAACAAAAGGGGAAACAATTCCAATCATTTCCATTATCAAAACAATAGAGATCAGAGAGGAAGAGATAGAGGACAAGGATCTAGAAGAGGAGGCTTCCGTGGGAAATGATTTCACTATGGAGAAGAAGGGCATAGAGAATTTGAATGTACACAACACCAAGGAAGGAAAAATCAAAGAATAGAAGGCCAAGCCAGAGTTACACATGTTGAAGAAGATGCCAGATCATCACATTCTAAAGATGCTAAAAGAGAAGAAGTCCTAGTTAACAAAAGAGTCCTATTGAGTGGTGAGAATGAACCTGATTAAAGAAGGAGCTTGTTTCACACAAGGTGCAGATGTGAAGATAAGTGTTGTGATGCAATCATTAATGATGGAAGTACTGACAATCTGGTGTCAAAAATGATGGTCACGAAGTTGAAGCTGAAGGGGTAGAAATACTCGCATCCATACTATATTGCTTGGGTGAAAGATGACCACAAGGTCATGGTCAATGAGCAGTGCTTAGTAAAGTTCAAGATTGGAAGTTACCAAGATCGGATACTTTGTGATATCATACCTATAGACATATGCCATATGTTGTTGGGTAGGCTGTGGTAGTTTGACAGGCATGCTATAAATGATGGACAAGTTGATACATATACTTTGACTAAGGATGGAGTGAAACATAAGTTTAAGCCATTGAAGGAGAAAGAAGAAAAGCTATGTAGTGCTGTCAGAATATGTTTTGTTGATGGAAAAGAGTTTCTTAAAGGTATGAAGCATGAGCATATCTATTTTGCTACAATTCCTAAAGATAGAAAAGAAGAACTAGAGGAGGTACCTATAGAAATTGTAGATATGTTGGGAGAGTTTTCTGATATTGTATCAAATAATGTACCTGATGGATTGCCCCCAATGTGGAAGATCAATCAACAAATGGATTTGGTTCCAAGAGCTATTTTTCCAAACAAGGCAGCACACAAAATGACACTAGTAGAAAGTGAAGAGTTGAACAAGAAATTTCATGAGTCATTCTAGAAGGGGTTTTTCATGAGTTATTCGAGTCTAAGTCCATGTGTTGTACCAGTAGTATTAGCACCAAAGAAGAATGGAGAATGGAGGATGTGCACATATTCTCGTGCTATCAACAAGATCACAATCAAGTATAGATTTCCATTGCCAAGGATGGATGATATTATGGACTGTTTGAGTGGAGTTAAGTATTTCACAAAGATAGATCTGAAGAGTGGGTACCATCATATTTGTATTTGAGAAGGTGATGAGTGGAAGACTACTTTCAAGACCAAAGAAGGACTATAAGAGTGGTTAGTCATGCATTTTTGGTTAACCAATAAACCGAGCACTTTCATGAGGCTCGTGAATGAGGTACTAAAAGAGTTTCTGGGTAAGTTTGTCATTGTTTACCTGGATGATATATTGATCTTTAGTAATACATTAGAGGATCATTTGATTCATATTCACAAGGTGTTTGATAAGTTGAGGGAATAAAAGTTGTTAATAAACCTAAAGAAGTGTAGTTTTGTAAAGAAGTAGTTAGTGTACCTGGGGTATGTAGTCTCACTAGAAGGTCTAAAAATAGACCCAGAGAGGAGTTTTTTTCGTATATTGATCATCAAGCTTTGCAATATTTGAATGGTTAAGGAAAATTGAACCAAAGGCATTTGAAGTGGGTTGAGCTTCTTTAGAGTTATACATTTGTTTTGAGATACAGGAGTGGGAAGTCTAACAGAGTTGCAAATGCTCTTGGTAAAAGACAACTTTTGCTGACAAAAATGTAGATAGAGGTGGTTGGGTTCAAGGAACTTAGTACTTTGTATCCTGATGATCTTGATTTTGGTGAAGCATGGAAGGCTTGTACAACACTTGTTACACTTGATACGACAAAGTGGTTGGATTTTATGATCCAAGATAATATGTTGTTCAAAGAAAGCCAATTGTACATTCCTAGAAGTTCCATGAGAGAGAACCTCATTAAAAAGGAAGCATAGTGGAGGGCTGGCCAGACATTTTGGTAAAAATAAAACCATAGCTTTGGTTGTTGAGAATTATTACTGGCCACAGTCGCAACAAGATGTGAAGAAGTTTGTACAAAGTTGTAGAGCATGTCAGATGGCAAAAGGAATAAAGCAAAATACACGGTTATATCAGCCATTACCTATACCAGAGAAGTCGTGGGAGGATGTCAGTGTTGATTTTGTTCTTGGATTATCGAAGACACAACATGGGCATGATTCTATTTTTTTGGTGGTTGACAGGTTTTCAAAGATGGCACATTTTATTCCTTGCAAGAAGACTAGTGATGTTGTTCACATGGCAGAATTATTTTTCAGAGAAGTAGTGAGACTACATGGTTTTCCAAAGAGTATAGTTTTAGATCGAGATACCAAATTTTTTGGGTGTTTATGGCTTACATTGTGGAAGAAGTTGAAGACAAATTTGAAGTTCAGTTCATTACATCATCCATAGACTGATGGATAGACAGAAGTTGTGAATCACAATTTGGGAAACTTACTAAGATGCTTGCTTGGAGATAAACCAAAAGGATGAGATATGATTTTACCATGGTGGAATTTACAAAAAATAATTCTATCAATAGGAGTACTGGTAAATCACCATGCCAGATTATATATGGGAGTAATCCCAGAAATGCTTTTGAATTGAGGCAGTTGGATAAAGGCAAGATAAGTAATGCTGAAGCATAAGATTTTGTTGAACATTTGAAGAACATCCATGAGGTGGTAAGGAAGTACATCATCAAGATGAATACATAGTATAAGGTTAAGGAAGGTGTGACAAAGAGGTATAAGGAATTTTAGGTTGGAGATGAAGTCATGGTTCATTTGAGAAAGGAGTGTTTTCTAGTGGGTACATATAATAAGCTGAAGATGAAAAAGTTTGGACCATGCAAGATAATGAAAAGGCATGATTTTGGAAATGTGTATGAAGTGGAGTTTCCTATTGAATTGAATATTTCTCTAGTATTTAACATTTTAGATTTGATAGAGTATTATGAAGGAGGTGATCAAGATGAAGTTGCAGAAGCGCAGTGGAGTATTCCAACAACTAGTTCAGCTACAAAGGAGATTGAGGAGATACTGGACAATCATGCTGGCAAAAGTACCAAAAATAGAACTTGTGAGGAATATCTAGTCAAATGGAAAGGGAGGCCAGTTGAGGATTCATCGTGGCCAGAAAATGAGGAGGTTAATCATCTTGGTTTTCCTCTAAACACCTAAGATGTGACGGAGTCACTTCTCAAATTACCCTAGGTGTCTAATGCAGGAGCATTTTGGTTGTAAGAGCAATATTGCATCGTGCAAAAAAATATTTTCTTTTCAGTCTTTTCTATTTTAATAAGGACTACCAGACAGGATGGTTACTATTTATGGGAACTTGCTATTTTTACTAAGTTTTTCATATGAGCTTAGAGTGTTATCATTTTCTATAGGAAGGTTCATTTTAGAGTCCTAAGCCTACCATAAAAATTTCATTGCTCTAGCTTAAGTATCAGAGAAGTTATTGCAGATTTTTGGTGGAAAAATGTGAAGAAAAATCTTCAAGCTCACTGTTGGAGACCTTAGAGTGCCCAGATGAGGTCGAAAAACTCGAAAGAAGGGCACTTGCACTATTCCAAGCCTGTAGATCATGAGCTAGAATTTTTCAAAATTGGTTAATAGCCAATCGGAGCAATGGTTTGAGTTATGGCCTTCCAAAGTTGGGCTACCAAAATTTCAAATATAATTTGTCAAAGATGTATTTAGCTGACTCTATATGTATTGTTAGGGTCTGTTGACCCTAGGTATTAGGTTTAAGCATCTAGAACCTTCTCGAGCAGCATAAAATTTCCTATTTAAGAAAGGTCTTAATATTGTCTAGGAGAGCTCTAGGTGATAGTTTGCAACTTGTCTTGCAGATGATTGTAATGAAGGTGCCCATGTGTGTTAGCATATTATACTTGTGAATTCTGTAATACTGCATTTATAGCACAAATAAGAAGTCCATATTTCATTCTTGCATTTTCTATTGTTTCTTCATTTTTGTTATGTGTTTATGGTATTAAGGGGAGAACCCTTCATCAAGTAGTCTATCGAGCATTAGGTTATAGGAGTCGAGTCATAAACTGTGACTACTGACTAATAGATAGAGGAAACTGATTTACAACCAAAGAGAATAGGAGATGTTGAACATGCAAAATCCAATGAACAATAGCAAGAGGAACCAAGATCTGAACCTATATTAGAAAGTATGTGAGAAGACATCATGCACTAGAACAAATTACTAGAGATAAAGATTCAAGAGTTATGACAAGAAGAAGACTAAAGAATGACACATGTTTATTATGTGAATTTGAAGCTAAATCTATCAAAGATGCTTTGAAGAATAAAGATTGGATCAAGGTAGTGAATAAAGAAATTGAACAAACTAAAAAGAACAAAACATAGAAATTGGTACCTAGACCCAAAGATAAGAATGTGATTAGAACTAAGTGGGTGTTTAGAAGCAAGATGAACTAGAAAGGTGAAGTCACAAGGAGCAAGGCAACACTGGTTTGCAAAGGATATACACAAAAGGAAGGGGTTGACTATGGAGAAATTGTTTTCTTCAATTGCAAGGTTGGAAGGAGTGAGGAATTTTATTGCAATTGATGCTTAAAAAGGATTTAAAGTGTACCAAATGGATGTAGAATCTTTATTTTTGAATGAAATTTTGGAGGGAGAAGTTTACATTGAATAACTTGAAGAATTTGTTGATCCATAAAAAAGGAATATGGCATGTAAGTTACACAAAGCTTCATATGGTTTGAAGCAAGCCCTTAGAGCATGGTATGAATGGTTACATAATTAGTTGATGAAAATTGGTTTTACAAGAACTAATGACAATAGAAATTTGTATCTAAAAAGTGAAGCTGAAAACTTGATATTGCTACCTAAAAATTTTGTAGATGACATCATATTTGGAGGAAAGGATTCATTGAGAAATTCATTTGTTGATCAAATGAAAAATGAGTTTGAAATTTCACTATTTGGAGAGACTAAATTCTTTGTTGGTTTGCAAGTTTATTAGATGAACAAATGTATTTTCATTACTCAATCAAAGTATATCAAGGAAATATTGAAGACTTTTGGTATGGAAGATTCAATATCAGTTGCAACACCAATGGTGACTCGACACAAATTATCAAAGAATGATGATTCTACTGAGGTGAATCAAACATTGTACAGGAGAATGATTGGGAAACTACAATATGTTGTACATAGTAGACTTGAAATTGCATTACCTGTAGGAATTGTTGCTAGATTCTCAACTAATCCCAGAGAGAAATGTGATGGAATTAAAGAGAATACTAAGATACTTGAAAGGAATAGAAGACCATGGCTTGTGGTACCAAAGAAGTGAATTGAAAGTGTACACAGATGTTGATTGGTCAAGAAATGTTAATGATAGAAAGAGAACAAGTGGAGGATCTTTCTTTTTGGGTAGAAGATTGATTTCATGGATAAGCAAGAAGAAAAACTGTATTTTACAATCTACAATAGAGGCTGAATATGTTGCTACAGAAATGAATTGTTCAAATATTGTATAGATCAAGAAATTGTTGGAAGGCATGAAGGAAGAGATCACTGAACTTGTTGTCATTTATTGTGATAACACAAGTTCTATAAACATATCAAAGAATTTTGTGATGCATACAAAGACTAAGAACATTGAGATCAAGTACCATTACTTGAGAGAGTCGGTACAAGAGAAAGAAGTGAGACTGGAATATGTAAACAAAAAGGAATAGTTAGTTGGCATATTCACAAAGGCACCACCTAAGTATGCTTTTGAGTATCTAAGAGGCAAGTTATGGGTCAACCCCCCACCTGAAGAAAACTAAGAAGAGATGTTGTATTGCATCAATTGTTATGAGAAAAATATCTTACAAATTGATGCAAGGAGGTCACACTTAAGAAGTTGTCTAAAGCTATGACAAGGAAAAACAAGAAACTGGACTATGAGTAGAAGAAGCTACAAGGAGTTAATGTTGAGATGACATTTTGTATTACTCAGAGAAGTGACATGAAGATGTAAGTGTATGGTATGTCTTTAGAATTATTTTCAAAGAGGGAGAGTATTGATGAGTTACTATTCAAGTATGGAAACAAAGAGGGAGATTATTACTCAGAATATTTCTAGTTAGATTAGAGAGAACAATTGTTGTTAAGACGTTAACATATGTTGAGGTTGCTACAAAGAAGTATGTACCAAACCAATAGAGGGAGCATCTTGAGATTGATTGGATAAGAATCAGAATCAAACTAAGAAAGAGAGAAGGCAAACATAGAGGGAGTAGACAATAAATAGTGTTGAAGCTTTTTGGATTGCAGGGTAACTAGTATAGTATGTAAAGTATGTAAGGTTTTCCCATCAATGCCAACAAGGGAGATTGTTTGAAACTACAATTAGAGAAAAAAAATTGTTGTCATTGATGTCAAACCTACTAGAGACATTTACTAATAGTTTAAAGTTTCATATCATTTGATTGATGAAGAGGATTTGAAAAGAAAGAATTATGAGATGACCTAATGAAAGGTTGAGTTGAGATGTGTTAAGTATCATGGAAATACAATGGGCACTTGATAAGTTAGTCATTGACAAGATAATGTGTTGTTCAATTAATACATGAAGTGTAGAAGATAGTTGGATGAAGCTAAGAGTTGAAATAAGTCATACGGATAAGATTGGCCAAGTATTAGTGTTGCATGGTTAATGAAGGAGTTGAAGTATAAGATTAAGGAACTTAAGTAGAAGCCGAACAAAACAATTCAAGCTAAACATTAGTTATTGCCGAGAAAATATATGAAGAAGCACAGTTTCAAGCAAGCATAGTAATGGTTGAGAAAGCATGTTGATGTCGAGTGAGATAGTATAGTTATTTCTAAGTTACACAAGGATGACCAAGCTAAAGAACATAGTGATTGTCGAGTGACAACAAAAGTTATAGTTTAAAAAAATATTTGATTTTGAGGTCGACACAATTGGAATTTTGAATTAGTGAAAGTGCATAGAAGATAAGGATTGATGAGTTGGCCTATTTAATACATGAGGATATTTTGTTACACAATCAAAGGAAAGGATTTGATCAAAAGTTTCTAGAAGAAGGAGAACAAAAAGATGGAAGGATCTGATGAATCTGACCTAACCTTAAGATCAATGGTGATGTTTAAGCGACAAAAGATTGAAATTGCCTATTTAAGGAGGCATATGGAATTGATTTGGAGGTTGGCTCATTATTGATTGGAGATCTTAAGGAGAAGTTTTGAGGAGGTGAATAATAGAGGTGAAGTGTGTAGATTTTGGAAAGTGTGATTACTTGAGAAAATATTAAGAAGATTAGTAATGGAGATGTCAATGGAGGTGAGTCAATGAACCAACAGATGAGTAAATGGAGATCTGAATTTACAAAGTGAGTTGTACTTTCTAGATAAAACCTACTTTTACATTCTAAACATTGTATCAGTCCAAAATCCTTTAATCAAGGTTGACCTAATAGTCATTTTGTTAATCCTTTAATCAAGGTGACATTCTCATTGAATGTTCTAAAGTCCTCTAACACGGCCACTCCCAACAAGGTGATTAAATCATTTAATAAAGCCACATTTAAAAGTGTGTTGTATAACCTTTAACAAGGTTGGCTCTTAACCGAGCTCACTTCAGAAAAGTGAAAAATAGGTATTATGTTACTTGGTCATTCTTCCCAAATTGAGTTTCCACATTAAATCCTGGTGTCAAAAGTGGTATTTTCATGTGTGGATGTTATTTTTTTGCATGCTATATTTTATAGTAATTTATTTACAAGTAGTCAACACATATATAGATAGAGAGTTAAGATATTGGATGAAATGTTAAATTATCGATGATATGCTATAGAGACCAAGTGGATATTTGAGATTGATTAAGTTGTTTCAAGTGTTTAAAAGTTAAATTCGTACATCTAGACCTAAGGATAACTGATTCACCTCCACTTCCCTCCCAATTATTATAAATCATTATTACATACCATTCCTTGTATCCTTGTGAAAAAAAAACCTACTTCCAAAGATTTGAAATAACTTACATTCGGTGTATGACCATACCAAAGTTCATAATGAGCCTTATTTATTCCTTTCTTAAATTGAACTCGGTTGAGTGTGTAAACAACAGTACTAATTACTTCTCTCCAGAATGTATGAGAACCTTCCTTCTCAATCATTAGTATCATTGCACAATCCATGATAGATCTATTTCTCCTCTCAGCAATATCATTTTGTTGTGGTGTCATTGGTGTAGATAATTGTCTTTTAAACCATTCTTAGCAAAAAATTTAGTGAATTGAACAAACATAAACTCACCACCTCTATCAAATCTTTAAAATTTCAAAGTTTTACTAGTTTCCTTTTCAACTCTATCTGTATACCATTTGAACATACCAAAATCATGTGATTTCACCTTCATGAACATTACAGTCATTATCTTTGAATAATCATCAACAAATAAAATGAAATATTTATCACCATAATAACTATCAATGCCAATTGGACCGCATAGATTAGTATGTGTCAATTACATAATATAGACTTTTTCATCTTACCAATCTGACATTCCTGGCACATAGCATTTTCTAGTTTTTTAGATTCGATAAGCCTCTTTCTCTTTTCTTTCTACTGATTTTCACCATGTTCTCAAAGTTTACATGACACAACCTCTTATTACATAACCATACATCCTCATTTTGAGAAAATAAACATGTATCAACTGTAGGATCAATGTATAATAGGTTACCTTTTATGGCATTCTTGTTCCATTTAGGTTTCCCTCATCATCAAAGATTTTGACCTTTTTTTCTCAAATTCCAGCTTGTAACCTGAGTTATTCAATTGTGCAACACTTAAAAGATTATATTTGAGTCCTTGAACCCAATATGCATCATCACATATGATCTTATTATTTAATATTAGTGATCATTTACCTTTCACTAATTATGGAACATCATTACCAAACTTAACAGTTACACCATCGTCAATTTCTTCAAATTTACCAAACTTACTTAGATCACCAGTCATGTGATGTGGGAAACCACTATCAATAATCCATGAGTAATTCTAACTAACATGTTAAATTAGAGTTGTTTCACATTCATACCTTTCACCATTTGTAACTTCCTTGATTGCAACATAAACCATTTTTACTACTTCCTTATCGTCATCAAAAATAGACTCGGTATGCTCTTCCTTGACAATGTAGCATGACTTCTTTCCTTTTTCTTTGTAATCCCTTCTCTTCATGTACTTGAAATATTTCTTTCCATTTCTATCATATTTACTTTTTTAAGAAATTTAGTAGCAAAGTGACCAACCTCATTACATTTGAAACAGATCAAGGGTAGATTACCTTTGTATTTTATTTTACCTCTTGATAATCTTCTTGCAAGAAATGCTTCAAGCTCACCCAAATCATCTTCCTTTTTAGACTCACTTTCTTCTTTACTTTTCTTCTCTTTCTTTGAATTTATGATGGTTAGTAAAGACTTAAATACATTTCCCATTGTAACCATATTATTTCCATAATTGCTCAACTCAAATTCATTCACCAACCAACTAAACTATCAAGTGTCAAATAATTTTAGGCATAGCTCTTCCTTCTTGAATTGCAAAAAAATTAATTTCATAATTAGGTATAAGAGTTTGAGAGCCTTATTTATAATTTTAGAATCTATGATAATTCCTCCAACAACTCTACTTGCACTTACAACACCCTTGATTTGGTTCACATATTATGAAAAATTCTCACCTTCTTTCATTCTCATGTCATCATACTTACCTTTGAGACTTTCAACATTGGCTCTTCTTAAATTATCATCTCCTCCATGTAATAGTTTTTGTTTATCTCACATTTTTTTAACATTGACATAGTTCTTGAGATCATCAAATTCAACATCATTGAGAGTAGATGCAATCTCAATCATTAGAGTATTATGATTCCTTTTCTTCTTCTATTTTCTTCACAATTAGGCAACCAACAAGTGTAGTATATTCATTCTCCAACTAGTGTGTGACATTATCTCCAATACCAAAAAGATGCAATGATCTAATGGACGGATCTAGACTAATTGCAGTATTGAATGCTTAAATTAAAATCAAACTAGCGGAAGTCTTAATACATTTATACATAAATGAAATTAAGCATCACAAACTCAAAAGCTTGAGGTGAAATAAATAGAATTGAGAGAGAGAAGAAGATAGAAAGTGCAAACAAAGTTTGATTTTGGAGTTCGCCACAAATGTGACTACATCTCCGGGTCGGCTCCAATAGAGTACGATCGATTTGATTAATCTCCAGAAATCAATTACAAATATGCACCAAGAAGACCATTTCTTCTAGCACTTCAATAGCATAACAATACTCTGAAGTACGAAAATGGCTTCAAAAAATCTCCTAAAAAAATCTCTCTATTCCTTTAAAAAAAACTTCACCAAAAGCAATTTCTCTCAAGTCTCCCTTGTTTTTCCAAATGACATCCTACCCCCCTTTTTATACAAAATAATTTGCCTAAATTGGCTCAAACCCAATTAAGGGTATAAAACAAAACATCCCCTTCGAATAAACCCCTTTGCCATTTTTACATTTTGGCATTTATATAATTTTAGGGGTTAATGTTGTTAAAATAACAAATAAATCTATTTTAAGGGGGCTCCATTGTTTGATGTAGGTTATAATAACACATTTGCCATACATTTAACAAGCCACATCAGTGGTGTATTGGCACGTAGCTATTTTAGGGGCAGCCAGGTCGAGGGTTCAACTCCCACCTATGCATCTTTTCAAATGGCTTTGGCTGCATTCATAGTTTAAATAGAAAATCTATTACAAAGTTGCTAAATGCTACATGTGGTCTAGTGGCGAGGAGGGAAAGTAAGGAATTAGAGGTTGAGGGTTCAAACCTCCTCAATGAATTTTTAAACCACCAAATTCGAGGTTGAGGTGCCATGTGGCACTATTTTATTTGCTCATATTTTTGACATGTGTCATCACTTGAGCTACTGATATCATGATGACATCATCACTATTACATTTTGCCTCCAAAATTCAAACGGCCATAACTTTCACATATGAAGTTTGTTTTTTACAAAATGAACTCCATTGGAAAGCTCTCATCAGGCTCTTCATTTTGAAATCCATTGTTGACCACTTTTGAGGTGGTTTGATTTTAGCCCTTCGGTCTACCTATTGACCAAAACTTTGACCGAGCATAACTTGCACAAATAGACTCCTTTTTGCTCCGTTCAAGTTGCATTAGAATCAGGACACTGAGATCTTTTTGATGGTGTAAAAATTAGGAGATTTGAAGACACTTCAATTTTCACTAAAATTATCCACCAGATTAGGCCTCCCCACTGAAGGCCTTTTGGACCTCCAAAAGTGACATTTACTCTGACATTAAGTGAGGACTTGGCCTCCCCACTTGTCCTGTATCATTTGTACATCTGAATACCTGGCTCACAAGCACAATGAAGACTGCAACAACATTGTTGATTATAAACATTATTCTATCACTTCCATAAGCATCTACATCAACTGTCATAGCCACTAACCAACAAACATTGACTAGCATCAAGTTGAACAATAATGCAAAAATGAAAGAGAATAAATCAACAACATATCGATCCTTCACAATAGGAACATTTTTACCCAAGGAACCATCAATGGTTTCAATCATCATTCCCTCATGGTGTACTACGGGTACATCCTGCAACATCTGACCCTGGTTAGCTATTCCAAGTTCAAGTGTAGAGCCACCTGTACTGACAGACATAAGAGTTAACTCTTTACTTGCATTAATTACCCTCTTTAACTGCCCTGTGTTTGGAAAAGAACAATCAATCTTAATCCTATTAGAATGTACAATATACTGAATGCCATCTTTAAACAAGTGATAATGATTCTTTTCCTTGTAGAAAATTGCTTTTCTATCATAAAGATAAGGGCTACCAAGCATTATCCCATAGATATCCAATGGAACCAAATCGAACTGTACTTCATCCACAAACTTACTAGTGATTGTGAATCTTAAGGTGCATTGTCTTGTTATTTGCAACTTATCATTTTCACAAATCTAGCCTAGTGGATAAGGTTTCTTATGTAATGTGGTTTTCAATCCCAAGTTTCTCACAATACTCTCAGAAATCAAGTTCACTTGAGAACCACTATCTATGACTGCATCAATTTTAGTGTTCTTAGAAACAACCCTTAAATGAAAAAGCTCATTCCTTTTCTTATCTTCAAACAAATCATTTACTGTAGAAGTAGAAGCACAACTAGCAACAGAAATACTAGAAATAGGAGCTTTACCTTTCAAACCCATAGCTGTTATCTTAGTCTCATCATCTGAATTTGAAGCAAGATCCATAACAACATTTGTTGCTTTCTCCTTATCTTTGTGTTTCTGATCAAATTTCTGAGCCCACTTAGGCTCCAATTCAGGATGCAACTTCCAACAATGTTCTTCATCATGACCTTTCCTGTCACAATGAGTGCAAGAAAGTTTCTCATCCTTCTTAACTGTAGTTGCCTTCTTTCCTTTCTCTATCTCTGCATTCTTAGAAGATTTCTTTACATCATTATCAAACTTATCAATAAAAGATCCTTTACCCCTTGACTCTAAGTGTATAGCTTGAACAGACACTTATCCAAATTACAAGGGTTCAATACCAAAATAGAATGCCTAAGGTAGGAATGAAGACCTCCTATGTACTTCAACAAAGTATCTTGGGTGTACAAAGGAACATTCAAAGCAATATCCCTTTTCCTAAATTCATGGGTGTACTCTTGGACAGTTTGATCTTTCCCTGCCTAAACATTTGCCAGTCCATCATTAACTGTTGCATATGTCCTAGGGGATAAAACTGCTTTTTAAGAGCATTAACAAACTCTACCCAAGTTAAACTGACTCTACCATGTTGTGAAACTTCTTCCTTGGTCTTACTCTCCCACCAGGTTAAAGTTGTACCTCCTAACTGAAGAGTAGCTAATTGAATCCTATCAACATCATCTAATAGGTTCTGGACTCTACAGTAGACTTCTACTTGCTGAATCCAATCATCCAATTTTTCAGCATCAAGTTCACCACAATACTTAGACAAGTCAAATTTTGTGTCTAGTTTGATCTTAGGCTTATACCCACTCTTGAAAGTATTAAAAGAAGTAGAATGAGGAGAAGATGGAGAAGAAGGAGAAGATGAAGAATATGATGAAGACGGGGACGGAGGTTCAGGAGGGTCACTACCACCTCCTAATCCTTTGGCTTTGTCATCCTTTAATGAGGATTTTGCTTCCTCCTTTTTTCTTAGCTTTACTTTCCTTTCTCAATTGTCTTTTGTGTCTCTCTTGGAGAAGAATATCCACCTTAGCCTTCATCTCAAGGAATGCTCTTTCAAATTCTTGCTCACTAATCTCATCAGGAACTTCCATTTTAGAAATAGAAATCTCTGGAAATGTCCTACGCTTCCCGATCTCAGGATTAAATTCTTCAAGCTTGCCTTCACCCTTCTAAATCCTAGATCTTGTTAGCATTCAAGAAAACAACTGCAATAATAGTCAACTAGGCTCTGATACCACTTGATCTGATGGACGGATCTAGACTAACTGCAGTATTGAATGCTTAAATAAAAATCAAATTAGCGAAAGTCTTAATACATTTATACATAAATGAAATTAAGCATCACAAACTCAAAAGCTTGAGGTGAAATAAACAGAATTGAGAGAGAGAAGAAGATAGAAAGTGCAAACAAAGTTTGATTTCAGAGTTCGCCACAAACGTGACTACATCTCCGGGTCGGCTCCAATAGAGTATGACCAATCCGATTAATCTCTAGAAATCAATTACAAATATGCACCAAAGAAGACCATTTCTTCTAGCACTTCAATAGTATAACAATACTCTGAAGTATGAAAATGGCTTCAAAAAATCTCCTAGAAAAATCTCTCTATTCCTTTAAAAAAAACTTCACCAAAAGCAATTTCTCTCAAGTCTCCCTTGCTTTTCCAAATGACATCCTACCCCCCTTTTTATACAAAATAATTTGCCTAAATTGGCTCAAAACCAATTAAGGGTATAAAACAAAACATCCCCTTCGAATAACCCCCTTTGCCATTTTTACATTTTGGCATTTATATAATTTTAGGGGTTAATGTTGTTAAAAATAACAAATAAATCTATTTTAAGGGGGCTCCACATTTTGATATAGGTTAAATAACACATTTTCCATGCATTTAACAAGCCACATCAGTGGTGTATTGGCACATAGCTATTTTAGGGGCGGCTAGGTCAAGGGTTCAACTCCCATCTATGCATCTTTTCAAATGGCTTTGGCGGCATTCATAGTTTAAATAGAAAATCTATTACAAAGTTGCTAAATGCTACACGTGATTTAGTGGCAAGGAGGGAAAGTAGGGAATGAGAGGTTGAGGGTTCAAACCTCCTCAATGAATTTTTAAACCACCAAATTCGAGCTTGAGGTGCCATGTGGCACTATTTTATTTGCTCATATTTTTTACATGTGTCATCACTTGAGCTGCTGATATCATGATGACGACATCACTATTACATTTTGCCTCCAAAATTCAAACGGCCATAACTTTCACATATGAAGTCCGTTTTTGACGAAACGAACTCCGTTGGAAAGCTCTCATCAGGATCTTCATTTTGAAATCCATTGTTGACCACTTTTTAGGTGGTTTGATTTCGCCCCTTATTTAGCCTTCTGATCTACCTATTGACCAAAACTTTGACCAAGCATAACTTGCACAAACGGACTCCTTTTTGCTCCGTTCAAGTTGCATTAGAATCAGGACACTGAGATCTTTTTGATGGTGCAAAAATCTAGAGATTTGAAGACACTTCAATTTTCACTAAAATTATCCACCGGATCATGCAACTTCGTCAAATCTTTTCGTTATGAAAAGTTCTCCTTGTTCAATCTTGGCACCTCTCTCTTATAGATTTTTTTATCTTTAGCTCAAGTTCCTTTAAACTCTCTTCTCCAAGCACTTAGCTCTAATACCAAATTGTTAGATTACTGAGAGAGGGGGGTGAATCAGTTATGTTCAATTATTATATAGTCCCTTCAAACTATTTCAATACCAATAAAACATCATTAACTTCAACAAAAATCACTCTGTGTAAACACAAATCAACTCTATCAAATACTTTAATTAAACTGTTAATTTTCATTAAGTCTAGGAGTTGTTGACAACATGGGAGTTTGTTCCTACTTAGTCATACTTATCTTCTCTCCTACTTGGAGGGTAATCCACTTAGTCAACTACCACATGAAAGTCTTTTTTTGCCTCGACGGCCTCCAAGCCATCAAATTTAGCATAGTGAAATGCTGACATCAGCATGATATCAACACTACATCAGCACTCCTACATCCTCTTCAGGGCCCTTTTTGACCTGTGGGCAGGGGAGCACGTCGCATCACCCAACAATCTCCCCCTTGACGCGCATACCAGGTGCTTATGCGGGTCGGGAAGGCACCAGAGAGATTTGAACCCATGACCAGGCCAAAACCAGGCTCTGATACCAATTGTAGGGCCCATTTTTCGTTGAACCAAAAGCCATGACTGTTAATGAACATGGAAAACCACATAATTAACTACTTGTGGGAAGGGGAGCACATCGCATCACCCAACAATGAGTGGAGAATTGGAATATGAGGCCAAATCTTCCATAACTAAAGTTTTGCCCATTAAACCTGTCAACCCTTAGCTTACCCTCATTTGCCATTGCTCCCACTCAACTGTGAGACTTTCTTGTAAAGGATAACTGAAAGACAACCTCGCTTTGATACCACTTGTTAGGATAAACCATGGACAGAAATTAAAAAACTACATGCAAATATAATCAATAACAGAAAATAATAGATGACACAGAAATGAACACAAGGCACCAAGATTTAATGTGGTTCACCCAATCCCTGGGCTACATCCACCAAACAGCAAGTTTGATCTTATTACAATCCAGTGATTACAACCTGATTACAATTTGTAATCCCTTACAGCTCAATACCGCCGCAAGAACCAATTTCGCATCACAACACTCATTACTTTTGAGATTTTTGCTACAATGGTTAAATAGTAATAGTATAAATGATCTATTAAGAATAGAAACTAACTTTTCTTATTTAGATCTTTGTTCTTTTCTCTTTCTTTATCTAATCTCTCTCTTGCATCTCCTTTTAGTTTGTACTTTGACTTGGTTGATTAACTCCCTCTCTTTCTCCTTCTACTGCTTGGTTCACCTAGCTTAACTATCATTTTTCAACTTATTCAACTTTGCAGTCATAGCAACTTAATACTTTAGCAACCAATAACATCACCCAAAAACCTAAAAATGGCTTGACTTCCTCCTTAAATAGTCAACTTCAAGCTTCCAGATTCTTCCATCTTTTGTCACTTAGTCACAATAGTTGAACTTAGGTTCATGTAAAATTTCTTGAATCAAAAATTTCATATAATGAATCTAGACACTCGGACAATATAACTTTCACAGAACTTTGTGTCAATCCTTATCCTTCTTCAATTTCCATCATCATATCCTTCTTGAATTTTCCCAAGCATTGATCTTGTAACAAACTTTAACTTGTGCCTTAGACCATCTCTAACTTTCCAAATTTTCATCAAAATTTGGCCTCATATTCCAATTCTCCAAACTTGTTCATCTAGTTATTACTCAGCAAATATATCACTCGGTTAATACTGATTCACTTGGGAAACATTGTTTCCTCTTCTTCTTTATCAGTTTATCAAGCAATATTGTAGTCACTTGATGAATATAGTCCCCCTTCGTTAACCTTGTCACTTGGTTAAACTTGTATGCTTCAATATGCAACAATACATGATTTTAAAATAATTAAATCAATGATACATTATCATTGTCGAACTCATTCAAGTACCCACTGAATACCTTACATATCACTTATGTCTTCATCATACTTTTTTCAAATCCTCTTCATCAATCTAATGATATGGTACTGTACTGAGTTAGCATAATATCTATCCAACTGAGACTTTGACATCAATGACAATATAACAACTGATATGACTCGTTTACATACATTCATAGAATTATTAGCTAACAATCTCCCACTACCAATTACATTATTAGTTGGGGATTACATGATTGGGTTCCTAACTTTACACATTGAGCATTAGGCAAGATAGTGCTTCTTGGTTGGGTTAAAAAAAATGCCTATATCTCATTCTTTTCCTTGAGCATAGTAGATTGAAAGAAAAATTAATGGCAAAATGAGGCAAAATGGTTATAGTATTGCTTCATCATTTATTTGAAGTATCAACCAATTGGTCATGTTGTTTATGATGCATTATCTCTATGATTATTTTTTTAATGAAATTATATTTGATGTATTCTAACTTACTCTTGACTATAACATCTTGAGTTAACTTTGAAACTTTAGTCCTAAGTGGATTTGTAGTCCTTACACTCTACTATTAATATAATGTTAACATTTACAATAGTTGAGTATTGATCTTCTCGATAAAAATGGATTAATAAATGTTTGATAAAACTTCATAAATGGGTGGGAAAGAGTGAGATGATGATGCAAGAAATCATGCAAGGATGTAGAATTAGAGGTAAAGACATCTTGAACATCAAGGAATAAATTTGGACAAAGGACATTGTTGGTCTCAGATTGGTTTTGACAATTGAGTATTAACACACTTAACCAATTTCCTAGATGATGCTGAGTATAATACAAATGTCGAGCTACAATATGTGTCGAGCTAGAAACTCAACAAGTACCAAGTCAACTTTAGGTGCCGAGCAAGATTCAAGTGTCAAGTGATAAGTGATGTTGAGTCACTATAGGTGCCGAGCGAAACAAAGTTACTATAGGTGCTAAGTGAGACAAAATTTCTATATGTGTGGAGCATCAACAATTAGTAAGTGTCAAGTAACACAAAATTAGCATATGAGTTTGTGCCTTCACAAATTCAAATGTAAACCATTTTTGAGCCGACTCAGGATGAATCTCGAAGGATCTTAAAGATAAGATCAAATATTTTACATTCCCTATTAATCAACATGCAACCAATAAGAAAAATGGAGAAAGCATGCAACCAATAGGAAAAGTGAAAGAATTGAGCGGGAAAAGAAGAATGAATATTGATCGTAGATTCATACCTAACCCTAAGTCTTCAAAAACCTTTAAAAGGAGGATGAAACCCCATAATTCATGTGTGCATGTGAGAGAAATAGATATATGGAATGCATGAAAGAATGCTAACAAAGTTTAGAAGGGTATAAAGACTTAGAGGGAAAAGTAGCATTGTAGAATCTAGTTGGTTAGAATAGAGCATCAACACTTCGAGCAAAGACTTATCAGATTAGGAAGGGTCAGAATCAGACTAAGTAGAACAAGGATCTAGAATCAGTAATTAAAGATTGTAAGTCATCAGGTCATCAATTTCTAATACTTTCTAGCCATTGTATTAGGAATGAAAATCCTATGATGATAGGTTGGTCTAACAACCATGTTGTAAGCCTTTCAATAAGGTGCTAAATTCTTTAACATGGTAACATTCCAAGTGAGTATTTGTAAATCCTTTAACCAGTTCACTTTTAACAGAGTGTAAAGCCTTTAGTAGGGTGGGCCTTTCACAAGGCAAACCACTGGAAGTGGTCAAACTTTGTAACCTTAAACAGTTACATATTGTTGCAGTGATAATTTGTGGGTGTCATCCCCACTCCAGTTTTACCTTCTCATTTTGGAGGATTTTTGGGTGATCAAACCTTGTGTTATCTATTTTCATGCATATCCTTACTTTTATGTTAATTAGATATGGTAGATGCATGTGAATGATCTCAATTAAAAGTTTTAAAAGGTTAAAGTTAGGTACTTCTGATTCACCCTCCCTCTCAGAAGTAAATCTTTCCATTTGTAAATTCCAACAATTGGTATTAGAGCCTAGTTCTCACAAGGAGGAGCCTTACATCTTGGAGAAAATATCTAGAAATGGAAGTCTAAAAACTTGGGAAGGTCATAGAAAATTAGGTAATTTATATACAACTTGCTTTACATACTTTGGAAGAAGCCAGAGAAGAACTAGGAAAATATTTAAACAGGAAAAAGAGAGATTGCCATGGCTGAGAATGATACACAATAGAAGGAGATTGACACCTCAAAATAGTTTGCAAATAGAGATTCCAAAGAGTTTAATGCAGCAATAGTAGATCTAATGGAAAAGAATAGAGCTCAAGCACAAGAGATCGGAACTCTAAAGATTGAACAAGAATCACAAGCCATGATGCTTTGTGAAGTAACTAAATAGAAGAAAAGAACCATTAAAGATAGGGATATGCTAGAAGATGACAAGAGAAACCTTGCCAACAAACTGGAAGAAAAGTCAATTGAACTTGCAAGAATTTCTAACATGCAGTTAGACACCCTAAGTCAGATGATGAATGCACATCATGAATTGAATGTCAATGATATTGAGATCTCCACACTAAAGATGCAAAATGAACAACTACAAAATGACCTAAAAAGAGAAAAGGAAAATGTAGAGAGCTTTAATAAACCTATTGAGGCCATCAAGTACTTTGGACAACTATTGAAATCACTAAGAGCCAACAATGATACTTCAGGACTAGGATATACCAGCACTGAAAAAGGAGAAATATCCAAGACTAGAGAATAAAGAAGTGAAAAAGGTAAGAACACTAAACCTACTTGTCATTTTTGTGGTAAAAAAGGACATACCTCTAATGTGTGCAGGAGCAAGAACAGCCATCAACATGATAAACTTAAGAATGTGGGTCACTATCACAAGTGCAACAAGCAAGGACATCAAGCACATGACTGTAGGACTAGGACTATTAGAACACCAAGATTTGAAGGTCACTGCTACAATTGCAAGAAGTATGGACATAGAGCTTTTGAGTGCAAATCAAAGCCTATGTGAATACCCAATAATCATGGACATCACTAAAATTGGGACTACAACACCAGGTATAGCTATCGTTATTGTTAGGAATATGGACACATCCCTAAAAATTGCATAAGAACACATGTCAATGGAAATTATAGCAAATGGCTCAGCCAAACCACATGCTTCAATTGTTTGAAGACTGGTCATATCAGTAAGAATTTCCCACCAAAGGCAAAGGCACCCAACTCAGAGTTCAACAAAGGAAAAGGAAAGGTAGATGTCAAACACATCAAAGGAGAAATGAATAAGACTTGGAAGAAAAAAGATGGAGGGAGCACATCCAATGAAAGGATCACTTCACCTAAAAGGTCAAGTGGTCACACTTCATCCAACTAAGTAAAAGAAGGCATGTGGAATTGATATACAAAGCTTTATCATATATCAGTTCCTAAACAAGCAAGTATTGAGAAGGAAAGATTAGCATGAATAGAGATGCAAAGTTAAAACTTCAAGTTTTCACCTGTGTTGCCAAATAAGAAAAGTTGCTTTTAGATGCCGAGTAAAATTCTAGTACATGCCAAGTTGATTGCCAAAAGTCAGTAGAAGCCAAATGGTTAATTGCAGCTGAGTTAGTAGTGGAAGCTAAATAAAGATAAATTTTAGCTGAAACCAAGTGAGGGATACTTCAATGGATTTCGAGTGGTGGAAAGACAATCGAAGCCAAGTAATGTAGAAATTCTTAAGAAGCTAAGTGGATAGCTATAAATGCACTAAACATTAAATGCTATGAAAATAGGGTATATTATCGCATTTTGAACCATTTTTCTTCATCATGAACAAAGATAAAAGATGAAGAAGAGTGAAAAATGATTTCAAAGTAGAGAATCTAGCATTAGAGCCAATTTCAATAGAGATTCAACTTAGTTTTATTGATTCAAGGTATTTTCACTAGTGTCGAGCTACATGGTTTCACATTTTCTTCGTGTTTAAAACCCTAGATAGAATAAAATGGCCTCCAATTCTAGGAAGTCATTAGAGAAAGAGTCGTTTGAGGTCCCACTTGTGTCAAACAAAGTTAAACAACCTAATTTCTAGCCAATTCCTGAAGTGGCATACAAAAATGACCCAGTCAGAGCCCTATCTGTAATTCCTCCTAAAGTAGTTATGGTCCAAGATGTTAGGAGATGTCACAATTGTAAGATTGGTGCTATTGGAGACATGGAAATGAGAGAAGCATATAATAGGTTGTGTGAAAATGAAGTTTTGAAGGAAGAATACCAAATCTTTGAAAGGAAGGGTTTAACTCGTGCCCTAGAATTCCCCATTGTCTTTAAAATTGAATAGATCATAATAGTGTTAAGCAGGATTCATGATGGAAGTTTGTGGCTAGAAGATGGCCCAGTAAAAATAACATAGAGGATTGTACACAAGGTAATAGGGTATCCAAGCTTAGATCGGTCAAAGACCCTCAAAAGTGACTCAAAGGAAGCCATTGAGAAGAACACAGGTGCCAAATGGAACAAGAGAGGAATCACTATGGATACTATCCAAGACCCTCTTGTTGACTTTGTTGTTAGAGTCATTTCACACAAATTTTATCAATCTAGCAGACTTAACAGTGTTCCTTGCATTGCAGTGGATGTTGGTGACAAGTTAGTAAAAAAGGATCATACTTATGATCTTGCAGAATTGCAATTGCAACAAATCAATCAAAACCTAGGAGCAATAAGGAGAACCAAGGGAGCACAATGCAAATTTGGTGCAATTTTGATTTGTATATTTTTCTATGTACAAAATGAATTTCCATCCTTTGGTAAAGTTAGCTAGAAAACCAATAGGTCCATAGTAGCTCAAGTGAATGAATATATTGAACAAATGGGAGCTAATGTTGAAACTCTTATGACCAGCTATTTTGAAGATTTTAAGAAGTTCATGAAATAGAGGATAAGGATACCAGTTTCATTGGTAGAACAACATGTAAATGATGTATGTTTTCTTGTAGATATTAATTATACCTATATTCAAGCAGTCATACCAAGGGTTAGATGGCTTAGAACTCTTGGATATGAGATAAATATAGATGAGGCATCTACAGCTATAACTGCATTATTAGTAGAAGAAGTGGACAAGAGTGCACCACATTTTGGGATGTATGATGTAGCAAGATCATAAGTGGACATGGAATTGAAAACTGCCTCCACATTGAAGAAAAAGGACAAACTTGTGAAGAAGCTAAAAGCTAAATTTGGAGAAGGAAGAAGAAGATGAAGAAGTTGATGATGATGAAGAAGAACAAGGTCAAGAGCCACTAGCACTGACCCAAGGCATGGGTGAGGATGCAAAGGAAGAAGAAGGTGCCAAGCAAGAAGCACCCAAGGCTGAACCTAAGAAGAGAAAAGCACAAAAACAACCTGTTGCACATCCCAAAGGGAAGAAGAAAGTAGCTAAGCCAAGCCCAACCAAGCCTACTACAAGGGTAGACATAAGGCCAATAACAAAAGTTGCTAAGGAATAGGAGAAGCAAAAAGCCACAAAGAAATGAGGGCCTACAGAAAAGAAAAGAAGAAAATATGTGGCACCCCTAGAGTCAGATGAAGAGAAGACAAAATCTAACAACGAACAATTTAGAGTGGTAAGACATTCCACCAATCCTAATTTGGAAAATATTTGTGATAATATTAGGGATAATGCAAATCTGTCAAGATTAGAAGATATTGATTTTAATAAGTTGAGTAGAGAAGAACATAACATAGTGGAAGAGTCTATCTACACTATAATGGCCATGTTCAAGACTACTGCACTTGAACTTGAAAATTCTATGCCTAAGGAGCTAAGCTCCATTGTTGAAAATAAATGGCATTATTGCCTAAATATGGAGAAGGAAATAAGGGAGTCAACATTGGCTCATGTAATGCCAAACCTTACAAGAGGTCAAATAAGTAAGGCTAGTAAGAAACATGGGAGCAAATTTACACCCAAATACAGAGCCTTCAACATTCTACAAAATAAAATTGAGGATGTTGTAAAGAAATCCACACAAATGAGGAAATTGATTTATTGGTTAACAATAGTCAAAGAAGGACAAGAAGATCCCTTTGAGGGAAGAAACGATGATGAGGAAGGAGAAGAAAATGAGAAGGAGGAAGAAGGCGAGAAAGAGAAAGAAGAGATAATAGTGGAGAAGAAGACACATAAAGGTGATGAGGCAACAACTAAAGAGCAGCAACAAGAACAGAGTGTCCAAGACACACAATTTCCACCACCAAGCCCTCCACATCTACCACCTACATCTATAGAGAAAGTAATTGTAAAGGATGTTCCTGACACCTCAAGTCAGAACATCAATCCACTAACTGTAGAGGATCTCAAAAAGATCATTCACCAAACAACATTGCAATCACAATTGTGTACAAATCCTGTTTTGGTGAGTGTAGAAGAGTTACAAAAGGTTGTAGCTGAAATTACCAAGAAAAATGTGAGCACACAAGAATCACCTTCACAACCTCCTACAGCTACAAGTGATCAACCAAAAGAGCAAGTAGCATAAGACACAACTGCTAAGGTTGATTCTACAGTGACAATAACTTCAACTGTCAAGGAGTCAGCAAAGGAGCAGATAGGACAAAAGGATCCTATAGCACAAAGCTAAGTTGCACCTCCTCTAATCACCATAATTGATCAAGGTAGAAGTGAAGAAGAAAAGAAAGAGGAGAAAACCCCCAAGGAAAGAGAGCAAGAGGCAATACAACATTGGCTAATTTTCCTACTACAAGGACTCCTACCAAGCAATCAAGCACTGATGCAGTACCACTGCAAATTTCAGCACTAGGCTCAAGCTCCACCAAGGTAGTGAGGGTACTCTACTCTGGAGATCCTACACTTGATGAAGAAATAGTCATACCAAGTTATGACTACAAGACAATGAACCTAGCACAGGTCAATGAAGTGCAAGAGGCACTGGAAAGGAAAAAGAAGCAAGAGATACTAAAGAATGAGTATAGGCAGAGGGAAGCACTAATAGAAACCAAAGACATCTTTCTTGATGCATTTAGCCTGCCAGTACCTGATGAAACAAAGCCCATTATGGAGCAAGTTTCCAACATAGTGGACCAGGTACAAAATTAAGACCTTGATACCAATGTTAAATTATTGGAATGGTCTGAGAAAAAGTTTTAAATGAAGGTCAATGAGAAGATATCTAGTGAGATAGCACTATCGTAGGTTAAACTAGCTGAGAGAGTTGAGAAGGTGAAAACAGTACTTGAGAACATACTCTCATTGTACTCCAAATGTGTGACTCTTCATATTTCACACAAGAGACTGCTAGAGAATATTGATCTTGGAGAGGAACCTTAAAATATCAAGCACACAACTACCTAAGGATTCAACTCAAAGTGAGAAGCATTTTGCCACAACGCTTCACACTCAGAAGGAGTTAGCTATATTAATAGTAGAAGAGGCTAATATTAAGGCCAAATTGATACAAATACAGCCTGCAATCACTCCACATTTGGAAGTATTGCATAAAGAAGTGGCCTATGCAGAGAATGTTTTGAAGAAAGATCCAAATCATTCTACATTAGAAGGCCTAGTACATCTTGCAGCAGAGACAACCATCCAACTCAAAGCACTAGAAATAGCATTGGACAATTGGGATGCTTCTCTGAAGATAATAATGGAGGTAAATAAAACATTTCTGGCTAAATATTCCATTCATTCTTAGGACCCTTTGACATAAGTGTCAAAAAGGGAGAGATATAATAAAGTTAGGAGATAATAAGAATGGGGGAGATAATACATTATGTAGATAAAGGGGGAGATATAATAATTTGGGGGAGATAATAAATGAGATCCAAAGGAGAATGAATACCCAAAGGGGGAGATATTCAAATTTTGAGTTTTGAGGAGAAATAAGGAGATAAAACTACAAAGAGATGTGTGAAAAAGGGGGAGAAGACACAGAGCAGATACAAACATAGAATAGACATAGAGCAGACAAGGCAAAGAGTATCAGACACATCAACATGAGACAAATTCAACTTAAGGAATTTTGGATACAAAAATGGCACATCAGCTTAGGGGGAGTTACAAATTTTTAAGGTATATAGTCTTCTACAAAATTTTGAACAAGTTTTTGAAGTTTTGTACATATGTTGAATAGGATGTGTATTATATTCATAGAGACTAGATTCATAATGCTTAGTTAAGTGTTTTTGCCACTCATGTCAAAGGGGGAGATTATTGGTCTCAGATTGGTTTTGACAATTTAGTGTCAACACACTTAACCAATTTCCAAGATGATGCTAAGTATAATACAGATGCCGAGCTATAGTATGTGTCGAGCCAAAAACTCAACAGGTGTCGAGTGAACTTCAGGTGTTGAGTAAGATTCAAGTGTCGAGTGATAAGTGATTCCGAGTCACTATAAGTGCTGACCAGAGTATTGATGCCGAGAAAAACAGAGTTACTATAGGTGTCAAGTGAGACGAAATTCTTATATGCGCTGAGCATCAGCAATTAGTAAGTGTCGAGTAAAACAAAATCAACATATGAGTTTGTGCCTTCACAAACTCATATGTAAACCATTTTTGAGCCGACTCAAGATGAATCTCAAAGGATCTTAAAGATAAGATCAAATCTTGTACATTCCCTATGTAATTAGCATGCAACCAATAAGAAAAATGGAGAAAGCATGCAACCAATAGGAAAAGTGAAAGAATTGAGCAGGAAAAGAAGAATGAATATTGATTGTAGATTCATACCTAACCCTAAGTCTTCAAAAACTTTTAGAAGGAGGATGAAACCCCTTAATTCGTGTTTATGTGAGAGAGAAAGAGATATATGGAATGCATGACAGAATGCTAATGAAGTTCAAAAGGGTATAAAGACTTAGAGGGAAGAGCAACATTGAAGAATCCAATTGGTTAGAATAGGACATCAGCACTTCGAGCAGAGACATATTAGATCAGGTAGGATCAGAATCAGACTAAGCAGAACAAGGATTTGGAATTAGTAATTAAATATTGTAAGTCATTAGGTCATCAGATTCTAATACTTTCTAGCCATTGTATTAGGAATGAGAATCCTATGATGATAGGTTGGTCTAACAACCATGTTGTTAGCCTTTCAACAAGGTGCTAAATCCTTTAACAGGGTAACATTCCAAGTGACTGTCTGTAAATCCTTTAACTAGGTTGCTTTTAACAGAGTGTAAAGCCTTTAACAAGGCAAGCCTTTCATAGGGAAGACCATTGGAAATGGTCAAACTTTGTAACCTTAAACAACTATATATTGCTATACTGATAATTTGTGATGTCATCCCTACCCCAGTTTTACCTTCTAATTTTGGAGGGTTTCTGGGTGATCAAATCTTGTGTTATCTATTTTCATGTATATCCTTACTTTTATGTTAATTAGATATGGTAGATGCATGTGAATGATCTTAGTTAAAAGTTTTAAAAGTTTAAAGTTAGTTACTGCTGATTCACACACACCCCCCCCCCCCCCCCTCTCAGAAGTAAATCTTCCCATTTATAAACTCCAACAGACACAATTTTCAATTGAAACTTTGTGGAAGAATAATGAGGGGACAAAAAATATAATCGTATATAGGATAGGGGAATTTTGAATGTGCAACAAGATTTACAAAAGGGAAAAGGGTGAATGTGAAAAGGATAGAGGAATAGAGAAATGGATGTCTAGAGTTAGGAAAGAACTCTACAATACCTAGTTTAGAATGGTTATAAGAAAAATATGTGAAGATTTAGTAGGTAAATAAAAGAATTCACTTAGAAATTAACAAACATTTAAAACGCTAAAACAAGAAAGGGATTGAGGCTTACACAAATTTGGAGACAAGGAATAGAGATCAACAAGGCAAGTCTATAAAATGAACAATTTTTTCTATAGAAGCTAACATAATTTTTTTCTTTGTATTTATTCATGTATATACATAATTTATTTATAAGTGATAAATAGAAAAAATAGTGTTATTTAATAAAGTAAAAATGAAATTTAGGGTTACTTGTCTCTATGAACGAAGATGGGTAATTTTGATGCAACTTTCAAATCATTGTCCTTTAGAATTGGATACATATCCTTTTTGTGTACATTTAACCTCAAATTTTATATAATATTATCTTTTAGGGCCAAATATAGACTTGAAATAGAATATTGCATAAGGATAAAACTAAAAACACATTGTATTACATATGAAACTAAAGACATACAAAACACAAGATTCAAGTTATCATGTAGGATGGGAAAAGGAATAGGTTAAAGCTAGATGACCCTATAAATATTTTAGGTGTTACAATGCTAAAATGATCCCAAAATTAGTGAAATAAATTAAAATAAAAAGAAAAATAAACTATTTCAAAAACAATGTTTTTGCATTGAACTTTTAAAAAATGTGGAATACATGGGTTGTTTGTTTTTCTTATATCGATAAGGAAGCTTGTAACCATTGTAGAGTTATGCTTATCATCCTAATAATATTTTTTTATAAATATATTGCTAATGAGTATATGCAAGTTAATAATTTTCCTTTAAATGTCAACACAATTTCATAGCTCCCTCCCAGATGTTAATGAAGTGTTGCAAAACAAAGCTAATTGTAAAGAGGGGTTGGTTTTATCAATATTCTCATACATGTTGACAACTCTTCTCCAAACACTAAAACAAGAATATACAACCCCAATCAAAATACAATTGAAGAAGTGATTTCAATGTTGACAAGAAAACATTTTGAATAAATCAAAATATCATTAAAAACAATTTTAATATTGAAAAACAAAAGTTCTGAATAAGTCAAAAAGGTTGATAGGTAAAAATTGTATCATAATTATCAATATAGAATAACCTATTGAAAGAAGCATACATAATATATATGTTAAAATACTTCAAAATAAACATACGTATGTCCATTAGAACATTAAAAAATATATTTATTTTCTTAAAACCTTGACCATAAAAGCCTATCACATTGTGATGAAGAGAACATTAGTCAAGAGCTTACCAATTTTCTACAAGTCTTCAATCTAAATGGGTACACTAATAAGCAGATTTCTAAAGCTTTCAACCAAGCCAAATCTCAAGTGCTTCCATCCCTTTCATTGAAGGTGCTTCCTTAATATTGCCAAGATTCTTCTCAAGAAAGAGATTCATTGCTCATTCAAGTTGTTGGTGTTTTAAAATGGACTAAAACTACTAAGCAGTAAGATGCTTAATACCAAGATGACAGTACTCATACAATCTAAAGACTAGCCAATTCTTGTTAACAATTGCATGTGCAAAGCACTTGGGCCAACTTCAACAAAACCAAAGGTGGTTTTCTACTCTTCTGGCTCTACAAAACCAAGGTGGGTATACCCAGGGATGATTCAAGACTGGTAAAATTATATGAGGATTATTTCTAGTTTCATTCTGATTCTCATCTCAAATCCTCGAATACATACACAATTCTTGATAACTTGATAAACACATCCCATATAACATATATGGCCAAAAATTCTTCTATAGATCTGCAGATGTTCTCAATAATAGTGGCTAACTAGAGCTAAAGCATTCCATGCAGAAAAGTACAAGCCAACTTTTAAGATCTACAGGAAACAAATGTAAAATTGATTTAATTTTGCATTTTTGAGAACCATTTGTGACATACTCCTCTTTCAGCTGGATCAAATTTGATCAGTGTCTAATCCATTGGGGTTCAGAGTCTACAGTAAATCCTTAGATCTGATTTGTTGCCTTACAAAAAATTTCATCAGCAATTCTTATCAGAATTTTATCATTCAAAACCCTTTCCACTACTATAGCAACCTTATCACATTCACCAAAGCTTTTACTTAATCCATTGAATTAACAGTAATAATAAACAGATATACAACCTAACTGGATTGCATTCAATTGCACAGGCCTTTACCTATACAACATCAAGATAACCAAGTAATCAAAAGGAGACAAAGTTCAGAAAGAACTGATATGGGGACAGTTCAAAATTTGTATTCATTTTCCTTGAAAATTGTATACAATTTACAATAGACTCAGAATGACCTTCATAAAGAAACACATATCATTATGTATTCATGTATTCTCAGAGGAATGATAGAGAAAATACATCAGAAACTTGCTTTCAAAACATTGGACCAAAGACAAACTAAGCATATCACTTGGAAAAATAGAATTCGGACCATTCTTTAGCCTTGGAATCTCACTTAAATAGTGTGAGATGCAACAAGCTTTAGGCTAAGAGAAAGTGACGGGTGTCTTTTACAAAAGGAAGACATAGACATCTATCAAAGAGACTAACAGGAAGTTATGCCAATCACACATTCTCTTGTGGGGTTCTGCCTATCACCTTCTTTCATTGATTTTTCTCCAACGGTGATTTTGTCGTATATGTAACTGCTAAGCTTGTCCCTGATAAACTCCATTCTGATGATTGCACTCTATCCTCAACCCATGGGTTTTGTCAAGAGAATCGCTTTGTGAAATTCATCCTTACTTCCCACTCTTCTCGGATCATGCCAGGCTTCAGAAATAGTGGAAAAGTTACTTAGTGCGCAACCTTGGAGCAGGGAGACGATGTGGTTGTCAAATATAACAAAATGGGTAACTTCTACTCCCCAACCATGTCTACTTTCTTAACCACCCTTTGACCAAAAATTTCCATCCACTGATACAACAAGGGTGCAGGCTAACAAAAAGAAAAAAATATCATACCCATGAGTATGAAATCTTCCTCATCTTCCTCAAAAACCATGCACAGGACCCCACACATTTCTGCTACCTTGGCATCAGGCTATGAAATCTTGAAAATTTGTTTAAAAGATGTTGTTATCTTACCAGGTTCATTCATTATCCTTCTTAAAACCTTGGTTATTTGACTACGACATCTTACCATAGTTTCAAAGAGATGAAACTTTAAGAAAACACTCAGGATTACTAGTTTTCCTCTATCAAAAATCCAAATACTTCTACATGGGACAAAACATTTCTTTTCTGCAAACCAGTTCGAACTAGTATGCAGGATATTACAATCCCAGGCCCAAGTATTTTTGCCTAGTAATCCCTCTACTATCCACAATCCAGGAACTCTAGTGAACTCTTTGGAACCATCCTTTGATTAAACCATACAAGACTGAATTTTTTTTTGGAAACTATGGCATGAGAACTTACTTGGAGTTTTTTTTGCTCTTCGTAATTATGCAACTTATCTTTGAACCAATCGCTTCATACTCGTGTCAGATTTATCTCAGTCCTTTTAGTAATTATCTTCGTTCAGAAAATATTTCAAAATCTTTGTTCGTGCAAGGTGAAACTGAGAAAATCTTGCCTGTTATACTCTGTTATTAACTTCACATGTGAAACTTTTCACATCTTATTAATGTGTAGAATGCCACCACCTTCATTATTTAAAAGTTTGCTGTCAATCTTAAAATTATACGATCGTGGGGTACAGAGAGAGACAACTAGGTATCACACTTGACAAGTTGGCCCTCTAATCCAATGAGAATCTCCCACGTACACAACTCTTTCCTTGATGGTGCTTCTGTCTGGATCCATTGGCAACTAAGGACACATGTCGCCAGGTCGCTACTTCGCTATGCATAAAGAACGAGCGCCTTGCCATAGTGAAGCAACGAAAGCCATCGATCTAATCTTAATCTAGCAGATGATATGTTACTGTACTTGCTTAGAGAGATGGCGGTGGGCCCTTATTCACTATGTTGCTATATGTATCTCCCTAGCAACTCTTCATGGCGAGAAGACAATGGCTGTTGATCTGAGATCGAATCAAAGGTGGGGAAGTTGCATGAATTTTTTTGAAAAGTGGTTGGCCCTACACTCGCTATGTCACAAAGACTAAACATCGTGCAACTCTTTATAGCGAGATGGTGAGGATCGTTGATTGAAACTTGATCTGGCGATTGGGATCTCTCAAATGCTTTTACGGGTCCAAGACATTGCTGACGTAGGAGAAATTGCACTGCTGGCAATCAACAAAACCTTGCTTCGAGCCTTGTCATCCATCCACGTTGCCTCAAGTCCCACCGGCTATTGGTTTTTGCGGTGCCTCGCTACTTCGCTAACGGCGAGGAGTCAGGTTTTTTCGATAGCGAGGTAGCGAGCTCCGATGACTTGAAAAGAACTCGATGCCATGAAATACAAAGACCTATCAAATCGTTATCGTTCATGCCAACTGTTTCTGACAACAATTATTGCTTGTCATGCCACCTGGTCATACCATAGTTACTGATAAATTTTGAGGCCACCGTGCTTTTGATTTTGCGACACCTCGCTACTTCACTAACGGCAATATGGTAAACTTTTCTGATAGCGAGATAGCGAGATATCGAAGAAATCATCATTCCGATGTCAATTTCTAATTGTTTCCAACTGGGTCCCTTTTCCTAATCCGACAGCATTTGCCAGGTGTCCGTGACTAAATGATCAGTTAAATTTTTTTGCCTGTTGTGTCTTCATCTTGCGGTCTCGTTTTACATTTTCAGGCACTCGCTACCTCGCTATACATAAAAAGTGCCCATGTTTTCATAGCGAGGTAACAATAATGGTGGATCTACTTAGATCTGACGATTGGGGAATTTGAGAGGAAAGGTAGCTCAGGGGCATGGAAGATAAAAAGACAATAGAATATTTTCCCTATTTGAAATTTCAAATATTTCGGGCCTGACAATTTACGAATGGAATGAAACGTAGAGTTTTCACAAAAAATTTCAAAGGCTAGCAAACGGATGAATTATCTAGAAACCCTATTATCCATTAATGGGTACAATCTGAATTTTCTATTCCTAGACAAAGGAATTTTATCAGGCAAAAATTTGGACCAACACAAGCCTCTCTCTTTGGTGAATAATTGCAACCCTTTTTTGAAAGGCCATGGGGACATATTGCTAGATGATGGGGTCTACAAGATCATTTGCTCCTGTGGCGTACCCTATGTAGGGGAAATTGGTTGCTTATTTTGCACTAGAATTAAAGAACAAAGTGCAGATATCAAGCATGAACAGAAGATCAAGTTTTCTCTAGTTGACCACTCCTCTTCTACCAAGCATCATATTTGCCTTGAGACCACCCAGGTCCTATGCAAGGAAGACAACTTCTTCAAGAGAAAACTTTTGGAAACCATTAAAATCTCAAATCACCCAACCAACCTTAATCGAAATGATGGTTAGAGTGTTAGTACTTACTAGCAACCTCTTTTATCTATCTCATTCAATCATCTTCCTATCCTCGCCTTTTTCTTCTTCCTTGGGTTGTGCTCCTTTCCTCCTTCTCAGATTCCCCCTCTCCTTATTTTCCTTGGTGGGGTTTGTTCATCTCTCTCTCTCTCTCCCCCCCCCCCCCCCGTTTTGTTCTCTTGCATTTTTTCATAGATACATTAGTGCATCTTTTTAATTTTTAATTGTTGTTATTTTTTCTTATTAGTTATTGATGTTTATTCTTACTTTATATATTAAGCATTGATTATAGTTCTTATCTATTTTAGATATTATATTGGATCATGTAGTTGATTGCTTCATATAGATATTATATATGGTTCATGTCTATTTTTGTGCCCCTCTTATTTCTTTTTCTATTAATAAGTATATGAAATGCACAAATGTAGATATGCATACATAAACACATATATATGATATATGGATGTATGTACATCTATATTTGTGCATTTCCCTATATTTATTTACTTGGTTCCTTCTTTCTTTTATTTTCATTTGTTTATTTTCACTCTCCCCCTCTCCTATACTTTTTTTTTCATATATTAGACTACCTTTTAGCATTGCTTCTCTCTTTTATTTTTTACTTCTCGCTCTCATATTTGCACCTCATTTTTAGGTTGGCTTTAAATTTAATATTCACTCTTTTATTATTTTTTATCTTGACCTTTCTTGTATTTTATTCTCATTTATTATTTTTCTATATATAATTTATTTTTTAAATTTATTTATTTATTTATTTTTATTTTTATATTTTGTCCTTGTTGTTGTGTTTATTTATATTTATATTTTTGTATGGTTTTATTTTTCTATATGTGTGTATATAGCTATCATTTTATTTATTTCACTATCTCTTCTTTTTGTAAACTTTTGATAATTATGCTTTTGTCCCTAGTTCTTTTATCCTTTTTATTTATTATTTTCTTTCACATGAGAATTCACTTTTTCTTTTTCTTTTTCTTTTTCTTCTGTCTTTTCACTTCTCATGTTCTATTTAATCCTAATAGGTCTACAACTTTATCCACCTCATTGCTCCCTCTTACTTTACTTCATCTTAGTAATAGACCAAAGAGTGTGATTTGAAATGTTGATGAAAGATTTTTCTCAAGAAAGAGATCCGCTGCTCATTCAAGCCTCTCTCTTTGGTGAAGAATTCTAACCCTTTTGTGAAAGGCCATAGGGACATATTGCTAGATGATGGGGTCTACAAGATCATTTTCTTCTATGGCATTCCCTATATAGGGGAAATTGATTGCTCATTTTGCACTAGAATTAAAGCACATAGTGCAGATATCAAGCATGAACAAACAATCAAGTTTGCTCTTGTTGGCCACTCCTCTTCTATCAAGCATCATATTTGCCTTAAGACTACCCAGGTCCTATGCAAGGAAGACAACTTCTTCAAGAGAAAACTTTTGGAAGCCATTAAAATCTCAAATCACCCAACCAACCTTAATCGAAATGATGGTTGGAGTGTTAGTACTTAGTGGGGGCCTCTTTTATCTCGTCTCAATTGATAATCTTCCTGATGTAACACCCCAACCTTGCTTCCAAACCCCAAGCTCTCTCTCAGGGCTACCTTAGGTCATTCACTAGACCCACTAGGGCTTCTTCACACCCTATAATTACTAGGACCTTGCTCAAGAGATCCTAATCCTTCAGTTGGGGGTACACCAACAAAGTAATATCAAATTTCTTACTAGCCGGCTCCAGTCCGCTATTAACCCTCAAGTCCATCTATAGCTCCAAGGGTACCAATTCTTCATCTAGGGTTTTTTTAGACTCCTTCTAACATCCATGACCCTAAACAATTCTGATTTCATAGGCACATTCAATCTACTAGGGAAGATACACCAAATTGCTCCAAAAAGGCTACTAGGAATTAGCCCTCCCAAATAGCTGGAAACAAGATTTCTTGAAAAACTTCTTAACAACCCTACAAAAAAATTATATTTTTGGATACCCTTTTTAGAGTACTTCAAGATTCTATAATTTTCTAGCCTCCAAACTTTCTGTACAATGAAAGTACAGTTTTAGGCCAAAAATGAGGATTTCAAGTGCTTTATCGTTGTTGTGATGGAAAACCACCTTAGACACCTTTCCAAGACCTCTCCTTTGGACTGGAGCAAGGTTAGACCTTCTCATTACTCTTTGTGCAGCTGGATTAAGGTATTTGTACACTCAATCCTCTCCATAACTCATTTTCCAACTGTGATTCCTAGCCAAGTTGCATTTGGCTTGCCTAGGGCATCACCTTAAAAAGGCTTGCTGATGCTTTCAAGGGCCCTCCTTCTTGATACATAATGTACATGGATCCTAGTTCCAAATCCCAAAATACCAGAGGTTTCCAATGGTGGGAAGTGGCCCTAAGATCCCATTTTCTAAGTGCAGCCCTGTTCAGATCAGCAACTTGCCAAGAACAAAAAGATTTTTCTACACTAATGCAAACGAATTAAAATGATCAAACCAACACTACAAAAAGATTAAAAACAATATTTCAGAACTTTTTCAACACAAAAATCAGGCCATTCAATCCTCCTCTATTAAAAATGCCTTCAAATGCATAAAACCGGCAACAAAATACTTGCTCAATTCGTACAAAATGCAAAACCAACTTGTCCAACCCCCTAAAAATGGCTGTCCTCACGTTTTTAAAGGCTCCTCCATCAGTTCCATAACTGTTCTAAACAGTTAGGACGTTCTAAACACACAAATGCCAAAAAGTTGCTTTTTGCAAGAAAATGTTGTCATGACAACATGACAACATTTCAGCAACTTTTGTTCTACATGGAGTTAGACCTCCAAATTTGGCACAAAAACAAAGTAGACATATAATATGCATAAAATGACTTCAAATAAACAATTCAAAGCCATTGGAACCTTTCTAGACCATTTTAGCCTTTTCTAGACCTAAGTCACCTAGTTGACAATAGTCGGCAACTTCTAGCAACTTGGTCACTTTGGGTCTTGCCAAGTCTCCTAAACACACCTAAGGACCACATAGGACCTATTATTAGAATAGTGATGTGGCTAGCATCACTACAAGCCAAAAATAAAGAAATACCTAGGTTTCACACTTAGCCTACCTAGGTGCTCCTGCACCACTTCCTACCCTTACCTTTGTCTTCCTCCTTGGGTTGTGCTCCTCTCCTCCTTCTCAAGTTCCCCCTCTCCTTATTTTCCTTGGTGGGGTATGCTCTCTCTCTCTCTCTCTCTCTCTCTCTCTCTCTCTCTCTCTCTCTGCATTTTGTTTTCTTGCAATTTTTTGTAGATATATTAGTGCATCTTTTTAATTTTCAATTGTTTGTTATTTTTTCTTATTATTTATTGATGTTTGTTCTTGCTTTATATATTAGGCATAGATTATAGTTGTTATCTACTGTAGATATTATATTAGATCATGTAATTGATTGTTTCATTTAGATATTATATATGGTTGAATATCTATGTTTGTGCCCCTCTTAGTTCTTTTTCTATTAATAAGTATATGAAATACACAAATGTAGATACATGTACATAAACACATATCTATGATATATGGATGTATGTACATATATATTTGTGCATTTCCATATACTTATTTACTTGGTTCCTTCTTTCTTTTATTTTCATTTGTTTATTTGCATTCCCCAACTCTCCTATACATTTGTTTTTTTGTTTCATATATTAGACTACTTTTTAGCGTTGCTTGCTCTCTTTTATTTTTAACTTCTCACTCTCATATTTGCACCTCATTTTTAGGTTGGCTTTAAACTTCATATTCACTCTTTTATTATTTTTTATCTCAGCCTTTCTTGTATATTGTTGTCATTTGTCCTTGTTGTTGTGTTTATTAGTCCCTGCCTATTTATATAAGTAGGGTACTAATGTGTTTTTTTTACCCCCGCTCCTCCCTATTAATTTTTGACAACAATTACTCTATTTCTAAAGTTATTCTTAAAGTTCAACAAACTTTCTATTTTAAAATTAATTTATGTTGATTTATTACCTTTTTCTAATTGGTCCATTACATTTTTGGTGGGGTTTATTTTATTTTTCCTTTTCAAAAAATACAATATTTTCTAACATGCATTAATGAATTCATTAATTGCACTCTATCTTTTACAACTTTATTATTAATTACAACTTTATCTTTTGTATATTTGTCACAAGTTCATTAGAGTCATAAAATAATTAAAACTTTATCTTTTAAATATTTGTCACAAGTTGATTAGTTTATTAATAAAAAATCATGTTTTTATCTTTCACAACAAAAATAATGTCTTATCAATATTAATATCACAATTTTTAGTTTTGAATATAGTATTTAAAAATGTTAATATATTTTATATTATTTTAAAAATTGGTTTTATATAAATCAATAATTACTAAATTTGATTTTTTATTAAAATATATTATTGCTATTATTTATTAAAATATATTATTGCTATTAAGAATTGTATTGCTTTATATATATAAACTTTACTATATATCAATTAAAAAAATTAAAAACAATTAATCTCGAAATTTAACTTATGTAATAAAATTTTAAAAATCTTAAATTTCTTAGTTAAAACTCTATTCATTCAAATCTCGCAATTTTACAATACATTATGTTGTATATTTTTAGACAATTGGGTAGTCGCCACATTATTCTATAAAATTAAAATTTAAAATATTAACTAAAAATCTAAAGTAAATTTGCTAAAATTTATAACTTCTCTTTTCAAAACCATAATTTTAACAAATATTACGTCCAATTTGTTTCCCTAGAGGCAGAGACTCCAGCTCTCAAAGAGCTCTTGTTTATATTTATATTTTTTGTATGGGTTTTATTTTTCTATATGTGTGTGTATAGCTATGTATATATAACTATCATTTATTTATTTAATCATTTTTGTTTAATAATTTTGTTTATTTCACTATCTCTTCTTTTTGTGAATTTTTTATAATTATGCTTTTGTTCCTAGTTCTTTTATCCTTTTTATTTATTATTTTCTTTCACATGAGAATTCACTTTTCTTTTTCTTCTATCTTTTCACTTCTCCGTTCTATTTAATCCTACTAGACCTACGACTTTATCCATACCTCCTCGCTCCCTCTTACTTTACTTCATCTTAGTAATAGATCAGAGACTGTAATTCGAAATGTCGATGCTAAAAATGCTTTTACAAATGATAATCATCTAAATACTATTAGAAGATGGAAGCTTTGGAAGAAGTTATGAACATCCATGGAAACATAAGAAATATGGGTCCCACTTCTCAATATAGTAGTTGCAAAGCCTATAATAACAAACATGAACGTTATGGGGGGGGTGAACATGGCCAAGGCACGAGTTGGTGAACTAATGTTTAATAACTTAATTGAAGGCACGGATAGAAAGTTGAGCAGCTGTTATGGAGTCCTCTCAATACACCGACAAAATTGCACATGGCATTCAAGGAACCGATGGTCTTGGAGCAACGTATCCAAAGCATTCCATAGAAGATGTAGTTGCAACTAACTCCCACAAATCCACGTCATCATATGGCATTTAAAGCTATGTCTTATGGACAAAACCAAATTGATGAAGTCGTTTGAATATTCTACCAAACTATATTGGGGAATTTGACAAGAAGAGTTTTGAAAGAGATTTCAAATTATATCCACATGTTGAGATGAAAAAGTGAAAATCGTTTCAATGAATATTTCAAATGAAGATGAGATCACACTTTAGAGGGAATGGGAATAGTTTATTGTAGATAGGGTTTCTAATAGCAAAATGAGTAGTTATGTCTGAAAATATTTAATCAAATAGAAATGTGTTTTTACAAAGTAGGGAAGGAAGTTTATAAGATCAAATTAATAAGTGCATGTACCACAAGTTAGACCAAAATTCTATGTGTGAAGGTTGCAATTATGTTTTATTAAATAAAGAACTTGAATGCAAAATAGCACATTACAAAGGCAATAGTTAAAACTCCTAGGCTTTAGGATATTGTACTGTACATCCATGCCAACTAGAAGGAATGACATATTTTTCAAATATGATAAGAAAAAATTTAGACCTTAAATTGAAAATGATATATTTGGTTTAAAATAAAAAATTAAATCTTATGGTTCATGGAGAAGTGACTAGAGAAAGCAATAAAGGAAATATGCAAAGAGAAAGAAGAAGGTCGATGAATTGAAATAAAAACTTGGTACTTGCAAGATGAAGAAAAGAATGGATCTTAAACATAGGATCTTCCAATTAATTACTACCAAGCTTTTCTTTAAAAATATTCCAAGTTGTAGATTATGGAAATAATAATTCGGAAGAAATATGTGATTGCTAATGGATGGGTAGAAAAAAGAAATTCTTAAATCATTTTAAAGTATGCTTAATTCTTATGCATGGCTTGTTACATGTGTAGTTTGCAACTTATTTAGGGATGTCTACAAGAAAGAAATGATTCTTAGTAGACCCAATTTAATTGTGTACATAAGGTAGGTCAAGTTACTATTGAATGGATTGAAATAAAACACAATGTCCACTCTCAAAAAAGAGACAAGTTTATCTTTCTTCCAATAGATTTCAAATTGTCTTGTTGTAAACATGACTCGTGTCACTTTTTTCAATTAGAATTTAGAAAATGGATTTTATTTCTAAAAATAATGATGTAAATCCTAATCTATGTGGTTACTATAGTTACTAAGTAGTTATCAAGAGGAAGCCTATTAAATACAAGCTATTTGTATTGTAAACATAGACGATAACATTGAGGGTATAATTTTAAGAACTATATGGCATAAATTTTAGTGAATTTTGGTTTGATACAGTATATAAATGGGTTTTGAAATTGTATAATTACAAAAAATAATGAATAATGCATTTGGTCTGCATAATCTAAATGCATTCGTATGGTATTATTTATATTTTATAGCTTGATAAATTAGTAATTTGTATGTTATTATTTATATGTTATAGCTTGTTAAATTAGTAATCCTTTAATGTAACTGTGCAAAACATGTTGGCAAGTTGGCTAAGGTAAGTAGTGGGACGTTGTCATTAACGGTAACACTACGCATGGTTAAGGCCACTTATGATGAAGATATAGTTTGGATATCTTAGTGTGAAGAAATTGACTAAGCATAATAGGGGAAAATAGGTAACACTTGTACAGATTATATCAATGAGCTTCACTGGAAGCATATGGAAGCCAATAGTTTTGGGATATGGAAGCCAATAGTTTTGGGATATAATAGAATAGGGAGTATATATTATACACTTAAGTTCGCTAATGTTACTATGTTAGCTGGCATATGTTTTTGATGGATAATCATATGGCAATTTGTTATTACAGAGACAAAGTGCAAGGGACAAAATGGATATTTTGGATAAAGCATCGAATTGACTTGTCAATTCAAGGAATTGGCAATATAGGGACGACATCCTAAACATTAACCTTTATTTAGGAAATTGGTGTCATGTCACCTTATAGGACATTATTGAATTTAACTTCAATTTTATATTTTTGAATTTTATAAATCAATCTCCTATATCCCTTACCAAGTTAAATACTTCTCTTGTATATAATATGAAGAGAAAAGACATGTCTTTTCATTTAATTTATATATTTTTATTATTAATATTAATTCCTCATATATATATACTTCAACTATTACATATTAAATAGAATAAAATAACTCATAACTTAAATGCTCGTATATATATACCCTTATTTAGGAAATTATTGTAATGTCACCTTATAGGACATTATTGAATTTAACTTCAATTTTATATTTTTGAATTTTATAAATCAATCTCCTATATCCCTTACCGAGTTAAATACTTCTCTTGTATATAATATGAAGAGAAAAGACATGTCTTTTCATTTTATTTTTATATTTTTATTACTAATATTAGTATCATGTTATTTTCTATGAATATAATATTATTAATATTAATTCCTCATATATATACTTCAACTATTACATATTAAATAGAATAAAATAACTCATAACTTAAATGTCTCTCTCTCTCTCTCTCTCTCTCTCTATATGTGTGTGTGTGTGTGTGTGTGGTCATAATATCTCATATGACTATAGACATATACATATTGAAATGAAAATGTGTTATACAAGATTTCATATAGACACATATATAGACATATAATGTGTTATAATTTATATTTAATCTTAATATTATTTATTTTGATAGCTATTTATTATTAAATACTTATATCAAGGTGGGGTTATCACAATTGTGATAACATGTTTTGGCAATGTGTTACTTCATTATTTAGGTTGACTAAGCAAAGAGTTAAAGGGAGAGGGTGTAAAGATAGAACTTTTTGATATGTGAAGAGAGACATGATTATGCTATGTTGTGATTATTTTGTGCGAACTTTGTTTATGATGATATGTGAATGCTTTTATGGTCATAGCAAAGCAGAGGTATATGGGCATGATTAAATACAAGGAACAACGAAGGACTCATCATATATCTGAGATATTAATATAGTAAATTTTTTGGTATTTTATCTATACGACTTGTAAAGTTGCATATTTTTGTAGAGTTGTGAGCTCATTTTGCAATACAAATTTTAACTGGGTTGAGAGCTCTAATAAGGTGAAGTCCTCTATAGAAGGACAAATACACTATATGATTGTAACATACTCCTAATAGGGTCAAAACCTTTTACAAGGTACTTTTGATTAGTGGATCATTTTGTGAGTACCATCCCCGCCAAGGTTTTCCCTTGGACATAGTTCCCCTAGTTAACAAAATATGGTGTTATGAGGCTTTTGTGGGATGTTCTTTATTGCTTTTCAATTTACTGACTTATGTATTCTTATGGTTTATTTTTTATATTCATAATTGGGAAAAAAGTGTTAGAATATTGATTCACCCCCCTCCCCCCATCTCAGTATTCCCTATTTCTAAAAATTGGTATCAAAGCTCAGTTACTCAAAAGAATTCTAACAGCTTGAGGTAGATCATTATGGATTCAAAAGATTTGCAAAGAAACTGTGAGGAAGCTCTTGAGGAATTGAATCAAGATAATGATGAAAGAGATAGATTACAGACCAAGCTTAAATATGCACAAGATTTCATTAAGAAAATGAAAGACCAAATTGAAAATTCAAGATCTAAGAAGAAAGAGTTAATAGATCAAGTCAATTATTCAGATCCAATTGTAAAGATAAAGAAGGAGAATGAAATATTGAAGCATGAACTTGAAATCACATCACTAAAGATGAGTATGATGTCAGATGAGTGAAAAGAAGAAGTATATCTAAAGATTGAAATCAAAAATTTGAAGTCGTGTCTTACTAAGGTAATATCTGAAGTTGAAGACACAAAGTTAAATAATACAAAACATGAGAGGTATAATAACACTATTAAAGAAGAACTTGTGAAAGCCAAGCTACATCTTAAAAAACTATATTCAAGCATAAATAAACTTGATGAACAGATAAGGGCACAAAAACCAAAAGGTGATATGATAGGCATTGGCTACATTAAAGGTAAATCATCAAAAGAGTCAATGATAACAATTGAGCATGAACATGAACATGAACCTAATTAGTCATCAGGTCAAAAAAAACCAACCTAGAGATCAGATTAAAAAACCTATAAAATCATTCAAATGCAGATGTTATGTATGCAACTGTTGGTAATATGTTCAGTAAGATCTCTTGAGTGTTGTCATTTATGGCAACATGTATTCAACATTTCATTTATGCATTTAGAGTTAGAAAATTGTCTAAGTGTAAGACAATTTATAGTAGCAGAGAGACAAATATGATGTGTATGGATGACAGACTTCGAATTAGATTATGTGCAGTTGAGGATAACTTTATAAAAAATTCATAATGTCATAGTTAAGTGTGCAGATGTGTACGAATAATACGATGCAAGTTATAGTTGAAATACCAGTGTGGGTATTTAATAGAGTAGAACAGAGCATAGCAGAGAATTGAGTTGTACGACTTAAGGAATTATTTTGGTAACAAAATGATTACTAAGTCATGATGAGCTGACTTTGTAGATATTAATCCAAAAGTGATTATATATAATATCAAGCGTGTGAAGACATGAAGGCCGACTGAGCACAGAATTATTAATTTGTGAGGTATAAGAATAGATCTTATCTTGTGCAAAGAATGTGAAGTTGATGTGATGAGATATGACATGCGAAGTACTGTACGAACAACTTGAAAGATATATGAGCCTTATGTGATGCAAGATCTTATTTATGATCAAAGAAAGTGTGAATTACAGCAGTGAGAAGGTGTTGTATGTATATCTACTCTTATGAAGAACTTAATTGTATAATTGCATGTTAGGGTAATGACCTCTTTTTTCATACATTGTATTTGATGTACCAACTCCTAATAGGGTTGAGGCTTCTAACAAGGCCTAGTCCTCTAACAAGGACTCAAGACACTATATATACTTCATAGACCCCCAATAAGGTAAAAATCCTTAACATGATCTTTTTTTTTAGTGAATCATCTTGTGGGTATCATCCCCACTGGGGTTTTCCCTTGGCAGAAGGTTAAGCTTGGTAGATAAACTCTATTTAACTTGTACTTCTAAACTTAATCAATGTAACCAACCTTTACAATCTTAAGTAGATTATCAATGCACTATAATATCATTGTCTTAACTAATTCTTGTACTACTTTTCAAATCATAACTCGACCTTTCCTCTAGGTGCTATTGTTACCTCATTTGATCAAATCCTCTTCATCAATCAAACAAATGATAGTACTTAAATCATATAAGCAATTTTCTTACCAACAACTAGCAAGTTTGACATCAGTGACAAAACAATGATTAAAACACATTTATCATACTTGTATCAATCTATTATCAATAGTAACATGGATACAAAGCCCTTTATTGGAAACTATTCTAATTGCTTTCTTTATGAACACAATTCATATGAATACAAGAAACCTAATTAGAGATCTAGTGTGAGAATAAATGAAAGACAAAACATGAAAGAAAGAAGACATTTGGGAATGAATAATGGAGCTATGTGCTACAAATGAAACAACTTTGGGCACATTGTTAAAGATTGCAAATTGTGAGTTAACCAATTTGAACAAAGATATGGAAATGTAGCTATTACATTTCATATTGCAACAATTTGGGACATGTAGCTAGATCCTATAAATTTAATGGATTCATGAACACAATTACAACACCTAATGTGAGAAGAAACAACAATGGTGGAAGAAAACATTACTATGCTAATAGATTACAATATAAGAGCATTGATAAAATATTTATAAAGGAAGGGAATGTTGCAAACATAAAGGTATGGAAGGAAAAGGTACAAGATTGCATAGAAAACAAGGTAGATGCAATTCATAGCATTGAACCTTCTTCTTTAGCCTAAATAGCTACCATAGCTATAAGGGGAGAACTTTACCAGTAAATCATCGAACCCCTAAATCAAAGAGTTAAGGTATGTGACGTTAGATACAAATATCTCAGGCATTCTAGATGTCATATCTCAGTTAATAGATATTAATATAAAAAAATGGAAGATCTCTATGAAATTTCATGTATTTTGTAGAGTTTCATTAACTTTTGTACTTTCACGATGAGAATTTATTGTTAAAGTGTTTCCAAACGGATTTAAGGGAAAATTTTGAGTTATTCTTCACCATTCAAGCAATTTCAGGGCATAGAGAGTCAGAGTGAATATTATGGGTAATTTGGAAGAGTTTAGAGATGTTTTGTTCGATATCTTAGCATGAATGTAATGAGGTATTTATCTTATTGCAAAGTGATTACAAGATTTCATTTGTAGTTGTTTGTAATGCTAAGAAGTCGTGGATAAACCTCGGTTATATAATGTAAAGGAAAGGCCCCATTATCAGTACATATCAATGGAGGACAATCTTACTGGTGCATTTTTACAAACCCCAAAAGGTGTCTTACACATAGAGGATATTAAGGCTTACATCTATTGTAAGATAGAGTCAATTTATGATGAAGATATAGGGTCAATTTTTGACAAAATTCGCAATGATGAGAAGACATTAATTGAACATTCTTTATTTAGTATATAGACTATAAGGAATTTGAAGATCAGGAATGGATTAGAATTGTCTTAATTAGGGTACATGATCGAATGTTCTAGCTATGTGACAAACCCAAGATGATTACTAAAGAACTCATTCACTTAGTGGATAGCTTGAACAATGCTTGTACACTTTTTATAGCTACTAAGATAATTAAGAAGGAAGTGGAGAAGAATACATGCACTAAGTGAGATAAGAGGGATATGACCCTATCTAATATCAAAAAAATAGATGTAAGAGTGGTTGTTAAGATACTTGTCTATAAGATGCATTACAACACCAGACTCAATTCAATTTTAGTAGGTGTAATCCAAACTACATGCAAAATAATCATTGAAAAGAATCATTTTGACATATGTGAGGTCCTTAAACAATAGTTGTTTGAAAATTTGAGAAGAATTAAGCATGAAAAATGTCAACCATTCAGATTTGGATCAAAGGCAATGCACATATTTTTCCATATAATGCAAAAATTTCCCAATATGTACCCTGGAGCATGGATAAATGATAGATGTACTATAGACCTCATCACATAGCACTATAACATGCAATACAAAGGAGATATTACAACCAATTTGTTTGGGATAATTAAGGGATTTCAAAAACAAATCAAACAAAGATTTATAATCCTAGGTTAGTATTTAAGAAATATGTAGAGACTATTTAGTTCATGGTAGAAACTAATAACACATGCATGGAAGCAATAGAACCTAGAGAAATATTTATTCACCCTCTGAGTTGTGAGGTAGATGAAGCAACTCTAGTTGGATATGTAGAACTGATGCTTGCATTACCTAAGGACACAAGTTATGAAATATGGGATAATATGAAGAGAATTCGATTCAATAAAAGAAAAACTCTATAGAGGCACAAGAAAAAGGAAAGCTAATAAAATGATAAAGAAAATTGATATGGATAGAGGAATAACTAAAAAAGAGTGGAAATAAATAAAAAAGGGAAGAAAAGTTCCTAGAAGAACTAATCTTGAAGGAACAAGCATTGAATAGGTTAAAGATCTTATTTCAAAGGTTGTAGACCTTCAAGATGCAAAAGAGGTTGAGATCACAAATGTGAAGGTTATACCTGAACCATGCAGTACTCTAAGAAAATCTAAAAGATCTACACCTTTGGTGAAGTCAGATGTAATACATGGGTAAAGAATGAGCCTAAAAGGACTCCAAGGCATAAGGAAAAGTCCCAAGACCCTAACCATAAAAGATATAAGGTATCTAAGAGAAAGAAATGATAGAGAAAGAAAATAGTAAAGACTAAAGAAGACTAGGAATAATTTGATATTACAAAGACTCTAGAGGAACCTGAAGTTAACATTGATTTTGAGAGAAGAAAATAGAAATCGGGCTTGAAGACTATCATAAAAAGATTAGTACATGATGAGAAACTAGACTAGATTCAAAAAATTTGTCGGAGTTATAATGAGAAACAAAAAATTATGATAGAGAATCTAGATATAAAACACTTGTTAAACTTCAAGAGGAACCTGGTAGAGCTTAAAGGAAGTATTCTTGATCATCTATTCAACAAGCTAGAAGAGAATATATTGAGAGCTCTAGAACAAGATAATAAAATGAGAGAGGATAAGATAGGTGAGCTATGTACTCTTATTAGTTTTGATGGTTTCTTGATCAAGTGAAACCAAAGCTAAGGACAAAGATGAGACTTGTTAAGGTTATGGTTGGAATGAATGATGAGGTAGGAATTGAAATAGAAAAAGAACTCATCAAAGTATCAAATGATCCTAGCCTCAAAAAGTTAAAACCAAAGAAAATATTAGTTAGAATAATAATAAATGAGCCTATTTTTAATACTACATAATTTGATGAAACAATTCAATTCATTAGTACTATTAAACAACTTGATTTATTTATCAGTGGATTACCTGTCACTTTAGGTGCCACAGTAAAAGAGGAATAAATAGGACAAGAAAGAGGAAAACTTAATAACAAATTTTATATTAGTGATATAATTATAGAATTTGTGGACATGGTTGGCCAAATCAGTGATAGTGATAAGGAGGAAGATCAAAATGTAGAAGAAGATCAAGGACAACAAGACATTGAAATAGATAATACTAAATTGCCATCTATAGAAAGTGAATATAAATCTTCATTTCCCATAACATATGATGCTAATAAAGAGGATACATAGAACAAAATGATAGAAGAGAAGGGGCAAAATGAAGCAAAGGTGGATACTATCCCTTCTATAGGAAGCACATCCATTAAATCATTGTTGTCCAGTAGCAGTTTTAGTGAAGACATCTATAAGTTAGCTAAAGAAGACATGGATGAACATTATTTTATGAAAATCTCATTATTTTCGTAAGCTAAAGCTAAGGATAAATTAGAGAAGCGGTCTAAAAAGCATGTAAAGATACTTCAGAAAGAATTGGATGGATTGCAAAAGACTTTTCCTAAACCTACAATATTATTAGGTACAAACATTACAGAGAATTTGGACAAGGTAATTGAGGAATTCGATAGTCATTTAGGGATGAAATAGAAGAACTTTAATAAGATTTAGACATCCACTTCACACACTAAAGCACTCAAATGTATGTGTAGGGAAAGGGAGAATTTCCAAATATGATTCCTTCTTGAATCCAAACTAGATTAGCAAGACCCAAAAGAAGGAAGGGATGCCAATGTTGAACTTGAATTGTGAAAAGGAATGCAATATAAGGAAAAATTATCTTTAGCCTGTGTGTGATAATCTGCATGCACAATTGAACTAATTGACTAAATAATGTAAATCTAGATGTTAAGTGTATACAACTAGCCCAATTAAGATACATAATTATACTATGATTAGACTCTCCTTGAAATATGCAGAGGAATATGTTTTTTCTTTGAAAAGGTGTATTCATACCGTAAATTGAAAATCTAACTATAGATCTTGAAATGGAATGAAAAACCTAGAAACTAATTTTTTTGACCGAGGCTCAGAGAACAAGTAAAATTTGTGGAAATCCTTTTGGAAGGATTTCTACAGAGTCATCATCTTCTCATGGAAGTGTAAAAAGGTCAACCTAGATTTGTCTAAAATCTTTTGGGGGAGTTATTTTCATATATGCAATCACAATTTTGCTAATATGATCTTGCACAAAGAAAATTGGGATTTTTGTTGTTGGGTGGATGAGAGATTGCCTTGGTCAAACCTTGGATTGAGGAATCAAGCTTGAATTGAAAATATAAATATATGTAAATGAAACAAGATAAATTTAAGTATTCACCTTACTTGCCAAAATCCTTGTCAAAAAGGATTTTTCCTTGTTATATATTTTAGATGTTGAATTCAGAATGTAAATGTAGGATATCTCCATAAGTTGCAATGGATCTACCATAACCACATTATGGAGCCATGGATGTAAATGTGCATCAATGAAGAAGATGATGAATACCTTAATGCAGATCTCCTCTCTTGATGTACGACAATATGCTAGATTTTGAAGAGGACATACTCATAAAAATTGTTCAATGCTTGATGAAAAATCCTTGTTTGAATGATTTAAATGCTTGAATGTCTTGAATGCCTTGATTGCAAAGTTTAAGTGTAGCTTGCATGTATGTCTGATATCATGAAAGCATAGGATGCAAAATGTATTGGCAATTTGCCTAGGAGGATATGTAAGGAAGATATAGGGTTGTCATTTATGGAAACATATACCTACTATGAAGAAGGAAAAACACAATATTAATTTTTCAATACTTGGACTTAGAAAACTGTCTAAGCGTAATTTAGGGAAATAGTGAATAGTCATACATTTTGCTTCAGCATAGTCTATTAGAAGTAGTTGAGGTTATGAGCAGTTGAGGGAAGCAAGTACATCATGTAGTGAGCATGAGTCTAAGAGCACTTATGAATATTCATTGTACATATAGAGTTATGACAAGTTTTATAGGTATAGGTTATACAAGCATAATAGAGAAGATAAAAGAGTAAAGGCATTTTTGGTTAAGGGATTATTTTGGTTTACTAAAACAATGACTTAACAAGGTTGGGACATCATCCTATATGTTAACCCTCACTTAGAAAAAATAAATTTTATGTTTTGGAAAGCCTGCAATGTATTGAAGGTTGACAGGCAGTTGGGTATAAAGGAAGATACTTTTGTTCGTAAGAAGTGTGGAATTGTAATCTAAAGTTATAAAGTTTTGATGCATACTTTGTATGATTAGTATTGATGAAAATTTGATGACAATACAATATTGTACAATTGTAAGATTAGCTTTGTGAAGAGAGCTACAAAGGACAAATCAAATATTGAAGATATCACCACAGTTAGAATTTACTTATCTATACCTTTTGTGTAAGGATTGTACCTGTGATATATGCATGTTTGAGCAGTGGGCTTAGCTTGCTACTTTTGTAATACCAACTCCTAATAGGGTTAAGGCTTCTAATAAGGAAAAATACACTATAAATATGTAGTAGACTCATAACAAGGTCAATATATTTCAAAAGATACTTTTAATTAGTGGATCATTTTGTGGGTACCATCTCCACTAGGGTTTTCCCTTGGCCAGGGTTTCCCTAGTTAAAAAATAATGGTGTAGTGAGTTTCATTGTTTACTTTTCAATTTGATCATATATGTTGGTTTAAAGATTGTTAATAATATCATAATTGGTAAAAAGTTCATAAAATACTAATTCTCCCCCCCCCCCCCCCCCACCCTCTCAATATTCCCTATTCCTAACAATTAGTATCAGAGCATAGTTACTGAGAGGAAGCCTAAAAACTTGAGTTAGATCACTATGGATATGGATTAGTTATAGAAGAACCTAGAAGAAGCTCCCAAGGAACTTGATGTAGTCATAGAAGAAAGAGACAATATGAAGATAAAACCTAAAGATGCACAAGATTTCATTTAGAAGTTGAAGAAAAAATTTGAATCTGCTAAATCGAAGAAGGAGACAAATGATCAGATCAAGGATAGTGATGTAGTTTCTAAACTAAAGAAGGAGAATGAGATTCTAAAACATGAAATTGAGATCAAAAATCTTAAAATGATTTTTATGGAAGATGAGAAGAAAAGTCAATCAGATTTGGGATCTGAGAATGCAGATCTCAAATCCAAACTTACCAAGGTGACATCTGAACTTGAAACTACAAAATTACAATTTACAGAACTTGAGAAGTATAACACTATTGTTAAAGGAGAGGTTAGACAAACCAAACAACATCTTGAGAAGCTATATTCCAGCACTAAAAATCTTGATGAGAAGATCGTGGTATACAGACCTAAAGTTTATATGACTGGTATTGCCTACTATGAAGAAGAATCATCTAAGAGATTGAAAGTCACTAAGGAACCAAATCTAGTGAACCAAAAACCCAAACAACAAGAAGATATAAACAAGGAAGTACCTAAACAACCTAAGGAGGTGAAGAAGTAATTTAATGGAAAATGTTTTTTATGCAATGAAATTCATCATATAAAGAAGGACTACACAAGTAAGTATTCTAAATCCTTTTATGGTTATTGTTATAATTATTTTTCTTATGGACATAGAGCTAATGAATGTAGGAAACCTAGATATAATAATAATGGAATGTATCAAAGTACTAACCCTGCGACTAGTAGAACTATTGGAGCAAAAAATGTCATAACAAATGGAGTTATGTGTTACAACTGCAAAAAAATTGGACATATTGCTAGGGATTAAAAATTATAGACTAATCAATTTGGACCTAGATATGGAAACAAAGTGATAGTTTGTCCGATTTGCAACAATATGGAACACACATCAAGATTTTGTAGAATGAATATCATGAGAAAACCAAGTATGATATTGTTGGAAACTACAATGGGAACAATTGTTATGTTGTCATTGATGTCAAACCTTACTAGTGAGACATTTTCTAACAGTGTAGAGTGTCATATCAGTTGATTGATGAAGAGGATTTGAAAAGAGATATAACAAGGTAAACTAGTAAAGTTGTTGAGTAAATGATGAAGGAGCATCTTGGGTTGCCTTATGGTCCTACACTTTTTTGTTCATTCTGGTAGTTATTGCCGAGGGCCAATTACTGTCGAGTGCCAATTATTGCTGAGTTCCAATTACTGTCGAGTTGTCCAATATTGGCTAAGTATTCCTTCATGTTTCGAGTGAGCCTTATATTTCCTAATGCTCAATTCCTTATTTCACCAAGTTTTTAGTGATTGGTTCTTAGTGTGAGCTGACTTTTGTATTTAATTTCGATCATGAATTAAATGATAGGATCTTCTCTAGAGATGAGTGTAGACAATTTTGAGATTAGCCTTTCTATTATGTAATGGTCTATAACTTTCTATAAGTCATTCTACAAAGTATAAGTAGAGGTATTTGGTTTAGTTTAGAGAATGGGTGAAAAGGACTTACAGAGTTTAGAATAGACATTTTTGGGAATTGCAAAATTGAAGCTGGATCGTGAATGTTGAAGTTGCATTTTATATCTGGCCATAGCCCAAAAGGCCTTATAGTTGGGCATGTATTTTGTTAACTTGATGAATCAATAAAAGTGTTTTGTTCTCTCTCTCCTTGGTGTTGTTCTTTGTGTGTTTTCTTCCATTGTGTTTACTCAGCAAGGTTTTTGGATAGTTAGGTGTGCCTTTGGCCCTAGTTGTTCACAATCCTCCTTGTGTCAAGCGGTATTAGAGCTTAAGGTTCATGCTTGTGGATATTGGATCGTGTGGAATCCTAAGTCAAATTTGGTTGTAGGGTGGCAGATCTATGGTTTTGACCTATAACTTGCAAAGGGTTGCAATCTTGGAGGAACCTATTTGGAAAGATGGTTCAAGGTAGAGGAAATTTTGACACTACTATTATGGACATGTTGAGACAAATTGCAACTAGACTACATGTTGTGGAGATAGCCTAGAGGAGAGGACCACATCTTGATAATGTGAGTTGTTGGTGTTTGAAAATGTTGGAGGGTTTTCAATTATCCCAATGAGAATATGACATATCTAGGGGCAGCTAACTCCCATTTTCAACATGTCATTTCAAACACCGAGCCAACTTTAAGGCTAGACCCTTCTTCTACTTCAAGCTCTGCAAGACCTAGGTGGGTGGACCCTAGATTCAATTGATACCATACCAGTGCAAAAACATATCCCTGAATCTATTAAGCAGATGAAAACCCCTTATATCTCCTAAAGCCTTATGCAGTAACAAAGAAGTGCAGTAGCTAATTACAACTCTACGAAATGCACAAGCTAAGTGAGGGTTAAACTTTGATAGCTCTTCAACATAAAAGGGTAAAACACATTTAATTAATAATGTTGATTTCAGCAAACCCCTCATATGCAGCAATAAGACCTAATGATCCTGTAATTGATCAACGCCTTAACCATTAGGTAAATCCATGAATCACAAACATACATATGAATATCTGAGACATATGTGTATCTTCAGATATCTGATCTATCTATTCAACTTGTAAATAGACATCAATGTTCAATTTAAACCTCATTCTTACATGATATCCCCATCAGTAACCTCACAACCCTGTTGATTTCCCTGAAGCATTTACGTAACCCTTTGAGTCACAGGCAACAATGAAATAACATACAACCTTAAGGGACTGCAACTACAACATAAACTCTATGTCAAAGATTATAAACATTGAAGATCACTAATAAAGGAGACAAGATTCAAGATGAAACTCAACCATCTGCTATTGTTTGTATTAATTTCCTTGAAATTATACATTCATATGCATGAAATGAAAACACATAAAACACCTAACAGATCTGAACTATATGTATTATCCTTCCTAATGCTATTCATACAAGAGAGAATATGCTGAAGAAAATGGTTTCATGGTAAAACATTGGAACCCTGCTAGTATTACCTAGAGAAAACTGCCAACCCTTACAATGAAAGAAAGAAAGAAAGATATAGGAAAGAAAGAATTCCCAGATCTAATATCAGAGTGACATGTGTCCATTTGGAATTCAATCTTGTTTAGTTGCAAAACCTCTTTCCTCTTTCCACCCAATTGATCTGATTTGGTTTCATCGTTACTTTGTAACTGATTTGCAAATACCTTTGATGAAATGATGAAAACTCTTGAGTTATCAAAATATCTGATAACTTTGTGAAAGTGCTGGTGAAATCTCATTTTTTACTGAATATGTGATTAAAATCAACCCAAACCATATTTCCATGGTCTTTTACCTATATTCAGGTCATTATCTTACTAGAAATCAGTTTTGAACTTTGATACCTGAATTTGGTTGCAAGATAGGAATCTGGAAGAAAACCTCTTGTAGCTTGAACTAGTGGAATTCTGTGCAAAAACTGACCTCAAAATCAAAAAGTTTGGTTTCTCCTGGTTTCAACGATATATAATATCACATATTTTGCATACTAGGAACCTCCAGAAAGCCATTTTGAAAAATACTCCCCTGGCATATGACTCTTATTTGTAACTGAATTTTTCAAAAAAATAAAATATTCTAAAGTAAAGACTTTAGAATAAAAAATTCTCAAATTTTAAAAAATTGAACGTGCAAACCTTTTGAGAAAATAATAAAAAATTATTTCCTTTTTACTACTTTCAAATTTTCCTTCTTCCTCACGGGCCACACTAGGCGCCACCCGAGCTGCCACGTGGCAACCCCTCGTTGGCTACCTGGTTGCTCCATCATCACCCAGTCACTGCTCGGTCAGCTCTTGCTTTGTCATTGTCACATGGTGGCCTTTCATTTGCTGCCCAACCACCACCTTAGCACGCTAACGGAGCCTACCACATCATCTCCCGACCCGGGCTAATTGCTACTTGTCAATACCTCGCATGCCTGCATTATTTAACCTTTGGGCATTTTCTTTTTGCGGGTATGCGCCAACCACTAGATCTTCCACGTGGCATCATCTTATACCTCCGCATCTGAACCTGCCAAGTCATCATTCCTGCACGTTCGTTCAAAATTTCTTTTATACCTCCGCATCTGAACCTGCCAAGTCATCATTCCTGCACGTTCGTTCAAAATTTCCTAATTTGTGCACCTCCTGTCTATCCAAGTCGGGTCCCACACATGCCCACGAAAAAGCGTGCTTTGCCTTCACAAAAGTGCTTGTCACAAGACACTTAACACACTGTGTAGATTCATATTTAAACTATCAAGAATTCCATTTCCCACTCAATGTGGGATTAAAACGTATGACTTGTCTTCCCTTTCTTGGCGCCTACTCTGCAAATTTTATTATAGAATTCAAACTCCCTTTCATACCTGTGTGGCTGATGCCCCTTCTAACTGGTGGATTCCTCATTCTTCTAGTTTTCTTTGGTGTGGAGCTCCTCATTGACCCCTGGCGGCTTCTTTCTAGCCTTGACGTGAGGCTTTCATGATTTGGAGTGAGCCTTTGACTTGTGTAATCTTCTATAGGCGGATTTCTTCTTTTTAATGCATGGGTTCCTGCTTAACGCCAGTCTGCCCTGTGATTTGGCATGGAAACTTGCTTCTTTGTCTGGTCAAGTCATCCCTGCGGCTTGTTCCCTTTTGTTTTCACGCAGTGGGTTTGCCCTACTTCCATTCTTTACGTGAGATTTCGGCTTTGTTTGCAGTGCATTCCTATGACTTCAAGTGGTGATTGCTCATGGCTTCTGCCTCTTTCATGCCTTCTCTTTTTTACCTGCAGGTTTGCTTGAGCGTGGAGCTCCCTGTTCTTTAGAGGCAGTTTGCACACTTTCAATATGTGAGTTCATTTGTTTGACTATGGCCTCATGCTCCTTTGATCATGGCGGCTCCTCTGTCATGCTGTTATGTGCTCATTGTTCATGCTATGGCGTGTTTCCATTGTCTAAATCACCACATTCAAAGCTCTCTTTGGCTTTATCTTAGCCGACTTCTTTGTGGACATGAGCTTCTCTTTGTGAGTGGAGATGCCTCATTCTAACATGCCCCCTGTTGCTGCTTGTGTGTGGAGTTGTTTTAATTGACTGTGGCTTCTTCTAGTCGCCTTGCTCTGGCTTCATGTTGCTACAAGATTGGTGGCTCCTCTGGCTTCCATGTGAGGACGTTTCTTCACAACATTACTGTTGAACTTTTGCATTGAAAGCAATGCATAGTGACTTTTAAGTTGAGAAATGACCTCCGCAGCTGGCCATGCATACTTAGTGATATGTTCACAAGCTCGCCAGGCTTCCCACTCATTGCAAGGAGAATTTGTAATCTCTAATCCTCATTATACACTTCTAAAAAATTTTGAACAAGATAACTCCCAAATGGATCAGGCATAAGTTCAATTATGTGATCAATGATCTCCACAAAAATTATGTGCACATCCTAGGTACATCCTTCTTTAGATTTCTTCTGGAGAGAATGACGGTTGTGTTGAGCCTTTGCTATAGATGCATCCATGCACTTCTTCTAACGAATTATATTTAGGTTGTTGTTGAGCATTAGGTATGACCTTGGTCATTAGTTCCGACTCTAGAATTCTAGAAGGTACTCCTTTGGGATTTGCTCGAATATCCAACTGAAAAGACCCAACAGCCATACCAGAGGAATGCTATCTATTTACAAATGTCTGACCATACAAACCTTTCTTCATCTTTATCTAATGACATGCTCTTCCCCACTTGGAAAGTTATCCTCAATCATTTTATTATATGGAATATATAAGCCTAATACCAGCCTGATGAGAAAACACTCGATACATTTATTCCTTAGATGTCATTCAATCCTCAAACACAGATGCACATGTCAAAAGATAATAATAAAATCACTATACATCCCCTTTTTTAAAACCAATGCCTAGTCAATCTTGGATGAATTAGTCGGGCCCCAAAGTGGGTCTGGCTAAAAAAAAATTCGTTTCCAATCGGTTGAAGTGCAAAACTGGCCCATTAACCTTTTAATATCCATTGGAATTGATTTTGAGCATTAATTGATCATTAAAATCACATTTTATCATATTTTTTAAACTGTCAAATTTGCGCCAGGAGGTCCATTGACTGGCCTTAAAAACTGATCCAACCTCCTAACCAAGTTCTGAAAACTGGGGCACTGATTCTTTGTTCCGCATTCTTTTACCCCGTCAAATCTCGTCTCATGACGAATTTGGGGTCAACAAATATTTTCTATCAAAGTTGACCTCTCAGAACTGCCTACAAGAAAACATGTTAGAAAGTAATAAATTGGGTTTGGATTTGGTCTTGAAAACTGGGCAAATGGACACTTGGGAAAACGAAAATTGGGATGCTCATTCTTTGTCATGAGGACATTATGGATCTGCAATTTGGGCTCATGAAAAATAACTGGGCGCAAATGGAAAGTAGTCAAAGTGAGCTATTCAAAATTGCTGACAGGAAACAATGACAGAAAAGTGATTTTTGCAAACGGAATTGACCTAAAAAAATTTGCATATGGATTCATCAAGACTTGAAACTTGGCATACTTAAAATATTTTTAGAGTACAACACAATGGTATAATCCATTCAACCTCACCTATCACGGATTAGGAGTTATAACATCAAGAACAGGGGTACTAAACAATCTACATTTCTTGACACCAATAAAAAGATAGAAATTGCATTTGGAATCGCGTTTGAAAACTGATCAAACGGATTCGTCATGAGTTGAAACTTGGAACATAATAAGTTTCTAACATCTATAATGCAACATAAAAGGAAATTTCACATTTTGGTCAATTGGGTTAAAAATATAACATGTCAAACAGGGCTTCCCAAAATTTTGAATTAATTGCAAAAGCATGAAAATAGTAACTGACCAACTTTGAGGGATTCAAAACCTAGTCAAATAGACTCGAAATTACTCAAAATATGAAACATAGTTTCTTGGGTATGGACACTAGACACTCCCAAAGTAGAAAGTCACAAAAAATTTCTGTGTGCGAGATATTCACTTGCAAACAAGGCCTCCTATCGTTGTTTGACACTAAGGTGAAAATGCAGATTTGACACTAGCTCAAAACGAGACTTCACGAAATGGTTCAAAACGTCAATTTATCATTACAGAACATATGGATAGGCTGGATGAAGGGTGTTAGAAACATAAAACACCTTATGGGGCTAAAAAGTACAATCGGGTACAAATGCATCACAAAGCATTCAAAGGGCTTGATTTCTCAAAATTTTCAATATGCGACTCAAAATTAACCATGCAATTTTTAGTCCCAATAGTGGCTCTGTCTGGGGATGCATGTCTCTTGTGGGCATGGCAAGGATTTAGATCTCTGGGAGAAGAAGACTACACACCTAACAACAAAAACTTCTCTTGAACAGCTTATTGAAAGCAAGAAACTACCACTAAGATTATGTACAAACGATGGCGTCAGGCCACCGAACTTCAACAAAGTTGTTTACCTTTGTCATAAACATGATTCTCATCTGAATTTTCATGAGGTAAACTAAAATTACTTCTATCAGTTTCACCAATTAGATACACATCTTGAATCTCACCACTTAGCAAAACTGAACCTACATCCTTACTTCCATAATGCATGTAAAAACTTACTTCATTTTCAACCACTTGCTCATTATGAGAGTACTGATCAGCATGCTCAAACATATCAGACTAAAATTGAAAATCCTCTTCATTTAATGATTCATGCATGCTATCAAGTTTGAATACAAAGGCTTCATACTCAACCTGGGGAAATGAATCACACGTACCTTCAAATTGTGTATCCTTATGTATAACTGGATGATACTCAAATGAACACTCTGACTTGTACTCACATATATCATCAATGTCAAAATCTAAAACTAATCCGGATTCCTTCAATGATTCTTCACAATCAGCAAATGGATTAGTTGTTACATTAAAGTATTCATCACAAAACTTGCTATAAGGTGTACGCTAATTTTCACTAATAACTTCATCAAACACCTTATTATCATTCTCATCAAATGCAACATTATCATCTTTCTCACTATCAAACTCGGAAGCAAAACAATCTAACCTCTTACAACAGTAAGACAAGGTATCATCATTAAACCCATCCTGAACCAAATCTAAAAGTTTGATGCCTTCTTCAAACAACGGGTTAATAACTCCATGTAGTGATCCTTGTTGAACATCTTGACAAAACATAGGCTGATCGTCATCACAACCTTCATCATATAAGGCATTAGTATATACTTTAAAACCATTACCCATTTTGTCTTCATGGAGACTTTCAGCATGTGAAGAAAAATTAGAACTACATGTAGACTCACTTTCTACTCCATCAACGAAGCATGTAGAATATAAATCAAAGTTACTTTCATTATCTTCATGTAGGTGATTCAAATGTCTTGCAAGAAAATCATCATTTATCTTACCAATAGGTGTTGATATATTAATCTTAGGATCACTCATATACTAATCATCACTGCACTCATTCTCAAGACATTCATCTACACAATTAGGTAATTTGTCCTTATAAACAATTTCTTTATCCTCATATTGTGTAGACAACACTTCACAACTTTCAACATCTAGCTGACTTGTATAACTCTAAAATGAAACTTCACTTTTAGATTTAGAAACAGAACTCATACATTTACTAACATAAGAACACTCACTCACATCCTTGCTTTCTTCTTCCCAATTTGCATCTGATTCACATGAAGACGAACACGTACTAGCATTGTCTTCTTCTTGACTTGAGCAACCTCTCTCGTCATTGTCTTCACATGAGGCTTCCTCACAATATATTGAATCAGCAACTTCATTATCACTTGAAAGATGACTTTCAACTTCTTTGTACTTATATTGAGATGATTGTCTTTCAACTTCAGATTTAATAATATTCTCAACATGATGTAATCTATGAATAAGATAATGCATTTCTTGCATATCCGACTGATCAAGTGAATCCATCTTACCATCTATTGCTGAAACATTAGAAATATGTGCACTTTGTTCTTCTAACTGTGACTGAGATAAGTGCAATTCATACTCTCCATCTTGCATTATCTCTCCATGACATATCAGATCGGAAACATCAAGTTTGTGATCAAAGATATAACTTCCAGCCTTCTCACTTACATAAGACTGAGATTTAGGTGCAGCATCCTCAAAATTTGAAGCATTAGTTACATCATTATACATATAATTATCATGAGAAGAACTTACTGTTGTAACCAAACTTTGATCCATAAAATCAACACAATGTTGAACCTTATCAGAGTCTCAAATACTATTCACTATTGTAGCATCATGAACATGTGTGTTTCTACTTGCAACTGGACTAACCTTCCTATACACACATTTTGATTTAAATTCTTAATCTGATTAAAACCTACAGTAGGGGTGTTGATATTCTAATTTGAAACTAAAACATCTACACCACACTCATCCTTTCTTTCAAACACATTATATCGGCAATCATTCATAGACAAATGATCTCTCATCAGTCCATACTTCAAATTATTTTCAATATCTCTAGCGGTCATAAAAGCTTGATATAATGTTTGTGGTTTTTTATCCCTTAATAGAAAATTCATTTTCTTATCAAATGCACTAAAGTAAATAGCTAGACACATTTGATCATCGGGTCTATAACTCTCAAGGATATCATTCAAAAATCTAGCAAATCTGATATTGAATTGAGGCACAAGTTCGCCATCCTCAATGTGAATCCTGAAAAATTTATCATAAGAATCAGACATGCTTAACCTTTCTCCAAATTGCTCCATGAAGGCAAAATGCAACTCACTCCAAGATGAAATGAAAAATGCTGGTAGAAAACAAAACCAGTCTCTAGCATCACCTTCTAAGGTCTGAACGAATAGCTTCATATGCATATCCTCATGAGAAATCTCATAGTCACCCATTAAATTAGTGAACAACTCAACATGAAGACTAGCTGAAACAAAATGTTTCCCACTGAAACAAAATGGTTCCCACTGAACTGAAACTTTGATGGTGAGAAGAACTTTGTGTAATAAGGGAATTGATGAGGATCCTCTCGTAAGGAGAAGTATTATCAAGACTAGATGTAAGATGGATGGGAAACGTTACAAAGTGATCATTGATAGTGGAAGTTCAACAAATTTGGCATCAGAAGAGCTAGCTATAAAGTTACAGTTGTAAAGGCTAAAGCATCCTAAACCCTATCATGTTTCATGGATCAAGGATGAGCATAGGTTATTGGTAAGTGAACAATGTGTTGTGAAGTTGAAGATTGGTGTTAGTGTATATAATTAATTATTACTACACTTTACTTAAGTTTACTTAGGAATATGCATAGTCATATGAGTTGTCTTGGTGACAACACAGGAGTTAGCAAGTTATTAGAGCACATGGTGTCTACCACATCTCTTTATGAGATACACCTATGTAAACTTATCCTCTCCTCATTGAACAAACTCCTGTGCTCAATGGAGGATAATCCACCTTCAGTGGACATGTGCTGAGTTGTAATCCTTATCTCTTGTGTCACTTCTAGACATATTGGTTGCCCTTATATATAGGCACCCTCTATGATGTATTTATCCAATTATCCCAATTATCCAATTATCTGATATCCATTCTCATTTGATCATCATTTGTCTCTCTTGTGCTATCTATTGAGCTTCTTGATCTTGGTGTTGAATTATTGCCTTAGGAAAATTCTTACATGGTATCAGAGTTATACCAAATTCTTACATGGTATCATGGCTATACCAAATTATTACAATTGGAAACTACTTTCATGAAGTTCTATGTGATGTTATTCCTATGGATTGTTGTCATATTATGTTGGCTAGACCTTGGCAATATGATAGATATGCTATGCATGATGGAAGATTGAATCAGTATACCCTTTGGGTGAATGGAAGAAAGAAAGTATTGTTTCCTTTGATTGAGTCTCATAATGAATTAAATTGCACTACTATGAGAATTTGCATGGTTAATGGAAAGTAATTTGAAAAAGAAATGAAAAGGAACCAAGTTTGTTTTTCTATAATTCCTAGGGGACTAAGCTTTTGTAGTAATGACTGAGCAACAAAAATTGATAGTGTTAGCCAAATACCAATAGAAAGTGCAAGTTTGCTAAATGAGTATAAATATATTGTTGCTAAAGATATACGTTATGGTTTACCACCAGTAAGAAGTATAAGTCATTGTATGGACCTGATTCTTAGAGCTAGTTTTCGAAATAGAACACCATATAGATTGACACCTACAGAGAATGAAGAACTTAACAGACAAGTGAAAGAATTGTTGCAGAAAGGTTTGATCAGAGAAATTTTGAGTCCATGTGTTGTACCTATTGTATTGGCACCTAAGAAGATTGGAGAATGGAGAATGTATACTGATTCTAGAGCTATTAACAAGATCACAATGAAATATAGGTTTCCTATGCCAAGGATGGATGATATAATGGATTGTTTGAGTGGAGAAAAGTATTTTACCAAGATTGATTTGAAGAGTTTCTATTGTTAGAGTAAATAATTAATTTACTAATTATTTATTCTATTTACTTAAGCTTACTTAGGTTAATGCATTTATTTATTAATTGTAGTCTAGGAGTTTGTTATAAGTTGTTGACAATACGAGAGTTTGTTCTCTCCTAAGTCATACTTATCCTCTCACCTTGTTTGAGGACTTTCCACCTCATTTGGATGTATGCTTAGTTGTCACACTTATCTCCTAGTGTCTTCTAGCTTGTTCTAGGAGATTCCTTGAGCTCCTTATATTCGAGCTCCCTCATTGTATTTCAATAACAACATCACATTGCAATATTTTCTCTCTCATGTTTGTTTAGGGTTTTTCCCTTGCTCCATGCTCTTCTCTCCTTGGCTTCTCTTTGATAGGTTTTCACATGCGGGTGATCTTGGGCATCTTTGGAGTTGGATTTCATCAACTCCACCATGGTATCAAAGCCTCCCTATTGCTGCTTGGTTGAAAGATTTTTGAAGCTGTGATTTGGAGTCACAAACCCTAGTTTGTTTGTGCATTTTTTCTTCAAATTAGGGGATCAGCAAATTTTTGGAGTACTTTTAGCCCAAATGGACGTTGCCATTGGATTCGGAAGGCCATTTTCAATTAGGATTCATATAAAAATTTTCATTTTTGGAGACAGGGCTCCAGGAGGCAAAAAAAAATTAGTTGCAGGAAGTTTCGTACGGATCGTACGAATTTTTGAGCGAAAAAATTTTTAAAAATCATTTTGGGTGCACTTCCCAGTGGCCACCATCACGCAACCAGTGCTTAGCCTACAGGCCGTCACAGCTAGCTGTGCATCCGCAGCACCACCGCGGCCCAGCCATTGCCTGCTCGTAGAGCTCCGCGGGCTACGAAACCCATTTCCATCACCACCACTGGTGGTTCCTCCGCTCCTCAACTCCCACACTGCCAACTCACCGCTCCTCCAGGTGTCTTTTCCTGACACTTCACTTGTGCTTTGTCAACAGCAAACTCAATGACGCGTGGCAGTACACTCAGCACCAGCAGCCCCTGCGGGGGTGACACGTGGCCTGGGTGCCACGTGGACTCACCATGTCACCCCTACCATGTCAAATTTTTCCACATGGACCTGCCACATGGTGTGCCATGTGGCATCTTCTTTTGTTGCAACGGTCTCCAAGTCGTCAAATTTAATCTAGTGAATTGCTGACGTCAACACTGCATCAACACACCTTGCTTGCACATCTCCTAGGTCTTTTTTTTACCTACCTTTAGTTTTTTGGCCATAACTTGAGCATATGGAGGTATTTTTCTGATCCAAAAGAAGCACGAGAAAGCTGGTTCTGAGACAAAGATATTAGTGTAGGTATTTTTAGGTTTTGATGCAATTTTTTGCCCATTTTTTAGTTGAAGTTCGAAGTTCTATTTCTGACTCTAGCTTGCATATCTTTTGCGTCCCATATTAGTTTTTTGAAAACTTTATATGTTTGGAAAGCTGGTTTTGTCATCTTTTTAGAAATGTGGTCCTTTTTCTTAGATTTTTGCCCATGCTCTTTCTATCATATTTTTGGTGTTTTTGCTATATGGTGGATATCTTGAGTGTTTTAGGCCCGAGGATCATTTTCCTGGCATGGTCTCTTTTGTTTTAGGCTGTCCTATCTTTTGAGTCAGCTTTTTTCTTGTTCTGATCATTGTAGACATCATTTGTAAGCACTTTTGTATACACATTGAGATAAAGTGTCAATTGCATTATGAGTTCATGAACATGTTTTTCATTCAGTTGTACATGCACTATTTTTATAAAGTACCATGGGGGGATAGTTTTCTATTGTTTTAGGCCTTCTCCCTTTGTCAAGTGAGTGTCCCTTCCATGACATTAGCCCCATGTAGCATCGTTGTGACCGTGTCTTTATAGGTGTTTGTACCTCTTCCTCTCTAGTCATTCTTGGTTTGTTTGCAGGAGACTTTGGTCCACCTTCTCAGTTGCTTGTCATCACACCCCATCTGCATTAAGGGGGGGTTATGTTGTTGTTCTAATGCATTTGTAGTTCGATGGTTTGATAGTGTGAGCTATGTATTCAGTGGTTGATCCTATATACAAGGTGATTGTAGTGGCTAACTACCTATGCATTTCAGTGAGATGGATCATCTGCAATATAGACATGCTTGGTTCGTGTCTTCTTCTTCCATGGAGGTTCTTCATATCAGTAGTTTTCTTTTTGATGATAGAATTATGGCTTCTTCATGCTTCAATGATGCTCTTCATGATCACTCCTTGTTCCTATTTTAAGAGACATTTCCCTAGTTGGAGGCTTCTTCAGTTCTTCACTAGGTTCTTACCTCTTTTTGGGGGAGGATTTTTCCGACATGGTTTTCTCTCTTTCCCCATTTTTAGAGGTTGCATCCTTTGCTTTGTACATGGGTACCTAACATGGCCTCGTTGCCGAGACCCATTTTGCATTTTTGCATTTCTTAGTTTTGTGAGCTTAAGGCATTTCCCTAAGTTGCACTTAAGAGGGGGTGTTAGAGTAAATAATTAATTTACTAATTATTTATTCTATTTACTTGAGCTTACTTAGGTTAATGCATTTATTTATTAGTTGTAGTCTAGGAGTTTGTTATAAGTTGTTGATAATACGGGAGTTTGTTCTCTCCTAAGTCATACTTATCCTCTCACCTTGTTCGAGGACTTTACACCTCATGTGTATGTATGCTTAGTTGTCACACTTATCTCCTAGCATCTTCTAGCTTGTTCTAGGAGATTCCTTGAGCTTTTTATATTTGAGCTCCCTCATTGTATTTCAATAACAACATCACATTGCAATATTTTCTCTCTCATGTTTGTTTAGGGTTTTTCCCTTGCTCCATGCTCTTCTCTCCTTGGCTTCTATTTCATAGGTTTTCACATGCAAGTGATCTTGGGTGTCTTCAGAGTTGGATTTCATCAACTCCAACAGCTATCATCAGATCAGAATTAGAGAAGGTAATGAATGGAAGACTACTTTCAAGACAAAAGATGGTTTGTATGAATAGTTGGTAATGCCTTTTGGTTTGACTAATGCACCTAGTACTTTCATGAGGTTGATGAATGAAGTTCTCAAGAGATTTTTGGGTAAGTTTGTGATTGTTTATTTGAATGATATTTTGATATTTAGTAAGACTAAGGAAGAACATCTTGAGCATGTTAGACAAGTATTACAAAGAGTGAAAGACGAGAAGTTGATGATTAATCTAAAAAAGTGTTCTTTTATGCAAGAGGAGATTGTGTATTTGGGATTTATGATTTTGGCTTATGGTTTGAGAATAGATCTTGAGAAGGTTAAAGAAATTTGAGAATCGCCTACATGTGAGAACGTGGGTGAGGTAAGATCATTTAATGGTTTGGCTAGTTTCTACAAGAATTTTATAAAAAAATTCAGTTTTGTTTGTAATGTTATGGCTGAGACAATGAGAGGAGATAAATGTTCAAGTTGATGAAATATCAACCCCATAGCTCCCAAGAATCACCTGCATGCAAACACTTGTCACAAAAGAGAAAAGCAAAAATCTTTGGAGGCTAAAATTTCTAGATCCATGGATGAGACATTCTTGATGAGCAAAAAAAGAGATTGCTATTATCAAAAGTGAATGAATAAATTACAAAGAGATCAATCCTTATAAAAGATGATCAAAACCCTAACAAGAATCTAACCTAGGTTGCATGATAATAATTAATAAGAGAATTAATTATTATATGCTTAAATTTTAGCTTAAGTAAACCATAGATAATAAGTGACTTAATAATTAAATCAATATGATTTAATTAATAAGAAAATACTTTATTACTCTAACACCCCTCGTTAAGATAAACTTAGGGAGTAGCTAAAAACCTAGAAACTACTACCAAAAGGAAATTGGGTTCCGACAAGAAGAACTGATGAGGTACCCAAGCACAACCAAATCTATGAAAAGAGGAGAAATAGAGAAAACCACATGAGAAAAACCCTACTCCAAAAAGAGATGGAAAGAATGTTCCAGAAGATAGGAACAAAAGGATGGTCATAAGAACACCACTAAACTATGAAGCTGCAAACATTGCCAAACTTTTGATCTAAAGAATCACCACTATATAGAACATGAATAGGTAGAGAAGACTAAGTCTAAAGAGCTAATCAATTGAAGATGGAAGATATCTTCATGACCTCAAAAAATAGGAATGAAAGAATGTCTACATGGTAATTTTTCAATCTCACCAAAATGCATAGGTATCCAACCACTATAATTGCCTAGTACATAGGATCAAATACTGAATATATAGCTCACTCCATCGAACCAAGAAAGCGATAGAACCAACATAACCCCCTATAATGTTGAGAGGTAAGACATGAACACTAAAATTGAATGCAATATCTCCTACAAAAAGAAGAACCAAGAACATCGAGAGTGAAAAAGAAGTACAAACACCTATAATGGCACATGTCATCAACACATCATGAGGCTAATGTTGTGGAAGGAACACTCACTTGACAAAGGAAGATAGTGAATATGGCCAACATAAAACCCCCCAAGGCACTTTATAATGTAGTGCGAGTACAACAAAACACAAAGATGTGCAAGATCCCAAAATGCAAGAGTGGCACTTTATCTCAGTGTGTTTACAAAAATGCATACAAATGATGTCTAAATAGACCAAAAGAGATATAAGACTAGTACAATAGATAGTACAACCCATGACGAATCATCTAAAGCAACGAAATCGATCCCCAAACCTAAAACAACCAAGATATCTACCAAAATGCAAAAATGCAAAAGAATGAATAGAATGTGCCAGAGTATAATTTGGAAAAAAAAATTAGCATCAATAGAAGCTTCTTTGAAATAGCTTTCCAGTGATATAAATAATTCCCAAATTGGAGATCAAATGCTCAAGATATGTCTCCTAGAGTGCAAAATAGAAATTTTGGCCTTGACTATATAAACATGAAACAAAATAGCATCAAAAGTCCAAATAATCAGCACCATCTTGAAGGGCTTAGAAAGAGCTTTCGAATGATATAAGATTCATCAAAAAATACCTCTGTATGACAAAGATATGGCCAAAATATTGAAGATAGCTCTAAAAAGTAAAACAAATCAAATGCATGATAGTTAAAAGACCATCAAATTTTTCCTTGAATTTGCTGACATCATTTGTACTATTGTCAGCTTTGAGAGACCTGCTATACCATTTTGAGGTACCAAAAAAGACTTTTCATGTGACTTAAGGAAAGAAAAGCACTTTTTCAAAAAGTTGCATAATAATTTTGAATGCAATAAAGTGTTTTCTTTTGAAAATATATTCTTTCAAAAAACAACACTGCTTTTTTTTAATTTATTTTTTGAAAAATAAAAAATAAATATTGTCACCTTGGGAAGTGTGCTTAGGGGCAATTTTTCAACATCAAATTCTAACTATGTCTAAATTGGACAAATTATATATGAAAATGGGGGTTTTTGGGTGCTCTAAGCTCAACAATGATGTCTATTTGGACTCAAAGTGACTTGAAAATTAGTGACCCTCCCAGATCCAATACAAAATAACTTTGAAAAATGAATTTCTCTAAAAGAAAAAGCACAAATCTAAAAGTCAAGCCAAACCTCTCATAAACAAGACAAGGGCATGAAGATTTTTAGCTCTAATACCATATTGAAGTTGATGAAAGATCAACCCCACAACTCTCAAGAATCACCTGCATTCAAACACCTATTATAGAAGAGAGAAACAAAAAGCTATGGAGGTTGGAATTTCTAGATTCATGGATGAGACATTCTTGATGAGCAAAAAAAAAAGATTGCTATTATCAAAAGTGAATGAATAAATTACAAAGAGATCAATCCTTATAAAAGGCAATCAAAACCCCAACAGGAATCTAACCTAGGTTGCATGTTAATAACTAATAAAAGAATTAATTATTATGTGCCTAAAGTTTATCTTAAGCAAACAAGAGATAATAAATGACTTAATAATTAAATTAATATGAATTAATTAATAAGAAAATATGTTATTACTCTAACAATAAAATGAATTTGCAGTGGACACATGGAGCTAATAAGAGTTTTGAGACTTTGAAGCAAAAGGTTGTTGAGTTACTTGTATTGGCTTTGCATAATTTCAATAAAGTATTTCAAGTTGAACTTGATGCAAGTGGCAGTGCAATAGGATTTGTATTGAGTCAAGAAAGTAAAGCTATTACTTTCTTTAATGACAAGTTGAATGATGCTAAAAGGAACTATTATGTGTATGATCAAGAGTTTTATGTTATTGTTCAAGCCTTGAGAACATGGAGACATTATTTAATTCCTAAGGAGTTTGTGTTGTATATTTATCATAAAGCTTTACAATATTAGGGAAGTCAACATAAGTTGAATCAGAGACATATGAAGTGGGTTGAGTACTTGCAAAGTTTTACATTTTTGATCAAGCATAAGAGTGGAGTTACTAACCGAGTTGTTGATGCATTGAGCATATGATGTTCTTTGTTAAGTGAGATGAACATTCAAGTTCTTGGTTTTGATCAGGTGAAAGAGTTGTATGATATTGACTCTAATTTTGTTTTAGGTGTGGAGAGAATATAGAGCACCAAATCTATCAAGTCAAATGAGTAAGTTTGATGAGTATTTCATTCAAGAAGGTATGTTGTTCAAAGGAATTATGTTATGTATACCAAGAAGTTCTATAAGAGTTGATTTGATTAAGGAAAAGCATTGTGGTGATTTGGCTAGAATTTTGGAATTGATAAGACATTGAGTTTGCTAAAGGATAAGTATTATTGACCACAAATGTATAAGGATGTTCAAAATTTTGTAAGGAATTATGGAATTTTTCAAGTTGTAAAAGAAGTAAGTCAGAATACTGGTTCATATACACCTATTTATATTCTTGAGAAACCTTGGAATGACATCAATATCGATTTTGTTCTTAGATTACATAAGACAACAAGAGGGTACGATTTGACCATATTTGTTTTTGTGGATAGATTTTTTAAAATGATGCATTTCATGCCATATAAGAAGACATTAGATGTTGTGCATGTTGTTGATATTTTCTTCAAAGAGATTGTTAGATTGCATGGATTACCAAAAAGTATTATTTCTGACAAAGACGGTAAGTTTGTTGGTTATTTTTGGAGGAATTTGTGGAAGAAGATGGGTATTGAGTTAAGATTTAGTTCTACATTCCATCCACAGACAAATGGACAGGGAGAGGTTGTGAATAGAAGCTTGGGTAATTTTCCAATATGTTTAGTCGGAGATAAGCTGAGTAATTGGGAGCTAGTATTAGCACAAGCCGAGTTTGCATATAATAATTATGTGAATAGGAGTACAAAAAAAACATCTTTTGAAATTGTTACTAGAATGCAGCCTAGAGGAGTATCAGATTTGAAGGATGTTGTTGGTGAAGAAAAGAGAAGTGCTAAAGGGGAAGAATTTTCTAGTTTTATGAAATCTTTGCATGAGGAAGTAAAGTTGAAGTTGGAACAAAGTAATTAGAAGTATGAGGAGAATTTTGATAAGTCTAGAAGACATCATGATTTTGAAGTTGGTGATGAGGTGATGGTTCATTTAAAGAAAGGTAGATTTCCTATTGGAACATATAGTAAGCTAAATATGAAGAATTTTGGACCTTGTAAGATCTTGAGGAAGTTTGACAGAGGTAATACTTATGAAGTTGAGTTGCTTGATGACATGGATATATCTCTTACATTCAATGTTGTTGATTTGCATAAATGTCATGAGTCAAATGATGAAGTTGATGTATCAGATGATTTTCCTAAGAAGTAGATTGAAGAGGTTGAACATGTATTGGATCAATGAGTTAGTAAGAGCACAAAAGAAAAATATTACCATGAGTATTTGGTAAAGTGGAAGAATGGACCAGTTGAAGATGCTACATGGATTTCTCAATCTGAGTTAGATTTAGCTTAGGTTGTGACACTTGCATGATTCAAGAGAATAATTTCTTTCAACCCTGGTTGTTTGATGTAGGAGCATTTTGGTTCGCCTTGTAATCCTGCACTTTTTTAATTCATTTTGGCAGTTATTTTTGAGTGCCAGTTACTGTCGAGGGCCAATTATTGTTGAGTTCTAGTTATTGTTGAGTTGTCCAGTATTGGCTGAGTATTCCTTCATGTCCTAAGTGAGCATGATATTTATTGATGCTCGATTCCTTCTTTGACCAATTTTTTTGTGATTGGTTCTTAGTTTGAGCTGATTTTCATATTTAATTTGGATTGTGAATTTAATGATAGGATCTTGTCTAGAGATGAGGGCAGACCATTTTGAGGTCAACCTTTCTATTATGTAATGATCTAGAATCTTCTGTAAGCCATTTTCAAAAGTATAAGTAGAGGTATTTGGTTTATTTTAGAGAATGGGGTAAAATAACTTAGAGAGTTCAGAGAAGATTTTTTTGGGAATTACAAATTTGAAGCTGGATTATGAATCTTGAAGTTGTATTTTGTATCTAGTCATAACCTAGAAGGCCTTGTACGTAGGCATGTATGTTGTTAACTTGATGAATTAATAAAAGTGTTTAGTTCTCTCTCTCTCCTTGGTGTTGTTCTATGTATGTTTGCTTTCATTGTGTTTACTTAGCAATGTGCTTGGATAGTTAGGTGTGTCTTTGGCCCTAGTTGTTCATAGTCCTCCTTGCATCAATAAAGAGGAGTAAGTATGATGGAATTAAAATGGGCACTTGATCAATTAATATTTAACAAGATAATGTATTGTTTGATCATTTTGTTAAGTGGAGAAGAAATATGAGTTGAAGAATAGAAGAGATGTTTGATAGAAGACAAGAAGTTGAGTAAAACATAAGCATGATTGAGTGACAGGTTACTAGGTCAATGAAAAAGTTGAAGCATGAGATTAAGGAACTTAAGTTATAGCTGAGAAAATAGTATTAGTTGAGTGTTGGTAATGGTCAAATAAGATCAAGGTAAACTAGAGTAATGATCAAGTGCAGTGAAGGCCAAGTGAGCCATTGTAAGTTGAGCAAGACCGATTAGTAGTGATAGAGCTACCTAGTAATGACCAGGCTGAAGAACATAGTGATGACTGAGTCTCAGAAAATGAATAGTTTGTGAAAGAATCAAGATTTGACGCAGATATAGTTGAATTTATGAATTGGTCAGAATGTGTAAATGATAAGGATTCATGAGATGACATATTTAATGAATGAATTGAGTTTGTTAAGATATCTAAGGCAAGGATTTAATGATAATTTTACAGAAGTTTCAAGAAAGGAGAAGAAGGACAAAACAATGGATAGATTAAATGAATTATATCAAACCCTAAGATCTACAATTATGTTTAAGCGAAAAAATATCAAACTACGGTTATGTTTAAGAAAAAAAAGATCAAATCCATCTATTTAAGGAGGCATAAGAGAATTTTTATATTGGTTGTTTGACTAGCGAACTTGTGGCAAGCAAGTGAAGAACAAAGTTGCAAAGGAAAGTGAGAAGTTTGTATAGCAATTTTGCTTGACGTGTTGCCAAGTAGATCAGAGATGGAGAATGTGATGAAGTCAAATTAATGAACTAGGCATGAGTTGAATGGAGATCTAAATTTACAAAGTGAATTGTATTTTATCAGACCAACCTAGTTGTATCTCTTTATATATCCTTTTGAATATGTATATTTAGAGATCTTTTTAAGGTGATTATTACATCTTAGTTATAAAACAAAAAAATTGATCCAATTGCATATGTCCAAAATCTAAATAAAAAATAAATAAAACTCACTCAACCCATGCTAAGTGACTTACCTCAAGATCGTCCACAAAAATAATGTAAACCAAGAAAAATGGGCAGAGTTTGCAAATTTTTTACAAAAAAATATCATAGTAGATATTTTTAGAAATAAACGAGCCATAACCATTTAAATGGATCTAGTTGTTAATTAGCCGGGTTGATTACAAATTCTTGTAAAACTATCATCAGAATAGGTATAATAAAATGAACAATTAGTTGTTCCCAGCTAGCAGGATCAAATAAAGTTTTCCAAGGTGATAAAATTGTATATGCAAAGAATTGAAGAATAACTTCAGTGGAGAGTTGAGTGTAAGGAGTTGAAGAAACAAGTTCTACTTTTGTGTAAATTCCATAATCACGATGCTCATTCCCTTGCATAATCCTCTACCACAATGACATTACCTCTAAACCATGCAAAGGATGTTGAAGTGGTTCCCAACCTTGAAACACTCTTATAAGCATTTGATACTTGGGATCATCGTAGGGAGATTGTACCAATACTTGAAACACTCTTATAAGCATTTGATATTTTTATTGTAAATTCTCAAAGACACTTGCAAGTGATTCCAATGTCATAGTACCTACCACAACACTTTCCTAGATTCTATCCAGTGGCTCCCATAATATCCTCTATGTTGTCTAGTTGTTGTTTCTGTCAAGCAATCTCTTTCTAAAGTCACTCCTCATTCTCTTTCTAAAGCCACTCCTTCTCCTTCACTCTTGTGCCTTACATTTTGATTATCAAAATTTTGAATATCTACCTCTACCTTATCTAAAATCAACTTCATAGTGTGTTGTAACTTTGACATAGGTGTTTGATCATTGATAGCTTTCATTTCAGCATTCAAGTTTTCAAGATTGGTCAAGACCCTCACTTGCAGACCTCTCATGTCGAGCACTTTTTATATTGTTTCTGAGCTAACAATTATTCAAATGCATTTTCTTGTAAAACATTAATTTTTTGAACAATTGTAAACTCTTAGAAAGTGCATTTTTGTTTTCATGTGTGTGTGTGTGTGTGTGTGTGTGTGTGTGTGTGTGTGTACAAAGAGATCTTTTGGATTGTGGATTATGGATTATAAACAAAAAAGAAAAGAAAACACGACATTAATCATTCTCCATTTTTTTTGAATGACTGTGGAGAGATGCACACCAAAGAGGGTGGAAAGCTCTAAACAAGGTTGGAGAGCTATGAAAGTTGGTGGAGATCTGTGGAACCTAGGATTTTGTTGTGTATATGAGCAATGTTAGTATGCTAATAGAAACCAAATTTAAATAAAGCTTCTACAAACTAAAAAAAATTCATAGACTTCAAGATAGACTAAGATGAGCTCTCAATTGAGAATATGAGCCATTAATGGACTCTCTCAATAAGAAGCTCTCTTGTTGAGTGGCTTTGTCTAAATAGATAGGATGTATGCTCAAGCTTATGCTTCAAAAAGGGCTTCAAATGGAGTTGGAATTTGGGTGTGAGTGTATGTTTTTGATGTAAAATGGCTTCTTAAAATGGCATTATGACTTTACTTCATGGATTGTGTTGTTTTGCAAAGGGGAAGGATCCAATTTATAGGCAAGAGGCTTGAGAGATTGAGGGCTAAGATGCAAGGATGGGAAAAAGCTCATGGAGGGCTTAGATTGCATGAGAGGAGAGCACATGGATTGTGCTTCCTTACAACCAATCAGGGAGTGACACGTCATGGGGTGAGAGGATGGAGGAGAGAGGAAGGATGAGTCAACAAAGGAGGCTCAAGGGATAAAATCTTCATAAGGACCCTCATAATGGCTTGTAAGAGCAATAAAAGGGCTTGGAAGAGTCATTTATGGCCTAGTGGACTTCATAAAGTTTTATGGTTGGGATATTTTGAAGGAGATGAGAGGAATTTTGACTTAGGCTTGATTAGGAAGGTTTTAAGCTTGCTTAAGATTGTGCAAATGATTAGAGGATGGATTAGGATGGTTTAGGATTAGCTTAGGGATAGGCAAGTGGATGGCATTTAATGAGGGTGGGTGAAGGAGGAGATATTTGTTAACTTTGGCTTGGGTTAGTAAGTCTTAACCCATGTTTAGAGAATGTGACAAGGTTAGGAGGGGATTAGGATTAGGTTTAAAGACATCTTCTAGAAGAGTCTAGACTTTGGATGAGGATAAAGACTTTCTAGAATAGTCTAGAACTTCCTAGGATGAGGATGAAGACTTTCTAGAAGAGTCTAGAACTTCTTAGGATGAGGACAAATTAGATTTTTAGGAAATAAATAAAGTTTTATTTATTTCAAGGGTTTGGGTTGAGGAGATATTTATTAAAACTTTTTTAATAAACACGAGGATTAATATTTAATCTTAATTAAATATTTTGAGTTGGGATTAGGGGTAGGAAATGATGGGATTAGCCTTTAATCAAAATTAAAGAAGGATTAGAAGATTTTGGAAGAGGTTAGTGGTCTTAAGGAAATTGGCCAAGTTTTGGGCAAAAAATAATTTTTTTATTTATTTTAGATTTTTTGGTCAATTTATTAATTAAATAATTAATAAATAAGGAAATAATGTTTAAATAAGATTTAAACATTTTTGGGAGGGATTCCTTAATTAAATATTTTTAATTAAGATAAAGGGATTTAATGGCATAAAAATTAATTAAATAATTAATTGATAAATGATGATGTCATCAAAAATTTTTCAGAAAATAAAAATACCTTATTTTCTAAAGGTTTTTAGGTGTCTACATGTTGTCGTTCCATTATGATCTTTGTGCCCTTTCTTTGTGATTTTCTTCAAAGGGAGAAGATGTACCTATATAAATGTTCTTTTCTTTTCTGTCTAAACATGTATCTCTTGTTCATATATAATAGCTTTGGTCAGATTCAAGGATAACTGATTATGATGATTGTATGCATATGTGCATTTATGTATATAAATCAATTCACTATGTGAACTGCTTTACATGCATACATACACACTTGCATAGTACTTGTGCTAAATTAAATTAATCATTCATGTCTTGAATTCACATGAGCAATTATCCTTGCATTCAATCAAATTTATTCATACCAAACTAAGTATACAAAGATCTGTACTTGCAGATTATATTATCTCTTGGTGATTGAGTAAAGATCTCATGCATAATATTGTCCTGGTAATGATCAGATGCATTCACATTAAGTTGTAATAGGATCGAGTAGATGATCCATTTATGTTACTTCATACTTTTTTTATTTAACATTTTGTTTAACATAATCAGTAATACTAGAATTATACAACTACAACTAGTACTCTTGTTCATTTTATTTAATCATATACATTTAAGACTATTATTTTTCTTAAAATTAGAATGTATATTTGTTATCACTAAAACCCAAATATAGATCTCTGATAGTTATATTTTTTAATTTCAAGATCTTCATATTTAATGTGAAGATTTTCCACTACAGCACAATGGAATAGCCACAATGTGGAGCCACATAGCTCATGGCTTTTTCCACCAAATTATATTTTTATTATATTTTTGTCCTTCAAAAATATTATAGGTGAATGTTCTTATATTTTTCGTATATTTAATAATTTTCCACTTGTCATTTGAGGTAATTTTTTATTATGAGATAGAGACATCTATCAATCTATCATAAGGATGGACATGTAAATTTTGATCATCCCACTTTCAAAGATGATTCCCTTATCAAATTAATGGAACTACTTGCAATTGACACCTAATTTTTTGTAACTTTCCTAATCAACCATTCGCATAAATGAATCATCTTGTACCCATAAACAACATCTAATCTTGTGTAAGTCTCTCTCCTCTAAAGATCCAATACATGGAGCCATTATCATCATCAGTAGACTCGCTCTCCTTAGACGAATTCAATCAAAACTATTCATACAAAACTAAGTATGCAAAAATTTTTACTTAAAAATTATATTATCTCTTGGTGATTGAGTAAAGATCAAATACAGTTTTCTAAGGTGATAAAATTGCATATGCAGATGTATGTATGTATCTCTGCATCTTGTTGATGTGCCCTTGTGATCTTTGTATATGTATGTTTGTATGTATGTATATAGATGTGTGTGTGTGTGTGTGTGTGTGTGTGTGTGTGTGTGTGTGTGTGTGTGTGTGTATACACATACATATACATAGAGAGAAGCTTCTTCAATCACCTATTGGGGGAATATAAAGAGATACATGTTTAAAAGGAAAAGAAAAGAACATTTACATAGGTAACTTTTCTCCCCTTGAGGAAAATTGCAGAGCAAGCACTACTACATTTGGGTCCGAATAGCACAAATTACACCACTATCACAAATTGTCGTCATAATTTGACCCCAAATGTTGTAGTGTTGCAAAGAGAATGGAGATCATAAAGGCATGACATGACAACAAAATCAAAGAGTAAGGACAGGACAATGAAATGTAGAGATCACAAGGGTAGGACAACAAAATCCTAGATCTTCACTGATCTCCACCAAGTGCATGATAATGAAATGTAGAGATCATAAGGGCACGATAATGAAATGTAGTGATCACAAGGGCATAGCAATGAAATCTCCACCAATGTTCAGAGATTTTCACCCTCGTTTGGAGCTCTCCACCCTTTTTCTTACGTAGCTCTCCACAATCAAAACAAATGAGGAATGATTTATGTCATAATTTTTTTATTTAATATCTAAGATCAACTTCACATTGTGTTGCAACTTTTTCATAGGTGTTTGATCCTCAATAGCTTTCATTTCAACATTTCAACATTCAAGTTTTCAAGTTTCCTCTTCATTATATAGTCCTTTCCACCCTAAAAACCACTTTGTTACTTGATTAAAATCTGAACTTGAATAAAGCCAATGATAAAATAAAGCCCATATTCCATAATCTAAATAATAAAACAATAAAACTCACTGAACCCTTGCTAACTGACTTAGCTCAAGCTCTTGCACAAAAATAATGCAGACTAGGAAAAATAGGCAAGATATTTTAGAAAAATACATCATAGCAAATATTTTTAGAAAGAAACAAGCCTTAACCTAGTTAAATTGTTCTAGTTGATGATTAGTTGGGTTTAGGGTCTTGATCAAAACAATTAGAAACCAAAACTACATATTTGTTAGAGTGAGTAGTTCAAGGGTCTTGATCCCATAGATACAGGTATGTAGGTAGCCTAGTAGGCAGAGTATGCCTTCAGTGTACCGACACCTTGGCCATAGTTATGTAGCACTTAATTATTTTAAGACATTATATGTTAACTCATGAGGCTTATATTTTAAGACATTGTATGTACCTAGTGTACCTAGCTTTTGAAAATAGAAGGCTAAACTCTATATTTTAGCATTAACTTGACTGGTCTATTTAGACCCATTGATTGTTGTCACAAGCTTTTAAACATAACTATATAAGTAGTGAGTTAGGATGTATATAGGTTAACCTTACATTAACTATAAACTACAACACAAAGGTTCCACTAGGGTATTACAGTATTGTAATTATAGAAAACCGCATGATTTTCCTAAGTGGGTGTATGATGGAGAAGAGTTGTATTAGGTGAGTAAATCTCACCAGTGGTTATTAGAATACAACTACATCAAAACAATTAGAAGCCATAACTACATATTCATTAGAGTGAGTAGTTCAAGGGTCTTGATCTCGTGGATACGTTTATGTAGGAAGCCTGGTAGGTGGAGTATGCCTCTAGTGTGCAGATGCCTTGGACATAGTTAGGTAGCCTTGGACATTTTTAGGTAGCACTTAACCATGTATACATGTATGTATGGATGTATGGATGTAACTATTTTCTACTTAACAATGCCATCCACATTGGGAGGGGGGGGGAGTTGAGCTTGCACCTTTTGCAATACTTCATTCCATTATTTGTGCTCTCTGAATCAAAGGTATATAACTTTATCACTTGTAACTAAAAATTAAACTATATAAAATAAAAATACACATGCAATTAGTATTTTTGCATGTCTTTGATCTCTCAAATCATGCAACCATACTTAGTTTTCTATTTTTAGCATATTTGTTTTCACATGCATGTAACCATACTATACTTAACTTTTTATTTTTAGCATATTTGTTTTCACATATATGTAACCATACTATACTTAGCTTTCTATTTTTAGTATATTTGTTTTCACATGCATGTAACCTTACTATACTTAGCTTTCTATTTTTAGCATATTTGTTTTCACATGCATATAACCTTACGATACTTCACTTTCTATTTTTAGCATATTTGTTTTCACATACATGTAACCATACTATATTTAGCTTTCTATTTTTAGCAAATTTGTTTTCACATGCATGCATAAGTTTAGTTACAACATGTTTTCCTCTCAATTTTTTTTCTTTTACCAATAAATTTTGCAATTAGATTATTTTAGATATAAGAATAATATTTATCTATATTTATAAAAATCATGATAATCTCATGGTTCTAATGACAAATTTAAAGTTGAAACTCAAACTGTTCAATTTATTGTTTTCTTTTGATTTTCTATAATCAAATTTTCCTTATATTAGAAAAGATTTTAAAAGAATATAGTCATAATAATTTTCTACAGTTTTTCTATAAAATTTCTCAGTCAAGTTTTCTTGATTAATAAGTTTTCTTTTTTTCAAATTCTACAACATAATTTTTAATTCAACAATCAATACAGAAAATTAATAAGCAATATGCAAACACCCAGGAAGACACGAAGTAGACATATCTTTCAATAAAATTCTACAATGGGTTTTCAAACCCTACTTCAAAACCACAGCTAAAATCTAAGACAATCTGTGAATGCATGCAAATTCAAACCCTCTGAAACTTTCAACAATTCTTTTGATCCAATTCTGAATTCTCACTCTCAAAACCTCAAACCCATAGCTAAAATATGAGACAATCTGTGAATGCATGCAAATCTCAAACCCTCTGAAACTCTCAACAATTCTTTTGATCCAATTCCATAATTTTTGCTCCCCAAAACCTGTGTAATTGCAAAATGAGCTATGGATCTCTGATAAAGAGTTCTCCCCTAAATTGGGGCTTTGATTGTGCAATTATGAGAGGGAACTCACTGATCAATTATTGTTTATTACTTTATTGCCTTTTACCTTTTCATGCACAACTCTTTTAGATATTTAATTAAAAAATATCTTAATTTAAATAATTTGTTTTCTCTCTTTAATTAATTTTTGAAGTGTTTTTAATAATATATTTATTAATTTAATTAATAACATTATTTAGAGTTTATTATTAACATAAATCTCTTAAATAATTATCATTAAATAAAATAAATATAACTACTCCACAATTAGAACTACAACTTTATCTTTAAATTTCATTCTTTTATATTTTATTTTCCTACAAATTATTTAATAGTACAAGCACTAATTAAAGCATAGTTTATTATTTAAATTAATAATAATCAAAGCTCATTATTTAAATGCAACTCTAATTTAATTATTATTAAATAAATAATTCTAATAAAGCAATATTAAATCTTTAATATATTAATATTTGAATTCTCTTTTTGTCTGACTTCTTAAATTAAATCTTTTAAACTGAAGTACATATTTAATTAATAATTAATTAATTAAATATCATCATATTCTAATTTTTCTTTAACTAATTTTCTAAATTTATGACTTCTAAATTAAGACTTTTAAATTAAAGCACATATTTAATTAGTTTTTAACCAATTAAATATTCTCATACTTCAATATTTTCTTTTTAATCAAATAATATTTAATTATATGATTAACCCAAATATTATAATTAAATCATTCACCAAATAAATCACATAGTGAAATCCACATAAAAGCAACATTACCAAAATAGACCAAAACTCAAAATCAAACAACACAGACAAGGATAAACTCACAGGTTTTAAAAAGGGTGAAAAGTCAGTTACGAGTCCTCCTTGCAAGACAAGTATTTAGGCTATGGCTGGGATTGGACTTGATCGTTATCTCCCCATTCTTACCATTGAGTTATTATAATAAGGCATGCTCATCCTGGTAATTCAGGGAAGTTGATGTTCGTACCTACATTATGCATAAAAGACAAACATGTACATGTATATAAATATATCTAAACTAAACAAGCAATGGCAAGGAATGTTACATCATATAGATCTAGACTGGCAAGTGACTACAACTCCCTCCCTTAACCACATCAAACATGACAAATAGAAAGATAAAATAGACATTCATACCATACACATGCAATTATAGAGTAAGTATCATAATAATTATAAGTCAAACATCAAATGCTTAGAAAAAATAATGCATTGTTATAAATATGAAGTAACCATCATTAAAGCATTATCTGACATTGCTATGAAAGAAATCACATTTCTTAACTACGAATCATTAAAGCATAATTAGTGCACCAATAACCATAACCATTAAACAACACATGAAATATAGTCAACTAAGTAATCATTGTTGATATATCTCTAGTCCATGTTATGAAATAATATCCTTGAAACTAACACATCCATAAAATAGGCATAAAAGAGTTTAATAAATATAATTAAAAAATAAACTATGGGTGGGCACTACAGTTTTCCAAGGTGATAAAATTGCATATGTAGATGCATCACTTGAATGTCAGGCATGAAGTACACTCCCCAATTTATATTGAATGGTTGGATATAAAGGCTCCACACGCTAGCCCAACAATGGAAGCCAAGGATGTAACCATGCATGTATTAACACACTCTCCCTGGGAGGATCCCAAGTATTTACTGTCATTGTTAATTTGGGCATCACTATATGATCCAAAATGTAATGAAGTATTGAAGCCAATAGTAACTTATCCCATGTCTCCAAAAAATGTAGGATAGGTTCGGGGCCCCTTGGCTCCCAAGTATTTGTAGCAGTTATTCTCACTGCCAGAAGAATACCTTCAGTTAAGAGTTGAGTGTAAGGAGTTGAAGAAGCGAGTTTTGCTTATGTGTACATAAATGCCATAATCGCCAGGCTCATTCCCTTGTAGAAGCCATAACCCAGTTAAATATACCTATCTATACAAGTCATAACCCAGTTAAATGGGTCTAGTTGCCAATTACCTGGGTTGATTACAAATTCCTATAAAATTATCATCAGATTAGGTACAATAAAAGGAACAATCAACATTATTTTTGTGCAAGATCTTGAGCTAAGTCACTTAGCATGGGTTGAGTGATTTTTATTGTTTTATTGTTTGGATTCTAGAATATGTATGCAGCTGGATCAATTTTAATGTTGTGCTAAGATGTAATAAGCACCTTTAAAAAGATCTTTGTGTATACATACATACATACATACATACATACGTATGTATGTATGTATGCATGTATGCATGTATATATGTATATATGTATCATGTGATCTATGCATCTCATTATCGTACCCTTATGATCTCTGCATCTCGCTTATTTTATTGCACCTAATATGATGACAGTTCTATAAGAATTTATTGTCATACCCTTGTGATCTCTACATCCCAAGTATCCACTGCTACTATTAATTTGAGCATCACTGTATGATCTATAATTGTTATGAAGTACTGAATCTGATAGTAACTTTTCCCATGTCTCCAAAAAATGTAGCATAGGTTCAAGGTCCCTTGGCTCCCAGGAATTCATAGTAGTTATTCTCATTGCTGGAAGAATAACTTCAGTGAAGAGTTGAGTGTAAGGAGTTGAAGAACTAAGTTTTGCTTCTGTGTAAATGCCATAATCATGAGGCTCATTCCCTTGAAGTAGCCATAACCTAGTTAAATATACATATATATCAACCCAACTAATCAACAACTTGACCCATTTAACTAGGTTGTGGCTTATTTCTTTCATAGATAGAATATGACAAGAGAAATCTTACCAATAGACTGGAGGAGAAGACAATTGAGTTTTAAAGAATCTCAAACATGTAGCTTGACACCTTAAGCTAGATGATGAATTCACATCACGAGCTAAATATGAAAGACGTTGAGATCTCCACCTTGACAATGCAAAATAAACAATTACAGAATGAATTAAGGAGAGAGAAGGAGATAGTAGAAAAATTCAACAAACCTAATGAGGCTATCAAGTACTTTGAGCAATTACTAAAATCACCAAGGGCCAGCAATGAGAATTTGGGACTTGGTTACACCAGCACTGAACAAGGAGAATCATCCAAGACTATAGAAGAAAGGATTAACAAAGGTAAGAATACTAAACCGACTTGTCAATTCTATGGTAAAAAGGGACATACCTCTAATGTATGCAGGAGCAAGGATGGCCATCAACATGATAAGCCTAAAAATGAAAGCTTTTGTCACAAGTGCAAAAAGCAAGGACATCAAGCACATGAATACAAAACTAAGACCATGAGGACACTGAGATTTGATGGTCACTGCTAAAATTGCAAAAAGTATGGACATAAAGCTTTTGAGTGAAAATCAAAGCCTATGTGGACACCTAATTAGCCTAGAAGGAGAAATAACCATGCACACCACTACAACTGGGATTACAATACCAGGCAGAGCTGTCATTACTGTCAGGAGTATGGGCGTGTTCCTAAGAACTACATAAGAACACATTTTAGAGGGAACTACAACAGGTAGTTGAGTCAAACCACATGTTTCAGTTGCTTGAAGATTGGTCATATCAGCAAGAATTGCCCAACAAGATCCAAGGCACCCAAGTCCAAAGTCAACAAAGGAAAAGAGAAAGTAGATGTTAAACGAATCAGAGGGCAAATGAACAAGACTTGGAAGAAGAAAGATGAGTGCAAAACATCAAATGAAGGGATCACTTCACCCAAGAAGTCAAGTGATCACACCCCATCCAACTAAGCATGAATAGGTGTATGGGACTGATATACAAAGTTATATCATGCATTAGTCCCAAGACAAACAAGCATTGCAAAGAAGAAAATAGCATGAGAAAAGATGCAAAGTTAAAATTTAAAGTTTTCACCAGTGTTGTCGAGTTGTCCTCAGATGCCAAGTAAAGTTCCAGTGGAGGCCGAGTTGCTAGTAGTGACCAAGTTGATAGTTAGTGTCGAGTTGAGAAATGTCAATAGAAGCCGAGTGAAGTAGAAATCTAGTGGAAGTCGAGTGAATGAAGTCCAATGGAAGCCAAGTCATGTTGAAACCTTCAAGTGTCGATTTTACAACTGTATGCACTAAGCATTGAATGCTAGGTTTTGAAAGGTAGAAGGTCAAACTTTGATCATTTTTACGTCATTCAAACACAAAGCAAAGATGAGAAGAGTGCAAAAGTGATCAAACAATAATATTGAAGCCTTTTGCACCGATTTGAACAATGATTTAGCATAAATTTTATCGATCTAAGGTGTTTATCAAGTTCCAAGCTATGCAGTGTTAAATTTTTAATATATTAAAACCCTAGATCGGTATAATGGCTTCTAGTTCTAAGAACCCCAAGGGAAAGGAAAGTCATGAGGTCCAGCTGGTTAGTAATGAAGTAAAGCAACTTGAGTTTAGACCCATTCCTGAGGTAACCTACAAGAACGACCCTGTCGGTGTGTTGTCTATGATTCCACCCAAGGTTTTTATGGTGCAGGATGTAAGGAAGTGTTACAACTACAAGATAAGGGCTATAGGTGACCTTGAGATATTTCAAGTCTATGACAAGCTGTGTGATAACAAAATACTCAAGGATGAATTTCAAATAGTTGAGAAGAAGGGTTTAATCCATGCCCTAGTTTATCCTACAAGTTTTAAAATGGAGTGGATAAGAATTATTTTAAGTAGGATACACAATGGTTGTTTGTGGGTAGAAATAGGACCAGTTAAGATTACCAAGAGGATAGTACATAGGGTTACAGGTTTCCCAACCCTAGATCGGCCTAAGACCTTGCACAATGATTCTAAAGAAGTTATTGAAAGGAATACAGGGGCTAAGTGGAATAAGAGGGGTATGACAATTGATACTGTAACAGATCCTCTTCTAGATTTTGCAATGAGAGTGATATCTCACAAATTTTACCAATCCAGTAGATTAAGCAGTGTACCATGTATTATTGTTGATGGAGCCTACAAGCTTGTAAAGAAAGATCATACATATGATCTAGTAGAACTAATGTTGCAATAGATAAATGAGAACCTAGGAGCAATAAGAAGGTCAAAAGGTGCTCAATGCAAGTTTGGTTCAGTTCTTGTGTGCATATTCTTTTATGTCTTGGAAGAGTTTCCATCAATAGGAAAGATGAACTGGAATCCAAACAAAACTGCAATCACTCAAATCAATGAGTACATTAATTAGATGGGTGACAACTTTGAAGCCCAAATGACGAGTTATTTTGAGGATTTTAAGAAATCCATGAAGCAAAGGGTTAGGATAATAGTTTCCCTAGTGGAAAAAATATAAATGACATATGCTTCCTGGTAGACATTGACTACACTCACATTCAAGCAGCAGTTCCAAGGGTGAGATGGCTAAGGCCATTAGGTTATGAACATGATGTGGTTGAAGCCTCATCAACAATCATAGCATTGCTTGTAGAAGAGATTGATAAAGAGGCACCTCATTTTGGAACATATGATGTTGTGCATTCCAAGGTAGATATGGAACTAAAAATAACCTCCACCTTAAAGAAGAAGGATAAACTAGTGAAGAAAATAAAGAAGAAATTTGGTGCAAATATTGAAGGGGCGGTAGATGCTAAAGAGGAAGAAGAGGAAGAAGGTGAAAGTGAAGAAAAAGAACAAGGGCAAGGCCCAATGCAGTTAACCCAAGGCTTAGGTGAAGACAAGGAGGAAGGTGCCAAGGAAGAAGAAGCTAAGGAAGCACCAACAAAAGCCAAGTCAAAGAAAAGAAAGGCTAAAACTCAACCTCCAACCCAGCCTAAAGCAAAGAAGGCTACAAGAACAACACAAGAAAAACCAAAAGCACCAGTAACAAGAGCTACCACAAGGGCATCCACACAAAAGGCCAAAGAGGAAACAAAAGAGAGGAAGAAGGCCACTGAATAGACTGATGAAATGCCAAAGAAAAGAAGAAAGTATATAGCACAGCTAGACATTGATGATGAGGAGAGAATAGAGTTAGAGGATATCAGCCAATTCAAAGTGGTAAGCCATCCTCCCAAATCTTCCATAGATAAAATTTGTGAAAATATTAAGAACACAGATTTGACTGATTTGAAAATCCTTGAATTTAACAAGTTAAGTAGAGAAGAACAAAACATGATAGAGGAATCAGTGTATGCCATGATGGTTGAATTTAAGAACACGCCTCTAGAGCTAGACAATACCATGCCTAGGGAGTTATACGAGATAGTTGAAAACAAATGGCATTATTGTCTCAAAATGGAGAAGGAGATCAGAGAAACTACCTTAGCACAAGTGATGCCTGACCTGACAAGAGGTCAAATTACTAAGGCTACTAAGAAACATGGTGGAAAATTTACACCAAAATATAGACCCTTCAGTATTCTGCAAATTAAAATTGAGGATGTAGTGAATAAGTCCACACAATTGTGGACGTCAATATACAAATTGACTGATGACAAGGATGCAGAAGTAGATAAGGTTAAAGCCACTGAGAAAGAAAAGAAAGCCAAAGCAGTGGAGGAGGAAAAGAAAATAGAAGAGAAGATGGAAGAGGAGAAAACAACAAAAGGAGAAGAAGAGAAGAAAGAGGAAGATGATAAAGAACAAGAAAAAGAAAAAAAGAGAAAATAGAAGAAGAAAAGGAAGATGAGGAGGATAAAGAAAAAGGAGACAAGGAAACATAAAAGGAAGAAGACATGGCAACAGCTGAGTAGCAGCAACAAGAGGAACAGAGTGTGCAAGACACACAAATACCACCCCCTAGCCCTCCTCATGTAACCATCACACCTACAGACACTATAACAATCAAGGATGTTCCTAATAATTCTGCTCAGAACATCAATCCCCTTACTGTAGAGGATCTCTCCAAGATCCTTCACCAATCCACTCTACAGGCACAATTATGCACAAATCTTGTATTGGTGAGTGTAGATGAGTTACAGAAGGTAGTAGCAAAAAAAAAAAGAGACAAGGTGAAACCACAAGAACCACCTTTCATCTATATAGCACTAGTACTCAAATTTTAATGCTTCCACCACCATCTCAAACAATTGCAATAGCAATAGGTGATACCATGCGGAGGAAGCTGACTGTAGAAGCAGAGAAAGAAATAAAGCAAATAGGATACATTACTATATCTGATCCTACAGTATAGTCAACAAGTACACCTCAGACAAATGTGATTGATTAAGGGAAGTCTAATGAGGAGAAGAAGGATACATCAAAGGAAGAGGAGTAAGCTACTATTCAAACATTGGTAGAGTTACCAAAAGCAAGCACTCCTACAAAAACTCTTTAGAAGCTGAGCACTGATTCAACACCTTTTTCAGATCTCTATACTAGGCTCAAGCTCCACCAAGGTCGTCAAGGTACTTCACTATGGAGACCCTGAGCTAGATGAAAACATAGTCATACCTTCCTATGACTCTAAGACTATCACAATTGAGCAGATTATAGAAATGCAGAATGCATTAAATAGAAGGAGAAGACAAGAAATACTTAGAAAGGAGTATAAACATAAGCAAGCACTACTTGAGATAAAGGACATCTTTATGGATGCCTTCAGCTTGTAGTCACCAAATGAGTCAAAGCCTATACTAGAACAATTATTAGATATAATTGACCAGGTGACAAGCGAAGACTAGGACACCAACGTCAAACTTATGGAGTGGTCTGAGAGGAAGTTTCAAGGAAAGGTGAATGAGAAAATATCAAGGCATATAGCACTTGCACAAGTTGAATTGGCCAAGAAAATTGAAAAGGTCAAAACTGTACTTGAGAACATTTTCTCACTGTACAAAAAGTTGTGCGATTTTTCCAATTTCACACAAGAGATAGGCCAGAGGATATTGAGCTTGGAGGGAAATCTTAATATTTCTAGCATGCAATTACCAAGAGATCTAGCTCAAAGTGAGAAGCATTTTTCCCAATCGCTTCACACTCAAAGAGAGTTAGCTGCACTCACAAGTGAAGAGGCCAATATAAAGGCCAAATTGATGCAAATTCAGTCCTCCATTACCCCAAATTTGGAAGTCCTCCATAAAGAACAAGTCTATGCTTAAAATGTTGTAAAGAAAGATCCTAATCTTTCTACATTAGATGGGCTTGTACATCTTGCTGCAGAGACTGCCATCTAGTATAAGTCACTAGACATTGCTTTGGAGAATTGGGATGCAGCTCTCAAGATAATAATGGAGGTAAACAAAACATTTTTGGTGAAATATGTTATTACTCCTTAGCACCCTCCCTTTGACATAAGTATCAAAAAGGGGGAGATAGATATAATGATTAGGGGGAGAAATAAAAATAAGGAAGATATGACTAAGGGGGAGAATACTAAGTATTCTTAAGTATTCTAGTAATTACATTCTTTTACTAAGTATTCTTAAGTATTCTAGTAATTACATTCTTTCATTCATTCTTTTGGAGAATAAAAGGGAAAAGATTGCATATAGTCAAAAAGTGAGAGATAAGACTTAATGTGTAAATAATGTGGAGGAGAAATAATGTTTTGGGGGAGATAGAGCAGACAGAACAAAAAGAATAGCTCAACACACAGGTATAGATTATAGAAATAGGGCAAAGGCAAAGAATATCAGGTACATTCAGCACAGAATTTTGGTTGCAAGAATAGACAAGGCTTAATCAGCTCAGGGGGAGTTATAAGGTATTTTGAACAAATTTTGAAATTTTGTACATATGCAGAGCAGAATGATTAATCTACACATAAGGTCATATCAATAAATTTTAGTTAAGTGTTTTTGACACTCATGTCAAAGGGGGAGATTGTTGGTTTGAAAATGGTTTTGACAATTGAGTGTCAACACACTTAACCACTTTCTACATAGAAGCCGAGTATACTACATATGCCGAGTTACAGTATGTGCCGAGCTAGAATTCCAACAGGTGTCAAGTGAATTTAGGTGTCGAGCATTATATAGATGTTGAGTCACAATTGATGTCGAGCAAGTCAGAACGCTTCATGTGCCAAGTGAGCCAGAACTATGCATGTGTCGAGCAAGATAGAATGTAATAGGTGCCAAGCAAACCAAGATCAAACATGTGCCGAGCACCATTAATCCAATATGTTTCGAATAACAAAAAATCAACATATGAGTATGTGGCTTCACAAACTCATATGTAAACCATTTTTTGAGCCAACATAGAAGGATTTCAAAGGATAAGAACAAATCTTTTATATTTCCTATGCAACCAGCATGCAACCAATAAGAAAAATGGAGAAGGCATGCAACCAATGAGAAAAGTGCAAGGAATGAGCAGGAATTCAAGATTCAATATGGATCATAGATCCATACCTAATCCTAAGTCTACAAAGTCTTTATAAGAAGGCTTGGACCCCATGATTTCATGTTGCTGAATAGAAGTTGCTAAGCAGATAGCAAAACTGCAGAACAGGGACAACAGTAGGGGCATCAAAGACTTAGTGAATCAAGCAACAATTACATATCCAGTTGATTAGAACAAAGCAAGGGATACAAACAGATATCAGATCAAGCAAGGATCACTTCAGAATGAGCAAATCAAGTGCCTGAAATCAGCAATTGAAGATTATAAGCAATCAGGTCAAAGATTTCTAATACTCTCTAGCAATTGTATTAGATTGTGAAAATCCTATGATGATAGGTTAGCTTAATAGCTATTTTGTAGATCCTTTGAAGAGGTGACTAAATCCTTTAACAAGGTGACACTTCATGTAAAGTTTTCGTAAATCCTCTAACTAGGTCACTATTGACATAGTGTAAAGCCTTTAACAAGGTAGACCATCAGAAGTGGTCAAACAATTATTGCTACAGTGATTTTGTGGGTATCATCCCCACTCTAGTTTTACCTTCTTATTTCTAGAGGGTTTCTAGGTTACCAAATTTCTGGTGTTATGTGTTTACTTAAATGTGTTTACTTTATGGTTATTTGATATGTTACATGCATAATGTTTATTATCAGTTAAAAGTTTTAATGGATAAAATGCATTACTTATGATTCACCTGCCCTCTCAGAAGTATTCTTCCCATTTGATTATTCCAACATTTATTTCACTTGAACTATTATTTCTTCGGGGGACATTTTCTAATATTGGATTCATTTTATGCAGAAAGTGATGAGGGCATTCCTAGATGTATTCATGTGATGAATCACTCGTGAGCAATGAAGATGGACTTTCCCTGAGAGTAGAAAGAGGGGGGATGCAAATGAGCTTCCACCTTCACGTGGTTGGCCCTGATTAGTAGAGAATATCAAACTATTTTCAAAACCAAGTGAAGCTCAACAATAACGTATGCAATTGTATGTCTACTAATTGTGTGAATCTCTTGGTTTTAGGCAACACAGAAGGACACCATAGTTCTATCAATTCATATGCATACGACATCAAGCGAAGCTGAAAAACATAACAGGTTTGCATTTTTGTTAGAGGTCTTTAATTAGGTATTTTAAGTTAAAGATCATCACAAACATTGTTCATGATGATGGTCTATATATGTATGTACATATGTATGTATGTATGTATATGTATGTATGTATGTGCCCTTGTGATCATTGCATTTTGTTGTCATGCACTTGTGATCTTTGAATCTTGTTGTCGTGCCCTTGTGATCTCTATAGATGTATGTATGTATGGATGGATGGATGTATGTATACATGTGTGTGTGTGTGTGTGTGTGTGTGTGTGTGTGTGTGTGTGTGTGTGCGCGTGTGCATATATGTATGTATGTATATAAATATAGAGATCTTGGCACAACAGAAAAATAATAAAACTCACTGAACAGGTAGCATGGCCATAGATGCGATGGCAATGCCTATTGGTAAGTAGATTCTTATTTTTCTCTCTCATTTTTTATGTGTTTATTTCACTTGAATTATTATTTCTTGGGGGGCATTTTCTGATATTGGATTCATTTTATGCAGAAGGCAATGAGGACATTCCTGGATGTACTCGTGTGATGAATTACTTGTGAGCAATGAAGATGGACTTCCCCTGAGAGTAGCAGGAGGCAATGAGGACATTCTAGGTAATTTAAAGATTGATTCTTTCTTAATTATTTTAGATGTTAACAGGGAATTCAGATGGTGGAAGTGGGGGGAAAATGAGCTTCCACCTTCACGTGGTTGGCCCTGATTAGTATAGAATATTAAACTATTCTCAAAACCAAGTGAAGCTCAAAAATAACATATGATTGTATGACAACTAATTATGCGAATCTGTTAGTTTTAGGCAACACAAAAGGACACCATGGTTCAATATGAAATGTCAATTCATATGCATACGACATTAAGTGAAACTAAAAAACATAACAAGTTTGCATTTTTGTTAAAAATTAATAGACCTATTAAATAAATGTAATCATATTGTATTTTACTAGCTCTGCTTGTTGTCCATGCATTTGAATGTAGTTGCATGTGCATTCTCGATTTAGAGTGGCAAAATCTTATTTTGGATGTGATGGAAAAATGACATGCACTAGAAGATGGGAAAATAATGTCACTTTTGTAGGTTTGGCACCTTTTTTTATACTTTAAAGATTGATCCTTTCTTAAATATTTTACATGTTAATGGGGAATTTAGATGTTTGGGGTGGGGGGGAGGGGTGGGGCCAAATGAGCTTCCACCTTCACATGGGTGGCCCTGCTTAGTAGAGAATATTAAACTATTCTCGAAACCAAGTGAAATTCAACATTAACTTATGATTGTATGAAAACTAACTATGTGAATCTATTGATTTCATGCAATACATAAGGATGTCATAGTTCAATATAAAATCTCAATTCATATGCATACAACATCAGGTGGAGTTAAAAAAACCCAACAAGTTTACATTTTTGTAATGGGTTTACATAGACCTATTAAATAAATGTAAATGTGTTGGATTTTGTAGCTCATATTGTCCATGCATATAGAAAACAATTGTACATGCATTCTCGATTTAGAGTGGCAGAATCTTATTTTGGATGCGATGGAAAAATGGCATGCACTAGAAGATGGGAAAATGATGTCACTTTTGTAGGTCTGGAATATTTTTTGTACTTTAAACATTGATAATTTTTTAAAGATTTTAGATATTAACAAGGAATTTAGATGTGTGTGTGTGTGTGTGTGGGGGGGGGGGGGGGGGGGGGTTGGGCCCAAATGAGCTTCCACCTTCATGTGGTTGGCCCTGATGAGTAGAGAATATTAAACTATTCTCGAAACCAAGTGAAGCTCAATATTAACCTATGATTGCATTATAGCTATTCAGTGTTTACTATATTGTGATGACTAGTTGTCAATCCCACCTCATTCCAGCCACATGCCTATCCCACTTATGACAAACAGTTCCAACGACTTGCCATGGGGCCCATAGTATTTATGTCACACAAACATTGTAATTGCAATGGTGTCATTGGTAGATTTATGTCATAATTGTTATGGTGAAAATGAACGGTTTGCCAAAATAGTAGCCCAATTTGCAACACCTGTAGACATTGCAATTATGATGGTAACCCTTTTCATCACAACTTACAACTACAAAAGTTTGGCGCATGTCCAACGGGATCCAATTCTGACTGATGTCGGTTGGGCAACGGGTTACCATTGTAATTGTGATGGCCTACCATCACAATTCAGGTCCAAATGTAGTAGTGGAGGTAGAAAGAAAATTTAAAAGAGCTATTGGAAATATTAGAGGAGTAACTGAGAGGGGAGGGGTGAATCGGTTACTACTAAAATAAATCCTAGATCCCTTAGATGTCAATAAAAAGGCAAACTAAAAACTGAATATTGTTGAAGCTTGGTAAACACATACAGAATGTTGTAACTCGATAAATGCTTGGCATATAAACTTTAGATGTCATCTATTATTACCACTACCTTAACTTAGTTGCAAACACATAAAATAAAATAGATTGAACGCATTTAACACCAAGATTTAATGTGGAAACCCAATTTGGGAAAAACCACCAATTGCAACTAGTTACTATTTTTCACTCTTCTAAAGTGAGCCCTGTTAGGAGCCAACCCTATTAAAGGTTACAAAACACACTGTTAGGTGTGACCTTGTTAAAGTATTTAATCACCCTATTAGGAGTGGCCTTGTTAGAGGTCTTAGACAATTCAATAGAACTATCACCTTGTTAGAAGATTTGCAAATAGTTGTTAAGCGAACTCTATTAAGAGATTTAAATCACTGCTACAATGGTTAGAGAGTAACAATGAGATGACCTGATTTGAATGCAACTAATTTACTAATTATAGATCTTTGTTCTAGCTTGTACTTGATCCTTCCTGATCGAATATGGCTTTTCTGCTTCACAAGGATACTCTACTTATCCTTCAAATTCACTTTCTCTTCTCATCATTAGATCTTCAATAACAACTTCATGCTTTTCACACACACTTTCAAATAAAAACTTGACCTTATACTTATATCTTCCACATTTTCAAGTCAACTCAAATGTACCTTAGAATAATTAATATTCATCACCATAGTTGATTGGAATCAATAGATAAATCAATTAAGCTTAATATGCCAAAATAAGAAAATCCTTTGTTAGCCAACCCAACTCAATAGAAACTAACTCAGAAACTATTTCCTTTGTTAACCAACAGAAGCTTGGTTAACATTGCAAACTTGCAAAAATCCTTTGGCAATTGAGTGAGCTCGGTTAGCACTAATCTTCTGCATATTTTCCTTTGACGCCCAAGTGAACTCGTTAGACACTGCCTTCTAAACTAGGCAAACACAAGAATACTCGGTAGGCACAAAAAAATGTCTTTATTGCTCGAGTGAGCTCGACATATACTAACTAATAATGATATGACATTTGTGTAACATCAAAGAAAACACACAATTAATCAATTATATCCAACAAGAGCAAGTGGAAAATTACAATGAAACATTTTTCAAGGAAAAGACACCTACAAATATACAAATATGGTTTGAAAGGACAAATGACATAGCTAAGAAAAATTAAAATCAATTATAGTGGTTGATAAACCCTTATCAATTCAAGCAATCAATTCATTGAAAGAAAACAATGGATATCGCACCAGAAATTTATTAGACCCTAAAATGATGAGATATAGTTTTGCACACTTAGCAGGAGCATGAAAATGATGTCTAGAAGTTATAGTCAACTTATAAAATTATGAGATCAAACATGAGCTTAAGAAATAAATTCAGTCTACTTGTTACAATACCAGCTTATTGAATTTGTACATTAGCACAATTAATGGAAATCCAATTTGTGGTAGATAAAAGGACATAAATAAAAGTAATGAGACATCATTCAAACATTTGGAGCCAAGAGAAACTTGTGGAGGATATTGAAGTCCAATTTGAAGGAGAATTGAAGCATTTGTGAAGCAAAATTCAAACATTTAAAGAACTAAATCCATGATTTCAAGGCATTTATCTAGATTGTTGAAGATCCAATGTGAATTCATTTGAAAATAGAAATGTACCAGTCTTTATTTCATTGTATTATAAAAAAAATCTATATATAATTTTAAGAGAGGTTCAATTACACAATTGAGAGATGATCCTATTAAGGCATGTTTGCAAATTCCATACGAAGTAGTAATTGTAGAGGATGTACAATCTTAAATATACTGCAAGTTTAAAATAATAGGAGATAGTGACATTCATAAGGAATTTGAAAATATTTACAAACAAAACATGAGTTTCAAGGATGAGACAACCATCTAGGTAATCTCAAGATTGGACACAATATATTCCACCATGAATTTGATGATGAGGAATGGGCTAGAATCATCTTAAGCAGAATACATAATAACAAGTTTTGGTTGAGAGATTAAGTTGTTGAAATCACAAGTGACCTAATCCATGATGTGATTGGACTTGGCAATAAGGGTAAAATTCAATCAATGATAAAAATGTAAAGAAAATTGTGCTTGCAACACAACGACTAAATGGAATGGTAGAGGCATGATGCTAGACCTAATTAAACAAGATGATGTGAGATTTATAAGAAAAATCTTAGCCTATAAGATGAGTTCAAGTTCAAGAGAGGCTAAAGTCTCTACATGCTTCATTAATGTTGCATATAAAATGTGTATTGATGGAATTGAAGTTAACCTATGTGAGATTTTGAAGCAGCAATTGTTAGTCAACTTGAAGAGGATTTAAAAGAACAAATATGTAACTTTTAGATTTAGATCTTTAATCACGACACAAGGAAAAGGTGTATGGGAGGTATAAGAGAGCAATAAACTCAACTTAAACCTACCAACACTCCCCTACCCAGAGTTTCACACGGAAGCTATACACAGAAATTAGATAACTACAGAGAACACAAGGTCAGATGCAACATATTCATAGGTGTAATTCTTTAACTTTGCATACAAAATACAAAAATGTTTGGTTGTGAGGCCTTTTGGGTTGCAACCTTATAAAAAATTAAGAATTACAATTTATAGTCCAAGCTCACATCTTCCATCCTTTATTCCTCTAAGAATGCTACCTTCCTACATCTAACCAAGCTTCTTTTATAGCTAATCAAGCCACAAGTCGACTAGTCAAGCATTTAATTACAATGTAGGTCCAAATTTGGAAGAGTAAACCAAAATCCAATAAAAAGACAAGAATAAGTCATGCATACATATAGATAGTTCTACACGTGTGTTAGGAGTTGGCTCCAAACTGTGTAAGATGCCACATAAGCATAGGAAACTACTCCAATCAAAACAACATGCCTCACTAGATGAAAAAATTTAGGAAATAGGGATCACAAAGAATGACATAGAAATCAAGAAATATGAATCATTAGAACTTGTGCACTTAGGAAAAGGATCATGGATAGGTCCTTGACATGATATCAATTGCACACAATAAGAAACCAAAAGAAGCAATGACTACTTTGTGAACAACAAACTAGTACAAAAAATATAATATATTTTTTGTTGATGCAAGATTGCTCAAAGACCCAAGATGCTCCTACATCAAATCACATACCTTTTCTTTCATGTTATGAAAATGTTCCCAAGTATGCCAAAATTGAAGTGGAAATTAGATAAATATACAATGGAATTAGTGAGCTATTACTATAGAAAGATGAATATTATATGGTTATGGCTATTAACAACTTTATGAGATCATTCCAATCATAAATCAAGAGAAAAATGAGAATACCAAATTCTATTTTTTAAAGGTATAGGAGACCAAAAAAAAAAAATGGTTGAAACTGATAGAACATGCATGGAGGTAGTTGTTCCTAGAGTAATATTATTTGATCCTTTGGGATATGAAGTCATTGAAATAGAGATAATTGAGCATGCAATAGAATTTTTAAAAGCAAATGTAGATGATGAGTGTGAAAAATGGGGCACTACTGAAAAGAGATTGGCTAAATCACCGGAATTACAAATATCCAAGGTAACCAAGAAATTAGTGGAAAGAATTGTAAAGAAGATGATCAAGAATGTAGGGATGATACATAAAGAGTATGTAGAGGTAAAGAAAATAGTAGCAAATATTAAAGCATCAAGCTAAAGCAATTTTTTTCTAGTGTAACCTATATCTATTGCACCAAGTAGTGCACCATCAATAACACCTACTTTAGTAGCACCTATTAGTGTTATTCCTATAGCAACTAAAGTACAGTAAGAAAAAGAGGAGGATGTAATAGTGATAATTGAAATGAGTTTACCCATAGTGCCAAGGAGATCTACAAGAACCACACCATTATTAACACTTTCACCTGTCAAATAGGAAAAGGAAGAAGAGAAAAAAAAAAAAATTCACCTAAAAGATTTTTTTGAAAAAGGATTAAGGAAAATGGCCACTGGTCTAGGACCCAGTAAGAAACCAAAACTATTAATGACTTATGAGGGAAAGAAGGTTATAGAAGAGAAGAAAGACAACACACCAAGAAAGATGAGAGGGAAGATTTCCCCACATCAGCCACAATCACAACCACAACCACAGTCACAAGAAACAAAGAGTAGTGAGAAGAAGAGAAAGAGTTGGAAATCTGAAATTGGTAGGATGAACCAAATGATAATCAGAGATGGAAATCTAACTCAATTGAATAAATATTATGATATTTATGATCCTTTGCATAAAAGTCAATTGGAGAATGTAGTAATAAGATATATGATAGACTTTAAGAACTTATTTGTAAATATTCATGGGAACATTCTAGAGGACTTATATAACAAATTGATCAAGAAAAAACCTATAACCAAGGAAGAGGATAAGAAAATAAGAGAACAAGCAGTCAAGAAACTTTGTGATATTAGGAGTGATGAACAAAAAGAGGAAATCTTGAATAAAATTATTCCACTACTAAGAAGCAATGGAAGATCAATATTGCTAATGGAAGGTGTATGATGAGGTAATAAAAGAGACAAAGGAGGTAGTAATAAAGGTTATGACAAAATCTACTCTAGCAATAGTAGTAAAATATGAACATGATAATACTACTATGGAAACAGAAGATACACCAGAAGTGGAAGATGACACCATGGTAATATGGGGAGATAATTTTTAGCATGAATGTTGATGATACTATATTGGGGGAGTATTCTAAGCATTGTAGAATATTGACATGTTGCATTCATGATCGTTTTTGTCATTGATGTCAACCTAGCATAGTTTTTGTAAAGACTAGCTAAATAACAAACATAGATCTTGATGGTATGGACAATGGTTTGATTGTTTGGTGATGCATAGTTACAAACATGTTTAGCATAGTGTCCTGATGACATGGTCAAGTGCATAGAGTCTAAGTCAAAGATGTACAAAAGTTGTACCTAATTTATAAAGAGTAGTTCAGAGATAGAGTATTGGGAAAGAAATTCTTCATGTTTGTTTGATTGATTACATTTGAGATGCATAATTAGGAAGTGATAGAGGCCAGTTAGCTAATGACATTAGTGAGTGCACAAGCCCTAGTATTGCACGTGTGAAGTTTTGTATAGACTGTGAGCCAACTGTGCTATTGTAATTATAATTAATTGGGAAAGCCTCAAGACCAACTCAAGGAATTATTATGAAGATATGGTATAAAGGAAATATGTTTTCCTTGTTTGTAACAAATGGTGATCATCGTATGAAGTGCACAAAGAAGTAGAGTTCTTACTGAATGAGTGCAAGTGATCCAAGGGATTATTGGATGCAATATTTGTGATCTGGTTACAAGATTAGAAGGAGAAAAGGTCTAGTTGATAGGACAGAGAAAGAGGAAGGAATAGTACAATACCATTCTATTATTCTACAAGGAATAATAAAAATATCATTTGGATAGTGGGTTCGTTGGTCTTGTCCTTGAAGCTATTTGGGATGTGGGTCCAACTGTCTTCTATAACTCCTAACAAGGCTGGCACAAATCCTAGCAGGGATTCAAAATCTCCTAAGAGGAACTCATATATATTGAATGTATTCATAGACTCCTAACAGGGTCCATCCTCTAACAATGAACATTTATATTGGTACATCATCTTTTGGGTACCATCCTCACTAGGGTTTTCCCTTTGATCAAGGGTTTCCCTAATTAACATTTCTAGTGTTATTGTGTATTAGTATCTTGTTGTGGTTTTAGTTTATATTACTCACATGGTTAAGTTTGTTTAAGGTTGATAATTGTGATAATAGTTGGATAACTAATTCCCCACCCTCCTCTCAATTATATCAGTGGACTATATATTCTAACAATTGGTATCAAAGCATCGAGTCCTTGAAGGATAAGCTTAACAGCTTTGGGAGATCGATGGTGAATCTTTTCAGAAAGGATAGTCCTAGATTTGATGGAACCAACTATGACAATTGGAAGGAGAAGATAAAGACTCATTGATTGTGCATGGGTCTGAGCTATTGGATCTTGACAAAGGGTAAGAAGGCAATTGTTCAAGAAGAAAAGATTGAAGGATGTAGTGAAGAAAAGAGATATATTCATGTGCAACATGAGAGCAAGAGAAGCTCTACTAATAGCTCTTCTAGAGAATGAATAGAGTCAAGAAAAGTCACTTGGAACATCTTATGAAATTTGGAAAGTACTAGAATCTACTTTTGAAGATGATGATCATGCAAAAAGAATGAGATTACAAAATTAGATATGTGCATTTAAAGATGCTAAAATGATGGAAGATGAATCTATAAGAACTTATACTGGCAGAATATAAGAAATTATTGTAGGAATCTGGTCTCATGGTGGAACCAAGGAAGAGGATTAAATTATATGGAATATCTTGAAAAGTTTGACACCAATATTCAAGCTAGTAGCCAAATGATTTAGCTAATAATGCCCTACACTAAGGAATTCACAAAGGAAACATTTCTTGGAAGATTAGAATAAGAAGAAACAGATTTGAGATAGTCTAGAGATCTAGCAAGAGTCAAAACAACTTTTAGTGCCCTGAACATTCAACCTAATCTGACAAGGAGTGCAAGCACACATGGAGATTTGTTGGTAGTAGTAGATCTAATGAAGACAAGAAGATTGAGGAAGGAATAGCCCTTCTTGTGAGAAGAGAAAAAAATGGTAAGAAAATCTTTAAATGTTGGACTTTTGATGAATTTGGTCATTATGCATATAAATCTCCTAAAAGAGAGAAAAAAAAATATAAAGGAAATTTTAAGCCTAGAAGAGATAGAGATAGAAACTATTTGTATGCAAATAAAGATGAAGAATCTGATTTAAAAGGTCAAAGTGGAAGTGATGATGAATTGGGATTTATGGCTATCAAGGAAGATGACCTTGATAGAGAAATTAGAGATGAAAGATCTCTAATTTCCCAAGTGGAAAAAAAATCCAATTGTATAATTGATAGTGATTGTTCACATCACATGACTAGTGATATGAATAAGTTTGTCAAGCTCAAAGATCATGATGGAGATATTGTTAGAGTTGGTAACAATGTAGCCTATCATACAATAGGAACTAGATCCATTACTCTTGATGTTAAAACTAATATTGATGATGTTTATTTTGTTGATGGATTAAAGCATAACTTGTTGAGTGTTGGAAAATTGGTGGATAGGGTTTATTAGCTACAATTCACTAAGAAGACTTGCATACAATGAGCAAGGACAAAGCAACCTTGCACATGAACAAGAATAGTGATGTAGTATTTCTACTCCCTAAGGACTCTACTTGTGTATGTCCTTAAAGTGTTTTTTAGTCATACACATAGTACTACAAAAGAAAAAGTGGGCTGCACTATGGTTTGTAATAATGGTCAACTCTCTAACTCTTGCAATCTCAAGTGGGCAAAATTCAATCCCAGCGCACTAGGATTTGACAAATTATGAGAATTTAATCAATCAAAGATGCTAAGAAAATCTGATAGCCCAACAAGAGACCACACTTGTGGAGATTTCTTCCATAAGGACATTTATATAACAGTTGTTACTCCATGATAGAAGTGGCTAATACTGTTTGAGGTTTTGTCCACGCGGTTTACCCAATAAAGGGAATATCGACTACAATTAACCCTTTCTAACAAGGAATACTCACAATATAGACCACATGGGGACTTAGCTCAGATTCAAGGGTTCCAAGTTTCTGATGTGCCCAAAAGGGAACAAAGCATGCTCCTCTAGCCTCTTCACATCACCCAAACATAGCAAGCAAATTAATTTACACGCTAATTTGAAATCACCTCACTAAACCAAACGAGACAATGGGATGATATTAAACCCTTCCCTACCTACAAGGGGATCTATTGTTGAGAAGAGCTTCACATGTAAGGAAAGTGAATGAAGCCCACTCTGTCAAGAACGCCACAAATAGTGTTCATAGGCCTGATTACTATGTGAAACATATATACAAGAAAGAAAATCTTGGTTCATTCTTAAAGTCCAAATCAGGAGTTTAAACTTCAACCCATAAAACTTTCACCTTTCATACATCACATGCATTAACATACTGAAATAACACGTAAAGTAAATACATCTAAAACATGTAAGTAATCAAACACACACACTTGACACCAAATACGATTACCCAAAAACCCTCCAAGGAGAACGTAAAATTAGGGTGGGGATGACACCCACAAATCTTCACTACTATAGCAATAAAGTGTAGCCAATTAAGATTACAATGATTTGACCATGAAACATGATCTACCTTGTGAAAGGCCTGCCCTATTAAAGGAACACAAAGAATGTTAAGTCCCACCTTGTTAGAGGATTTCAACACCCTGTTAGAAGTGTGCCTAGTTAAAGAACTTCAGATCATTCACTTGAAATGCCACCTTGTTAAAGGATTTGGTAAAGCCTATTAGGACTACTCTGCCTAGGAGATTGAACTGAAATCACCTGTCATAATGTCTCAGCATAGATCTTATGGTTGGCACTTGCTTGCCTAATAATAGATCACCTCTATCCAATCTCTGATTAATCTTTCACAATCTAATGTAACAATGTTGTATCCTCTATCCTTTGTTCTTCACTTAACTGATTCTGCAATTCACTCTTATTGCTAAGTCACCTTGAATGCTCTACAAACTATCTTGTTCACTCCTTCAATTCAATCATTCACCCCTTCACAATGCTCTCTTCTCTCTCTAAAAGTTTAGGGCTTCATCCTCCTTAAGAAGATTGAGATGGATTAGGGTTAGGTATGAATCTACAACTAAGATTCATCCATTGTTATGCTTAATATTTCCCATTTTCTAATTGGCTATGTGTAATTGCATAGGGAATATGCATGTAGATTCATCTTTATCTCTAAAGAATTGAAATCTATCCTTATGTTAGTTAGAAAATGGTTACATAGTTGTTTGTGCCATATAAAACAAATATGTCCAATTTGTGTTACTCAACATATGTAGTTACTGATGCTCGACATACCCTATTTTGACTCGGCACCTAAACTACTTAGCATCTACTGTCCACTCGGCACTTGAACTACTCGACATGGTCTATCTACTTGACACTTGAGTGACTCGACACATGAGTGACTTGGCAATAATTGCAACTCAGCATGGTCTTGTACTTACATATTATACTTGGCATGCATTACTAGTTCAACATGAACTAAGTAAATGTCTTAAGTGTGTTGACACTCAATTGTCAAAACCAATCTAAGATCAACAATCTCCCCCTTTGACATGAGTGTCAAAAACACTTGAATATACATAATCAATCTAATCTTCTCGAGTATAACATATCCATGACTCGGCAAATATACAAAACTTCAAAATTTAAAAAAATAATATTGCAATAATCTATGTACCTCAAAATGTATAACTCCCCCTGAGTTAATATGTCTATTTTGTATCCAAAATCGATTCTCCATTTTGAGTAGATTTGTCTCTGCTGACTGATACTCTTTGACTTCAATGCACTTATACTCTTTATGCCCTGCCTTTGCTGATATCTTCTCTACTCTGTTTCCATCTTTGTATTGTATTTCTCAAAAATGTATATCATTGGGGTCAAAAATTGATAATTCTTGATAACTCCCCCTTTGCTCATGCTTCTCCCTTTTTTTTAATTCTATTTCTTTGTTCCCCATTCTCATTTTTATCTCTCATTCTTTCATTATTCTCAACCTTTCTTACTCATTTACTCCCCCTTGCTTCTCTCTCCCCCTTTTTGAGACTTATGTCAAAGGGGCTATACACTTATAGTGTTTGTCCAAAAAGGATTTATGGACTTCCACAATTATTTTTAGAGTTGCATCCCAATTGTCACATGCAACATCCAATGACTTAACTTGAATAGGGAGGTAAGCTACAAGGTGTACTAGGCCATCTAGTGTAGAAAGATTGGGATCTTTCTTTAATAATGTTTCTACATAGCCTAATTCTTTATGGAGGATTTCCATGTGTGGGGTGAGAGAGGCCTGAATTTGTGTCAATTTGGCTTGTATATTAGCCTCTTCTATTGTTAACACATCTAATTGGCTTTGTGATTGAAGCAATGTATGGAAATGCTTCTCACTCTGAGCTGGGTTCTTAGGTAGTTGTGTACCTAATATGCTTAGATTCCTCTCCAGGCTCAGAATTCTATGTCTAGTGTCTTGGGTGAAGAGTGTGGGAGCACACAATTTGGTGTACAATGAGAAGATATTCTCAAGTACCTTTTTCACATCCTCAACCTTGGTTGCCAATGCAACTTGTGTCAGTGCTATATCACCAGATATCTTTTCATTTACTTTTCCTTGAAACTTTCTTTCAGACAATTCTAAAAGTTTAGCATTTGTATCCAAGTATTCATTATTAACCTTCTCCACAATATCTGACAATTGTTCCAACAGTGGCTTGGTTTCTTCAGGAGTAGGCAAGTTGAATGCATCTAAAAAGATGTCTTTAATTTCTTGCAGTACTTGCTTTTGCCTGTACTCCTTCCTAAGCATTTCTTGGTGTTTTTTTTTTTTTTTTCTCTAAGGCTTGTTGTATAATTCTTATTTGATTTATTGTCATTGTGTCATAGTCAAATTTTGGAATTACTATCTCTTCATCTAAAGTAATATCACCATAATGAATTACCTTTTCAACCTTAGAAGAGCTTGATCCTGGCACTAAGATTTGTAGGGGTATAGCTTCTGTGCTCAACTTCTAAAGAAGTTTTGTAAGTGAGGAGCCAGATGTTGGTAAAGTTACCAATGCTTGGATGGTCTCTTGCTCCTTTACCTCCAGTATTTGTTCATCTTCTTCAAAATTCTCCTGATCTATGACAATGACATGACTTGCACCTTGTGCCTATGATTCAGGTACAAATGTATCTATTTGTCCTATTTTCTCTATTGTTGTCTCTTTTTCTTCTTCTTTGGCAGTCTGCCTCTGCTCAACTGTGTCTTCTTTAACACTTGTGTCAATCTTAATTTATGTGTTTACAGTTGTTTGAATCAATGGTTGATCATCAATAACTAAAGGGATAATAGAAGGTAGTTCTTGTGTATTCACCTTATCCTTTGTAACCTCAGTTACTATCTTTTGAAGTTCTTCTACACTGATCAAAATAGGATTTGTACATAGTTGTGCTTGTAGTGTAGATTGATTCAAAATCTTCTTCAAATCTTTTGCAGTTAATGGGTTGATGTTTTGAGCTGATGCATAAGAGACATCCTTGACAATTATGGTTTCTGTAGGTACACTTATGTCATGAGGAGGACTGGCACTCAGTATTTGTGTGTCTTTCACACTTTATTCTTCATGTTGTTGTTTAGTTGTTGTCGTGTCAGTACCCATCTTCTCAGTCCCCTCCTCTATATTTCTCTCTTCCTTGCTATCATCTTTGCCATCCTCTTCTTTATCATCATTTTTACCAAAGGGGTCCTTCTCTCCTTGTTTCATTGTAGTTAATTCATAGATTAGTTTCCACATTTGAGTGGATTTCTTAACATCTTCAATGTTATTTTGGAGAATGCTAAAGGCTCTATACTTTGGTGTGAACCTTCCTCCATATTTCTTGTTTGCTTTAGCAATATGCCCTTTTGTTAGTTCTGGCTTTACTTGAGCCAGAGTAGTTTCTCTTATTTACTTTTCCAAATTTAAACAATAGTTCCATTTTTGCTCAACTAAATCATATAATGGCTTGGGTGCCGAGCTAGCAAATTTTAATGGCATATTCTTAAATTTGGACATCATTGTGTATAAGGCTTCTTCTACTAACTTTTTCTCCTCTTTTCCCAAATTATCAAAATTTACATTCTTAAGGCCAGATAGATCTGCATTATTTCTGATACTTTCACACATATTTTCAAGATCAGAAAGTGGTGTATGACTTACCACTTTAAATTGGCTTGTATCTTCTAATTCAGTTCTCTCTTCATCTGAGTCAGGTTGAGCAATTGTTTCTTTTGATTTTGGCCTCCTTGTTTTGTCTGCTTGGTTTTCTTCTTGGCCTTTTGTGTGGTGGCTAATGCGCTGGCTCTAGTGGTAGGTTTTGTTGGCTTTGTTGGACTTGGCCTAGCAACTTTCTTTGCTTTAGCCACAAGCTATGTCTTGGGCTTTCTCCTCTTTGATCCGGCATGTGTTGGTGCTTCCTTGACTTCTTCTTCCTCAACACCCTCTATTTCCTCTTCTTCTTTGTCCTCACCCATGCCTTGGGTCAATGAAAGAGGTTCTTTGGTTTGTTCTTTTTCTTCCTCTTCAACACCTTCACCAAATTTTTCCTTAAGTTTCTTCACTAGCTTGTCCTTCTTTTTCAGTGTTGGGGTTGTCTTCAATTCCATTTCTACTTTTGATTTCATTACATCATAATTTCCAAAGATCTGTGTTTTTTTATCAACTTTCTCAGCTAGAAGTGAAGTGATGGTTGCTGAGGCTTCATCAACATTGATCTCAAACCTAAGGGTCTTAGCCATCTTACCCTAGGTGTAGCAGCCTGTATATATGTGTAGTCAATATCTACAAGAAAACATATATCATTGTAGTATTGGTCAACTAAAGAAATAGATATCCTCATCCTTTGCTTCATAGACTTCTTAAAGTCTTGAAAATAACTTATCATGATAGTTTCAAAGTTTTCTCCCATTTTCTCAATGTACTCATTTATTAGAGTAGCATCTGTCATGTTTGTCTTCCATCCTATTTTTTCAAAAGATGGGAATTTATTATGTACATAGAAAAATATGCAAATTAGAATTGATTCAAATTTGCACTGTGCACTCTTAGTCTTCCTTACTACTCTAAGGTTTTCCAATATTTGTTGCAATTGAAGCTCAACTAGATCATAGGTATGATCTTTCTTCACAATTTTGTATCCAATGTCCACTGCAATATGCAATACACTATTTAATCTATTGGATTGATAAAACTTATGAGAAATAACCCTTACTACATAGTCTATCAGTGGATCTGTGATAATGTCAATTGTCATTCCTTGTTTGTTCCACTTTGCTCTTGTATTTTTCTCTATTACCTCTTTGGAATCACTCTGTAGAGTCTTTGGTCAATCTAGGGTTGGGAAACTAGTCACCTTGTGGATTATTCTCTTTGAAATCTTTATTGATCCTCCTTCCAGCCATAGGGATCCATCATGAATTTGGCTCAACACTATTCTTATCCATTCAATTTTGAATATGCTGGGAAATTCTAGGGCACGCGTCAAACCCTTCCTTTCAACAATTTTAAATTCTTCTTTAAAGACATCATTTTCACATAATCTGTCATAGGCTTCTCTTATCTCCATGTCACCTATTCCTCCTATCTTACAGTTATAACATTTTCTGACATCTTTGACCATAATGACTTTTGAGGGAATCATGAACAACACGCCTAAGGAATGTTGTTTATAAGCAACATTTGGAATTCCTTTGAAATTTGGTTATTTTACCTCATTATTGACTAACTGGACATTCAAAACCTCTTTCCCTTCTACATTTCTTGAGCTTGACCCCATTGTGACAAACTAGGGTTTTTATAAATGCAAATTGCGTAGCTTGGCTTGTGAATAAATACCTTTAAAATCTTGTAGAACTAGTGTGAAATTGTCCCTGAGATTTTTGTGAATGCCTTGAACAAATTTTTGAGTCACCTCCTGCTCTTTTAGCTCTTGCTCAAATTCAAAATGATGATAAATGAGTGAAAAATGACCATATACCCTTCAAAAACCCTTGCAATTGATGCTTAGAGCCTGTACAACTGTAAACTTGACATCAACACAATTTTAGAATCATTCAACATCCATTGATATTACCATCACTAGATAGTTTCTATAGGGTCAACATCAATTAGCTAATCTAGTAGCTCGACACTAACTAGTATTCCACTCGGCATTCACTGAAAATTTTTCAAGCTCGGCAACAACATGAAAACTTAAAAATTTAGTCTTGAATTTTCAACAATATCTTACATCTTCATTCATGCTAATGTATTCCATTTAGTACTAACTTCTTTTGTAACTAATGTATGATATAATACTTTGAATATCAGTCCCATATGCCTCTTGTTTGCTTAGTTTGATGAGGTGTGATCACTTGACCCATTTGGTGAAGTGATCCCTTCTCCATTTGATGTACTGCAACCATCTTTCTTCTTCCATGTCTTATTCATCTCACTCTTGATGTGTTCAACATCTACCTTGCCTTTGCCTTTATCAAATTCACAACTTGGTGCTTTTAACCTAGTTGGACAATGCTTGCTAATATGACCGATCTTCAAATAGCTAAAGCATGTGGTTTGACTCAACCACCTTTTGTAGTTACCATTGAAGTGAGTCCTAATAAAATTCTCAGGAATATGTCCATTTTCCTTATAATAGTGGTAGCTATATCTTGTATTGTAATCCCAATCATAAGAGTTTCCATAGCTTCTTACCTTTGTTGGCTTGTTTGATGACCACATGGACTTGGATTTGCATTCAAAGGCTCTATGCCCATACTTCTGACAATTATAACAATATCCTTCAAATTTTGGTGCATGCATGGTTCTGGTTCTACATTCATGTGCCTTATGACCTTGTTTATTGCACTCATGACAGTGGACCATGTTCTTAGGCTTGACATTTTGATTTGTATTGTTGCTCCTACACACATTAGTAGTTTGTCCTTTCTTTCCACAATTATGACAAGTAGGTTTGGAATTCTTAACTTTGATATTCCTTTCTTCAACAACTTTGGATGATTCTCCTTCTTCAGTACTTGTGTAGCCCAATCCTGATGTGTCTCTATTGGATCTAGGAGATCTCAATAATTGCTCAAAGTATTTGATGGCTTTATTTGGCTTGTTGAAACTTTTAGCAAATTCCTTTTCTCTTTTTAGGTCATTCTGTAGTTGTTCATTTTGCAACTTCAATGTAGTTATCTCAATGTCCTTGAAATTCAACTCATGATGAGCATTCACCATTTGGCTCAAGGTATCCAATTGCATGTTTGAGATCCTGGATAGCTTTATTGACTTCTCTTTCAGTCTGTTTGCCAAAATTCTTTTATCTTCTTGAATCATGGCTTTGTCTTCCATCGCTTTCTTCTTTTGTTTAGTCACCTCACATAGCAGTATAGCTTGTGATTCTTGGTCCAACTTGAGATTTCTGATTTCTTCAACTTGGATTCTATTCTTCTCCATTAGATCTACAACTGTTGCATCAAATTCACTAGAGTTACCATCTACAAATAGCTTTGTGGTGTTGATCTCTTTATATTATGTGTCATTCTCTGCAATAGTAATTTCTTTCCTTCTCTTCAAGGAACTCTTCAAAGCATCTTTGGCTTTATTCAGTTGATGTAGTATAAGATGTATCTCAATCTCTTGGTTCTCAATAGTCTTTCCCAATTTGTAGACTTCCATTTCAATATCTTTCCTCTAAGCTGCAAACCTTCTCCTTCTGAGAACTTGGCTCTAATACCAATTGTTGGAATTACAAGTGGGAAAGGTAAACTTATGGGGGGGGGGGGGGGGGGGGGGGAATCAAGAGTTTAAACTTCAACCCATAAAACTTTCACCTTTCATACATCACATGCATTAACATACTAAAATAACATGTAAAGTAAATGCATCTAAAACATGTGAGTAATCAAACACACACACTTGACACCAGATATGATTACCTAGAAACCCTCCAAAGAGAAGGTAAAATTGGGGTGGGGATGACACCTGTAAATCTTCACTACTGCAGCAATAAAGTGTAGCCAATTAAGGTTACAATGATTTGACCATGAAACATGATCTGCCCTATGAAAGGCTTGCCCTGTTAAAGGCTTACAAAGACTATTAAGTCCCACCTTGTTAGAAGATCAACACATTGTTAGAAGTGTGCTTGGTTAAAGGTCTCTAGATTATTCACTTGGAATGCCACCCTACTAAAGGATTTGGTAAAGCCTGTTAGTACTACTCTGCTTAGGAGATTTAACTAAAATCACCTGTCAAAATGTCTCGACATATATCTTGTGGTTATCACTTGCTTGCCTGATAATAGACCACCTCTATCCAATCTCTAATTAATCCTTCATGATCTGATGTAACAATGTTGTATCCTTTATCCTCTGTTCTTCACTTAAATGATTCTGCAATTCAATTTTATTGCTAAGTCACCTTGAATACTTTGCAAATTGTCTTGTTTGCTCCTTCAATTCGATCATTCACCCCTTCACAATGTCCTCTTCTCTCTCTAAAAGTTTAGGGCTTCATCCTCCTTAAGAAGGCTAAGGTGGCTTAGAGTTAGGTATGAATCTACAGTTGAGATTCATCCATTTTGTTGCTTAATCCTTCCCATTTTCTGATTGGCTGCATGTAATTGCATAGGGAATATGCATGTAGATTGTCCTTATCTCTAAAGAATTAAAATCTATCCTTATGTCGGCTAAAAAATAGTTTACATAGTTGTTTGTGCAATATCAAACAAATATGTCCAATCTATGTTACTCGACATATGTAGTTACTAATGCTCGACATACACTATTTTGACTCGATAATTGAACTGTTCAGCATCTATTGTTCACTTGGCACTTGAACTACTTGGCATGGTCTATTTGCTCAACACTTGACTGACTCAGCACATGAGTGACTCAACAGTCATTGCAACTCGACATGGTCTTGTATTTACATATTATACTCGGCATGCATTACTAGTTCAAAATGAACTAAGTAAATGTCTTAAGTGTGTTGACACTCAATTGTTAAAACCAATCTAAGATCAACAGATACAACAAAATATCTGGTAATCCTTGCAATGCACATATCACTCCACTGATCTAACGAACCAAGCAAGCAACAAGCAAACCAATACAAGATAGATATGTCTTAAGCAAACCTTAGGGTTAGATCTAAAAATATTATTGTTGGTAGTAATAATAACTAAAAAATAACCTAAATGAAAACTCACATCATGCATTGAACCATGTTAAAATTAAATGCAAGTTAACCATTAAATGCCCTTTTTTTAATTTTATTTTTTTGACCTAGTCAACAAGATTGGACCTATATGACATGAATTCATATCCAAAACCCTAAGTATAGAAAAGGGACTCCTATTAAAAAAGAAAAACCTTTCCAAAAATGTTTGAATTTGAGAAAAATATTTTCATTTGTGCCATATGGACCTAGTTTGTCAAAATAGACCAGTTTTTTTTTTTTTTTTTTTTAATTATTTTTTTAATTGAGTGTTTGAGCCCTCATATGATCTCTAAACTCAAAACGTAAAGAAAAAACTCTATTTATAATTCAGAGACCTTTCCAAAAATGTAGATTTTTTTGAAAATTTGCTAATTTGTGCCTAAACACGATTTTCTACAAAAAAAAAAGAAAAAATTATAAAAAATATGAATTACCTCAGAGAAATCTAAATTTTTTATTAAAGCATTTTTGATATGCTGCCAACCTGCAAGAAAAATTTCAGATCAAAACACTAAGTTGTTTTGGAGATATGATCAAATCTTTAAGATCTAGGGTTTTCATGTCCAAACAAATCCACACAAGGCGGTTAGCTCCAAAAATAGCCAAAACTAGCATGTAAAGGTGTGTTGCCCCACGGTGGGTGCCAAAAATATGTGCTAAAATGTTGACACACTTCTATGAATCATTATATCCAAGATTGCTCAAGAATAAGGTCTCAACTAGTGATTCATAACTCTCTATTCATGGAGTGCAAGGGTTTATTATGGAGGCCCTCAATTTAGACCCAGTTTGTGCCCATGCAAGTACACCATAAAATAAGAGATTTAAAGAGGAAAAGAAAGAGTGCTAGTCTCCGTGATCATCACATATGCATGCAAATGAAGATTCCACACACTTCTTCCATTAAGGTGAAAAGCAAATGGCATATCATATTCCCTTGTCTAAGTCCTCTTCTTACTCCAAAAAAGACTTTGGGTGATTCATTTACCAGTATAATTGATAAATTAAGGGAGAATATGCATTTAAATATCACATTCACACATTGTTTTGCGAACCCAAAGGCTTAGAGACATTTCCTAAAAAATCCCCAATCCTCTCTATCATATACCTTTTAATATCAAGATTAATCAACACGCTAGAATCTTTATTATTTTGAATGGTATGCATGGCCTCTTGGGCAATAATTACTCCATCAAGGATAGATATCTCTTGTACAAACCCTGTCTGTTCCTTGCTAATCACGTGTATAAGAAGTTTTTGAATTCTCATTGCCATAGAAGTAGTAAATAATTTATAGAGTATTTCAAAGAGCTATGTAACAATAATCATTAAAGGTCTCTAATTTCTCCTTTTTTGGGATAAGGGCGATAAAAGTATTATTTACGTCCACAAGGAGTTTTTTTTGAATTTCATACTCTTTCTAAAGCCTCAATTACCTCCATCCCTATGAAGTCCCAATATTTATAAAAGAATATTGTCAAAAAATCATTCAACCCTAGATATTTATCTGGATTCATTTGCTTGAGGGTAATACTTACTTCCTCAAAGGTAAATTTTCTCAATAGTGTTATATTTTGTTCTTTGCATATAATTTTTGGGATGTTCTTAATGATGCTTTCTTGTGCTCCTAGGTTCTTGTTACCATTATTATTGAAGATTTCTTCAAAGTATTTTATTTCTTCTTTTGCAATATCATGTGGGTTCTCCAATTTTTCCCCATCCTTATTTTGAATGGAAGTGATTCTATTATTTATTCTACATTGTTTTGCACTATTGTGAAAGAATTTTGTGTTGCTATCCCATGCATCTATCCATGTTTCTCTTGATTGTTTTCTCTCCAAAACAATTCCTCTCTGGTTAATATGTCTTCATAATCCTTCATTAGACACTTATCTCTTTTACATAAGGTTAAATCCATCCCCTTCATTATAACCTCCTTGTTTAGATTCTCCAATTCTTCTTTTCTTTCAAAGATATTCCCAAATTCTTCAGAATTCCATACCTTAAGTCTTTGCTTAATAATATTTAGTTTGTTAGCTACTTGGTAAAGTTTAGACCCAGATAACACAATTTGTTCCACCATTTTTCTATCATCTTTAGAAAGCTCTCATCCTTAAACCACATTTGTTCAAATTTATAAGGACAATTGTCTTGCTTTTTATCCTCTATGATGCGTAGTTCAACTAAGTAGTGATCTGAACTTGAGATGGGTTTCACTTCTGATTCCAGTAAAGGATAGTTCTGCCATATCCCCATTCAAAAGAAACCTATCTAGTTTCTCCACAATAAAATGAAATCCTTTTCCCCAATTATTCTAACTATAGTTATATCTAGAAGTGATAATATCTACTAGTCCATTTCTATTAATCCATTCGTCAAAATCTACTGCTTTTTTAGGGAGTTTTTTAGTTCCACTCCATTTTTCTAATGTCTTGGTTATAACATTGAAATCTTGTCCTATGATTCCTTTATAAACAATTAATTTTTCTTCAACCTCTTTCCATACTTTGATTTTCTCCATATTTTAAATAGAGCCATACAAATGCATTATATTATTATTGATTTTTAATATATAATTTTAAACATATATAAAATAAAATTAAACAAATTTAAAATATTAAAAAATATACATTATAAATACATCTCTATAATGATAATAAAAATATATAAGATTAAAAATATTTTAAAGTTTATTCCCACTTGTGATCTAGCAGTGAACTAGGGTGACCTCTGTACATGAGGTCTTAAGTTCCACTCTTGCCTACTAATAGATGTGGTTTGGCCCACTTTCCTTAAAATACATTTTATTTATAAACAAATACTAATTTTTTTTTTAAAACACACAATCTCATCTAGAAGCAAAAATATTATATGTTGGAATTCAACTAAAGAAGAAGGAACTTTTTTGGATTGGGATGCATAAATGAGGAGTAATTGGAAATGATATATTCTAAATCAGACAAACAGGCGACAACGAACTGCAAACGAGACCCCCCACCAAGAGGTTGGGTGAAGTTGAACTTTGGCAGAGCATCAAGAGAAAACCCTTGGGATGGAGGAATAGGTTGTATCATTAATGTGATCGATGACACTTGGATACTTAAATGAGCCAAATCTATAGGGAGAGCATCAAATAACATTGCAGAGTTAGAAGCCCTAATAGAAGATTTAAATCTTAGTTTAGAGTTAGGTATTAGGTATTTAGTCATAGGAGATTCTCAAATCATTCTAAAAGCTTTAAGAAAGAGAAAGACTCCTAATTGGATCTTTAATTCAAAATTGGAATATGCTTTATTATTAATTGAAAATTTTAAAGAAATCAGGTTTGAACATATCTATCGAGAAGGGAAGTTAGGTGTTGATGGAGAACACTTTCTTATTAAAAATAACCAAGCAATTATAAATTAAGAAAGGGGGAAAGGACATATTTACTCCAAATTTAGCATTCATAAATGCCTAATCTCCTCCTTTAACAATTCTTTTGAGATAGGGAATTTAGTATTGCAACAGTCTATGTCATTTTACCTTCTAGTTAGTTATTAAATTCGCCATAAATAGGCATAACCTAGGAGTGGATACGATGTGACCTGATGCAATGTCAACACCCATCAAATTGAGGGGCTCTACAATCCAAATCACCTTTCATTGCCCCATTAATGGTCACATACTTCACAGTATAATGCTAGCCACCCATTTTGTAGTTATTAGAGCATTTCATAGGATTTTGGGGAATGAGTTTATAAACAATGGAGACAAATTTAGAGTAAATTCAAATATTCTAGCAATGTTCATAGCCTCAGCTCTCCAGGAGAATCCTGATAAAGTTGTCATCCAAATTCTCTGAAGAAGAGTTTTCAAAGCAACATATATTCAAGATTTGGAGCTAATAATCTCCAATATTTGGATAGACTTTACAATACCTAAACCAATATTTTACCAACAGTGGATGGTGGGAGACAATGTAGTTCCGTCATACCTTATTCTAGAAGTAGAGGATATAAATGGGTTTCTAGAATGGATTCCTACTTTGCGAAAGAGTTTAGATTTTTTATTTCACTTTTACATGTTTGTCCTCCTTAATCACCAAATTGGATCGATATCTTTATAATTGAGGATTGTATTGAAGCCTGTGAATGGGAATCAAACACAATTATAAATAACGAGCTCGAAAATATCTTTGATGATAGCATGTCAACATAGATGGAATCATTATGATTTAATCTAGAATGTAACAAAGAGTTTTACAAAGATTGAATGAGACTTAAATGGGTCACTTCTTATTAAACCATAATATCTTAATTTTCTTTCACAATTATGCAATAAATGGATAGGACTTTTATAGGCATGGTTTAATACTTATATTAGAAGCAAAATGTTTCTTAATTACAATAGAGGCTTGACAAATGAACATGGCTCATATAGACATGATCTAATTTTAATAATTTCAACACAAACCTTTGATTTTAGAGAATAGAAAATCCTTTCACACATGAAAAAATATTAGCATCTAAAAAGCTTCAACCTTAAAAATATGAATTGAGTAATAAACATGGCTATACTTCCCTATTATACGGATCCACGAAATGAAATTAGGCCACATTTAATAAGAATATGATCAAGGCAGTAAATGAAATAATTAGGAATGTTGGTAAACATGATTAGTCCTTCTTGTTAGGAATAAGGTGTCTCAACCTTGGATAATTCTTATTTTTATTAGTTGTTTTGTAAATGTATTTTTTTTCAAATAATGTAATTAAGTGTGAGTGTACATGTCTAGTTGGTGTAGTGCCTGCCCTCGTTCACATTTTTCTGGATACATTGTTGCTATTATTATTAGACTATGTTAGACTAGTTTTGTGTTGATGGATTAGTGGTATTGTTTTGAGACTATCAGACATTATGTTATGGATTCAGTTGATATATGATGAGATCATTTAGACCTTACATTTCATGTATGCATGATGATCATTACATTGTTTTCAGTTATTGATGATGATTAGTTAGATGGTTTATTATCTCATGTGTTTTATTATGGATACTTACCCCATACTTGCATGTGTATGGTGTGCGTGTTTGTTCTTATTGTATGGCGTTTCTGATGTGGTTAAGGAAGGGAGTCGTAGTCACCTGCTAGTCGGGATCTACATGATGCACCACTTCCTGCCATTACCTGTTTAGCTTAGCATTATTTATATTGTATGTACATGCATGGTTTTTATGCAGGTTGCAGGTACTGGGTATCGACTTCCTTGAATAACGAGGATGAGCGTACCCTATTACACTATCTCAATGATAAGAGAAGGGAGATAAATTCTCAAGTCCAAATCCCAAACCCTTAAACCATTGTCCGAGTGAGGTAGGACAAGTATCTGGATATTTTACCTTTCGAATGTGTTGGATGACATATTTCGTGATTTTTAACCCTTTAGATTGATTTTGTATGAATTGTTCTATGATGGGTTTTCATATTTTATCTTGGAGGTCTATGGTGAATTTTCTATTAATTAAGTCTTAATAAATAGATTTAATTAATAAATTAATTATTTGGAGAAAATTAATATAATATCATGATCTTTGATATTTTGACTATAATTAATTAAATGAGAATTAATTGAGAAAAAGAATTAAAAGAAAATTATAAATTAAAATCAATAATAATTATAAAATAATAATAAAGTAATAAATAATAATAATAATAATAATAGTTATAAAAATTAAAATAAAAGTTATAAGCTTGCCTAGGAGAAAACACACCTTTTTATTTCCCTTATGTCAACAACACGGGTGTTAGCGCACAAATTAAGCACATGGTGTCTACAACCTTATGACTCATCTAGAAGGTTGGAAAAAGCTCGTTCTTAGTTGTCTACACCTTCTAGTTGTTTCTAGAGACATTCTAGGTGCTTCCGGAGAGTCCTTTATATTCGGGCACTCCTAGAGGCTTAAAGAGAGTGTTTTGGAGCATTGGAAGACTTGGGAACTTTGGAGAAGGGAGGAGCTTGCTTTGCGGGTTTTCTGAGGAAAAGTGAATTAGCATCAGAATCCGGGTAGACTCTTGTGATTTTACTTATGCTATTTCTGCATCTTGCACTTCCTATTTTATTCATGTCTTCCATAGGTTTTCTGAGGGTTTCTCCTATTTTAGTTGTATGTATTCTTAAGACGGGTAGTAAAATCTATTTCGGAAAACCTTATATGCATAGATTTGAAGAGAACACGGGGCTAGGGTTTAAATTATAGCCAAATCCATTAGAAATTCATTGAGAAATTTGGAGAACAAATATTTTATGGATTTCTTAGAATTGAAAGCCCTTATAAATTGTGTTGATATGGACATGTTAATTCAGATCTGCACACACACACACACACACACACACACACACACACACACACACACACACATATGTATACACATATATGTATTTATGTATATACATAAATACATATATGTGTATACATATGTGTACACACACACACACATATGTATACACATATATGTATTTATGTATATACATAAATACATATATGTGTATACATATGTGTGTGTGTGTGTGTGTGTGTGTGTGTGTGTGTGTGTGTGTGTGTATCTTATTGAAATATCAAATGTCATATCGCTGTGCGATTTACATTTTTTGTAAAACGTTTATATAAAAAATTAATTAATTAAACCCCAATCGTATTAAAACCAAATTGTATATGATATAATTGGTTTGTTTTAAAAAAAGAGAAAATGCAAATTAAAGTGGGCGAGGAGGGACAAGTCCGTACCCCCACCCCGCTTTGTATACATGGCAGAGGCCGGCGGCACTACTGTCGCAGGCCCGCACGGTACTCCCCTTTTAACAGTGACGTTTTGTCATAAATATATATATATGTAATCGACTTCATTAACGTGGGTAAAAGTTATGAATCGATTTGTGATTCGATATATATATATATATATATATATATATATATATATATATATATATATATATATATATATATATATATATATATGTATATATATACATATATACATATATGTCTATATATATACATATATGTCTATATATATACATATATGTATATATATATACATATGTATATGTATATGTATATATATATATATACATATATGTACATATATACATATATATGTACATATATGTATATATATATATATGTACATATATGTATATTTATATATATATATATATATACATATATATACATATATATATATGTATATATACATATATATACATATATATATATGTATATATATATATATATATGTACATATATGTATATATATATGTACATATATGTATATACATATATGTATATATGTATATATATATATGTATATGTATATGTATGTATATAAGTATATATATATATGTATATGTATATGTATGTATATAAGTATATATATATATATATATATATATATATATATATATATATATATATATATATATATATATATATAAAATTAGTTATAAACAATTATAATATTTAAAAGATTGAATTAATGGGTCATTCTTTTAAAAGATAAATAATTTAAAATATTAATAATAGTTTGTCAATTATTATTTAAAATGGAAAGATATTAATAATTAACTTAATTAAACTTAGTTTAATTAAGGTTAATCATTAGAATGTGTTATAAATCGAAGTTTTGAATTATGTAATTATTGGGTTCATTAGAATTGTTAATTGATTATTGGAACTCGATAGGGGTCTTTTTTAAACAACATTTATATAAACAATAGAACAATTAGAAAATTGAGTCTAATGGTTTTGGGAGAGAAACTTTTGTCTATCAAACAAAAACATGGGTTGGGAAAATGTACAAAATGTTCCTCCATTCATTATCCAAAATTGGAAACGGAAACTAAAAACCTCCACATTTAATTCAAGAATGTAATTTTAGCAAAACCAAAACATGTGCTTGCATTGTGTATTCTTTATGTTTTTGCTTTGAGTGTTGGGTTGACTAGTGTTGACCAATTATAGGACGTCTACCAGAGGCTTGGGGGTTATGATTGTGATGTCGTGATGATGTCTTATTTCCGATCTTTATTAACCCAACCATGGTTATGTGATGGAATGCTCTATGTAATGTTTGTAAGTACTGATTGTTATAGCTGAGATTCATATGTATGAGACACTTGACTTAACCATTTTTGAGTCATCGATCAGTTATCCTTGGGATATTTTTCAGTCGCCATGATGGGACTGAAATGTTGATTTATGATGTCACGTTGTGACATGTTTTGACTCAACCATTTTGGAGTCTTCGATCAGTATGATTTGAGATATATTTTGGTAATTGAGAACCAATGGATACTTTTGATTATCACTGATTCTTCAGTTGCCAATAAAGAGCTGTTGTGGTCATGATTTTCTATGGATGCTTTTCAGTTGCTCATGGAGATTTGATGCTATTATTGTGGATATTTGATGTTCTTATTTTGGATTATCTTTTGATATTTCTTTCTAGTCACTTGTATAGGACTGGGGTGATTTATGATTCCATGAGCTTAGGGTAGGTTATCTGCTTGTAGTGTTGGGAAGTGGCTTGCAATGGGGGTCGGGGCCTTAAGAGGCTGCCAAGGTAACTCATTGTAAGTTGTTTTAATAAGTGAAAACATTCTCACCTAATATTGACTTAATGAACCTAAAAAGATAATTGTTTTGTTCTCGCCCATGCCTCGAGTGCTTGTACAGACTAGGATGGGAGTAAAGAGAATGCTTGGTTGCGACCTTGCATTCCATAGTATGCCTTGTCAGTATGAGAGGATACTAGTGGCCGCATGAGGATCAGTAGGGACCCATGGAGTATAGCTAACTACTAGGGTAACTTCTACATGATATATGCGATGACACTTTCCCGCTTGCATAGTAGGTTTCCTACATGTCTTTGTGTGCCTCTGGGAATTAGTTGTCGGTTTTGTGATTGGAACCTTGAGTTAGTATACTTTTAGGATTCCTGGACTTAGAGAGTATTTATGTTATGTGATTTTGATAACCTGTTTGGGACTTGAGATTATCTCCTCAACACGGTGGGAGTGGACCACTTAGGTACCACGCGGTCAGGATCCACTAAGACATCGTGGCTGATGCGTCCTTCATGATGGTGGATGCGTATCCTTTCATTGATGTTTAGCATATGTTAGATGATGTTATCTTATGCTTACATTTGCATGTTAGATTACTTTCTGCATATGATGTAGTATGTATAGGTATGACATTCCTACTATGTTAATATCGATGATCTCCTCGGTGATTTGGAATGTTACGCACAGAGGGATGGCTAGGACCCACGATGGTCTAATGATGCTATTTACGGTTGGGAGGAACTGTGCACTTAGTTTATTATGTGTGATCTTTATGATGGATGTATATATCTTCTATGATGATGTATCATGTGTATCATATGGTTATCTTTATTTGATGTATCATGGATTAGAATAGGATGATGTACCTTATTCCACATATGTATATTCTTTTAAGCTTTTCATACCCTGTGACATGTACAGTGGATGATTGAGCATTTAGAAATGTAATGTATAAACATTGGACTTATCATTATTATATCATGTGGTTGTTGTATTAGATGGATTCAATAATGTTAGTTGATTTAGATGTAATTCAACATTAAAGGATCTTTAAAGAATGTAACCTGTTATGTTATGTTATGTTATGTTTACTTTTAGATGGTTATTGCTATTGCTTTCGTTATTCTTGTATCAGTTGTGAATGATATTGCTTTCATGTTTAAAAAAAAAAAAAAAATGCTTCCAAACTTAGTGAAATTCTAGGTTAATTCTTTGGATCCCTTGGCGGGGCATTACAGTTGGCATGTTGATGTGTCACTCCACTTGTATGTGTCAGCATCTTGAATTGTGCATAAGGAGATCATGGCTAAAATGGTTATGACAGATTCCTACAACACGTAAAAGCTATCTCTGAAAGATTTGATGAGGGTGAAGTCGTGAAGACATGTGGCAATTGATCATTGAGTACTATATACTCAATTCTCCAACTCATGTGCGGGGTTCAGGGCATCGCCATGAATTTTTTTGGGTTCCTACTTTTCCAAAGAATGGTAAAACCCTAATATGGTTATTCTTTGGAAGTTGCCCTAAAAGGGAAAGCCGGTGATATAAGCATTTTTAGGGTTGCAGATAGTGGAGAGAGAAAAGGTATTGTTGGTATGGTATCTTGCTACTGAATTGGTCTTCTGTGTCCTAAAAGAACTTGCACTACAAGTGTGTTGCAACCTTTTGTGTGGAAGATAATACATTGTCCATGTTTTGGAGGGGTGGGGTTGTTTTACCAAAAGGTTTTTCCCCACGAGCATATCTTTATGTTTATGTGTTTTCTTTCTCTATCTGTTTTTTGTATTCATGGTTAACTGCAATATTATTGTTTACATAATATCGAATTTGAAATTGTAAGGATTTAATAGGAATTTGCACAATAATTTCCTTAAGGGATTAATGTAGGAAGTTGTTTCCACACCTAAGTTTCCTTACACTTCTCACGTCTTATCCAACACTCAAACATGATTATCAAACTTGTTGATATTGAAGCAGACCTACTTGATGCTAGTAACTCATTATTTTCTGGAGATATTTTTTAATAGGTTTTTTTTTCGCAGTTTTAGCCATGGATATGCCTATTCATATGAGGTCTGGGAAAAGGGAAATGTCTTTCTTGGGGGTTGTTAGTGAGCTTAGGATTAGCAAGACAATTGAGACTAAGAATGAACTTGTCATTAGGGCTATCAATTGAGTTGTAGGGGTAGAATTCTCTGAGCTTATGGATAGGCATAAGCATAACACTGACATTGTAGCCACCATTCTGCATGTCAACCAGGATAAGGCTGCCATTAGAGATTTTTGCAAAGCGATTTTAAAGAAATCCATTATTAAGGAGTTAGACACGGTCTTGGAGAACATTAATGATAATCTATGCATCCTAAACATAGTGAGTATGGTGTCCACAACTATCCTATTCAAGTCTGCCCAATTCTCGAGATAAAAAATCATAAGAATTTTTCAAAGAGAAGGGAGGAAATTATGCATAACTGGATGTTCTTTCTTGCGGCTACCCACACGTGCATTTGTGTCGATTGGAAAGAAATGGACCGGTATCTTCAGGGGGAAGGTTTGCAGTAGCTGGTTGCACCAAGGTTGAGGAAAATTTTGGTTTTTTTTTTTTGGGTATTTATGCTCTTTAGTCTTGTCTTTGTTTTTTTTTTTTTTTTGTGTCCTTTTAGTCTTGCTTTTATACTCCTAGTTAATCTTGACTCTTCCTTCTTCTCTTAGGTGTTTCTTATGGCTTGCTGGGCTCCCTTTTGCTTCATTTAGGCTCGCGTCTATCTGTTTGGTTTTCCTAGCTTGGTCTTTGTCCTCCTTCCGTGGTCGTTCTTTGTGACTCTATCTTGGTCCTTTTTGTATTAGATCTAGCCTTTTCTTAGCAACTAGAATCTTATATAGCATATATTAGATAGTCTTATGTTGAAGGTTGGATTAAATTGGGTCAATTCCTAATATTATAGTATCAAGAAACAAGCTTGTAAATAAACACGATATAATAGAAAAGGCAGTTTAAAGTACACTCATGACATGTTGGTTGAATCACATTTTCTCTTTGAAATCTTGTCACTTTCTTATACTCGACTGTTTCTTTTTCTTGAATTAGCCCTAAATCTAAATATAAAAATCGCTAGGGAGTAATTACAAGTAGCATACACATCTTCAATCTAAATAAGAGAAAATAAGCCTTCTTTACTTTTTGGTTTGGCTAAGATTTGTAAACTTCACCACAATCACAATAAGCATTAACAAAAGGTAGGAAAGCATTCATCAAAGTGCTGCTCATATGTAATGATTTTTTCTGTCTTAGATTATCCATAGTATTAGATTACAATCCTCTTCAAATTTATGGTTTATTGCTTGTTCCCTAGGGGAAAGTTTCAAACAAATTATCATTGGAAAAAGTAGGGATCAAAATTAAATAAGAAGAGCATCACTTGGCATATAAAACAATGTCGTTTCTTAATAAACCAGGACACAATACTTGAATTAGGGGTTTAAAGCCATATGGACATATATGTCAGTAAAATACACCATAATAAGTGAAACTATGTTTTAGGATGCAATAATCAAGATTCCCCATCTTAAATTTGATAATCAATAAAACTCAAATGATAGCTATAGGATATTAGGAAAATTCAAGTGCATTATTGAGATAACAAATTCTTTCAGAAAACATACATTTACAAATTAAAATTATGAAAATATTTAAAAACTTTAGTAAGTTGCTCAAAAGGCATTCCAAGGATTAGGACTAATTTTATGAATTCACTAAATAAAACAATAAAACTAACTTTAATGATGTGATTGAAAACTAAATCCAAATGCAAAATCTTAATAAAATTGGATACCAAAGCATAATATATGCCTTTACAAATCAACTTGCTATTAAAAATAATCACTTATTTAAATGATCACATGAAAAGGATCCTATGATACTAAGCTTCATAATCTTCTAACAATAGTTTAAATCAAGGAATCACCATTATTTTAAAGTAATATTGGAATAAAGTTGGTTCTATGTTCTCTCTGGTTATTTGAATAATATAAAGAATAGTCAATAGCATGATTTATATGATAACCTGACTAACATTGATCTTGGCCAAGAAAATGAATTGTGCAAAATAATTTCGAATCTACACATAATGAAAAGGTTGGATATAGATTGAAGACAATAATATATGAATTTTGTTAAATAATGAAGAAAAAACCTTCATTATTAAGTATTTATGTAAAAGATAAGTGCCCCTATATTTTTGAAATTTGTAATCATTTAAAAGGTCAAAAGTCCGAGGGCCTCGAGTGAACAAACAAAAAATGATGTAATATTAATTTTTAATAAATTATGAGACTTAGGCCTTTTACAGATTTCAAAAAAAATCATACAAACAAGTATTTTAAAATAGAGGAAACCAAATTGTACGACTTCCGTCTCGCCGGCGACATTCGATTTTTTTTTCATACGATCTACTGAAAAACACTTTTATAATGGTAAATACAATCTAAAATTGAAAAAACATTCGACAACCACGAGATTTAAGGCATGTGACAGAAGCACGTAACGCGGAATTGTTCAATTTGGTAAGTTGGGTTTGTAAAGAACATGTTCTCACAGTTAAAGATGAGACAAAGTATTTAACACAGTACAGGATTGTGTAATGACAGTCTACCCTGGCAGAATAACTTGGAACTTAGTAGAAAGTTAGTTGCACTGAAATTCCCGCTAATTTGGGAGGTGTTGAGATGCGACATAATTAACTTATTGCCGGTATTTAAGCGGCTATACCAGAAGAAACAGCAGCAGATCCACTGAGGGAAACTGAACTGGAACTGGTATTCATTGGGAATTTTAATTTTTTAGCCGGTGTTCTTTACGGTAATCTATTTATTTTGATTTTTCTTTTAATTAAAAGACAAATCTCCGCGCAACATTTGAGGAGGCGAAATCATTGAGATGCCTGGGCCCCCTGCAACTCGTCGCAGGAGTAATCGATTCTGGTCGCTAGCCGGTAATCTTCAGGCCCATAATTGTTTGCAAGTCAGTATATACGTGGGAGTTTAAATTTCAAATTCATTCTTGTAAGGCTTTGCAGATTCGTCAGGAGGGTCCATCTCAAAAAGGTTAAGCTGTCAATTTTTTACTTTATGTTTTCATGTAAAGCATATTACTGATTGTGTTTCTCCTTCTTTTGGGGATCTAAGGTAGTCTCTAAAACAGTTGGTCGCCAGTTAAGCAAACCCAAATCGATATTTTATTGCGTCATTTGGGTAGGTAGTTTTAAGATTCAAGATGCTATCTTGATAGGATTTGAACTTGTAGAAATTTTAGTCGTTGGCTCTTGTAGCTTAAACTGTGGTGGAATCTCTTTGTGTTACTGTCACTTATGTGAAGAGATCAGGCCTAATTATGGTAGGAAAAGGCCGAATAAAGAAAAGTGGGTCTGGTATAAGTCATCTCTTTTGATTACTCTCCAGCTTGGGATTTTAATTTGCTGTAGAAAGCTTCGTCGGATGTTCTTCATGTTTTTATTTTATCTGTGCATAGCAATCGAGGTTCCCTTTCATATTTTCACTCGAGGGGTTTGTGTTTAATCGATTGGATTTCAAGTTGTACTACTGCAGAGGCTCTGCGTACTTTGTTTAGTAGGGATTCTCTGATTTCACGATCACACGTCATTTTCAGAGTCAGTTGAGTCTGGTTTGCATTGGTTTCAGATGATTTTGCGGCATTGTGAACAGAACTTTTAGAGTTTTTAATATGATGATCAGATATTAATTTTAGAGTCAGTTGATTCGATTTGTTCCAGTGTTTTCAAGTGATTTTAGTGCACTGTGCATTTCTGTTAGAATCTTTTACGATTTAATGATCGTACATCAAGTTTGGTGCAGTTGATTCTGATTCAAATTCGGTTCAAGTGATTTAAAGGAATAAGTTATTTTTGTTTTTTGATTTGACTTTTGGAGTTATTCTGATTTGTTTGACTCAGGAATGGACTATGGTTTGTCAAAGCCGAAGACTAACACGACGATGAAAGTTGCTGCAGCAGTCTCTCTTACTGTGCTATGCATGATGATGCTACAACATTCCTCCCACACTGTTTCTAACACACATCATGAGGTATGATTTTCCTGCATTTTGTATTTTGTAGGTTTCACGCGGCCTTCATAAACCTTGAATTTTGTGTGCTGATGTCCTGAATCTAGGCGAGGCTTTATGAAATAAACACAGGTTCCAATATATGGTCATGCGTCTGCATTATCCAGGTGTTGAAATCCTCAGAACGATGGAGTTTTTTGCAAATGTGTACAAGCCTCTAAAATTTGGATCTTATCTATGTTTGATCTTTTATTCCTCTAATGATCTAGATCTCAGAAGACGTTTGAGGAGCAACACTCTAAATTTGTAGATCCTACATGCATTATATAAAAACCCAGGTAGTAGACAATAGATAGTGTGATATAGACAGGATATGAGAATTGGATGGGAAAAGTTTATTAATGTGAAGATTATGTACACCTTACGTTTCTGAAGAAGATGTATGACTATTAGCTTCTTCTATATTCATCTTGCTTATACTTTGCCTACCTAGTTACAAATGTGTGATGGTACACTGCTGCAGAAGGCAGATAACCATTATGGAGAACAAGATGAAACTGTTGCATTTATACAGTTCATTTTTCACCTTCTGTCTGTTGAGGCTGAGCTATGCCAAAATGTACCCCCCAAATGCAGTATCTGTCAGTGAGCATGAGAACGCTAGCACTATTAGTAGCTGACAGTACTATGCTTGTAGACTTGAGTTCTATGCTTTGCCCTGTAAATGACTGAGACCATGTCATGTCCAATGGTATAGGCTTATCATGTTTGATGTCTGCTCTAATGGCTTCACGCTCTGTTGCCCGGTTATAAAATTCTTTCCATTTTATAAGCCTTGGTTAATTTTTGAAAATTGCCCAATTTTAAGCTTTCAATTGGCCATTTTATCTTTGAATTTTCATGAATCTCTAAACTTCCATGTCTCCAGCTCGTTATCAGCTACGCACAGCACTTGGAATTTTTAAATTTCGACTTCTGAGCTTCAAGTTATTAGAGGTTAATGATAGCCATCAAAAATATGTTTTTCTTAAACTCCGGAAAGGTTAATGATAACGTTCAAAAACACGTTTTCATTAACCTCTATAAGGTAGTTATTAACCTATTAAGGTGACATATGCAACATTGGTTAATAAAGCAACAGCCGGATAGAAGATTGGAGTGCAAACAATTCTGACCTGTGCATATGCAGTTGTAGCAAATGCTGGTGTAGAGGGTGTCGTAATGATAGGGAAATTAAACTGGTTGAGCAGCGGCTATATAGAGACCAATCATGTGTCACCTGTCATCTTCACAAAGTGCAGGGTAAGAACGTTTTTAAAGGAGCAATAAAAGTGCAGTTTATCAAACAACTTCACACCACCTCATTCAATACATTGCCAACCCATGATTCTACTTTTATTGAGATCATTTTCAGCAGCGGCTTTCCTTCACAGTGGGAGATGCTTCAAAATTTCGTAAGCCATATGGGGCCACAACATGGCACAAGTTCAAATGCAGATTGGTTAATGTGATTAATTAAACAATCATGCTGCCAGCCAACCTCACGCCAGAGTGCTTGAGCGATACAGAGGAGTCTATACTTCTGTCCACGTGAGCCAGGGAAGGATGCGTTAAAGAATCAAATGCATTTTTTTTGGTTTATTTAACAGTGGGTATGATGAGTTCATGTTTGAGAATACGCAGGTATAGTACCAGCCGCATGCCCAAAGTATAAAATATTGACTCAGGCCCGTAATGCTTTCAAATTGCCTTAAGTCATTTAAAATATAAGTTGTGGACAGCGCCCATCTGCAAATATGAATGGAGAACTATCTAGCTCAGGTATTTGTGAAGACAGAATACAAATATAAACATGGGAAAAAGACTCTGATCATGCAAGACAATGACCACCTCAAATCAAAGAGAAATCTAAAGGTCCATTTTCAAATCCATGGACATGTAATGAGGAATGCAAGTATTGAGTGAGATTGCTCTTGACTTGTTTGACATAATGCCTGAATAACAAGGTGGTGAACGTGAACAAAACATATAGAGTGCTTGGAAAATGTTCGACAAAATGAAATATTCATTCTTGACTTGTAGCTCTGAAAGCTTCACTCCTTAATTCATTTCAAATTCAGATGCATCCTTACTTTCTTAGGCAATCAACAATCTGCAGATAAGCTGGAGCATCATTAATGTCGTGCAAATTTATGAGTGAATTATAGTTTGGGCAAGATCAAATTTGTGTGAATGTTTAATACAAAACATGGTGACCTTTAGTCAAGTGTAATGTTGGCAAATCTTTTCGATTGAATGGTTGGTTTGTTACTTTGAAGCTGGGAATAAAGAGTGCTGTACGGGGCTGAAGATATCCAGAAAATTGATAATCAATCATGAGGTACAAGTATCAATGGCCGGATTATGCTCCTGTTTTAAGAAGTACGCTTCCAGATATCGGTGATACCATTTTAGGAAGTGTCTGCCTTCAAGACTTCTGGTCATCTCTTGTGAATGAAGAAAAGACTCCACTAGCTGAAAAGATATTGGAAAGTGGCTTAGCTCAAGCAGGCAGACATCCTGTTTCAGTACAATGCCCAGATCTAGTATTGGAATGCGTGAAGGCTTACCATCCGAATACTAGAGAGGTTATTTCATCAAACATGAAAGTAATTGTTCGTCTAGACCCTGCCTCTATTGCTAATGTTTTCAAATTGCCTACCAGGATGCAATATGCTAGCATCAATCTGAGAACTGCCAAAGAGTATTTTACTGCAAATCAAACTCAATGTTTAAACACCATCGCCAGGTCATGGTTCTCGCAACCAAGAAAAGGGAAATCTCAATTAGGAAAATCCATCCATAGGTCGCTATTAAAAGAAGATGTGGCAAACATGGTGACCTTATTAAGCAGGATTGTTGGTCTTCGGGATTCACACGAGTTTGAAGGTTGGATGTTCTTGTTTATCAACATGATCTATGAAGGGAAACAACATATTGATTGGGCTGAAATTATCAGCAACTCACTACATAGACAGCTCATGGGACTTCTAGAAAACGACTACTTTTATATGACTTCATATCTTTTCTATGCTATCGCAAGTACCAAAAGTTGGTCAGGACTTAACCGGCAGGGTGTTTATGATGATACTACCACTATTTATAATCATCTTCCTCAAATTCAGTATGATAATAGCTTGCACCATTTTAGAAGAGTGAATGATGCATTCACCATGTTAATTGTAAGGGAAATTCAAGGGAACATTGGACTCAGGATTTCACCGGAAGCAGTGATGAAAGTACAAAAATATGGAAGTGTTTTCATACAGTTCTCGAAATTTACTTATATCAGGTTAGCTACCTATGATAGGTGTCCGCTGATGTTACCTAGATTTGTTGATGATAAACTGGTCTTAATTGAAATGTGCAGGCAAATTAGTCAAATCAATAAACTTTGCAGGAACAGGAGGATAGAAGAAATAGCTTTTCCTATCGGCATCGAATATTATAGTTGTGATACTGTGTTAGATGCCAAGAACATTGAAAGATCTATTGCCACAATAAATTTGCATCCATACACGATGCGTTTCCCTTATGACAGTAAGGGCTATGCAGTGAATGAGTTAAAGTTAAATCCCAGTCTTGGTCACTTTCCGGCTCTAGAAGACTTTTGGGAGGACTGTGAAAATGATTTTGAAGTTAGGAAGAGAGATTGGATGCGGCTTACAGTACGACAGGTGATAGACTTCAAGTTGGACATTGATGTGACAGGTGTAAATGACGATGAGGTTTCTTTGGTCGATCCTTACTATTATGAGAAAATTGAATTGCTAGAGCTCCCTCCTATTGATTGGTCAATTCCTGAATTAAAAAGCTTGAAGGAGAGGTCTTCCTATGTTCTTAAAAGAACAAGAGATTGGATTAGTAAAGTCAGATCTGAAAAAGCAACTAGTGAATTTCAAACTAAAGAGAGGAGAAATAATATAGGGGAATCATCTCGGATGGCAATAGAAGCAACTTCTAGTGAGAAGATACAACAACTAGATACAGGTGCTCTAGGACAGGATGAAGATCTGAATCAGCCAGATAAGTTTACAGTCAAAAGAAAAAGGACAAGAATGAAAGGTAGAATGAATCAAGAAGGGAATAAATCCAATGAAAAAGACCAAAGAACTCCTCAATTTGCTGAATCACATGTCCCTGTTACATCCGCTCATGATGTAGCGATTCCTCACTTGAGTCACCCTCCTCCTGATATGCCAATAATAGACATCACGCAGTTAGATAACCCGTTATCTAATTCAGAAGACTTAATGATGGTTGCTGAAAATATAACAAGCGATATACAAGCTTCAAAAATTACACATTTGTGGTTCCAGGATAGTCTTCAGAAGAGGAAAAAAGTTGTTCAAATGGTCCCACCTCCATTTGATGTGATCTCTAGTATTCTTCAGAAGCCTCCTAAGGTGAAAAAGACCAAGGTGATGTCCAGGTTAGCTATTGATGAAACTTCAGGCAACTTGTGTGTGGAATTAGTCAAACCTATAATTGAAAAGAATGTTGATGAAGCATCTGAATCAGATTTCATTCTAGAAAAGGTTGATCTTGGTCCTTCTAATACAGAAAGAGAGTTTCAGAATTTTGAAGTGATTGCTACTCAGATGTTGCAAAGCGCGAAGGAAGAGAAAACAGCCAAGGAGCAACTCAAGGAACAAGTTCAAATGATGGTAGCTTATATTAATTCAATCAGCAATCCTTCTAATGCCCAAGCCGTGGTCACTCCATCAGTTTTAGCAGGTCCTGATGGTATTTTAGATCATACTGTTGTTGAAAGAATCGACAAACACAAGTCGCATAGTATGATGATCGAAGCTTGGATAAACAAGATGATAGAGGATGCTTCAAAACTTATAACTGGCGTAAAAGAGATATATGGGAAAGCCATAGCATAGATATAGGAAATTTCTAAAGAGTTGGAAAGTAGCAAGGAACATAAATCCAACTGGCAAAAAGTAGCTGATGAATTAAAAGAAATGACCAAGTTAGATACGAGCACCCTATTTCTTGAGAAAATTATTGCTGATCCAAATGACAACCAAACACGTATCTGGAGTAAAAGTGTTGGTTGGAAGGTGATAAACATCAACAAAGGGATCATTGAGTTCGAAAAGCTAATAGCTTCTTTGGAGCAACTGAAAACAAAAGGTATAGATGAATTAATCTCTACTATTACAGGTGGGGTGCCAGTAAGTGGTCTTCAGCATGTTGATTGTCAATTTCTCATTGATTCCTTCAGTGTTCAGATTCATTCAGAAATAGAGAACCGTGTATCAGATGCTGAAACTATGATGAAGCTTAGCCTGGTTGCAGTCACTCTGGGAGATTGTAACATTTCAGCCTATCGACAAGAGTCAGAAGAAATTCAAGATAGATACTTCACAGCCAAACTCAGGATGGAAAATGTGTTCATTCCGAACTATGAATCAATGATGATCATCCTAGATGCTTACAGGGCTTTCTGGGATAGATCAATTGTGTCCGGGTAGATAGTTTTAGTAGCTAGAAGAATCAGTGATTGTATATGTAAATGTCCTTAGGAACTCTAGCTAAAGTTTTGTTTTTGCATGTTTCCTTGTATAGGTTAATTTTCTTGAGGTTAATTAACCTTCCAAAATTACGTATTTTGGAGGTGGTTATTAACCACGAAGAGGTAGTTATTAACCTCTATGTCTATATAAGGACATCTTTTAGCGTTGTAAAAAGGGACTTTTTGGTTGGAAAAATAAGGGAACACTATGCTGAAATTTTGATCTAGGGATAAATTTTGGAAAGTATGTACACTTTTTATCTCTGAATTGAAAAATCTCTATCGCTTTCTTGGTGCAAGAAAATAAAATGAGATATGCTTTGGGTTTCTTATTTTAAAATCCAAATTGTTATATGCAGTAGTAGACATTCTCATGATGTTATGCGAATGTTTATGAATGATAACGAATGTACTTGGTAATATTGGTTGCCTTCAAGTGTAGTTCTTGATCACCATTGTTATCAATCTTGTTCACCGAAGAAGGTTGTGAGGGCATGTGGTGTACTCGACCTGAACGATTTTCTCCTGATCTTTAAAGTTTTAGATTCTTTATTTGAAAATCCTTTTTCAAAATCCATATCATACGAGGGAGCTTCCCCTCTAAATGCAGAGGAAGGCCGCATACCAAGGGCCTATCCAACTGTTGTTAACAGTTTGCCACAGACTCCATTGGGCAAATTCTACTGTGACAAATCTATTTACCAACACGCTCATGTTTCCATACAATGTGCCATGCCATTGGAACTTTTGTGTGATATCTGGTGAAGGTGGAATGCTGACCTTGGAGGTACCTAAGGCTGTTGGAGCGGCTCTAGTATTTCTACAGACGAGTGAGGATGGTTTGGTGTTATTTCAGGCCATGAAACTTAGTTGTGCATTATTGTTAACTTCTAGATTGGTTCAGCATTATCGTGGGTGATATTTTTAAACCTCTTACATGGGTCATTCCCAAAATGCTCAAGAATGATTCACTACAACAATTCCATTAAATTCTTGATAAGGATGTGTCGGAAACAAGCTGCTGTTGCATGGCGCGTGTTAATTTTTCTTTGATGTTGTCAAAACTAATTTTAGTTCCTGGCAGCTCTGCTAACATTGTTAAATGGCAGTTGACGAGTGTAATACCGGAGAGGAATGGGTTTCCAATAGAGACAAGCCTAGGATTTCAGTGAGATATCAAAGTACTAAGGAGGGACACATTTTTTTCCGAAATATCTAATGATAAATCTCAGTTGCTATATACTGCTTCTGATCTTTCAGAATATTAATTGCAGCACAGACTGCACATTTTTCCTTCCCTCCACACAAGTGCATATATAGAAACTGTAAGATCTCTGCACATATATTCAGTGTGCAGTGTGATCTAGCCTGAGCACTAAAGGTAAAGTGTGAATTAATATTCATATTGAATCCTTATGGCAAGAGACAGAATATGGTCATCACCGGCCTACCCTGTTAATCCTTAATGGTTTCCATTCATGTTCATCGCTGTCATCCCACAAGGAATTGGACTTTGACCAAATCCTTATAATTTACAAAATCTCATGTAATGATTGGTTAGCTTATATTATATTATTGTACTATGCGGTATGTCATGTGATGCTTTCAAGGAAGGAAATCTGTAATGTATGACTTGCCCATTTCATTCCCCTAATGTCATTCTCGGAAAGAAATGATGACAGATATTATATGAATGCCTACAGACTACCAAAGTTGGTAAATGCGATTCAAAACTATAGCAAGGTGTAATAGTTAATCTGGAGTGCTAAAAGTAACTCCAACCACCAAGATCCAAAAACAAAATATCTAAAACTAAAGGCAGGAAGCAATAAAATGAAAAGAAGAAACTAGGTCAACCCCAGACCATTACACTCTAGAAAAGTCAATTTTTATGAACTCTGTCATGGTTATGTCAAGTGATTTAGGATAGTGTTATATTTTCTCCCCTTCTTTTTGTATAATCTCTACCTGCCCCCCAGCTTCTTTTGTTTCAAATTTTCCTAGGAGCTATTTTGCGCTTCTTGTGCTGTTTCTTCCTAACTTCATAGGTTTAGTTCTTTTGAGTTATTTTGATGATTCACGGATACCAACCTTATCTCATTCTTTTTAATTCTCAACCAAATACAAATGCATCAAATTTGTTCTCTGGAGATTAAGGCTTTTTATGCCTTGCAACAAGCTTGCGACTCCTGGACTAAACTATATATTATGCTTAGATGATTCTAAAAGCTATCACCATGATGAAACCTCATAGAAATTTACTATATTTGGGAATAATTGTGTAGGATGGGACTATATCCCCTCCAAGTAATAAATTAATTTTCTGTATATCTAATATTCTAAATCTTTTTGATACATAGCGTTGACATGCATCTTAAACTTATTTTAAAATATTGTAGATATATGATATTTGGTTTTTACTCTTTTAGGAGCATAATGGTTTTTGATAGATTTGGGTTCATGCAGTGCTTTTTCTAATGTGGAATTTGAAGTTGTCACCATCTCCATCTTTGTAGAAATTCAGAACATTAGTGTACTTTTAATATCAAGATATGAGAAAGTATTCAGGGTCATCAATATGATCTTAAAATTGGATTTGAATCTTAGTGATCCAAAATCTGTGAGCTAATGTATATCAAAATGCATCTTCATTCTTGAGACAAGTGCAATGTTAAATGTTCTGCATAAAGCATCCCATGATAATGGTTGAATACATTCTTGGTGCTTTTGTTTTTTTTTTGGAGTAAAAACTAGCTTAATACTATATTTCTCATGCAGTTACCTAAGCTTGAAGAAGGCGTTCAACACATTTTAGTCACCGGTGGGGCAGGCTATATTGGGTCACATGCTTCTCTACGATTGTTGGAAGACGGTTATATGGTCACGATAGTGGTTAGTTTTTTACTTCCCGGGCATGCCATTTTGTTTCCTGATAAGAGCAGAAGATTATAATATTAAAGGCTATGATGCGTTGAAAAATCTACACAGTGTTCTAATGCCAATACAAAAGATGTACCAAGTTTGGTGCAAGACTTTTAATAACTAGCTCTTTTATTTGAATTCATATTGTCCTCAATCTTGTAGCTTTTTCTTTCAAGGTTGAACTTTATAATGTTTTTTTTGCTGATTGTACCTATGGACATTATTGAGCCCTAGCTTGGTCATGGCACCTTTCTAGGAATGGGCGTTGGAACATTTCGATACACCCACAGATTTAACTCTATTAACATGGTACTCAAATAAATGAGAAGTCCATCAGATGGTAGGCCATCTTAACATTTAGTGAGATGTGAGCCTGCCACCCACTTTAAAAATGATCTCACTACAATTACACTGCAACCCAACTAACTGAAGTTAAACCATAGAATCTTTCTAATATTGGAGGTAATCATAAAGTTAAACCATAGGCTGCTTTGGCCTTGTGGACGTTATTAAAATCTTTCATTCAATCATTCATTGCAGTCTCAAGACTTGACAAATCAAATTAATATACTTTCTGTTCATTTTTAGGGAAATCCTTTATGATAGCTTAGTTGAAATGTCTATGATATGCAAAGCAAGGATCAAGCTTCCAAGATAATGGTTTGGTAGTTGGCTGGGTTCTTTTAGTTTTAAGACTTGACAAATTAAATAAATAAACTCACTGTTCATTTTTAAAGATTTTCTTTATGACAGCTTGCTGAAAATGTGTTTGATATACAAAACAAGGACCAGACTTCCATTATATCCCATTGTATTTAGAGTTGCTTAATTCCAAGTTCAATATCATTATCAGAGAATACCTCAGTATATTGTATAGAGTTTTGTGTGTGCTGCGGGTATTCAGGAAATATGTAGAGGTTATTAAGATAAGAGTAGATTGCTTGATAGAGATTCAGACCTAAACCCTCTCTAGACATGCTACAAAATGATTTTCTACAGGAATTGGAAGCTTAAACTTCCAAAAAGGTACATGAAAACGCCAGATACTTTGATAAAATAAGAAAACTCCTGGTCCGACAATCACCAGGATAGCAATGTTTAAGGAAGTACTTATTTTCTACACAGGCCTTTATCTCTCATCTGGATGCCCCAGTTATCAGGTATCTGATTTTAAACTTCTTTTTCTGTTTGATGATGGATATCTGTCCTTGTTGGAGTTCTTCAATTTTTTCTGCAACTGTTTATCTCCCATTTGTTATGCTTCATGCTGGAAGCATATGTTTTGAGCATTGCTCTTTTCAAATGCTACAACTTTTCAAGTATAAGTTGAATGTTAGGAGTTTATTTAATCTTGTTATCAGTTGATCTTCCAGTCTGTTACTGAATTTTGGGACGCCAATCTGCAGCTCTAACTTCTGGCTCCAGTTTTCCTTCCCAGACTAAATGATTTGCTTGCCTCTCATTTTCCTGACGTCTTTCATGCCCATATACACTTTTCCTTGCTTTTTTCATGTCTTTTCCTTCATGCGATTCCTCTGAACTTTAGCTTTAGTTTGATTATTCATATTACAAAAGTGACATACCTTTACTATTCAGATCATAAACTAAGAAAGTTGATAAGAGCTGTTCATGCTGCCTTTCAATTTTACTTTTGCAAATGCATTTCTTAGGGCCTCTAAATTGGCTAGTAATTCAGCTACATGATTACACATCAAATAATGCCGATTAAAAGATTACTTTAGTTTCTTGAATTATCTAATCCTTCAGCATTTTTTTTTATTAGCGCCGACACTATAGCATTCAAAACAACTCAATTAACTTGTTGATTTACCACAGGTCCACAAAGTTGTCATGATTGTCTACAAAGTTTTTCAGCTACCTTTGAATGTGGTAGGAGTATATATGTAAAAACTAGAAAGAATGATTTTGGGCTTTCCCAGCAGACCTCTAATTCATGTGGTGCATGAAAATAGGTCAAAATCTCTCATCTTGTTGGTTATTAAGGTCAGAATTCCTCCATTTGAACTGTTTTTTGACTAAAACTATAAGTGTAGTGCTAGGTTAGGTTTTGTAATCTCTGTCATCTTATTGGATCTGAATTTCAAATTTCAAATTTCTCTTGTAACAAGCTATTATGCCCTATTGTCTTCATGTAGGACTCATCCTCAAGCATTCTTTTTTCTGCAACATTGAAATTCACTGTAGATATTGCATGTGGGGATTGCTACTAGTAATAACCAAAATGCAGATGTATTTATTATTGTTCTGTTTACTGGGGATTTCTGGGCATGCATGCAGGTTGGCATTTTATTGTATTGGTTTCCTTTAGAGGTCTCTTATTTATCTGATCCCTTGACTGGGAATTCCTGGTCATGCATGTTGGCTGGCCTGTTATTGTATTAGCTTCTTAATATGCATCTTCTCGCTGTGATATGAAACATAGAAGAAGGAAAAAACAAGCAAAAACAAGCATACTTGCCAGAAACAGAAATTCTCCTCTTTCTGTATTATATGTTTAGACTTTCAGCCATTTGCAGGTAATCTAAGATGGAGGTATTAACGTAATATTTACTAAATTGCAGGACAATTTATCTCGAGGAAATATAGGAGCTATACGTGTGTTACAGCAATTATTTCCAAACTCTAACCAGTTGCGTTTCATAAATGCTGACTTGGGTGACAAAAGGGCTGTATCCAAATTTAGAAGTGATGTTTTCTTAGATTCATTTGAATTGAAGAGAGTACCGTTTATTGAACTCACCATTTGTTATAATTCAGCGTGACTGACCTTAACAAAAAAGTCAGGTTGATAAAATATTTAAAACCAATGCGTTTGATGCAGTCATGCATTTTGCTGCTGTTGCTTATGTTGGAGAGAGTACTCTTGATCCATTAAGGTATTTCTGATTATGTGAATTTTTATTCTATCCCTTTACAAGTTGTGGATTGGAATTATTTGCAAAACGATTATTTTTCAACTAGGAAGCCAAAACAATAATCTCCAATATTTGGTGTATTGAGCTTTTAGTGACACTACTGTTATTTTATTTATCTTATTTACCAGGTTGAATATGTGGAATCATATGAACTGCAGTTGTTTGTATTAATATGGTTCTGATTTAAATCTAAACTGATTGTCTGTTTGTCATTGCAGATATTATCATAATATTTCATCTAACACTTTGACTCTGTTAGAGGCAATGTTTGCCAATAATGTAAATAGGCTTATTTATTCCAGCACCTGTGCAACATATGGAGAGCCTAAGACGATGCCAATAACTGAGGATACCCCTCAAGTATGTTTCTGAGTTATTTACTTATTTTGCAATGTATGACTTTCTTTTCTACTCAAGATTTCACATGCTACTGGTTTTTGTTTGTATCAAGATTCAGTGCATATGTGCTGTTGTCTTGTATTGATTCAATTTTGAGGGGATTCGATTAATATGTTCTACTTCTATGATATTTATGCCGATAGCATCTTGCCAGATTGTAAACTTTTTTTTCCTAATTATAAAAAATTGATGTGAAGTTGGAATGTAATTAGGAGATTGTTCTGTCTTTGTTAGGTGCCCATTAATCCCTATGGAAAGGCAAAGAAAATGGCAGAGGTGATGATAAGAGACTATGCTAGAAGCTCAGATCTGGGAGTAACAATCTTGAGGTTAGTATTGTTTTCTGATTTCAGTGGACATACATTTACACTTGAATTATTCCCTGTGAACAACTGGCAGTATACTCAATTATACAATGCACATTTTTACTACAAATTATCACCGCAATTTTATTTTTCTCTGCTGTCATTTTAACTCTAGCTAAATTTGATAAAATGTTCATTTAATTATGTACTTCTCTGAATGACATTCTTCATTTGTGTATTGCCTTCTGTAATAGCGGGGGTCAATAACAATCATCATATTTTATTGGGAAAGCTTGCTTTTCTTGGGAATTAGATTTTTATTTCACTTTGATGGTATCGAACTTACCAAATTGAAATTAGGTATGAGTGAGTGTAGCTGTGTTACTGTCCTTTGCCAGTGGGACAAATTTGTCTTGGTAGGCTAAGTACATTTTGGGTATGCCTGTACAAAAAACATATAAAAATCATAACTACAAACATATTTGCAATCTAAAAACTATATAAATACCATATTAGTACTAAACTAGTTTTTATAAAACTCCATTAAAAATTTAGCAGAAACCGCACAATAATATTTTTGATTTTTTAAATTATATTGGAAAAAGTATTTTAGTAGTATACTATGCATATCATATTATATCAAAATTAATATTGATAGTATTTATATTTATTATACACATTATGAACCATGGTTCACAGACTAAGGCTTGGTATAAACTTTACAACTTGAAGTACCTAAATTTCATGCCACTTTTTTTTCCCAAAATACAGCTACAGAATGTATCAGATGATGTTGAAACACCATAGGAAGTGTTTTTTATTAGATTTGATTCTTCAATACAATTGAAGTGCAAAATTGCTTCATTGTGTGGAGGTGGATACAATAGCTAGTTGATATTCATTATGAATTGATGATGTCTGCCATTGAAAATCATCATCATAATTGCATATATAAGCATGTAAAAAACTTAAAATTATTACAATTCCTCTTCCCCATTCTAGTGAAAAGTTTCATGCTAGAGGGTTTGGTCCGCACTTTTAGCTGTGGCTTCTTGCTGATTTATATAATTTCTCTTATGACTCCACCTTGCTGCTAGATGACAAAGAATCCTTTGTAAGAACCCTTATGCTGCCCTGTTTTTTCAGTATTGGACGTTTGACATTTTGTCAACCATTTTGCATCCAAGGTCTGATTTCTGAGTTCTTGTTTTGTCTTTGATGTTTGATTTGAATGCCAAGTGATGGTAGAACATGTACAAATGAAGAGGAAGAAATGCATAAAACATAAACAACAAATTTCTCAATGAATGACCACTTTATTAGCTTCAAATCAGGTTTTATGTAATTCTGATAAAGTTACAACAGCAAACGAATTAGTTCAGATTTGAGCTTTGTTACAAATCACGATAGGTTCTCACAAACGAAGATTACAAATAACAATGAATCCTTACATACCTGGAAGCAAGGATCGAAGCACAATGACTTGTAGATGGTATGATTGTCTCGGAGGATGACCACAATTACTGTTAACAACAGCAAATATCTTCTGAAGTTTTGATGTAAGGCACTGTTCTTCAAATTCTAGTTGTACCTTGTTCAACCTTTCCAAAATATGCAAACGTTTGTGCCAAAATCTTATAAATTATTCCAGCTATGTTAAAATTATTATTCCAGCAATCTGATAATGAGTGCAAAGGTGAATTCTGGATGAATCCACACCAAAGATGGATTTGGTTTCCTATCCAAACCACCGAGAAACTTAAGAGTTTTTGTCCTTAGCCTTTGTGCATTAAAAGCAAAGCTCCCAAACTTTTTAGAGAGAAAAATGAAATAAACCAGTTATATCAAATGATTTTCTCAAATCCCGGTTTATAATCTTCTCACGAAGTTTCTGGAACCCCTATTTAAAATTCTCAATTTTAATAATTTAATATTTAACTTGCATATGGTGAAAATAAAGTGACCCCCTCATATAACTTCTTCATTAATACAGTCACTTTAATATCTTTGTACCTTCATATATTGGCACCCCATTTGACATAATCCTTAAGTAGTTGCTGATATTAATTCAGTAAATGCACACTTGGCCCCTTATATCCCCTTTGACCATAAAGATATTAAATTTAATTAATTAAATTAAATTCAATGCTAGACTAGGCTTTAACTAATTAAATTCAATCATTAAACTCCATTAAATATCAAATACGAAACCAACAACTGGTGGGCTCTTTGTGAGCCATTCAAATTCACCAGTAGACCAAGGGCCCATTGACCCTACCAACTTTTCAGATATAACTATAGTGTTCTTTGATCATTCAGATGACTTCCCATAAATAGCAGGGGCCCAAACATCTAAATGACTTACTAAAAATAGTGTGTATAAATGGATTGCGAAAGACCTCTTTCAGGCAAATGACAAATAAATTGATGCACTGAGATGGATAGTACTGGAATAGACTCAAAGAGTTAGCTGAAAAACCCTACCTTTTTAATCACCACTTTAGCCCAGTAAGGTACAAAAATGAGGACATTATACTTCACTCTTCCCAAAGATTGCCTCCTCTCAAGCAATCTGCATCTACATACCAAACCAAATGCTATCTACACCTGTATGCCAGTTGGAATGCCGGGATACCATACCAATCTTAGAGATATTGTTTTGCCAATCCACCGCATCACTCTGATATAACTGTCGTCAACCATGCTGTCATGCTGCAACATCCTAGGAAGGATTCCATTGATCATACGAATCCGAGAATCCCGAGACTAGGACTCAACATATATCCCAAGTGTGACCAGATAGTCGGCTCAGAATAAGTCAACTAAGGGAGTATCCTTATGTTGCTCAAATCTCCCTGTATCATAACCTTCCATGGTTGCACTCCACCTGGATCCCATAGACAAATTGGTCATCCACCTGCATCTATATCCAAAACTTGAAATGCCAAACTCCCACAATACAGCCTCCCTATTTTGTATCCCAAAACAGAGACCACCCCAAAGAATAAAACAAGAAGGCTTGTAGGATTTGGTTCCTTCCTCCGCAGAAAGAAGCATCTTATACTAGTTAGCCCCCCAGTCTTTTATGCCATTTGAAACATCGAGTCATTGATAGGTGGGCTGAATGAAAAAGATACCTCGCAGTGTAATCACAATGAAAGGTATTAATAGACTCCAACAAAAGTCTTAAATCAGTACTAGGATTCCAATCCTCATAGTGCAAGTTAGGAGTATCTCCATGTAGAGCATGGAGCAAAAACTTGCACTATTAGTTTTCCTACTCTACCCTTGTGTTATCATCATGTATACCTCTAGTGATAATGAAACTATTGGTGCCCTTATATATTTCATTACTCCTAGAATCATAAATGCCATCATTAACCTGCTCAATCTTTATATTGAAGTAACTTCTTGCGCCTCTTTCACTGGAAATGCTCTATCTAGCTGTTTTCCAAACATGATGGCACAATCTCTACCTGAAAGCAATTTCAAGTAATATGATTTTTTCACTCCAAGTGCTCGCATAAGTGTTTTCAATCTCAATGCTAAGACTCTATCCTTAGGCCCTTTTTGTCCCTCATCAAATTGAACAATTAAAATAAGATATTAAATGGATTTATCTAAGATATCAAAATGAGCCAAAGCTTGTGCAACTTCCTCAGTTGAGAACTCACCCTCAAGGGCTGCTCCAAGAAGTGTAACCTGCTGGAGATCAAATGTATTCCTTATCAAAGATTTTCTCCTATAGCTGCAAGTTGCACTTCTTTGTGAATATTTCTCCTCTTTGAAGAGTTCAAGCTCTTGATGTGCTTCTTCACTCCCTTGTCCCATCTTCACGTTCTCCTTATGAGTTTTCTATCGATCAAACCACCTTGGACTTTGCTGTTCTTTTGTTCCTGTTCAGTCTAGAGGACTAGCCGAAACTAAAGGGGAGTTCAACTTCTCCCTTGTTACTACCTTTGTAAACATATTTGCTGGATTGTCATCTGTATGTATCTTGCCTAGCTTTAATTGTCCGTCATCCAAAACTAACCGAATGAAATGGTACCGCAATTGAATGTGTTTTGTCTTTGAATACAGAGCTCAATTCTTGGCAAGATGAATGGCACTCTGACTATCTGTAAACAAATAATTATCCCTCTGAGGGTGTCCTTTACCTTTGTAGTGGATAAAGCGTTAACCTTTTGTAACCTAGAAACTTAGCTCATGGCTGCCCCACCAACAGTAAATACATAACCTGTAGTACTCAACTTGGTATCAATATCCCCTACCAAATCTGAGTCAACATATCTCTGTAAATCAGTAGTAGAGCCCCCCAAAGTGTAAACACTTATTGGATGTTCCTCTCAAATATCTGAGAATCCATTTGACTACATTCCAATGCTCAATTACAAGATGACTCGTATACCTACTAACGACTCCCATTGCATGTGCAATATCTGGCCTTGCAGATACCATAGCATACATCAAGCTTCCGATAGTTGAAGCATAGGGTACCTTGGACATCTTATCCTCTTCTTGTGTCTTGGGACACATCTCCCTAGTCAACTTCAAATGACCAGGTAAAGTTGTGCTGATAGCTTTAACATTCTCCATAGAGAAACTTTGCAACACCTTCTCAACATAATCACCCTAAGATAGCGTCAATTTCTTGTTCTTCCTATCTCTGCAAATCTTCATACCAAGAATTTGTTTTGCTGCCCCCAAATCCTTCATAGCAAAGGCATGTGCTAATTGGCGTTTTTGCCCCTTAATATGATCCATGTTAGACCTAGCTACAAGCATATCATCACCATATAAACATAAAATAATGTAGCTGTCATCCTCCAACCTCTTAAACTAAACACAGTGTTCTGAATGACATCGACTATATCCATGCTCATGCATAAAACTGTCAAATTTTAGATACCATTGCCGAGGTGCTTGCTTCAAGCCATATAAACTTTTCTTCAATCTGCACACTAGGTTCTCCTTACCATTGACCTCAAATCCTTGTGGCTGAGCCATATATATCTCTTCATCCAAATCACCATGAAAGAAGGCTGTTTTAACATCAAGCTACTCCAAATGCAAATCTTTAGTAGCCACAATACTTAGAACAGTACGGATAGAAGTCATTTTAATAATAGGAGAGAATATCTCATCAAAATCAATGCCTTTTTTCTGTGCAAATCCTTTTACAACTAACTTGGCTTCAAATCTTTTCTTACCTCCATCCTCTTCTTTTAACCTGTAAACCCACTTATTCTGTAAAGCCCTTTTACCTGCAGGTAATTTGCATAAATCCCAAGTCGTATTTTTCAGCAAAGAGTCCATTTCGTCTTTCATTGTACACTCCCACTGAATCTTAGTATCCACCTGCACAACTTCATCATAACATTCAGGTTCACCAACATCGGTTAGTAAAATAGAATACAAAGATGGAAAAAATCTTTCTGGAGATCTACTTAGACTTGTTGATGGTCTAACATTTACTAGTGTGTGTGGTATTTGTTGTTGCGGTTGTTGCACATCATGAGAAATTGCTGGAACATCATCTTTTGGAGTATCATCCAGCACGACATAATAATTTTTTTTCTTCTGATGTTGCTGCAATAGATCTTTGCACAACACTTTCTCATTGAATATGACATCCTTGCTTCTTACAATTTTACGATTTTCAAAATCCCAAAGCCTATAACCAAATTCATCAATGCCATATCTAACAAATTCACATTTCTTTGACTTAGCTTCCAGCTTGGTTCTATTTAAAGAATTTATATGAGCAAATGCTTCACAACCGAAGGTTTTGAGAAAAGAATAACTCACCTTCTTACCAGTCCATGCTTCCTCTGGAATACCACAACCCAAAGGAGTAGAGGGACCTCTATTAATCAAATATACAACAGTATTGACAACCTCCACCCAAATGTGTAAGGGCAACCCAACATATAACCTCATGCTCCTTGCACGCTCCATTGTAGTCCTGTTCATGCGTCTAGCCACTCAATTTTCCTATGGAGTCCTTGAAACAATTTTTTGTCTACGAATACCATTAGTGGAGTAATAATCTTCAAATTCATGACTGCAATACTCACCACCATTATTAGATCTGAGACATTTTAATTTCTTACCGGTTTCATTTTCAACCAAGTATTTCCATTTTTTAAAAGTTTGAAATACATTCGATTTTTGTTTAAGGAAATAAACTCATACTTTTCTAGTTGCATCATTAATAAATGTAACATAATAATGAGAGCCACCAAGGGAAGATTCTTGAGTTGGTCCCCATACATTTGTATGCGCAAGCTCTAATTTCTCCCTTTTATATAACTTCCCAGTCTTCACAAAACTCACTCTGTTTTGTTTTCCATACACACAACTTTCACAAAAATCCATATTAACACATTTCAGACCTGGTAAAACTTGCTTTGAATGAAGTACTTTCATACCTTTCTCACTCATGTGCCCAAGTCTGTTGTGCCACAACGCTGTATCGGTATCTACAACAGCTATTTGTTCTCCCTGTTTAATTGCAACAACTGTTCCTGAACATTTATTTTCTTTGAAACAATTAAAGTAGAAGGAATAATATGACTTATACAAAGAGATAAAGTGCCTACTTTCACACCTTTTGCTACTACAATGGAACCTTTTGAAACCTTCCAATTTTTATCATTAAAAGTAACTACACAACCCTCATCACTGAGTTGCCCTATTGAAATTAAATTCTTACTTAGCCTTGGAACATGTCTTACCTCATGTAGTAGCTAATGATTCCCATTTTGTAACTTAATCATAACTTTTCCTTTTCCAACAATCTGACAGGGTTCATTATCTCCCAAATAAACAAGCCCTAAATCCCCTTGGACATAATCAATGAAATAACCTCTATGAGGTCTAGCATGAAATGAAGTACCAGAATCTAAAGCCCATGAATCATCAACACTTTCTAAATACAATAGCAAAGCATCCTTTTCGGATTTGTTACTTACCATATTTGCCTCCTTGTCTCCCTCTGGCTTTTCTCCTTCATTTTTCTTTCGAGTCCAACAACCTTTCTTCTTATGCCCTGGATTTCCACAGTACTAGCAGTCGTTTGGCCCTCTTGATTGAGATCTCTTCCCTTTTGACTTTCTTCATGATTTCCCACGGTTTCCAGAATTACTTCCTCTCTCAGTTGTTTTGCCTCAACTTTGTGGGTTCAAAGCACTTCCAGATGTAGATCTGCCTGAGGTTTTCCTACGAGTTTCCTCACTCAAAATAACACCGATCACATCATCATATTTTAGAGTATTAGATCTAGAAATGGAATTACTCACAACCATTACCAAGCCATTCCAACTTTTAGGCAAAGCACACAAAATCAAGAGAGCCTTAATTTCTTCATCAAAATTAATACCCACAGAAGATAACTGACTAGTAACAGTATTAAACTCATTTAAATGATTTGCAACAGATCCACCTTCTGCCATTTTCATATTAGATAAACACTTCATGAGAAATACCTTATTTGAAGCGGAGGCCTTTTCATACAATTTCGCTAGGGTTTTCATCAACTCTTCTGTCGTCTTTGCTTTTGTAATATTAAATGCCACCGATGGTGCTAGGCATAATCAAATGCTTCCAAGTGCCTTTCTATCTAAAAGATCCTAGTCGTCATTTGACATAGATCCCTGATTCTTGGTTTTTCCTTCCAACGGCTTCCATAAATCCTTTGGATAAAGATAGTCCTCTATTTGCATCTTCAATAACTGAAAGTTCTGCCCATTAAACTTGTCAACCCTCATTTACTCTCATCTGCCATCACTCCCACTCAATCGTGAGACTTTCCTATAGAGGATAACTGAAAAACAACCTCGCTCTGATACCACTTGTTAGGATTTAACCACAAACCGAAATAAAAATTACATGCAAATATAAACAATATCAAAAAATAATAGATCACACAGAAAAGAACACAAGACACCAAGATTTAACGTGGTTCACCCAATCCTTGGGCTACGTCTACCAAACAAGAAGTTCAATATTATTACAATCTCGTGATTACAACCTGATTACAATCCGTAATCCCTTACAACTCAATACTACCACAAGAACCAATTTTCACATCACCCACAATAAAAAAATCCCTAACCCTAAGCCCTTTTATACAAGTATTTTTACCACTTTAGGGTTATAATTAATAATTACATGTTGGCCCAAAATCTTGATAAAATATGGAGTATGTACAATACTTCCCTGATTAGTCACCACAATCTAACAGTTGTAACTTGGGAGTCCCCACGGGGCCGAAGGGGAACAAGGGGATAGATTCTTGGGCACCTTATGGTGAATGATCTTCACACCCCTACCATGGTAAAGGTGTTCAATCATTTAGAGCCAAGTTAGGAATGGTGATATGAAGGATAATGATGATAGGACCCCACACTAGATACACTACCTCATATGTATGACAAGGGCCACATGAGGCCAAGGGTGATGATATATCTGCACTTGAGCCTAGGGTAGGAGGTTTCTTGTGGAACCTCATCAAGTCACCTATCCTTATCACTTCTATGATTAGGTCACCTTAAAAAATAATTATTGCAATCTACTGATTTGATCTATATGGTATCTTTAATTAAAGGAATCTATTTATGAACTATGATTATAAATAAACCCTAATTGTGTTGTAGAGCTAAAATTGAGTTGAAAGATATCTCTAAACCCTACTTGCCTTAGATTAGAGATTGTAACTTAGGAAAAATTTGCATACTATTAATTTGGGGATACTACGTTAATGATCTCCCAGTCAAGGGAAAATCTACTTACATCTCTTTGTAATAGTTTTGGATGGCCTAATATATGAATCCCATTGGATTTTGTTTCCCATCCACTAAGTGCAAACCTCCACTATTGACTTTGATATCTATAAAATACAAACAAATTTAATTTGTATTGAAACTAAATACGTTTTAAGTTTAAAAATAAAAGATTCAATTGCAAATTTGAATTGCAGTTTGAAGTCACCTTAGCAATATCTAAAGCTTTGTTTGCAAAGGCACTATCAAAAATTGTTTTTACGGTTCTCTTTCATTGACCTTCTTTTAATATGTCAAATTTATACATGCTTGACTCAAAAACATTTGCTTCAAAGGATTCAATAAGATAGAATAGTTTGCAACATAAAAAATTAGTTGCATATGTTGTGGCAACCAATTGCACAAGCTCTTTCCTGATGGTATAATCACCCATAAAGTTAAAAATCTGTGGTGTGTTATAAATGTATTTTGTTATATTTCTTGCATCTTCTACATTTGGTCTCACTTAATCAATGCTACCGATATCCTCCAAAAGAAGGTCAAGGCAATGGGCTACAAAAAGGGTCCAAAAGAGTGTTGGGTGCCTCCTTTGAAGCAATATTGTAGTTGTCATCATGTGGCCTTGTTAGTAACAACTTGTTCAATATTTTGTATGTTCACCTCTAGAATAACCTTCTCCGTCAAGCTCAAGTTTTTGCGTTCTTTATTTTGTTGGAGGCATCAATCAACTTAAAAGAACAGACTCATAGTTTGAAGCCATTGAGGTATTGATGAATTTGTGTTTCAATCCATTAGTGTACCCATCCAAAAGAATTCTGTAACCAATCTTTTTCCACTACTTTTTTACAATTAGTTTTGCATCCACAATAGCATCATGGAGCAACTTGCCACTCAACTCTTCTAGAGAGGTTGATTGTTAATGCTATCACCATGTACTCCCAATATGTAGGGGCTTGCCCCCATTGTAGGGAATGTTGTTGTAATTAGAATTTTTTTTGCATGCCTTATCTAATGCTTTGTGTACGTTCCACCTTGTAGATTCCAATGAAGATTGTGCTCTGTGAATGTATGTAGCCACAAAAAACCCTTGTGATTGAGCTCTACACGTTGATTGAGGTGGAAGTCTCATGTATGTGGGGATCACAAGTAAAGTTCACAATGCCTTTTGTATTGACATTGGAATTTGTTGCCAAATCAGGATAATGGCTACTTGTGCCCTTTGTTAATTTCTTAAATTCAGTATCTAGGTAAATAGATCAGATCTAGATTTACACAACTAGATTTATTTAACGAAATGAAGCAATGAAAAACTTAGAAAAGCAAAACACAGTTCATATGCTCTAAAATCAATTCATCATTCAAAATAACTTCAGAACTTACAAGAGCTCCTAGTACATGGGAAAATGGCTCTGAAACAAGTTAGAAACAAAACACCAAACCTGGAATATACTTGGTATTGCTACCTTCTCCTTTGCTGTTAACTGTTGTAAACTTTATTCTTTCTGCCCTGCTGAAAATCAGAAATGTCTTCTCTGATTTTCTCCCTCTCTGGCTCTGAAACAAGTTACAAACAAAACACCAAACCTGGAATATACTTGGTATTGCTACCTTCTCCTTTGCTGTTAACTGTTGTAAACTTTATTCTTTCTGCCCTGCTGAAAATCAGAAATGTCTTCTCTCTCTCTCTCTCTCAATGTCCTTGAAAAAGATTATTTTCTATTTAAGCCTTAGCTTCCTTTTATATAGCAGTTGGGAAAAGTAGAGTTCTACTTAAGTCTACTTCCGTAAAGTAGAGTCTTACCTGAAGTCTTACTTGAAGTATACTTTTATAAAGTAGAGTCCTACTTGAACTTTTCTTCTTAGGTGACTACTTTAATTAGTTAGGTGGATAAAGTAGAGTTCTACTTGAACTCTACTTCGTCAAAGTAGAGTGCTACTTGAACTCTACTTGTAACTTACCTTTATGAGCTACAGTTATCAACACTCCCTCTTAGTGAGGAAGGTATTCACCACCACTCCAAGCTTGTTTCGAAAGAAAGGAAACTTTCCTTTTACCAAAAGAGTTTGGAGTATGTCTGTAACTTGTTCATTCGTCGAAATGTACTGAAGCTTAATTTCTCCCTCAAGATCTTGTCTTTGATGAAATTATATTTGATCTCAAAGTGTTTTGACTTATCATGAAACACTGGATTCTCTAAGAGTTTTATGCAACTTTGATAGTCACAATTAATCTCAATAGGCTCCAAATTCTGATCAAATATACTTGTAAGCAACTTATGAAGCCAAATTGCATCACAACTTGCCAAACTGGCTGCCTCGTTGTTAGCTTCAACTGAATTGAGTGCTACTGAGGTTTGCTTCCTATTGAATCAAGAAATCATGGCTGACCCTAAATTTAAACAACACCCTGAAGTGCTCTTCCAATCTATATCACTCCCTACCTAATCTGAATCAGAATACCCTTTCAACTTTACCCCATCTCCACAGAGGTATTGCAAACCATACCCCACTGTGCCCTGCAAATATCTGAGTACATGCTTTGCTGTGATCCAATGAACCTGCCTTGGCTCTACCATATATTGACTCAAGGTGTTTACAGCAAAACAAATGTCTAGTCAAGTGTTGATTGGATACATCAATGAGCCAATTAATTGCCTATATTGTCTAGAATCTACCAATTTTGACTCTGAAGAATCAACCTTCTTCAAGTTGGCTACCATTGGAGTAGCCATTGGTCTATTGTTCTCCATCTTGAATCTCTTAAGGATCTACAACGTATACTTCCCTTGTCCAAGGAAAATCTCTCTCAATCTTTGCCAAACCTCAAGTCCTAGAAAGTAATGCACCAACCCAATGTCCATCTCAAACTCTATTAGCAAATCTGACTTGCTCTCAATGATCAACTTCTCTGCCCTTGTAAGAATTAAGTCATCCACAATAGAGCACCAAGATGAGGATCTCAGATCCAGCAAGTATGAAGTATAGGTTGGAATCTGCCTCACTCTTGGTAAAACCCATGCTTTGCAAATAGCTATCGACCCTGGAGTACTATGCCTTCAGAGCTTGTTTGAGTCCATACAAGGCTTTCTTAAGCCTGCATACATGCGACTCTTTGTCATGTACCTCAAACCCTTGTGGCTGCTCCATATATGCTTCTTCCTAAATGATTCCATTGAGGAATGTTGTCTTTACATCCATTTGGTGAATCCTCCACCCTAGCTCTAGAGCAATGGATATAACAACTCTAATAGAAGAATCTCTAGCAATAGGAGCAAAGGTCTCCTTGTAGTCTACTCCCTCATATCTACCAATTTTGGGATTAAAAAAATCAAACAAGGCACTTTTGTTCTCTCTAGTCTCCTTGACATCCTGCAAGCTTTTGTTCATCACTTTGAAAACATGTTTGCTTTGCAGGGAAAGTCGGTTGCTCGGGAGGGAGCCCTTAGAAAGTGTATTTCTATTACTCCAAACTGCCTAGCAGTTGAGCAATGTACTTTCTGAGCAACTTCTTACCCTTCGAGACCTTAAAGAGGCAATTTTCTCCATGGCTAATGACAAGTCCCCCGGGTGTGATGGGTTTCCTTGTGAATTTTACAAACACCTCTGGGAATATTGGTCCCGATCTGCACAAAGTTTATCTTGAAGCCTATCATTCTGAAAGCCTAGGAGCTATTATCAACAAAGGAAACATCAAATCCATACCTAAAGCTGGAGATCTTGAGGATATTTGTAATTGGCGGCCCATTACCCTTCTTAATGTGTCCTATAAGATTATTACTAAGGCAATTTCTCTTACAATTCGCCATCTCCTTCCTTTAATTGTGTAGCTTGAGCAAACTGGCTTTATCAAATCCAGATATATTCTTGACAACATCATTGTTGTCTGGGAAGTTATGGAGTGGGCTCACAAGTCCAATCAGCCATCTGTTCTTTTGAAATTTTTTTTTGCTAAAGCCTATTTTTGGATTGAATGGCCTTTCATTTTGGCTGTGCTCCAAGCTCTTGGTTTTGGTCCCAATTTTCTGCAGTCTGTGGAGATGCTAATGCTTGCATTACTATCAATAACTCCCAATTTGATGCCTTTGGGCTTTTTTGTTCTATCAGGTAGGGTTGCCCTCTAGCTCCAACGTTATATGTTCTTGTTGCTGAAGGGTTTGGCTACTTGCTAGCCCACTTCGTGTCTTCAGGTTTGGTTCGTGGCATTTCTTTACTAGAATCCTTTTCCTAGTTGGTCAATGGTCATTTTGCTAATGATTCTTTTCTCACTCTTTTGGAGGATGAAGAAAACATCAATAATGCCTTGAATTCAAAAAGCCTCTGGCTCTACCATTCAATGGCATAAAACGCTCTGTTATCGCCAGTCTTTTTTGCCAGCTCCACCTTAGCTTAACCAGTTTGAATGGAAATGGGTCACACACGGGGAGATTTTCCGCTTTTTAGGCATTCCTTTTGTCGTTCAAGCGTCGCCAATGGATCTGTGGAACACTGTGCTTGCCAAGATTACAAAGAAGCTGGACTATTGGCTTACGAAATTGCTTTCTTTTGCAGGCAAATTTCATATTTGTTCTGAAGTTCTTGTAGCTACATGTCTATTATTCTTCTTGTTGGGCTCCTTCAAAAGGCTCCTATCAAAAATTAGAGCGATTGCTCCGTGATTTTCTTTGCGCTTCTGGTTCCGACCATCATGGCTTTCATAGAGTTGCTTGGGATTTTTGTTGTCTCCCCAAAGAGTCTGGAGGCCTTGGCCTCCTCTCCACACAGAAGCAAGGCCTTGCTCTTTGTGCCAAATGGATTATTCATGCCATCATTGGAGATGAAGCTTGGAAGATTCTGGTTCGGCATTGCATTTCCTCTGGTTTCCTGTTAACAGACCTGCATGGAAGGGGATTGGCTTTCAAACCCTTCTCATCATGTGAGAACCCATGCACATATAGGGCCCTTTTGTTGTCAAGAGCATATGGAAAGCCTGGGAAGTTGTTAAGCCTTGGCTTCGCTGGTTTGGTGATGAGTTTCGTGATGGGCTCTCTTTGAACCAATAGAACATTTGGTGGTCTCCTTTGTTTGCCATTCAGGGTATTCCCCTAGCCAAGACTCAAGGTGCTAGTGCTCTACGTTTTTTCAAACGAGGCATCAAGACTCCTAAAGATCTTTTGTCTAGGGTCTCTATGAGTCTCAGATCTTGGGAAGATATGCAAGTCCAGTATCGTCTTGCTCGTTTAGATCAGCAAACTTCTGACTTGTTGCTTTCTGCAATTCTAGGCCACTTTATTCATAAAGTGGGTATCCAGTCTGTTCAACCTTGGTGGATTGAGTGGAAGTGGTATCCTGCCACTCCTTTCACCAGCTACAAGCCAAGTTTGGTATATAGATGGTTTTCTCCCCATCTGCCAATGGTGGATACGCTCAATCAGAGATGGCATTTGCAATCTTCCCTTTCTCAATGGAGAAAGCGCTTTGACACTATTTGGAGTGCCATTACAGAACCCAAGATTGCTCATTTTGCTTGGTGTCTGGCTTTTCAAGGTCTTCCTCTTGGGCCTCGGCTTAAGCATAGTGGGGTTCCGGATCCTAGGTGTTCATTTTGTGGCCAACTAGAGTCTTTCCCGCATATTTTCTGGTTTTGTAGATTTGCTCAAAATTATTGGCATTGGATTCACATTTTTTAAAGTTGTTTTGCCTGAACCCTTTTCATGGCATATGGCTATTTTGGGTGATTCCCCCATAATCCTTAGAAAATTTATCCAGATCTGGCATACCTTTAGGATGGAGATTTTGTTCACTGTGGAAAGATAGAAATGTTGTTCTTTTCACTTAGTTTTCTTGATATAAATATTGCCATGTACACTAAAGCGTGCATTTGTAATAATGTAATGATACAGATTCAAGTGCAAGCAAACAAGGTGGCCCACCTTCAAGAACTTCTCAATCACTGGGGCAATGCGACTTGTACTGTTGCTAGAGTACCTCCAAATGCCTCGACTAATACCGCGCTGCCTAAATGTTGTTGCCGAGGGCACAGTTCTTCGGGATGCCGCTCGCACACGCTGCATTTGTAGGCTTCCTGCCACCGCTCTCTAGTGTTGGTGATGGTGGTTGGTGGCACCGCTCGGTTTTCTTGCCTTGTGGTGGCACAAGCTAGTCCCTAGCTTCTCCTCTTGGTCTTCGGCATGTGGTTTTTGGAAAGTGGCCCTTTCGCTTAGATTTGGCCATCTCACCTCCGCGGCCTGATACAATGGATGCTGACCAAGCCCCTAATGATGCTACTGACGATTGGACTAATCCCAACTTGCCTGCCAATCCCAAGGATGATTGGGGATTTCACGATCGAGTTGAACCACCCCCCTTAGCTGGCATTGCTTTAGCTGCCCGAGGGTTGCTTCTTATGTTTTTTTTTGATGAATATTTGTTGATTTTGGCTTCGTCTGTGTGAACTCTTGCGGGGTGATCATGTATCCCCTGGCCTTTTTTTGTGAGTTGTAATCTTAGTATATTATTTATTAATAGAAAAGGACTATTCATCAAAAAAAAAAAAAGAAATGAACCAATTTGATGTAAATGCAGAATATCTAAAAAATATTCTTTAAATTCTGTATAAAATTGTTCTTTAGAATATAGGGGTTTTCAAGGCAAAAGAGTTACATTTTTTTATGTGTATGCTCTGTGTTTTAGTGCAGCAAGTTAACTGGTTGGAGTCTTCAAAGTTCTTGGGGAGTTTTTTTTGTGAGACTTGGCCCAAAGTTGGCATTGAGACCTTGATGAACAAATTTTGCGAATATTCATTGTTTGGAAGAACTCACAAATTCTCGACAAGTTTGCAAACTATGATATGAGCTGTACTACTGTAACTAATATATAAAATATAGGAAATAAATATGGTGAAATTAATGAATTCCAACAGATAGCTTTGCTAAATCAAAACTTGTCGATAGATAGTATAATAAAGAACCGACATTTGTTAATTTCATAGAGAGATTTTTACAGGCTTGTTGATTATGCGTTACTGTCTTGAATTAGTAGAACTAATTCCAACATTAATTCACCTTCGAGTGTTTTGGTCTTGCTTATCATCAGTTGATTCTGTACAATAAGGTTAAGACATTCAATGATTGGGAATCTATTTAATTTTTTGAGCAAAAAAATTCTATGTTTGCTACATCTCCTATGTAGGTTGAGATGAAAAAATAATGCCCTGAAAACTTGCCAAACCTTGGAATTGTGTTGGAATTGTTACTATAAAATCAGCGACCTGTGTTTTGCATTGTTTCTACATGATTTTGCTTGAGAAAACTTGAACCTCTGCTCAATTTCACATGTGATTTGGCTTTGTACTTGATATGGGTTTAACTCATGCCCAAAAATACTTTTGTTTTCCAGCCAATTCAGTCCCATATGCATGGCCATTTTGAGGTTCGTTTATCAAGATATGTGATAGTTTGAAATGGCATTTACATCTTTTCCAAGAGTTGTCTATAGCTGTTCTTTCTTTTGCTTTCTATTTAGGGTCAATAACCCTGTTGAGGGTTATTATTGGAGACAATTGCCTCAACATTTCAATTGTTGTATTGTTTATAATATCAAATTATTGATTTTTGAGTATTACATTGCAACAGCTTATAATCATAAGCAGGCAACTAGTACATCATGAGATCCATGTAATATCATGGTTTAAAACCAACTCCAAGAATAAATTAGTTGTTAGAAGTCATTGAAAGTAAATCTTTCATGGGAATAACTCAACAAACCAATATATATTGGTTTGTTGAGTTATTCCCATGAAAGATTTACTTTCAATGACTTCTAACAACAAAATGTATGAAAAATGGCATCAGAGTTTGAGAAACCTAGAAACCCTATTTTCTTGGACCAAAAAGTTTTAAAAACTGATGGGAGATAGTGATTTGATAATGGGTTGTGATTGTATCAGTCAAAATCTTGATTGACCATGAAATTGCAAAATCATGATAAATTTAAGGGAAAAAACTAAAAGTGGCAATGGCGGCAACAAAAGGATTATTGTCAAGGTTGCATGGGTATGCATACCCATGTACCCAAGTACTGGGTACTCAGTGTGGAATTATAGCTAAGCATTTTGATTAAATTTTTTGAAATTGTTTTGGTTTTTTGTTTGTGTATCAGCTTGTTTATTAAGCTTAATTCAATATGTAATCAGCTTGAAACATTGCTATAATACAGATTAACAGTAAACTTTATCACTGTTCAAGTCAACAGTTTATCATTTGCAATATGTCATTGTTAAATGATTTATGATCTTCTTGTTCATGTTTAAACTCTGTCTTCTCTGTTACGCATCTAAACATTTAGCATATATTATTATTACAAGTGTATTGCAAATCTGAAACTGAAAACCAATGATTTTTTTTAAAATCTTGGAAGGTTCAGCAACACATATTGATTCATCTACAGTTTTGATTTGAAGTCACTTGGACTCAACTTGAGTGAGTTATTGCAATTTTATATTTTTCATTAAGTTGTTCTATAGGCTGTACTAACTTTTACGGTTCTGATAATTACTTCTCTACCTTGTAATATTTCTTTGGAAAGTACACTACAACCAGAGGGTGCAGCTATGGTTGCCTTCTACTGTCTTTTTCTGTAGTGTCAATGAAGAGCTGAATTTCCTTATTGCTCACATACAATACTGTTTTCAGTCCTCCAGTTACCTCAAACACATGCTTTGCACCTCTTTTTATAAAATTGTTGATGCAGGAACATTCTCCAGAGCCCTCAAAGAATTTACAGACATGCTGCAGGTTGGAATGACGTTTGTTACTTTAAAATTCTGGGTTACAAACTTACACAGTTGGGGGTGCTATGGCAGTTCTAACTTCATCTTGGATACTACATCAGTTGTGTTACTGACAGACAATGTATGAGTTGTGTTATCCATGAACACTGCATAGTCACAGACCAGTCCTTTATGCACTGTTTTCTGACCAATCTGTTTGTGGTTTCTTTAGATTCTCAAATTGTTTTATTGTTCATCGAATGTTCACTTGAACTTTATGAGTCAGAGGCCATGGTGGGTAGTACACTTTTTTAAAATCCAAGTGTTTTTTGTTTATGCTGTGAAAACAGGAAGATACTGTATGAGGTCTGCTGACATCATTGGGATGGTTGATAGACCCTTAGGATGCCCGGGTGTCTCTGTAGTGCTCTTAAATATGGGAAGATCCCTCTAGAAATCCTTGATACACACACAGACACAGACACACATATATATATTTGTAAGATGAAGCAGGGATATTTAGTTCCTGTTCTGCATCAGTGAAATGTCTCATTCAGAAGCAGGAAATAATCACCATGGATGCTTCCCTGTGGTGCCTAGAGAGAAACTTGAAAAGAAGTAATGATTTGATGATAATGTACTAGTCAATCTGCAAGACCATGGATATTGTTCATAATAAAGATCATCATTAATTTTCCATTGCTCATGCAAATGATGAAAAGAAAATATGTAATTGCCCATGGATGACCAAAACAGGCCAGTGGGGCTCCAAGCTACAGGTCATGATGACTGCTAAAGAGAATTTCAAGAGCTGAAATAGAGAGTAAACATACGTAGCAAATAGACCTTAAACAAGTTGGAAAATATCAACCCAGCTAGTAACTGTGCATTGGATGTCCCCTCAATGAAACTGTAAAAAGAACCAATGCACACTAAAGTTGCAATAGGAACTTGTGCAAAGTTGCGTACTATTTTATGAATCTGTTATAATAATAGTTTTGTTCAATCTGTGTTTCCATTTTGTTTGCATTGCAATATTCCAGTCATCCACATGATTTTACCAGGATCATTAATCCTGTAGTCAATCAAACTGATCTTGATACGGGCCACCTGCCCTTGTTGGTATGGGATTCCTCAAGGCTTTTCCTTAATATTCAATTCAGACCAATTCAAAGGAGGGAGGTCGAATCTGACTTGAACACCTGCATCTTATGTTTCCCATCACTGGGGAAAGTAGGCAGAGTTTTAGGATCATTCATAAGTATTCTGTGGCATAATTCTCAGCAGTTTCGAATATGCGCTTCTCTGTGTTTTATTTGTTGCAATATAGAGCCTAATCAGACTTGGAGGTTAAATTTTCCCCACTATATTTGGTGCGGTTCCCTCCCAGATTTTACTATGGGGGTTTGGGGGTACCGCCCCTTGCGGGGAGTATAAAAAGTTTGTATAAAATGGCTTAGGGTTAGGGGTTTTATAATATATGATGAGATTGTAGCTTTTGTAAGGAATTGCGGATTGTAATCACTGGATAATAATAATATTGGACTTGATGTTGGTGGACGTAGCCTAGGGATTGGGTGAACCACGTTAAATCTCTGTGTCTTGTGTTCTCTTCTGTGCGATTTTATTATTTTCTGATATTGGTTATATTTGCATATAATCGTTATTTCTGTCCATGGTTAATCCTAACATTATTTTTATATGTTTTGCAGAGATACTTTTTTCCACGTACCATTGTAGATATTCATTTTAGGAGTTATAATTCTTGATAAGAATTCAAACCTCACATAGCTCTAATATGTTTTTGATAACTCACATTTCTAGTAACATTAGTATTGTTGCTACTGAATCAGGTATTTCAATGTTATTGGCTCTGATCCTGAAGGAAGGCTTGGCGAAGCACCAAGACCTGAGTTGCGAAATCATGGTCGAATTTCTGGTGCATGCTTTGATGCAGCTATGGGCATCATCCCTGGTTTACAGGTACAAGAACCATCCTTCTGAATAATACAAAAGGAAGCTGAAAATTGCCATACAATTTGCTCGCAATCGATATAATGCCTATAATCATATTTGGTTTAAAATATATTGTTAAATGAGACGAGGGAATTGTAAAAACAGTTAAAAGGGGTTTAATGATCTGTATAATCTTTGATTTTGTTGAAGTGCAATTTTAAATTTTGTGCATTTCCTGATCGTGTCTTTGAAATTAAATATTTTTATTTTGAAGTTTTAAGCTGAATAGAAAAATCATAATGGAGGTAAGCTTTCTTCTAGAGTAATCAAATCTAGTCACCATTGAACTTTACTAGTACAAGGCACACTTTATCATCGCAGGGACCAAAACAACTTTCCGAAATATGTTGGTGTTAAGGATTTTACTTTTTTTCTACATTTTGTAATATATTATTTGCCTTTGTTGACTATGTTTACGAAATTGAATGGGTGCTTTATTTGTCTGTGCAGATCAAAGGTACAGATTATGAAACAAGGGATGGAACATGCATCAGAGATTATATTCATGTAACTGATTTAGTTGATGCCCATGTCAAGGCACTGAACAACACTCGGTTAGGGCAAGTCAGTGTTTATAATGTGGGCACAGGAAAAGGTATGAAAGTTAACCTTTGTACACGTATTATACATGCATGTAATACTTACATGGGTTCCTAAATGCTGTAAATAAAGAAACTTAACTTTAAATACCCTATGGTTTAGGGCATCTAATCCTCTAGTTTTCTTTATCCATTGCATGACAACATATAACACCTTTATGCCACTTTTTTTCAGGTTGTGTTTGAAAAATAAATCAGATCAGAGTGCAAATTTTTGTTGTGTTGGAAATGAAGAAGCTAAGCTATCACATAAACCAAATCACCAATAATTACCAAAAAATGAATACACGTAAAGATTAATATTCACATTCTTCCCCTTAATTTGAAGTGGCTACAATTAAACTAAGCATGCCTTCGAACTTCTCAAACTGTTATCTTCCGAATATCTGACGGGTGCTCTGTAGTTGGAGAATACTTCAGTATGTTTCTCTATTTAACATGATCTCAATTCCTCAGTTTTTAGTTTCCTCAATTTATTTGGGGAGGATAAGATAAGGTAGACATGATCTCAATTCCTCAGTTTCCTCAATTTATTTGCAGAGGATAAGATAAGGTAGATCACTACTTTGATGGTCAAGATTCATGGTAGGAGATTAGATTTATAAAGGAATATGGAGTTTGTATAAGGCTGTCATTCGTGGTCCCTTAGACTGATGGTCTTGTGGACATTATTAAAAAATCTTCATTCATTCATTCAAATGAAACATTGTGTGTATATTGTTTTATATCAGATAAGCAGGGAGTGCCCTGATCCCTTACATGAGATAGAACAGCTTAAAGCACAGAATCAGAAGCAGCAAAATAGTGAAGCGGTTCCCAACACTGCAACCCAACAAAAACTAGCAACAGCATCCCAAAAAACTTAACTGATATCCACTACTATAAAACATAATAACCTTAATATTAACCATCACAGTTTCAAAAGTACCTATAGAAAGAGTAGTCATCATGAAAATACCCTAAACCAGATCTAAACTAACCAGCACAATAAAATTGTTATTAATGTTTAAAAGCTCCATCCTAGAGCACAGAACAAGACCCAAAATGACAAAAAGCATTGATTACAACTAAACAAAGCCTCTATGAGGCTCCAGCTCTTGTAGCACCATCAACCATGTGTCCAATCTGCCTTTCTGGGAGTTCTTTTCGTTCATTTCCTTCCCGCTACCTGTCCTCTTTAAGTGCTTTTTGCTTTTTGATTTCCCAGTGGTAATACTAGTGCAGGAGCACCTTAGTCATTTTGGTGTGATATGGTGAGGTGGGAGTGTTTTGAATGTAATAAGACTCAATGGCAACAAATCTAGTAAGATTGAGCCTATTGAAGTCCAATTTTGGCTTGCAAGCTCTAAAGTTGCTGATGAGCAATTTTTGGGTCTAGAGCCAAGAGTGGTCAAAGTTGGAAAGTGTTGTAAATAGGATTGATTAAGGTTGTTTAGGGATTTGGGATGCTTCCTAGGTGATTTGGACCATCTTGGATAAGTCTGGAGTGATATAGTTAGAAAATTGCAAGAATGCAACAAGAGATCTGACAAACAGTTAGGAATGGTCCTAACTGATCCAAGAGCACATATAAGCCTTGGAAAACTGAATTTGAAGTTAGTTGAATCAAGAGAGACAAGTTTTGATCAGTTTTTTCTCTGCTTTCAGTAGATTTCCGTACTGCTTCTGTACATCATTATGACATTTTGTTAAGTTAGTGTTGGTAGTTTGTAGAGTTCTGTTTTATCTTTCTTTTGCAGCACGTTTCGAGTTCTCTGGTTTAAGAGAGCTGTGATTTGGAAGTTGATCCACTTGTAAACCCTCAGAAACCAGGGTTTTGAAGCAAAAATGGCTCTAGCCTGACATTCCAAGGTTCAAATTCCAAATGGCTTGGTGGAATGTTAGGTTAGCCTATACAGTTTGCATTTCATTTAGTTTTGGACTTGTCTTTATGGATTTGCTGATTTTGCAGTGATGTCCTAGGCTGATCACTGGGAAGTGTTGAGCCAGGGAAAGATAGAAAAACAAGAGCGATCTTGTGAAAAGATTGAATGAAAGAGTTTGTGTTAGCATGAATGCTGATGATACTACATTAGGGCAGTATCCTAAGCATTGGGGAGTATTGACATGTTGCATTCATGATTGTGTTTGTCATTGATGTCAACATAGCAGTATGTGAAGACTGACAGAGTAACAGAGAGAGATCATAGTTGTACGGACAAGGTTTTGCTTGTCTGGTGATGCACAGCCATGGGCATGTTTAGTATAGTGTCCTGATGACGTGGTTCAATGCACAGTACGTAAGTCAAAGATTTAGAGAAGTTGTACCTGATTTACAAAGAGCAGTTCAGAGACATAGTACTTGGAAAGCAATTTCTGATGTTTGTATTAAATCTTTCATTTGAGATGTAATAAAGAGATGTGCGGTCAAACATTGATAGAGGACAGTCGAATGATGACGTCAACAGATGCACAAGCCCTAGTATCGCACGTGTGAAGTTTTGTATAGACTGTGAGCCAACAGTGGTATTGTAATTGTAATTAATTAATTATCTTATTATAATTAATTAGGAAAGCCTCAAGGTCGACTCAAGGAATTATTTTGAAGATATGGTATAAAGGAAAGATGTTTTCCTTGTTTGTAAAATGTATCCAGTATTGTATGAAGTGCGAAGTGAAAAAAGGAGTAGAGTATTTACTGAATGCGAGTAAGCGATCCAAGGGATTATTGGATGCAAGTTTTGTGATCTGGTTACAAGATCAGAAGGAGTAGAGGTCTGGTTGACAGGACAGAGGAAGGAAGTACTATTCACCTCTATTATTCTGCAAGGAATAATACAAAGATCATTTGGACAGTGGGTTCATTGATCTTAACCTTGAAGCTGTTTGGGCAGTGGGTCCAGCTGTCTTCCACAACTCCTAATAGGGTTGGCATGAATATTGAGTCCTTGAGTGCATTCGAATATTCATTCAGTTTTCGTTCAAAACAATGCATGGTGGTACACTGAGGTGGCAGTGGGGGTCAAACAAATTATGACTGGTAATAATGATACGTTTTGTCTTGACACTTTGACATATATGTAGGAATGCGCTATTGGTAGGCTCCTAAATGGCTGTATGGTTCATGCATATTGAGGTCTCCTGACAATGTACAGTTTGTCTTTGACACAGCTCTAGGATTTTTGCTGCATTGTTAAGTGACCATTGCAACTGACAGATTATTTTCTCAAGAAGTCTATTTCCTTTAATGGCAGCAGTAGAATTGTGTGTCAAAAGAATAGCATTACTGCAGAATCTCTTGTAAGATTAGTACCATGTTTACTAAAGAATAACCCTCTTGAACTTTTTAGCACTTTATCATACATTTTAGTAAAATGTTGACTGTTTCTTTAATGCATTTTAATCATGGTCAGAATTTATAGTATATGCCAGACAATGCATCCTAGAAAAGATTATTTGAAAATCATGATTAAAGCATGATGCTTAAGCTGTTGGTTTTTATTTCACTGCAGGTAGTTCTGTTAAGGAGTTTGTTGAGGCTTGCAAAAAAGCAACTGGTGTCAATATAACCGTAGTCTCTTTGGAGAGAAGACCAGGTGACTATGCTGAAGTGTATAGCGATCCTTCAAAAATACAGAGTGAACTTAATTGGTCTGCTCAGTATACAGATCTCAAAGAAGCTTTGACCGTTGCTTGGAGGTGGCGGAAATCCCATCCTAATGGCTATGCAAACCAATGATATTTTTATTGTCACTCAACCAAAGCACAGTTGCTGACATTTGGAATCCATCAATGGCTATCTCAAGCAATGAGTTCCTTGTGTACTATTTGGATATAGCATGTCGAAATGCTAGCTGTAAGGAAATAGAGGTATATTTATTATTGTATTTAGCAGGCTATGTCATTGTATTTATCAATTATTGTCTGCCTTCCTGTTAGAGATTGGAAGCTATTGGTTATATTTCTATTGTAAGAGGAACACATAGGCTAACTTAAAAAGATAGATATTGATTCTCCAATCTGAGATGTGGGTTACAAGCTTGGCTCAAAATATATACTTTCTACAACTGGAAGAGATTTTTTTTTGTAATTGCTAGATAGCATGAAGCTTAACTGTGGTGTAAAATGCTTTCTAAGTTATTTCATTTTAGCAGCATTTAAATGTATTTTTTATGGAATACAGTGAGTTAAAAAGCAATGGTGTCATTTTGTTTTATGAGATACTCTCATTTTGCATTGACTAAGCAACTCTCATTTTGTATTGGCTGAGCAAAGTAATAAAATACAAAAAATTAGCCATTTACTTTGCAGCCATATGTCAATCTCTATTCTCCAGTTTTCAAGCATATTCTCATTCCTAGACAGTTTGAAAATAGACAGCTATGATGTCATTCATTATTACCTGAGTCTTCGTGTAGCATTCTTGCATATTTGAATTCAATCTAGATAAGGTCAATTGGAAGGATGTAATTTTTCTTTCTTTTCTTTGGATTTATAAATTTAATAAAGAACGTAACATTTTTGAAAGGAAGTCAAAGTGCAGAATAATGCTTCTAAATGCTAAATCTAACAAGAGAGATGATGCTGAAAATTTTCTACAAACCCTTAAGCAATTGCAAACTAGATAAACACATATGAAATTAGATTTAAGCAAATTAACTCATAACACTAGATATACATAGGAAAATCCTTTCGGAAGAAAAACCACCACTCCATAGCTAAACTCAATTGTATTGCCAAACAATATTTAATAGTTACAATATAATTTCCAAAGCCAAAACTTTCCAAGAGTAATTAGTTGTTGTAACTAAATCTAGAATAATATCGGTAGCATAACAAGTTCTTCAATCCTCTCTCTCTCTCTCTCTCACACACACACACACACACACACACACACAATTCTCTCCTGCAACACATTGTATATATATAATTTTAGTGTAAAAGGAAACATTGTCTAAAGCGTCCACATTCAATGTATTTACAACTTATTTTAAAAAACTTCCTTTGTGCTCAACTTTTGCATGAAAAACAAATCCAAGAGAAAATGCCAAAAAGGAAGGCTTTCTATTTTTTAATTTTAATTCTATCCCCGTGGAAGATTTGGCCTCATTTAGCATCTTTCCAAAAATGGATAAATAAAAAATCAATAAAACATTCTAAGGTTGAGTCACCTTATCCTAGTAATGACGAAGACTTTATAGGAGTCATTGTATCACAACTTAGGCATGAAGGCCCATAGAACCAATACACTATCTGAACTTCTTAGTGCTCATTGTTTTTGTCATTGCATCTGCAACACTCTCCAAAGTAACAACCTTATTCAATTTGACTTTTATATTTTCTACCATATGATGAACAAAATGGTATTGTACATCAATATGCTTTGTTGCGGTGCGAAAAGTAGCATTTCTTTGCATAGCACTTTGTTGTCACAATAGATACTAATAGTGTCAAAACCAATATCAGAACACAATCTCTTAAGCCAAATGGTCTCTTTAGAAGCATGAGTACCTGCTATGTACTCTGGTTTATTAGAGGAGAAAAACAACTACAACTCTTGCCGCTTACACATATGACTAATTGCACCACCAAATATCATGAAAATATTTGTACTGGTGGATCTTCTTCTGCCAATGTCACCAGTCCAATTTGAATCCACATATCCACAAATGCAAACAAAGCATTGAGATCTAGTAGGCTTACCATGAAAACATAAGCAATACTCAGACGTGCCCCTTAGATACCTGAACACTTTCTTAATTGCATGCCAATGTACTCTTCCAAGATTAGACATATACTGACTAAGGACTCCCATTGCTTGGACAATGTCTAGTCTCGTATATAACATAGCATACATCAAGCTGCCAACAACACTCCCATAAGGTACTTTAGACATGTCCTCTATCTGAGTAGGAGATTTTGAAAAATCCTCCTCAGAAAGCTTCGTTCCTTGTAACATTAGAATAATTAACTACGTGCAAGTTGTCATACTAAATTTCTCCAACACATAGTTAACATGATCTCAATCCCAAGAATATATCTAGTTGCACATGGTTCTTTCATTTCAAACTATGCTGCTAAGACTTCAAATTTGAACTTATTCTTTTATCAATCCCAATAAGCAACAATCATCCACATACAAGATTGATAAGAATGTGACCATTTTTAGATTTATAATATATAGGATGGTCAAATTTTGATCTTAGAATTCCCGAGGACAACACCTAGGCGTGAAACTTTTAATACCACATTCTAGGAGATTGCTTCAAACCATATAGAGATTTCTTTAACTTACAAGATTTTCTTTACCTTTCTCAATGAAATGCTTTGGGTGCAACATAAGTTTCCTCCTTCAAATCACCATGAAGGAACTGTTACTCCTAGATTCATTAAAGTGTTGTCATTAGTGCAACACTATGTTGAAGAGTAAGGTTGGTGAATACAAGCCAGATAGGTCGGTGAACCTTGTCATCGAACAAAACACAAAAGGTATAGAACAAAGAGGCATATATTGAGTGAAGTATAGTTACCGGGTAGTGTATGGATATCGAGCATAGTTATCACCAAGCAAACGGTTATGACCAAGCATGTATATTACTCGAGAGACAACACACTACTGAGCATATCATTTAGTGTTTATCGAGCAACACAAGATGCATATCGGAGTTTGTAAATGCACAAAATTCTATGTAGTTGAATCCTACCGAACTAGGAAATGGTTGATGAAGATCGAGAAGGAATCCAAATGATTGCACAAGTGGATGCTAACGTTCAAAGGTTGACACAAAATTACTATGATATGGTAAATCAACTGCTCAGTGTGAATCATGATATCTGTAGAAAGATGGAAGAGATTACTAAATTGAGATCATTAAATGAAGAATTGAAGAATGATTTGAGAATTGAGAAAGACAACAATGAAATGTTGAAGAGATCAGAGGAAAGTATAAGAAAATTGGATGAATAGTTTAGAAGTTAGAGAAGACCAAGAGATACCACTGGATTAGGCTACACTGACCACTCTACAACCGAGTAAAGGGAGACATCAAAGAAAGCTTAACATATGAATGTTTACACCAATCCAAAACCTAAGAAGCCAACATGCTATCATTGTGGAAAATCGAGTCACACAACTAATACAATTGTCACTCCTAAATTTGATGGTTACTGTTATAATTGCAACAAGTATGGTCATCAAGAATTTGAGTGTAGATCAAAGTTTAATAGAATTTCCAAGCAGTATAAGTTTGAAGGTTATTGTTACACATGCACTAAGTATGGAGATAAGGCACGAGATTACGGATCACAGAAAAAGAAAAACTAGAAACCCAAAAAACAAGGTAACACTATCAATTGGGATTACAATATAAGGATTAAATGTACATCATGCGGAAGATATGGTCACATTGTAGCGAATTACATAAGGATGCACACGAGAGGAACATCTTGTACTTGGATGAACTTAGGCATGGCGTATTTTCATTATCATCAGGGTGGTCACATAAGCAAGAATTGTAGGTAATGAGCATCAACACTTAATGATGAAGACACTAAAGGAAAGATCCAAGGTTGATACTGATCACATAAGGAATCAAATGAATAAGACATAGAGAAAGAAGAGTGAAGACAATGGAACTACAACTGGATTAGTCTGTGACACCTCATCCATCAGATTAGGTGAATCCACAACTTCAAATTAATCCATATAGGTTTGGGAATTGAATTTGAATTGTTATATCTTACATTAGTTCATTATAATCATGGAATGATATCCAAACCAGCATATTGCAAAATGCATTAAGATGACTCATGTAATGGTGAAGGTTAGTAAGGTTGGTAGGTACAACTGAGTAAGTCAACCAATCGGTGGTTATGAATAGTGAACCGAGCAAGGCTTTGAGGTCAGTGAGAAGGTTGGTTGGTATGCAACTGAGTTGGGAAATGTAATATTTATTGTACCCTACCTAACCCACAAATGCACTTTACCTATAAATAGGGTTTCATATGGTTCATTATTTACCTTGCATAGTAGAGCTATTTTGAGCAAATTTGAGCGATTTGTGAGCACATTACGAATTTGAGCTAAAACTAGTGAGATTATTGGTAGCTCCAGTTGTTTGAGTGATTTGGAGAAGGATTTGAGTATACCTAAGATGCACAATTAATATTTGCTAAAATCCTAGTTCTACTAGTTGAAGAAATGGCATCCGATTCAACACAAGTAAAGACACAAAAGGTTGCAAAGGAGGAACCAAATTATAAATTACATCTCTGCTAAAACTGATGAGACTAGAGCGTTATCATCATTACCCCTAGGGTTTTGCTAGTTCGAGACATTCGATTATATTCATTGCAAGCTTGGAGAGGTTGGCGATTTTGAGCTTCAATAAGCATATGCAAAATTATGTGATAATGAGAAGTTGAAAGAAGAACATAAGCACTTAGAGAGTAAGGGTTTGACACATGTATTATATTGTTGACAATTTGGCTAAGTTAGATAGTTTGATGTTGTCATTTATGGTAACATATATTCAACATAAAGTGAGAAGATGCGAGGATACAATTTTGGGAGATAAACTTAGAAAACTGTCTCAGTGTTACTTAGTTTTCCTGTCAACAGAGGTGCATATTTGATTGGTGAGCTTCACTGAGAGAAGATCAACACATGCACACTTACATGGAGGTAGTACAATATGTTAGGATGATGTATGCATAAGCACAAGATTGTACAATATGTATAGACAAAGATATTTTGGTTTTATAGTGACAATGTTGAGCTGACAGAATAGGGTAAAAGATATGAAATCAAATATTTTGTATTAATGAATTATTTTGTTTATTAAAAAAATTGGGGACAACATCCTAGATTTTAACCCTAAGTGAGCAAGAGTTAATTTTTTTATTTTGGTAAATGTTCAAAGGTATGAGTGCTGACAGATTAAAGAAATATGGTATAAAAGGAAAAGTTGTGAATGCAAAGTTATGTGCGACTTTTGTGATAAGTATGCTATATGTTTGAGATGCGAATTCTAATGTAAAATCAGAGCAGTGCAAATTTGTGATCAAATATTATGAAGACATTGAAAGGAAAAATCAGATATTGAAGAACTTCATTGTATATTACATGTTTGGGTAGTGAGCTCATCTTGCATGTTTTGTATATTGTAATAACAAATTCTAACAAGGTTGGGGCTTCTAACAAGGCCTAGTCCTCTAACAAGGACCGAGACACTATATGGATGTAATAGTCTCCTAATAGGGTCGATATCTTTCACAAGATACTTTTGATTAGTAGATCATTTTGTGGGTCCCATCCCCATCGAGGTTTTCCCTTGGACAAGATTTTCCTAGTTAACAAAATATGGTGTTTGGTGCTGCTTCACTTTATGGTTGTGTTTATAGTTCAACATAATCAGTTTACTTTCATATGCAAGTGATAAGTTTGATAATGATATCCATAATTGGTAAAAGTTTGTGAAATACAAATTCACCCCAGGACGATGGCTTAAACACCACACAATAAAGCTTCATTCCTAGGCTAAAATTGTTAAATAGTCAAAGTTGACTTATTTTTCCAAGTTTAATTTCTTCCTTAGTATTTCTTATTTATAACGATTGGTGTCAGAGCTTAGTTACTCAAAGAAGGCCTAACAACTTGAGTAAGATCTTTATGGCTATGGATCAGTTGCAGAAGAATCTTGAAGAAGCTCTTGAACAGATTGATATTCTTACTGAAGAAATGATACTCTGAAAGACAAGTATGAAGAGGTGAAAGACTACATTGAGAAGTTAAAAGATAAGATAGATTATCTTAAGTCCAAGAAAGAGTCTAAAGATCATATCAATGATAACGATGAAGTTTCAAGACTAAAGAAAGAGAATGAGATCCTAAAGCATGAATTGAAGATTACAAATCTAAAGTCGAGCATGAAAGATGATGATAGTAAGATTGAGTTAGATTTGAAATATGAGAATGCAAATTTGAGATCCAACCTTACCAAAGTGACATATGATCTTAAGACTACAAAGTTGCAATATGCAAAACTTGAGAAGTACAATACAATTGTGAAAGGAGAATTAACTTAATTTAAACTACATCTTGAGAAGTTGTATTCCAGTAGTGAAAATCTTGATGAGTATGTCTTTATATAAAGTGTTAACATGAATGCTGATGGTATTCCTTTGGGAGAGTGTCCTAAGCATTGGAGATAATGTGGTAGTGTTGACATGTTGCATTCACGACTATGTTTGTCATTGATGTCAACATGATAGTAATTATATGAAGGCCAAAATAGTAACATGCATAGATCAAGGTCATACAGACAGAGTCTTGATTGTCAAATGATGCACGGTTAAAGACATATTCCTCACTGTGTCCTAATGATAAGGTTAAATGCACATAAAGTAAGTCTAAGACGTATAAAAGTTATGTTTGATTTACAAAGAGTAGTACAAAGACATAGTACTTGAGAAACATTTTTTGATGATTGCATTATATCTTCTAACAAAGATATAAACTAGAGATGCACAGTTAGATAGTGACAGGAAAATCTGATGATGATGTTAGCGAATGCGCAAGTCTTGAAGTCCCATGTGTGAAGAGTTGTATAGTCTATGAGCCGACTGTGCTATTGTAATTATGAATGAATGAATTATATTATTATAATTAATTGGGAAAGCCATAAGACTAACTCGAGGGATTATTTTTGAAGATATGGTATAAAGGAAAAATGTTTTCCTTGTTTGTCATGTATGAGTTTGCAAATTGATCAAGGAAGTGCGAACAAGAGTAGAATATTTGGTAAATGCGAGTAAGCGATCCAAGGGATTATTGGATGCGAAGTTTGTGATCTAGCATTGAGATCAGAATGAGCAAAATTTTGGTTGATAGGACAGAAAAAGAGAAAGAAGCAGTATAGTACAATTCTATTATTCTACAAAGAATAATACATAGATCATTTGGACAGTGGGTTCACTGGTCTTGCCCTTGGAGTTGTTTGGATAGTGGGTCCATCTGCCTTCTACAACCCCTAACAAGGTTGGAATCTCCTAACAAGGATTCAAAGTCTCCTAATAGGGACTGATATGTACTAAATGTATTTCATAGACTCCTAACAACGTCCATCCTCTAACAAGGAATATTTATATTAGTACATCATCTTATGGGTACCATCTCCACCGGGATTTTCCCTCTGATCAAGGGTTTTCCTAGTTAACATATATGGTGTTATTGTACATGAGTATCTTGTTATGGTTCTTGATTATATTGCTCATATGGTTAAGAATTAATAAGGTTGATAATTGTGATAATCGTTGGATAATTGATTCACCCTCCCCATTCTCAGTTATATTGGTGGACTATATATTCTAACAATTGGTATCAGAGCATTAGGTTCTTGAAGGGAAAGCTTAACAACTTTGGGAGATCATGGCGAGTCATTTCAGAAAGGATAGTCCTAAGTCAGAGAGAGGAAATTTTGACACCTAAAAGATAGAGCTTCTTGGTGAGTTATCAGATTTTTGTAAAGAACAGAGCATTGAGTTTCTAGATCTAGAATCCTTTTGTTGCATACAAAAGAATAAAGGTACAAGTAGAAATAGATCCAAATTTGAAGAAGACAAGAAGATCAAAGAAGGTATTGATCTACTTATGAGAAGAGAGCCAGAAGGTATAAACTTTTTGTTTTTTGGACATGTAAATAGTTTGGTAATTTCTCATCTAGATATCCTAAGAGAGTAAGAAAAAATAGAAAGAATTCATTGTCTAATGAAGATGAAGAATTTAAATCAAGTATGGAGAGATTCTTAAATGATAATGACAATGAGCTTGAATTGGTTAAAGAGGAAATAATTGAAGAGATAACTTTAGTAACTATTGTTGATGAGGAAGAAGATAATACTAGAATTGTTAGACAGAATGTAGAAGTTTTATTTGAGACTAACAATAATTTGTAGAATGATGTGCAAATTGTTGAGCAAAGAGGAGAACAAATATTTGAAGCAAGAGAAGAGATAAGAGTTGAGATAGAAACTCCTACCTCTAACATGGACATGACAAAGAACCACCCACCAAAGTAGATAATTGGAAGCAAAGACAAAGGAGTAATGACAAGAAACATAGTCAATGTGGAATTATGTCTGATTTCCCAAGTTGAACCTAAGAATACAGATGAAGCATGTAAAGATGGTCATTGGATTCAAGCAATGAAGGAAGAATTAGATTAGATTGTGAAAAATTATACATGAGAATTAGTTCCTAGGCCTAGTGAAAAGAATGTTATTGGAACCAAATGGGTATTCAAAAACAAGATAAATGAACAAGGCAAAATTGTAAGAAATAAGGCTAGACTTGTATGCAAAGGATATTCACAGCAAGAAGGAATAGATTATGAGGAGACATATGCCCCTATAGCCAGATTGGAAGTAGTAAGAATGTTCTTGGCTTAAGCAATGAATAAGAAGTTCAAAGTATATCAGATGGATGTCAAATCAACCTTTCTAAATGGAGAACTTGAAGAAGAGGTTTACATTGAGTAGCTTGAAGGATTTCCTCTGACAAAAGAAAAAGATATGATATGTAGATTGAAGAAAGCTCTATATGGTTTGGAGCAAGCACCTAGAACCTGGTATGCAAGGTTGGACAAGTATTTGGAAAAACTTGGATTCGCTAAAGGTATAACAGATAGTAACTTATATTTGAAAGAAATTTAGAATGGTTTGCTGATAATAGAAATATTTGTTGATGACATAATATTTGGAGGCAATGATGAAGCAAGTGATAATTTTTCTGAAGAAATGAAGAATGAGTTTGAAATGTGTATGATAGGAGAAATGAAGTTCTTCCTAGGTTTGTAGATTGTGTAGAATTGTGATAGCATTTTCATCTCACAAGCTGAGTATTTGAAGGATTTGGCTTGGAAATCTGTAAGCCTTTTGGTACACCAATGATAGTTGGTCACAAGTTATCTAGCAAAGATGAGACACCTACATTTGAGTAGAAGAAGTATAGATCCATGATTAGTGGTTTGCAATATCTGACTCCCACTAGACCTAATATAGAAAATGTGGTTGGGATTGTAGCTAGATTTCAAGATGACCCCAAGGAGTATCATTATGCAATAGTAAAGAGGATATGAGATATTTAAAGGGAACTTCTAATTATGAGATATGGTATGATAAATCAAGTGATTTCACTCTATGTGCTTACATTGATGTGGATTGGGTAGGCAATATGGATGACAGAAAGAGCACCAGTGGTGGAACATTCTTTCTTGGAGGAAGATTGGTTTCTTGGCTAAGAAAGAAATAAGATTGTATTTCTCAAAGTACAACTGAGGTAGAGTATGTAGCAACAACAAATAATTTCAATCAAGTTATGTAGATGAAGCAGATGCTGAAGGATATTGGGATAGAATTTTTAGAACCTATTATCATATGCTGTGATAACAAAGTACAATAAGTATGTCTAAGAATCATGTATTGCATTCTAAGACTAAGCACACATCTATTAAGTATCATGTTTTGAGAGAGAAGGTAGCAGAAAAAAAGATCAGATTGGAGTATGTTAGTACTAAAGACCATATTGCAGATATCTTTACTAAGCCTTTTCCTAAAGATACGTTTGAGTACTTGAGAGGTATGCTTGGGGTTATGCCCCTACCTAATTTTGAGTAAATGATGTAGAGACTACATCAGTCTAGTGGTACAAAGCACTATTGTTTGACTGGACTAAATATTGATGCTTCATGTATAGAGAAGTATCTATGATGAGTAAAGTCATTGAGGACTCTTGGTAATTGGTCTTGAATAGTGTCTTTGGACACTTGAGCTAGTTGGAGACTTGGAGCAATAAATTGACATAATGAGGCCTTTGTCATTGATGTCAAAAGGGGAGATATGTTCATGAAAAAACATCCTCTAGGTGGATGGGGAGAAAATATCTACTTTATTAGGATTAGGAATATTTAGAAAGATTCATGTAAGAAATGCGAATGAATATCTTTATGGGGGAGATATGCAACATGAATTTTGATGTATGGGGGAGAAGCTGAGAGTTTTTTAGTATGTGAATGATTGATGCCAATCCTTAAGAAGATGTAGAACAAAGCAGTGTTCCAGAGGATTTCAAATTTGATTGATGAAGAGGATTTGAAAAGATGAGAATAACAACAACATCAATGTATTGTTTGGTATTCTTGGAACCTAGATGTTCTTCACCTATGTTGCCATCAATGCCAAAGGGGAGATTGTTGGCATGAATATTGATGGTATTCCTTTGGGGGAGTATCCTAAGCATTGGAGATCATGTGGCAGTGCTGACATGTTGCATTCATGACTGTATTTGTCATTAATATCAACATAGTAGTAATTTTGTGAAGACTAGTAGAGTAGCAGACATAGATTGAGGTCATATGGACAGAGTCTTGATTGTTAGGTGATGCACGGTTAAGGACGTGTTCCTCACTGTGCCTTGATGATAAGGTTAAATGCACCTAAAGTAAGTCTTAAGACATATAGAAGTTATGCCTAATTTACAGAGTGGTATAGAGACAGAGTACCTGAGAAGTAGTTTCTGATGATTGCATTATGTCTTCTAACAGAGATATAAAATGGAGATGCATAGTTAGATAGTGACATAGGACAATCTAATTATGACATCAACGAGTGCGCCAGCCATAAAGTCGCACGTGTGAAGAATTGTAAAGTCTGTGAGCTGAGAGTGCCATTGTAATTATGAATTAATTAATTGTCTTATTATAATTAATTGGAAAAGCCTCAAGGCCAACTCAAGGAATTATTTTGAAGATATGGTATAAATGAATTTTTTTTCCCTTGTTTGTAATTTATGAGTTTTTGAATTGATCAAGGAAGTGCGAATAAGAGTAGCATATTTGGTAAATGTGAGTAAGCAATCCAAAGGATTATTCGATGCGAAGTTTGTGATCTGGTATTGAGATTAGAAGGAGCAGAAGTCCAATTGATAGGATAGAGAAAGAGGAAGAAGCAATATAGTACAATACTATTATTCTACAAGGAATAATACAAAGATCATTTGGACAGTGGGTTCATTGGTCTTGCCCCTAAAGCTATTTTGGTAGTGGGTCCATCTACCTTCTACAACTCCTAACAGAGTTGGCACCACTCCTAACAGGGTTGGAATCTCTTAACAGGGATTCAAAGTCTCCTAACAAGGACTGATATGTATTGAATGTATTTCATAGACTCCTAACAGTGTCCATCCTCTAACAAGGAATATTTATATTAGTACATCACCTTGTGGGTACCATCCCCACCAAGGTTTTCCCTCCGATCAAGGGTTTCCCTAGTTAACATATCTAGTGTTATTGTGCACGAGTATCTTGTTATGGTTCCCGATTATATTGCTTATGGTTAAGAATTAATAAGGTGGATAATTGTGATAATAGTTGGATAACTAATTCACCCTCCCCCCCACCTCTCAATTATATTGGTGGACTATATATTCTAACACAGAGACCCTCTTATGATAAGACAAGTCTTGGATATCTTGGAGAAAAGTCAGCTAAGAAGTCTGAAGCTAGAAAAGAACCAGATCATGTGATTAAAATTAGAGCAAGGTGAGTCTAATCAATCTGGAGATATACCAAAGTAGCCTAAGCAAGCTACAACACCTAAAGAATTAAGGAACAAATTCAAAGGTAGATGTTATGCATGCAATGAATTTGGTCATATGAAAAGGGACTATACAGGTACACCTTTTAAACCGCTTTCTAGTTATTGTTATAATTGTCATGGTTTTGGTCACAGATCTATTTAATGTAAGTGTTGGTGTAATTAAATATTCATTAATTAAACTTACTTAAGCTTACTTAGGATAATGCATTGCATAGTAGTTTGTAATTGAGACACTTGGGAGTTTGTACCTTAATTAAACACATGGTGTAGGAGAATTCCACTCTAGGTGGTCATAATTGTTATCTCATTCCACCTTTAGTACACATATCACATTATCATCCTCATCATTGCACATACTTCATTGCATAATGGAGGATGATCCACCTTTGGTGGACATGTGATTACACCTAGTGTGGGTGATAGCTTATCTTCTCCTTATCATTGTCTCTTATCGCCTCTCCTATATAAGGAGGCTCATTAAGTACATTTTAAATCAATCAATTGGATGTCAATAAAGTCCATTATCAATAATAGCATTCTTGCATCTTCATGCAATTGTCTTGCCAATCTCTTGCGGAAGCTATCTTGGTCTTTCATTTGATTTTGGGGGTGTTGTAGGGTCACCTAAAACTCTAACATGGTATCAGAGCTCTTGTGGTGTGAAGAAATCTTCTCAAGAAGTTCAATCTTGCCTTGAATTATTGTTGATGCAGCATTGGCAATTTGGAAATCAAAATTTGGATGGGATTTTGGGAGTTGTATTTTGTGACCTTCTATTACAAGCACAAATTGGAGCTTGCTGGTGCAAATTAGAGGTTGGCATCATATAGAGGAGGTCCAAAAACCCCTAAATTGAATTTGTTTCATCCAAATCAAACATTTGAGACCAAATCCATAGCCATTTGATTTTTGAAGGTGCGGCAGTGGCGATTTAGAAAAAAATAATTTTAGAGGTGATTTTTTAAACAACGATATCTCCCTTATACGGACTCCTTTTTCCAAGAATTTTTTTCCGTTTTGGGGTAGAATTTCACAATCTACACAGTGGTGCAGGTGATTTTGGATCTTAGTCTCTGATTTTTTCTAAAAATCACAAATCCCTTTTTTTGCAACTTTGAAGGCTATGTTTGGTCACATCTGGTTGCATTTTCATGTGCAATTTTTTTTGAAAGTTCATGATTTTTCCTCTACTTTCTAGATCTGTAATCAGATTTTAGTGATTTGGAGTGGACATATCACTTTCAGAAATAAGTCTTTTTTGGCTATATTTGCACTTAGTGAATACTTAGATTTCAATTTTCTTAATTAAATTAGTAATTTGAAGGAGTTATCAGCGTATTTTAGTCATCATTTGATTTCATTATGGATTTTTCAAAAGTTTCATTACTCACTCCATATAGTTATCATTAACAGAAACAAGCAATTTCTAATCAGTTGATGAGTATTAGATTGCTTAGAATGATTCGTGGATAGGATCTAGAACTAGCAACAGGTGTTGCAAAAAGAAGGAAATGGTTTGATTTGAAGGGATAAAGCACTTGTCTCTCTTAGATCTACCATCTCCAATGATTTTCTATATCATATTGCATGCTGTGTTCATCCTCATGATGCCTGAACTACATTGGATGGAATCTTTGTTAAACCTGATAGAATAAAAAAATTCAAATTGGAGAATGAGCTTATAGGTCTAAGTCTGTGTGATTTTGACAATATTCAAGACTTTTTGTCTAATTTAAATTCCATTAGATTAGAGCTTTCTAATTGTGGCATTACTAAAGATGATGAGCAATTGATATTATCTCTTATTTCCAAGCTAGGTCTTGAATATTCAATCTTTTTTTCCACATTCTATGCTACTATGGATACTCTTGGTAGTGCATACAAAATGCTTTCTCTTGATGAATTTGCAGCTCAACTCACAAGGGAACAAGCAAAGATAGCACACATGGGTCAATTGAAGCCTTCCAAGTATCAAGTTTTGGTTGCAAATGATTCCTTTCCAAAGGCTCTCAAAGGAAAGGGAAACAAACAAATCAAGGATCCTAAGCAACATGACAAAGGTGATGACTCTCTTTCACAACATAATATTGAATCTAGAAGAAAGAGAGATAAATATGCTTATTGAAAAAAGATAGGACATGATGAGCATACATGTTTCCAAAAGAAGATTGATAAGCTCACTCACATTCTTCAAAAGAACAATATCCAGTTGTCCTCATTAGTTTCTTCTCCTTCTTCTCAATATCAGGTAGCTGCTACATCTACATCATCATCCAAAGGCAAAGGACCAACACTCATTGCTTACACACATCCTGAGCAAGGTAAATGGCTTCTTAATTCAGGTGCATCACATCATACAACATCTTCTATGGATATGTTTTCTTCTATCGAGCCTTGTACTTCTCCACCTGTATTGATGGGTAATAATACATACATGAAGATTTGTGGGAAAGGTTTTATTCCTTTGGGAGAGGGTACATTTAATGATGTTCTTTGTGTACCATGCTTGAACACTAATCTCCTTTCCATTTACCAAATTACTCATGTGGCACAAGGTCAAATTGTTGAGTTCACTCTTGATTATGTCTATATTAGGGATATGGAGACTAGAGATGTCATAGCTATGGGAGTTGCTGATCATACATCACACTTGTATTCTTTTTCACATTTTGTTGATAATGATGATGATATTCATGATGTACATAACCCTTTATCAAGGGTGAATAATTCATGTGAGGAGAACATTAAACACTTGAATCATTTTTTTCTTGAGACAAGTGTTGAACTTCCTACTCCTCTACCTCCTGCTTCTTCAGACATGAGCTCTTCTGTTTAGCAGGATGATCTTTGTGCTTCAGATCTTGCAGTGTGGGATGAAATCTTGGATGCTCTTTCTAATGAGTCTCACAATGCAAATTTGGTTAATCCATCTGAGGAGGTTTCTCTTCGAGATACTTCTTCACCTTCTTTGGAGATTGGATTTTCCAAATCTTGATGTTCTCTTGGTTTTTCACATCTCATAGGTCAACTTGATGGTGTGACAAAATCTTTGAGCTAGAGACACCTATCCAATCTTCAAAGATGCATACATGGAGACCTTCTTCTTCCTTCCTCACTTTTAACATGGAGGGGCTTCTTCATCATTTTATGTATTTATCTCTTCCTAAGGGGAGACATGTTTCTTGTAGGCATTGGATTATATTTTGATTGTAGGTACTCTTCATCTATATTGGAACTTCTTCATTATGTGGGGGATATCATGTCTCCTTATTTCCTTCGTATAAGGCGGTCATTCTTTGTATATACATGATGTATGCAATTTTTTGGGGGTCTTGAGTACTCCATCCATCCATGCATCTTGTTTTTATATCTCTTTTTGGGGGAGGGTTTTTCCCATGAGGTTTTCTCTCTTTCTCCACTTTATGTGAGATTACATTTCATGTATTGCATTGCATATTGTACATGGGTACCTAAAATGGCCTAATAGCCAGGACCCATCTTGCATTGTGAGTTTAAGTGGATTCCCCTAAGTTTCACTTAAGGGAGGGTGTTGGTGTAATTAAATATTCAATAATCACACTTACTTAAGCTTACTTAGGATAATGCATTGTATAGTAGTTTGTAATTGAGACACTTAGGATTTTGCACCTTAATTAAACACACGGTGTAGGAGAATTCCACTCTTGGTGGTCATAATTTTTATCTCATTCCACCTTTAGTGCACATATCACATTATCATCCTCATCATTGCACATACTTCATTACATAATGGAGGATGATCCACCTTTGGTGGACATGTGATTCCACCTTGTGTGGGTGATAGCTTATCTTCTTCTTATCATTGTCTCTTATCGCCTCTCCTATATAAGGATGCCCATTATTTACATTTTAAATCAATCAATTGGATGTCAATCAAGTCCATTATCAATAATAGCATTCTTGCATCTTCATGCAATTATCTTGCCAATCTCTTGTTGAAGTTATCTTGGCCTTTCATTTGATCCTGGGGGTGTTGTAGAGTCACCTAAAACTCTAACAATAAGAAACTTAGATTTAATAATGATAATAGTAGAATATTTAGAGGTACTAAGCTTACAAGAAATAGATCTATTGGAGGAACCAATGTTATAAGGAATGAGATTACGTGATATAAGTGCAACAACTTTGGACATATAGCTAGAGATTGCAGAGCACAAATTGGTTAGTTAGGACCTAGATATAGAAACAATGTTATGATTTGTTAGATTTGTGACAACATGGGACACACAACAAGATATTGTTGGATGAACAATATGAGGATAACATGTGGAATAACATGAGAAACCCAAATCCTATAAGGAATATGAACAACAACAAAAGGAATGAGAATAACAATAATAGTCAAAGAGAGAACATGGAAGATCTTGTTGGAAACCTTGATGAATCATTTGCTAAAGCTAAGGAACTAACTAGTTCATATCTTGTGTTGAAAATTCAATCAAGTGATGCATCTGAGAACATATTGATGTTTGTTATAGTTTCCAACCAATTGATGGGTTTTGAATATGTGTTATATTTTCACATCCTTTATTCTAAGTTTTGTTTATTTGATCATTCACTTTACCTAGAATATTTTCCATAGTCCTCTAAATTAATTTAGTTATTGTAAATGATTGATATTAAACATGTGAAAATATATTTAAATCCTTGACATTAAACCTAATTATGAATACTAATTTTGGTGTTTGTTTCAAAGAAGGGATCTATTGGTGGAAAAGTTGAATAACATGAAGTCTACAAAAAAACTGAATAACAAAGGATGACTTGGAAGCTCCTTAGAAGATCTATTTTTGATCTAATTAATATCATGGTGTATTTCGAGTGTGTAGTTACTTTTTGATGGTGCTCATGAATATTGGTGTTTGTCATGGTTACTATCTGTGAGGAACTAAACTTAGACAATTACTATTAATTCTAATTAGGGTCAGGCCTATATATGCATACCATATTATTTAAATCATAGGTTCTTCTTTTTGGAACTGTTAATGAAACTCTGAAACAACATTGTTGAATTCCTTAAATTTTGATTGATTGGTGGTTGGAGAAAGGGTTTGTTCCCTCTATCAACAATTGATGTGTAGATGGTGTTAAGTTTCTAAATGTGGATTGCATATACATTTAAATTTCGTAAGTAAATATTGCAGTAAAGCTTCTAGATTAATGTGTCTTTTGTTGTTCCTATCTTGTGTGAGTGAAAATACCAATTTGATCTTGGATTACATAGGAATAAACTAATTGAACTTTTGGATATATTCAATGAAAATTGAATTGAAAGATTAGGTAGTCTATCAAGCAAATCTCTATCCGTTCGCTAGTGTTATTTCTTTCCTATCGATCAGTAGACTAAAGATTTTGAATTACAAGCTTGGTCAAAATACTTCTAAAGTTTAATTGAAATAAGTGTGTTGTTAATTTAAGGTATAGTTAGGTAGTATATTAGTTGTACAAATTAAATATTTGAGTGCAAAACTTAACAAGTGTGGTGAGTTAAGTTATATTAATTATGTGGCTGTGAACTTCGATAACACAATAGCTATAGATTGTATCTATTAAAATACCATAAGAAGTATTTAGACATTAAGTGTGGGATTTATTCTCAGTTGTCAATTTTCATTAAATCTTTTAAAATTTAATTATTATTTTATATAAGTGTGGATTTACTTTTGTTATAAGAAGGGATCATATTTCAAGTGAAGATTGTAATTAATTTCATAAGTGGATATTGTGTCTAATTCTCTTAGGATAATTTCATTTCATGATTAGTCTTTAAGAATGGTTATTCTAAATCAAAAATAAAAAGGAGCATCTTTAGAGAGTATAATAAATATTTGAGTGCATTCATATCAACTTGGTTTATTGTCTTCATCCCTTGTGCAAACAACCATTATACCTATCAACAGTTTACAAAACTCGGATTGAAACTCTAAAGTATAACTGAGGATATTTATCTAAGTTCCAATCCCAAATCCAAACTACAGTTTTAGTCTACATTTTTGGTGTCAATGCTGGGGAAAAATATTAAAGGTGTGAAATCACTAGGAACAATGCACCTTCAGGAGTGTTTGGTCAACTATTGACCTTGCTTAGTTCAATACCTTAGGTTTGTGCTTTGGTAACTAAAATAGGTGCATGAATAGACCTCAAGATAAACAAGGAAGATTTTTTAAGGAGTTAGAAGGTAGTTCAAAAACTCAAAAAACACAAAAAGAAAAAGGGCCATTGAACACCGAAACAAAACTCAAGATAGAGAAAGGAAATCCAAGCCTCACTCAACAAGCTTCAACTACTATATCCTTTGTGATATCCAAGGAATTTAAACAATATTTTGAAACTAGTTGTAGTAAACCTCTAGAACCACTAGAGAAGCCTTTTAAAACCTAATACACACTATGTGCAATAAAAGTCTTGGAGAAAGTCACGGCTAATAACACATGAAATGTAGTAGGAGGTAATAATCATGGAAATAATGGTAATGTAATATTTCAACACAATATGAACTTTGAGTTTCCTCTCCAACCTCCCGAGGATAATTCCCCTATGAAGAATATACCTTGCTCAACACTCACTATATTTAGGGGGTCAACCATTAAAGAACTTGATTTTTTTCTATTTGAGTTGAATATCCTTTGTAATGGCTATGATTATCAAAGTGATGCACAAAAGTTGAAGCTATTTACAACTACATTAAAAGATGTTGCATTACGATAGTTTATGAGCCTTAGGGACATTAGAACATGGGATCAAATAAAAGATGTTTTTCTAGAAAAATACTAGGAATATTGTAAGAGAAAGGAAGTATGGGATGAAATATTTTGCATGACTCAATGAGAAGAAGAGTCTGTAGAAGATTTAATAGAATGTTTTTCCTTTAGTTTAAGATGTTTAAGACACCCTGATTTAACCACTGACACTATCAAAATGCTCTTCCTAAGGGGAATTTGAGATGATACCATGGATGCATTGAACATAATTGGAAAAGGTGATATTTCTAAGTTATTTTTTGATGATATTTGTGATTTTTGCAGGAATTACTCTCAGTCCCACAGGTTTTTTTGTGGACACTCATGTAATTTTGCTACCATGCATAATACATTAGATATTTCAAAGCGAGAAATCGATAATTTACTAAATCACATGGGAAAGCAAATTGAAACTTTGTATACTTACAAGAAACAAGAGGAAGTTGAAAAGGCCTTGGCTGTGTATTGGCCAACATTCACTAAGAAGCATGGACCATAAGACTACCCCTATAATAGGACTCATGTGGCATCCCTAGAGGAAACCATTGAAACTTTGACATTGAGACCTTTTCCTGAACGGATGGCTCCTATGGAGTATATAGAAGAGCCAATTTACTTCATGGCCATGAGATGTTGATTCCCACCAAGAGGGTTCCCCAACGATTTTTTTTTTGGAGCATCTCAAAAAATTTCCAACCAAGGTCCATGGCATGGAGGTTGTTAGCAACCACAACACTATCCTCAATGGCCCCAAGCTTCTAAACCTAGTACACCACTGTGGCATCAGGCATGGAGTCTACATGCGCCATAATCTTCCTATCCACCACCTCAATCTTCTTATCAACCACTACTATCTCCTTATCTATTTTGACAACCTTACATACAATCCTATCCTCCACAACATTCCTTTCCACCTCTACCCGTAATAAGTCCCTACCAAAAACCTCAATAGTTCCTTCCTCCCATACCTCCATCTTCCTCTAATCCATGTTCAAATCCACCACATCCACCTAAACCCACTTCCATGCTAGCTCAACGAAATCGAAATCCTAACAATAAACATTCCCAACAATTTTATAATAATGAGGTTGCCAATTACCCTACCTATCCTATAAACATAGTTGAGTTAGATGGAGTACAATTGAGAATAGTGAAGGATCTAAAAGGACCTACTATCGTAGAGGTTAATGATGAACCTAAGAAAGAATGAGAAAAAGAGCCCCCCCTTTCCTAATCAGTTCATTCCTAAACAAAAACCTAAAGATCCAACACATAAAAAGTTTTATATTTTGAACAAGTTATGAAAGGTTAATATCAAGACTCCCCTTTTGTAGGATCTTAAGGATATTCTAGAATACAAAAAAGAAGTTCAATAGTTATGCACCTATTGATAGAAAAAGGAGTATCTAAAGAATGGTCAAGTAATTGGATAATTGGCAGATTTAATGTTGGGGAATGTAACTATTCCAAATTATGCAGATCTTGGTAGCCCAGTCATATAGATAAGCATAGGTAAAATGATTATATGTAATAAACTTGTGGATTTAGGTGCTTCTATAAATGTGATGACCAATGAAAAAAAACAAATTATTATTGGATGGACTTAGACCTACCCCTACAACGCTTTAGATGGTTGACCAATCCCTAGTGAAACCTGAAGGGCCAATAGAAGATGATGTTGTCTCCATTGATTCATGGGATTATCCAACTAATTTTATGATTTTACAACCCAAAGTTCAACTAGGGGGATATCCCTTAATTTTTGGAAGGCCATGGTTAGCAACAAAAAATGAATATATTCATTTTAGGTTAGGAAACATGGTTATCTCCAATGGGAAGAAAACTAAGTAGTTAACACTATATCCTCCTACCCAACCTTTGTTAAATACAAAGGACCCTATTTGGGTTGATAGTGATCCAAAAGACTCCTTACCAATCCTTACCCTTGAGCAAGCACAACATCTTGAGGAACCCACATAAGATAATATCATTAACAATTTTCTTCAAAATAGATATGGGTCCAATGATATCCTTGTGTAAGAATTTGGCTTAGGCCAGAATTCACCCAAGACCAAGGAACTCAAACCAAGCACACAGTAGACCAAAATAGAGAGAGTATGATCAAAATGATGATATTCATTCAATATGCCAGCTTGAGAGAGTACACTAGGAGTGCCTGTTTATAAAGGCCTCAAGAGAGCTTCTAGAATGCATAGATGTCAGCATCATGATAAGTCATACAACCAAGCACATGTACCCCAGATATGGGTTATCCTCCATTAAGCACAAAATTAGGTGCGATGATGTGAGGATAAGCCTACAATGGTGTATCATGCAAATCAGTGGTGTAGACAACATGTGCTAAATTAGGAGTGCAAATAAATGTGTTGTCAATATGACAACTCAATGAATGATGCAAACTCTTATGTTTTAGACACCATGTGCATAATTAGAGTTGCGTAACTCGTGAGAGTACACAAACTCCTAAGTGTCTCACTTAAATAAATAATAAAATAATGAAAAATAATAAAATAATGCATTAACCTAAGTAAACTTAAGTAAGTGTAATAAGTAAATACTTATTTACACCAACACCCCCCCTTAATTGCAACTTAGGGGAATGCCCTTAAGCTTACGAAATCTAGGATGATATGCAAGATGGGTCTTGGCTACTAGGCCATGTTAGGTACCCATGTACATAATCATATGCAATATCTCATAAAGAAAAGAAAGAAGGAAAACCTCATGGGAAAAACTCTCCCCTAAAAAAGAGAGATAAATAGGGATGCATGGATGGATGGAGTAATCAAGGCACCCCCATTAAGAAATACATCCAGTATATACATAAGAGAATGATGAGAAGAGGAAGAGAGATAGGATAGGCTCCCCCCCCCCAAAAGAAGAATGTTGAACATTGACTGCTCCGATAAAGAAGCTGATCCAAGATTGCAGAATGGTGTTCCTCCCCTTAGGAAGAAACAATGCCAAGGGTACAAATGAGATGCTTCCACTGTGTGCGAAAAGAATCCCATGGATAAGTGATGTCTCTGAAACCTTCTCAACTGGCCGAAGAACCTTTCTGTCTCTGCAACTAATGAAGAACCCTGCTGCAACTGCTAATCATAAGTATCCACAATCACTTCAACCTGTGAGGATCGATCATGTAGAGAAGGAAAAAGAGAGTCAAATGGAGCCCTCATAACAACTAAAGAAGGCACTTCTACATCAAGAAGAAGAGGCAGATGATCAATACTATCTCCGAAATCTATCACTAAACCTGTATCTGGAAGACTGGATGTACCTTGCTATTCTGGACCTATCACTATGGTAATGTATGCATGTGGACTAAACTAATATAGTGACCTCTCACTGTAACTGTCAATAGAACCCCACGTGTCTGAATCTGTTGAAGCACTATCGCTGGTGTCACTATCAATTTCCACACGATATGATGTGTAGAGAGGAGTAGAGGACAAACTAGGTGAACTTTCCTCAAAGTACAGATCCTTCTCCACAAAAATTTGATGTGTCTCTGGATCTAGAAGTCTGTATGCCTTCACACCATCTTCATAACCAATGAAATTACAAGGCCAAGGTGACTGTGCCCTGCATCCCCTGGAAGATGTATTTGCCCATGCAGGACAACCAAAGACTCTGAAGTGTGTCACAATAAGTTTTCTACCGCACCATGCCTCAAAAGGAGTCTTTCCATCTAAGACTAGATGAGGAGAATGATTAAGAATGTGAGTGGCACTAGAGATTGCTTTGACTTCTAAGGATCGATCTAGAGACTCAGCATGGATCATGCAACTTGCCATAGACTTAAGAGTGTGGATCCTCAAAGCTAAAACATCTATCTTATGCAGGCTGAATGCTGGTGGAGTCTGAAGATCAATGCCCTTGAGTCTACAAAAGTCTTTAAGTCTTCTGTTCACATACGTGCTTCCATTGTCCATTTGGAGTACTTTGATGGATTTCTTGGATTTTTGCTCTACATGAGTCTTGAAGGATAGAAACTTTTACACCACTTCATTCTTATTTTGAAGAAAGTAGACCCAAGTGTATCTTGAAAAGGCATCAATGAAGGTAAGTATGTAGTGACCTTGGTTGAATGCAAAAGGACCTGCTAATACCTTGTGAACCATCTATAGAAAACCTATTGCTCTTGAAGACTTACCTCTTTGTAACTTGCCCTTTGGATGCATATCCACTGAATCTATTGAACATCCCTTAGAAAAGTTGATTTGAGGTAGACCTTTCACCATTCAGTTTGTGCAAAGTTGCTGAAGGTAGCAGAAGTCAAGATGATCATATCGCTCATCCCATAATTGCATGTTTGAATTTGATTGTGTTAACAAGGCCTTTGAAGAAGACTTGGGCACAAAATGGGAGAAATAATACAACCTTTTGTTTTGATTCACTTTCCCCACTACAACCAATGAATCATCTCTTAGACTGTGCACTTTTTACAGTGTTTGGAAAGAACTCAACTCTATGTCTATCTCCATTGTCCAAGGTGAGTGATTTGGTAGATTGATAGGAGATTTGAACTTAGGTTTGGAGCATAGAGAACATCTTGAAACTCTCCATTTTCTATCTCCATGTTTCCTTTTCCTTCAACTTCCATTTTTCTATCATCTCCCATGAAGATGTGCGGTACCTTGGATTGCTTCATTGAATAAAAATCCTCCTTTGAAGAACCCATGTGATAAGAGGCACCTAAGTCAAATATCCATTCCTTTGAAGAGTTGGAATTGGCCATGAGTGCTTGCCCTTTTCCCTTTGAATATGAAGAAGACACTTTCTCCTTGTAAGCATTAGGCAATAGAACATGTTTCCTCATGATGTTGGTCGATTCATCAATCTCTTTGAGATAACACTCATGCTCTTCATGACATGATTTCTTGCAATAAGCACACTTCTTCTCCTTATTGTTTTCCCCCTTCTTGTCAGAATTTGAGGACTTGCCTTGTTGATTGGATTGTGGTAGTGTCTTTTCTGCATCCTCTGATTTGCTCTTCCATTTCTTCTTACCCTTCCCTCTATTTGAAGACTGTCCAGCTGAATTTTGAGAACCCTCATTATTGGCCACCAATGCTTTAGACTAAGGTGATTTGAGAATCCCCATTGATTTCAACTTGTTTTCTTCATCATCCAACAATTTAGCATATTCATCAAAAGTGACTTTCTTATAGGTAGATACTAATGTAGTCTTTAATCTATTAAAAAAAGATACAAGTGTGGATTACTCTAATGGCAGCTTGTTATGTATGAGATAGATCAGTTTGTCATCTTTGATATAACTCCCACAATCAATAAGCTTAGTCCCTAGTTCATTCACCTTGATGATGAAATCTTGTATGGAGTCATATGACTTAGGATCTAAGGATACAAGCTCATCTTCAATTTTGAAAAAATCCTCTTTAGACACTTTACCATAAAGGTTTTTGAGGGTATCCCAAGCTTCCTTTGATGTAGAACACCTCTTGATTTGATAAATGATCTTATCATCAACCGCCAAACATATATCACCTATGGCTTTCCTATCCATTTCTACCCAAGCTGAAATATCACTTGTTGGTTTAGGAAGAGTACCATCTACATATTGTGAAACTCCATTATGCATTAAGTGATGCCACATTTTGATTGACCATGTAGCATAGTTATGAGGAGTTAATTTTGGAAACTTAAAGTTGCCCATAATGTAGAAAATGAAAGAACAGTGCAAAAAAGAGAGAACACAACACCAAGAACAACCCCCCTTTTCACTAAATCAAGAAACCCCCCACAAAATAGATGATTTGGGCACTTTATTAGTAGTGTGATTACAATGGGCCACTTGCCAATTTTGGCCTTCACATATTTCTAATTTTGCTTGTTACAACTTCTATATGGATTACAAATTTGGAACTTTACAATGTGCTACAATTTTGAAGTAATACAAAGCAAAGAAAGGCCCTATTGCTGAAAGTGACACTTTTGTCCACAAAACCCTACAATCTAAGAGCAGATCTAGAAAGTAGATAAAAAATAATGCACTTTCAAAACAAATGAAACCTATTTTTGTCTCCAGATGTGCCCATATGAAGCATTTGAAGTTGCAAAGTGTAGTATTATGTAGGTATAGTTGCCAAAAAATGTAATTTTTGAACAATCCATGCACCAAAACCCAAAAATAGTTGCACCATTGAAAAATTTAGAAAATTCAACCCAATTTCAAAAAAAATTGCACTTGATTTGAAGTCCGGATGTACAAGTTATGGCCTCTCGAAGTCGAATTGCAAAAACCAAAATCAATCTGGAGAGGGGTTGCATCAACAAATGATAGGGTTAAATTTGACGGTCATATACAACCATTGCTGTAGTTGTAATTTGGCTTGGAATGACATCCATACTGACATCAAAGCAACAAAATGATGACATCAGAGCACCTCCAAGCCTCAAATTACATCAGCATGTATGAATCATACAGATGTAGTTGACTGTATTGTATGGACTATACAAAAATTTTGCCATGTCTACTTGTGTGTTAGTATGGATACTGATGTGGCACCTAGTTAGATTGTTAACTTGGTGATGATTGGGCTAGCAACTATTTTTTGAGGTGGTTAGTGACTTGGCATCTTGTGCTGACACGTGTTTAGGTGCAGATGTTTACCACGTGTCCACCGTGGCACTGACTATTCACTGCATGGTGAGGATAGCTATGGCAGCAAACCAAAATGCATTGTGTGTCTCTATTTAACGTGGCCAAAATTTACACAACATCTCTAGTTTAACGCTGTGGGAGCCAGAGATTGGGCAAATATTCACTGTGCCCATTGAAATATTCACATGGGGAGCAAAGGTTTTAGGCCGCCGGATCTACATTTCACGATGCCAAAATCTACTTTTGACATGTGTCGAGATTCTTGCAGCGATTGGATATTTAATTTATGAGTGGCCAGATATTTGCAAGTGATTATCCCACATGCGTGGGAGTTGTGTATAGAAGGTTGTTTAAAACAACCACATCGTGGAGCACAAAGAAAATGGAACCTGTCGGAGTATGTTGGGCTTGCCAGGGAGGTAACCCATAGATTTGCTGGCCAAAATTTATCTGGTCGGTGGTGCTGCTTTCGATGGTGTTGTCTATTGATTAATGTAGTACGACGATAATTGTAGAAGTTGAATAATATGATATAATATGCCCTGCGAATTAATAATAAAATTCCACCGAAAATACAGAGTCGAGCCAGGTGGTCACTACCCCGTTTGGCCAAAAAAAATTTCTCTTCCTCAAATTAAATTTTGAAAAATAATTTTGAAAATAAAATTGAAAATGCAGAGAATTAAAATAATTGCAGATCTAAAATACAAATAATCAGACCAATTAAATGATCATACTCGATCTGGAAATTGGGGCCTTCGGGTTCCAATTTACAATTTTTTAACCTCACGATCAACTTTCACCTAGCATAGGAAAATTTATAGTCGATCTTCACTGAATTGACACTTTGGAGGCAATAGTGAGGTCAGATTTGGCCCTAGATGCTTCTAATTTCTACGGATCCAAGCATGAACAGTCTCAAACGACTATGTGTAGAGAATCTCCCTCAACTTTGATACTATGTGAGAATTTGGCTTAGGCAAAAATTCACCCAAGACCAAGGAACTCAAACACAAGAACACAATAGACCAAAATAGAGAGAGTATGATTAGAATGATGATATTCATTCAATATGCCAGCTTGAGAGAGTACACTAGGAGTGCCTGTTTATAAAGGCCTCAAGAGAGCTTCTAGAATGCATAGATGTCAGCATCATGATAAGTCATACAACCAAGCACATGTACCCCAGATATGGGTTATCCTCCATTAAGCACAAAATTAGGTGCGATGATGTGAGGATAAGCCTACAATGGTGTATCATGCAAATCAATGGTGTAGACAACATGTGCTAAATTAGGAGTGTGAATAACTGTGTTGTCAATATGACAACTCAGTAAATGATGCGAACTCCTGTGTTGTAGACACCATGTGCATAATTAGAGTTGCATAACTCATGAGAGTACAAAAAATCCTAAGTGTCTCACCTAAATAAATAATAAAATAATGCAAAATAATTAAATAATGCATTAGCCTAAGTAAACTTAAGTAAGTGTAATAAGTAAATACTTATTTACACCAATACCTTGAAACTATGACTTTTTCTTTTTAGGTAACCATTATTGTCCTTTTGGGAATTTTCCTTTGATAGAAGGTTCTCAACCCACCCAACATTTCCTCATATTGCACCAATTATTGCCCCACTAGTGTTTGTACAATCCACTATTGTCTCTTGACAAACTTTATTTATCACAAGGAGTTGGCTCTAATATTCCCATACCATCTAAACCTATGGAGATCCTCATAGGATGCATCCTTAACATTAACCCACAACTAACACCAGATCAAATAAAAGATCTTATTGCCACACTCATAGAACACCATATTTACATAGAAAAAGGGAATTTTTTCCATTAGACAACCTCAACAAAGACTTAATCTGGGTCTGCGAGACATAGTGAAAGAGGAACTTCAAAATTTGTTAAATGTTGGGTCCATTTAACCCATTTCAGATAGCAAGTGGGTATCTCCTTTGATAGTTGTACCAAAGAAAAATGGTAAGTGGCGCATTGGTGTCAATTATAGAGCATTAAAAAAGGTGACTAAAAAGGACCATCTTCTCTTACCATTTATTGATCAAATGTTGGATACTCTTGCGAGGAAATTTTTTTTTCTCTTTCTTGGATGGATTCAATGGATATAATTAAATCCACATTACTCTAAAGGATCAAGATAAGACTACCTTTACATACCCGTGGGGTACCTTTTCTTACAATGTTCTTCCTTTCGGATTGTGTAATGCACCTGCCACTTTCCAAAGGGAAGTGTTAAGTATTTTCCTTATTTTGTTAATGATTGTGTTGAGGTCTATATGGATGATTTTCTTGTCCATGGTAACACATTTGAGGAGGCTAAAAATAACCTAGAAAGAGTTCTTAAGAGATGCATAGATACTAATCTATCTTTGAGTCATAAGAAACACCATATGTTGATGATTGAAGGTGTTGTGTTGGGCCATCTTATTTCTTCAAAAGGTATCTAGGTGGATCCTAAAGAGATCTAGATTGCACAAGCACAAAAATATGTTAGGAGTTTCTTTGGTCATGTTGGGTATTATTGAATATTTATCTAAAACTTCCGTAAAATTGTATCTCCTTTGTTTACCCTTCTACTAAGGATGTTGTCTTTTCCTAGACTCTTGAATGTCAAGAAGCCTTTGAAAGCATCCAAACCAAGCTTATAACAACCCTAGTTCTTAGAGTCCTGAATTGAGAATTTCCTTTACATATTCATACTGATGCCTCTGATTCTGCCATGGGCGCAATACTTGGGAAAAAAGAAGATAACCTCTTCCTATTTACTACATGAGAAAGAACTTCACTGGAACATAGGTAAACTACACACTAACTAAAAAAGAATTCTTGGTTTTTGTTTATGCTATTAATAAATTTTGATATTGCATTACTGGTTATAAAGTGTTTGTTCATACTAATCAGTCAACAATTTAATTTCTAATGAATAAACCTGTTGTAATTGGTAGGGTCATTAGATGGTTACTCTTATTACAAGAATTGTACATCACTATACTTGATAAGCTTGGTTAAGAAAATGTAGTTGCAGATTACCTCTCCAGGTTACAACATCCAGACAATGAAATCATACCGATTGATGACACATTCCCTAATGAGCACCTCTTTTCTATCTCCACAAAGAGCCCGATGTATGTCGACATTGCCAACTACCTTTTTACATGCAAGTTTCCATCAAATTTTCCCCCTAGAGAACATTGTAAATTGGTGTTCTTAGCAACCAATATACTTGGATAGATGGTATCCTCTTCCACACTAGCATCAACAACATTATGCGTTGTTGTGTTCCTAATGATGACATATTCAATATTCTTCATGCCTGTCACACATAACCTTGTGGCAGGCACTTTGTTGCTTAGAAGATCCTTAATTTGGGTACTATTGGCCTACAATTTATAAGGATTGTAAGCGATATATTAATCATTGTGATCAGAGCCAACATATGGGTTGTCCTACCAGATCCAATGAGTTGCCTCTCTAACCTCAGCTCTCTATTTAACCTTTTGAGAAGTGGGGTCTTGATTTTTTGGGTCTTATCAATCCACCCTCCAACTAAAAAAGATTACATTCTTGTCTTCATAGATTATGTCACCAAATGGGTTGAGATTTTTGCACACAAACATGTGTGGGACACCAAAGTAGCTAACTTCTTATACTTTGAAATTTTTACTCTCTTTGGTGTTCCTCAAGATATTACTACATATCAAGGACCTCAATTCACTTTCAATCTCATTGTTGCACTAACCAAAGAGTATGAAATTCACCACTAGAAGTCTTCACCCTATCACCCTCTGGTGAATGGACAAGTGAAGGTAACCAATAGAGAACTTCAAAAAGTACCAAAACTATTGCACTTCATAAGCATGATTGGGCCACATATCTTCTTGAAGCTTATGGGCCTATCACACCATATGGAAGACCATGAATGGTCTAACCCCTTATGAGATGGTCTATGACAAGAAAGTCATTCTTCTCATTGAGTTTGAGATCAAGACCCTCCATATTGCACTTCAACTTGGTTTGAACCTCTCTGATGCTCAACAGGAATGTGTTACTCAATTGTACTCCTTGGATGAACTCTGTCCGAATGCACTTCTTCATACCAAACTTGTCCAAAAGCAACTAGCACTATGGCATGACAAACATATTCATCAACACTCTTTTTATCCTAGAGATTTGGCACTTTTGTATGACTCTTAGTCTTAGGATTTCAAAGGTAAATTTCTTACTCGATGGCTAGGCCCTTATGAAGTTAAGAATTTCTTCAATAATGGTGCCATCCAAATCTACACTATTGATTCGGAACACCAAAAGTTCCTTGTTAATGGTCATCATTTAAATTTTTACTAGAAGCCCCTCTTGGAGGAATCCTTCTTTCTTGAAGTTGCCAAGGAATTGACTGTAGCTCCCTTTAGCCTCCTTCGAACGTAGATTAAAAAGAAAACATATATATCTCTTTTCTATTGATATTTGTACCTCAATTCCTATTTTTATCCATGATGACATAAGACCTATGATTCTCATGTCATATTTATTCCTTCCTTATTCTGATTCACCCTTATCTACATTATCTACTTATTCCCCATTCACCCCTTTCCCTTATAATGACTTCAACTTTACATTATCATCCCTTCCCACTCATCCATGATGATCAATCCATCTTTCCATTCTAATCCATCCATACTTAAACATTATTACCATTACGCCCTCATTCATTTTCCCATCAACCCATGATTTTGCCTCACACCACCTATTCATAACCCCTACTCCTTGTTCATTTCCACTCTTTTCCTATCAATTCCATGTCCATTCATTCATCTTCATTCCTTCACAACTTCTCCCCTTGCCACCTTGTCACCATGAACTCTACTTTATACCAACTTCCATTCTACATCATCCATGGGTCCCCCTCTCAATTGTGGTAGACTTTCCTTGCCAACTTTCTTCTTTTTGGCTCCTTCTTTCTAGTTCTTCTCTTTCTGACATAGTCTTTCTTCTATATTGCATGCTAGGCTAGACACTGATGTCCCTTCTCATGGCTTCCTCGTCATTGCTGACTATTTTTTTGACTATCCTCAACACCACTACTCATTATTGGGTGTGGTGCCAGGTTTGAATTTCTTTTTCCATGTTATTTTATCATTTCTTTTCTTTAATTTATGGTACGACGAGGACACCGTCACACTCTAACTAGGGAGGGGTACTGCCTTCAAAATATTTATGGTGATCATGACGCATGGTAGTTTTATTTTCCATATTTTTGTTTAACCTTTTTTGAAACCACTACTATCAATCCACTTTTCGAAATTGGTTTGAGTCCACTCTGAAATTTGTTGTAACAATGCATGGGGGTCCCCATCTTTGCCCGCGGCTATATAGCCACAAAAATGCACTTCCTTTACATTGCTTTTTCTAAATTTTTAAAAAATTGACCAAGTCCTCTTCTTCGTATGGAAGTGCATTTTTGTGGCTGTATAGACGTTGCCCCCATCTTCACCATGAGCCCACCAATGTACAAAAGGTCAAAAAAATGATTTCAAAGTTTGGGAAAAGTTCAAGAAAGTTGGGTGGAATATATTCTTCCAATGCGTTTGTGGTTGTGATGAAAAAATTGCCTTCAAGTTTTCAATGGGATACAATAGAGTTGATAATACAGTGGTCATGTAGGGTAAAACATTTGTTGTTAAGGAGGAGATCTTGGCCATGGTTTCTGGGCTTCCTAGGAGTGGTGATCTCTATTTCACAGAGTTGTCTACACAGAATAAATACCTCAAGGTATTTTCAAAATGTTTCTTAGCCAAGAATGAAGCTATTCAAATGACCCCAAGGAAAGGCACTCTGCATATGTCATTACTAGGGCATTGGCTGAGAGTCAGTAAGGCCATAACACAATACATTACTATTGAAGGGCGATATGTGTATATTTTTTCTCACCACTTTAGGTTGCTTTCCCATATTCAACATGCATAATTGGTAAATGTTCCATATTTCTTCTTTTATTCCATTACGGAAATGAGTTTTGAAGTACAAAATGGTAATAGAAATTCCCTAGCCCACCTCAATGTGCTTAAATTTATTATTATGCATGAGTTAGAAAATAACATCTCCCCAATTTCTTGGGCAGTGTTTATAGAGGACAAGAGTAATTTAGATTTAGAAGTAGATAAAGATAATGTTGATCCTGGTATGGAAAATTAATCATTCTCCAATGATTCAAGCATGAAGGGTCATAATAAACAAAATGAAGAAGATTTTGAATATAACGGATACAAACTTAGATAATAAAGTAGGGTTTCTCTAGCTAGTGCCATTCTTGGTCTTACTAATCCTATAACACCAAGCCCTTATAATACTAAGTCTAGACAAAAATGTGAAGAAACCACCAAATTGGAAGACCTAGCTAATATAGTTTTAGGGGATGCACAAACTGACCTTAAAGTCTTGGCTACAAATCAGGTAGGAAAGGAAAATCAGGAAGAAATTATAAAAGGTTGAAACAATGATAGAGAAATGAGAAATAAAGAAAAGAACATTTAATAGAGAAAAAGTTATATGGTTCCAAAAAGGATGAGAAAGAAGTCACTTAGACAGTTAGCTCTCCACCTGGAGATGAAGATGGATTTCTAATTCAACTATAGATATCTGAGCTTGAAGGCATTTTCAAATAGTACATAAACCCTATACAAAATAATCCTACCTCATCAAGTCAAGAGAATATAAAATCTCCTTTGAGAAATGAACACCAAATGAGTTCTCCATAAAAAGATGAACCAATGAACCAATAAATTGATTAGAAATAAACTTTTAATCAGACAATCAACATATTTTCTCGTTTAGATATTTAGCAGGATAATATGGAAACCCTTCATGGTGATTCACAAATTGAGGAATAATTTTCTACATGGGAATTCAAGCTACTACAAAATAAAATAAATATGTTGGAATCACAAATATGGCCCTTCAATACCAATTTCAATAATTATGTGAAAAATCTTAGAAACAAGATGTGATGTTAGGAAGAGTTAGGGATAGCTTGAAGGATTCTGATCCAGATATGGCTACTTATATATTAATCAAGGAACATCAACAATTAGTGACATGTTATATCTCCATAGAGAAATATCATAATATTGTCAACAAGTTAACCAAATCTTTGAAGGGAGGTGATGCTAGTGACATTCATCTCACAGTGGAAGAACATGAACAAATCCTTGCATAAGTAGAAGCCTTGTGGGAACACAAATGTGAAATAGGTTACATCACCATTGGAAAATATCAAAGGATCACTAAGGAATTAAGAGGATATTGGGAAGAAATAATTATTGTAGAATGTGTTTCTCAAGAATATCATAAGGATAAACTCAATGAACTCATATCTAAACTGAAAAAAGAAATGGACACTCTAAAGATGACATGGGAAGCAAAATTCAAAATAGAGTATATGCCCATGGAGAAACACCTTCAAGCTATTTTTGAGTTAAAGGTTGTTGTACAAGATAGTTTGCAAGCCAACTATATCTCTCAAGTTGATCAACAAAAGAAACTCAAGGAATTGAAGGCACAATGGTTGAGAGAGATGATGAGAGATATAAATAACTTAACTACTGATCCACTAGGCAAAATAAGTATTGCATAATGACATGAAATGGCTTTAGCTGGGGGAAAATAATGGGTTTTGAATATGCCTTATATTTTCACATCCTTTATTCTTAGTTTTGTTTGCTTGATCATTCACTTTTCCTAGAATGTTTTCCATAATCCTCTAAATTACCATAGTTATTGTAAATTATTGATAGTAAACATGTGAAAAATATATGTAAATCTTTGGCATTAAACCTAATAATGAGTACTAATTTGGGTGTTTGTTTCAAAGCACGGATCTATTGGTGGCAAAGATGAAATAACATGAAGTCTGCAACAAATCTTAATAGCAATGGATGACTTGGAAGCTCCTTAGAAGACTAGTTTTTGATATAATTAGTATCATGGTATATTTTGAGTGTGTAGTTACTTTTTGATGGTGCTCATGAATACTATTATTCCTCACAATTTCTAACCACGAGGAACTAAACTTAGACAATTACAATTAATTCTAATTAGGGTCTAGCCTATATATGTAGACCATATTATGTAAAACATATGTTCTTTTTGTTACAATTAATGAAACTTTGAGACAATGTTTTTGAATTCCTTAAGTTGTGATTAAGTTTTCATGTTGATCAATTGGCAGTTGGAGAAAGGGCCTGCTCCTTCTATCAATGATTGATATGTAGATGGTGTTAAGTTTCTAAGTGTAGATTGTATATATGTTTCAATTATGTAAGTAAATATTGTAGTAAATCTTCTAGATTAATGCGTTTTTGGTTGTTCCCATCTCATGTGAGTGAAAATACTGATCTAATCTTGGATTACATAGGAATAAAATAATTGAAAATTTAGAGATATTCGATGAAAGATTAGGTAGGCTATCAAGCAAATCTCTATTGCAAATTACAATTGAAATGATTGTTATGTTTTCATTGGTGTCAAACCTTATTGGTAAGAAAATTTTCTATCTGATTTGAATGCCATATCTAGATCATTGATGAAGAAGATTTGAGAAGTTAGACATAACAATAGCACCGAGAGGAAAGGTTGAGTTTGAGAGGAAACTACAATGGTAAATTAATTAGTTAGACTTTGACAAGATAAAGTGATTGTTTAATCATGCTACAAGTAAAGAAAATAGTTGTAATGAAGCCTTGAAGAAGTTATCAAATATTGACCATATGTGTAGGCTTGATTGAGAAATATAACATAAATTAAGGAATTTGAAGTTTAAGATGAGTGACGCCAGTGTCGATCAAGCCACAATATTTGTCGAGCATAAGTAGTATTAATTGAGCATCATTATTGACCGAGCATCAGTATATGTGCCGAATAGAATGTTCGCAGCAATTGAGTAATCTAGTGATGAATGAGTGTTAGAATACAGTGTTGATCAAGGGACAATATTTTGACAGTTTATGTGGAAATCGTGGTTTCTAGCTTACAGAGTTGATTTCTTGGAATATGTAAAGTGCGTGAAAGATAAGGATGGATGACCTAGAACATTTAAATCAAGGGTAACTATGTTTGCATGTTTCTATGCAAGGATTCAAGGAGAATTTTTAGAAATTTTTAGAAGAGAAAATAAGAGATGAAATGTTAGAAGAATTCGATGAATATGACCTAAACCTAAGATCTACGGTGGTGTTTAAGCAAAAAAAGATCAAAATTTCTTATTTAAGGAGGTACAAGGATTAACCTAATAAGGTTGGAGCATTTTTTGATGCTATTGGTTGGAAAACTTAAGTAGGAGGATTAGAAGAGTTGAGAAGATGTGAAGAGTGATTGCTTGAAGGGTTTCCAAGCTAATCAGAGATAGAGATGACAATGAAGGCCATTTAGTGGATCAACATGTGAACTAAACCGTGATCTATATTTGCAAAGTGAGTTTTATTTGTCAGATCAAAACTTGATGTTACTTTCTAACCATTGTATTAGTATTGAAATCCTTTAATCAAGGTTGACCTAACAATCATATGAAAATCATTTAATCAAGGTGGAATTTTGATTGAATTTTTTGAAGTCCTCTTAAAAGTCCACTCCTAATAGGGTGATTAAATCCTTTAACAATGTCACATTTAACACCGTGTTTTTTTAACCTTTAATAGGGTTGGCTCTTAACATAGCTCACTTCAGAAGAGTGAAAAGATTGGTGATATGTCACTGGTGGTTTTTTCCAAATTGGGCTTCCACATTAAATCCTAGTGTCAAACTTGTGTGAATGTTTTTGATTAAGTTAAGCAGCAAAAGGGTGCTGGCCCATGGTACAAACAACTCGCACTATACTACTAAACGTGATTAACAATCTCAAGTGCCAAATCCAAGATCACCAAGGATCTAAAATATTAACTTACCTCCATTAATGACAGAGGTCAGAGAATAACACACCTTGGGACAAGCCCCCAAACAGCTTTGAAACAAAACCAAAAGAAGAACCAAGGACTTGGATGAGCCCTTTAAAACTTCCAACATTCATCCAAACACAAAAACCAATGGTTTGGAAGCGCCCTTTAAAACTTCCAGCATACCTCCAAACATAGGACAACTAGTACCAAGAAGTAGTAGGTCCTTTTAACATCAGCACGTGAACAACAAAACAAGGTAGCAAGCTGCCTGCCTTTTCTTCTCTGAATCAGAGATCCGGACCCATCTTGGCCCAATTCTTAGGCCAACACCTTCAAAGATCTTCCAACTCATAGCAGTCTCCTTTCCCACCTCAATAGTGAAAGGGTCCCCCACAACAGAAGCACGATAATAGAAGATGGAAGATGGAACCTCCAACCCCCCTCCACCTATCAGCAACAGCAACCAAGAAATTATCCCCCTCACTAGGAGTCTTCCACAACTCACACCAGATCTCCACCTCAATAGGAGATAGCTTCACCTCCATACAAGTCATGCAAGAAGGAGCAAAGACACAAATCCATGCCCACCACCACTATAACAAAAATTTTCTCATAATGAGAGGACAAAGGGGAGTCCTCCCACCAACAATCCAAATATCAAGGTTAGGAAGGTGGAACCACCAACCCTTCAACCTATCAAAAGTAGCAGCCTTGACAATGTCTCCCACACTAGAAGTCACCTCCACCCCCAAAAACTCACAAAATATATCCACCTCAATAGGAGATAGCTTCACCTCCATAGAAGCCCCGCGAGACAGAGTAGAGACAAAAAACCAAGCCCACCACCTCTGTAACCACATTTTGTTCATAGTGAGAGGAGAAAGAATAGCCCTCCTAGCCAAGAACCAACCACCCACTAGTGGTGGAACCCAAGCATGGTTAACCAACATTAGGACACAAGAGCCTAATTCATGAAATCGATAGTGTCCAAGAGAAGCCAGCCACATAAGCCTCCACAACCTAAGATTGCCCCAACAGTAGCAACCTGTCCTGATATCCAGCAAATGGAGGGGGAGAGGAAACCTTCCAACCCAACCATTACCAGCATAACAGCAAGGAGAGTCATGCAGATAGTAAATCTCCACACCATCACTTGGGAAGACAAAGGATCTAAAACCCTTGATCCAAAAAAATTCATTCCAAGGTAAGATGAGCAAAAGAGAATGAGAGCCTTGGACCAAGCCTTGGAACCCCAAGCTCCCACCTTTGCCCATGTTACCATCACAACCAGCTACACATCTAGGGGAACACCTCTCACCCCAAAAACATAGAAGGCCAGAGCTAGCTTTCTCAAAAACTAGAAAACAACCCTCAGAAGAAAGTTGTCCCCAGCCAGGAGCAACACCCAGAAGGAACCCATCAACATTGTCACCAGCAGGAAAGGTACCAAATACGCAACCCTAATCCCTACATATCTTTCTCAAAAAAAGGCCACAACCAAGAGGAGTTCCACCCCAAAGGAAAAATATCATAGCTAGACTGCACCACACATGAGTAATCTGACCCCATGTTTTCTGACCAACAACAAGAGAGCGCTGAGACAACAAGACCGCCGAATCCAACTGGAAAAAGTCCTCCAAAAGTCCACAAAACCCAATTACCTTAACCCCAATCTTTGAATCATCCTCATCTTCATCACTCCCTTCTCCCTCTCCAATCTCAGATGCCCCTGCAGTGCATCTGCATCTACAGGGAACCCTTCGTTTGAAAACTCCAGGCCCGCTCCCTTTCCTGCTCATTAAACTATGTTATGTATTCTTCTTTGTAGCATAAAGAGCATATCCAAACTTGTGTGAATGTTATTTGTGATGATTTATTGCTAATATTTACATTCTAAAAGTCTATCATAATTAGGGTAGTGGACTACTAGTTGATGTTATTGATAATCTTCTGTAGAGGTCGAGCTAATCGATGTCAAGTTTTGAATTAGTTTAAGTGTTTGTTTGTTCAATTGGTACATCTAGACCTTGGATAGCTGATTTAACCTCCTCTAAGTTATAATTATTCTAAACATTCTAACAATATTTGTCTTGTTGCCAATGTTATTTTTGTCATCTTGACCAACAAACTAAAGATTTTGAATTACAAACTTGGTCAAAATACTTCTAAAGTTTAATCGAAACAAGTGTTCAGTGCAAAACTTAATAAGTGTGGTGAGTATAAGTTATATTAATTAATTTATGTGGCTGTTAACTTCAATAAAAGAATAGGCATAGAATGAATATATTAAAATAGCATATGAAGTAGTTAGACTTTAAGTGTGGATTTTATTTTTAGTTGTGGATATTTAATTAAATCATTTAACATTTAATTTTGTTTATAAAAGTGTGGATTCACTTTTTCTATAAGAAGGGATCATATTTCAAGTGAAGATTATGTTTAATCTATTATAAATGAAGATTTTAGTTAATTTCATAAGTGGGTATTGTGTCTAATTCTTTTAGGATAATTTCATTTCATGCTTAATCTTTGAGAATTGTTATTCTAATTCAAAAACAAAAAGGAGCATTTTTAGAGATTATTTTAAATATTTTAGTGCATTCATATCAACTTGATTTATTATCTTCATCCCTTGTGCAAACAACCATTATATCTCTCAAAAGTTTACAAAACCCAGATTGATGCTCTAAAGTGTAATTAGGGATATTTATCTAAGTTCCAATCCCAAATCTAGACCATATTTTTACTCTACACCAATCACAATTTGATTAACTATATTATTTCATCAATTAACATGACTAAATCAACATCATATTAGTATAGAAAACTTTAGGATAGGAATTATGACTTGTGAAGTTAGTATGAGGTAGAGAAAGAATAATGGAAGCTAAGGTTAAGTGCGAATATGATTTTGAGTTGATATGTGAGTGTGCAAAGTTAAATATAGTTAGTGGTAGAATTAGAACAACTTTCTATTAATTATGTAATTGCACAATTAATAAAGTATGTAAAAGAAAATGATTTAAGAAGCTAAATTAGATTTAAGAGTAACATTTGAACATGTGAAGGGTTAAGAATAAAATTAAGAGCAAATCAAAGGCTATCGAGGCAAGATTTAAGTGAGTTCATCAACATACTCTATTTATGTGTGATTGAGGTATTTTATGGATTTTCAAAGGTTGAAATTGTGAAATTGAGTTCAATATTTATTGTAGAGATAGATAAATTTTAATTCACAATTTTGAGGATGAACCTAAACCTAAGATGAAGATAAACCCTATCAAACCCATGGAAGATGATCCTTCAGTCATATTTTTGATAATTCTGGATAGAACTTTGTATTTAGAAGATAGTGGAAGCCATACTAGGAGCAAGTATGAATCAATAGGAGATGGAAACATAGATAAGGAATTCAACTTCATATACAAGAAAGACATGAGCTTCAAATATGAATATAAATACCTAGGACATAATGACTTAGTCAAGTACTTGTTTTCCCATGAGTTTGACAATAAAGAATGGGCACAAATCATATTAAGTAGAATTCATGATGGAAAATTTTGGTTAGGTGAAAATGTGATAGAAATTTTAGCTAACCTCATTCATGAAGTCACCAGTCTAAGAAATGAAGGTTCTATACCTGTAAATGAGAAGAATTTAAAGAAAATTGTGTTAGAAAATACCAAGTCTAAGTATAATGGAAGATGAATTGTGATAAGAAAAATGGAACATCAAGATGTAAGGTTTGTTAGCAGAATCATGGCATCAAGGATATGTTCAAGTTCCAAAGATGATGATATGGTGATAGGTTTCATCCATGTAACCCATATGGCATGTGTTGAGAAAACCAAAGTAAATCTAAGTGAAATATTGAGAGTACAGTTACTTGAGAATTTGGAGAGGATAAAGAAAGTAAGAAATAGTCTGTTTAGGTTCCAATCATTAATTACATATATATTTTTACATTTGATAAAGAGATTTCCATTTATGTCTATATTTGAGTTGATGAATAGTGATAAGAGTACTATGGAAAAGAAAACATATTTGTACAAAAGGTACCTTATTAAGAAGATTGAGAGCAACATAGACTTGATAATAAAGATATTCCAAGCTAAGATGAAGTAGAGCTATACAATCTCACCATATATAGTAAGAAAATATAGGAATGAAATTATTGTTATGGTTGATATTGATCTCACCCACATATAAGTAGTTGAACCTAGAATGATGTATTTTGGAACTCTTGGGTACAAAGTTGTAGAAACAAAAATTGAAGGATGTGTAGAAATAATCCTTAAGTCTAATAGGGATGAGGAGATTGATAGACTTGGCACCTATGATGAGTTGATGCATCTAACTTATCAAGGAAATATTGAGAATTCTGCTAAGAAGAAGGTACAAGTAACCATGGAAAAGATCATCGAAGAGGCACATATGACATCAAAGGAATCTTCAACAGTAAGGAAGATAATGGAAGGTATAAGAAAGAGTGGATAAGAAGGCATAATGTTTGTAACTCCAGTAGAAGTAGTAGGAACCTTACCAACACATTCTTTGATAGAAGTTACATCAATACCAGAGCCACAAGCCAAAGCGTCAACTATACCCTATGCAGTGGTATCATAGGAACAACCATAGGCTACATCGGTCATCTTATATATTCAACAATCAAGTGAAGAAGAAGAAGAGGTAAGACTTGTGGAAGTTAAGAAGAATTGTTATAGATTAGCAGAAGTACAAAAAGAACCAATGTAAACTCCTAAACATAAGAGATTAAAGTAGATGGTATCTAGGCCGAGAAAAAGGTAGACGGCTTGATGATCTTTGAATAGAAGAAAAAGATGAGAGGACAAATTGATGTCCCTGAAGACTCTAAACCAAAAAAGAAAGAGATAAATTAGCTAGAGAGTGTGATCAAAAGAAGGAAGACATGGAAGCCTGAGGTAGAAAGACTGACCACCATAATCATAATGATGATTATTGTGTCTAGTTAAAAAAGTTTTATGAATTGTATAGTAATCTTGACCAGTTTCAGTTAGAAAATGTAGTAATAAGACATATGATATTGTCTAAAAAGAAATTTGGTGATATACAAGGATAATTTACTAAAAATTTGTCTAATAGTCTAATCAATAGTAAATAGAAAGAAAATAAGGTTTCCCTTTCTTAACCTTAATTTTCAATGTGATGATCCAAATTGATTAAACACAAGAGAATGATCAATGTAGAAATGGATCATGTGATTGAAAATAGGGAGAAAGGAGGTTTAATGGTCCTTCTATTATGGGAGAGTATGTTCTTAAATCCTAAAATAGATAAAAAGACAAATACTAACCTTGAATCTCGAAAGTGTTGTTTTTTGATGTCTATATGTAGTTTTTGAAAAATTTGTAACACTAATACATTTGGCATCGATTTGCGATGGCTAAGTGTCGCAATTGCGATGGCAATGTGTCGCCACTATGACGGTAGTAGACGTCGTTGTTTTTTAGTCACAAATTGTGACGTCTATCCTTAGACATCGTAATTTTGACGCCTATTTGTCAGAATTTCATCATTCTAACCCGGCACGGCTCTCGTCGCAATGCATGCAGATCCCGTCGCAATTCTAACGTCTTCCCCATGCATTGTGACGAGGTGGCATCGCATCTGCCCACAGGTTCGCTGAGGTGAGAGCCTTTCTAGTTCTTCCCTGGGTATCCCACTTGTGACAGCCTTGGAACATTGCGATGGGGACGCGACGGTGCTAGCGGCACGGTAGTGCTGGTGTCGACACCACTAGCCGTGGCAATGTTTCCAAATGTGTCACAATTGCGACACAAAGTCAAGAATTGCGACGATGTCGCTAAGCATGCGACGCACATTTCGTCGCAATGCGTGGGTAGATGTCGCAATTGCGATGTCCACGATTAGCAATATGGAAGGACCGCTGTGGCGGCAACGCCAACTGCCGTTGCCACCACAACAGCTCCACCACAAGCATGATGCATCATGGGGCATATGAATTCATATGCCCCCCAGGTGATAGAAAACATGCATTCTTTCCAAACGACAACAATCTCTTTTAGTGTTGCAGGTGTAAAAAATATATCCCAATAGGTAGAAAATTTGTCAAATGTCAATTTCATTTCAAAAAGTCTAGAAAAGAACACAAGTTCTGGCCAGTCATGCAGTAAATCCAGATCATTAGCAGATCATGGTGCATCATGCTTGCGACGAGGTCGCTCGCGTTGCTGTCACAGCGGCCCCGCCGCAAGCATGATGCATCATGATCTGCCGATGATCTGGATTTACTGCATGACTGGCCAGAACTTGTGTTCTTTTCTAGACTTTTTGAAATGACATTGACATTTGACAAATTTTCTACCTGTTGGGATATCTTGTTTACACTTGCAACACTAAAAGAGATTGCTGTCATTTGGAAAGAATGCATGTTTTCTGTCACCTGGGGGGCATATGAATCTTGTAAGTGGTTTTCCTTTGGATGTCCAATGTTCAATGACACCCTCTTCTTTAGTTTAGAGCCATTATACTGAGATTTAGACCCACCTGCTGTTTGAATGCTAGTTTTCTTATCTCGTATATAGAATAGCATGTAAGCTTTCTAGGAAAGCACACTTTTCTCACTGACTGAATAGACTTAGAGTACAAAATGTCATAAGAATAACTTCAATCAGTCTAAGCAACTTTAGTATAATTAGTGTTACCATATAAAGAAAAGGTTCTACATAAAATTGTAGTTCTTTTGTGTATCCTGTTATACACAAATTATAATGAGCTTGCTCCACAAAATTAAACATATCTTCACAACTGTAGCAAATGTATACCCGATTATCATCTAAAGCATGCCAGATGCCTGTGGATGAATGAATAAAGTAGAAATAATGACTAGAATGTGTGCTCCAGCCATCATGAACAAGAACACCATAAAGAGTGTTCTTAAAATTGCTCTCTTATGATTGATAAATAGATAGAGAAACTAGAATATCATTCAAATGTGCAATATTTATTAAAAAACCAGTAGATATTACAAAAACTATATTATTAGATTCCACTAAAAATGTGATCCATTGGCAAATAATATTGTAAGGGCTACTTACATGTGAACTACTAACAAATGGTTTGAGATCCAACGTACAACCAAAGTCTACTTTTTTGTCAATTTTTCCTCCAGATCCAACTACACTGAAGCGCTTGAGATGAATTGCAAGAACATGTGGTGCTTTATCAATTTTGAGTTGTTCTAGAGCCTTCACTTTTACTTTGCATCGTTCACATTGATCTCTTTTCACACCCCCATCTAACTACTCCACTGCCGTGTAATGGGATAATGCTTTCAACAAGGAATCTGCTCGAATGATCTCTAGGCTCAAATCTAAGAAAGGATCAAATTTATTTCAGCAATAAGAACATTGTGTGCACTTCACCTACAAGCCAGATTAAAGCAATTGTTAATGAATAAAATACTTTTCTAAGACTATAACCTAGAGTTCCCAGCATAAAAATAATTTTGAAAGGTTTAAGTGACTCAAAAAAGTAGAAATAATGACCAGAATGTGTGCTCCCGCCATCATGAAAAAGAACACCATAATCAATCATTTTCTAACATCTTTTTACCCATTGTGTACCCATTGCACATCAATGTAGTATTGCTAGTTTTTTATTCATGTTATGCATGGCAAAAGCATACAGTAAGGGTCACATCAAAGTTTTCATTGGTAAGGAGAAACCCAACAAATTACCCACCATATTACATGGGCCTAAGGAAAGCTTTATGCTTGACCAAAGGCAAGGCACCTGCAGCTAAAAGTCAGGATGATCGAACTGGAATGAACAATGACTTTACAGAAAACACTTTGAAAACTTGTTAAGAAAATCTATCAACCTGCAATAAGATTGTATTAAAACTAGAATTATACAGATCCATATTATTAAAACTTAAAATACCTGTCAGTATTAGGTGTTCAAAAAAGCACACGCCAGACACCTCTTGGAATGTTCAGGGCCTCCATAACCTTTGCTACAATAAGAAAGAAATCCAAATAATATTAAATCTTTGCTGAAACTCCAATTCACAAGGATGTATAGTTATGTTCTAATAATCAAATACTAACAGTAAAAAACACAAAGCTGAAATGGATATGTCACTAGTTTTTCTCCATTCATTCATAAAACAAGCTTGATACTAAAATGTAAGTGTTTTCTCTTTAAATTATATCATGCTGATCACAAATACTAATCACAGATTAGTTATCCAAAAGGGTGCAATAATGATAGAGGAGCCAAATACTAAAAGATGCAATGAAGAGTTGCAATTCTTCAAATGATATTAAAAAGGCATCAATAACTAGTCCAAGGACATTATTCAGACAAAAGATTACTTTATATTCTATATAGACATAAGTGGTAGTAATTCACTAGACATCAGAAAGCCAGATCCCATGAGTACAATGATTAAGATTAGGAATAGTGACATATATATCACATAAGTAACAAGAGTTACATCAGAAATTGCAACAGTACAGATCACCCATCATTGGGTCATCACCATTACAAAGATATTATATCAGACAGAGATCAAATAAATATCCAACATCTTTACAAACCAAACAGAATCAATCATATCACATTTCAATAAGGCAGATATCAGATACAGTGAATAACTTCAGACCAATATGGTACATATCACTTTTAGATAAATCTGTAACAGTGATTAGTTGGTCTTGCAAATTGCTCTACAGAAATTCTAATGATACTTATTGCAGATCAGTAATCAACATTAGATTGTCAGGATCTATGACATTAGGTCATTTAGTTGACTATCACTATACTTCCAACTTTAATATATATAATCCTTGTTTAGTCTTTGATATTGATTGGATTGGGAATTTTCACAAAGTCATTTCCATCATTATTGGAAGTGTTTTTGGTTACCAAAGTTTGATTGAAGATATCAGAACTACTTAAAAAGACATTTGCATATTGTTCGGCTATATTCTTTACCAAAGATCAATTACATCTCTCTAGCAGTGAATTAAAGAATATATCAGAAGCATGGGTGATATTACTTGTACATAACATCAAGATACATGCACAATTGCATTGATATATCTACCCTGAAAAAATATTGTTATTAATACCTAACATTTATTTGTGGCAAAATAAAGAATTGAGTATAAGTAATAATAGAAAGAAGTTTATTGTGATTTAAAATATAAGGATTTAGTCACAGACCCATAGGAGTCATATAAGGGAACATCAAACATTAGCTCTAACCTCAAATAAGGGATTATTAACAAGTTGAAAGTTATCCTTGTTTCTGAAGTCAAATCTCTCTTCTTCCAAACTTTCCTTGTCTGATTTCTCTGGACAACGTTTCAGGTCATAGGCCTCAACTAGGTTGTCCACTTTATCATTTCTTCCTTTTTCTTTTGGTTCCTTGAAGTGTTTTGTTTGATTTTCTATTTTTTATGTTTTCATGAACATCTATCAACTTATCATTTTTTCGCTTATATCAATCCAAGGTCCTACGATATATAGTTGTTGATCTATTCTTGCTTACTATCTTGTTACCTCATCCTTAAAGGACTTCAATGCTATATGTTGAGATTTTTGACAAGGTAAATGTGAGTGAAGTTCTTGAAGCAATATTTGAATTACAATACTTAGTCTGAACAATCTCTCCTATTTAATTTTCTACAACTTCTCTCTTTCTTGTGAAGCTATCGTCTTGGCATGCCTAGATATCATAGAGCTCTTTCAACATCTTTAGCACGATCCCTTAATTTCCATAGTTCTTCACTTGCCATAGTTTCATCAAAACATTTTCTCACCTACTTGTTCCTATCCTTCACTATCACATCTCTTTGTCTATCTTCCTCGAGGTGATTAGATTTGACACACAATGTATTTTTTGATTGACTGACATTAGAAATATTACTCTTCTCATGCACAAACATTGACATGCCAGTCAATGTCATGTACTTTTTAAAAGGTGAAGGATAATTTTGATCAACATCCTTATCTCCAAGAAGCTTCACATAATCTGAATGATGACCCCTAGATTCAATCCCTACTATGTCATCCTCAATGTATGACGTTAAGATGCAGTAAGAACAATCTAATAATCATCATCATTCCATGTACTCATTTCATTTGTGACAGAAGGAGGACTCAAAAAATTAACTGCTTCTATTCCTTCGAAGTGTCAAAAACTATTTTCTCTCCTTGTATCTTGTTACCACTATTTTTGGTGGTCTATTAAGGTTAGATTCTGAAAATCTTCCTCCCATTCACTTCCTAACTTGGTTTTTTCTCGTTCTTCCTTTTTCAAGTGAGGCTTCAGTTTTTCCTCTTTCTCAGTTTAAATGTTGTGGTTTTTGTATGGAGACAAGTAGCTTTAGGATTTAAATTCTCCACCTCTAGCTCATGGAAACCCTTTGCTTCTACATATGCACGAATCAATCTTTTGTACATAGCACTATGCATTGGATTGGCAGTTAGATTTGTACTTTTTACACCACTTACCAATATTTGGCATGAGTAAATTGAAAAATAGAAATAAACACAATTTGAAAGTTAACATCGTGGATGGCCCCAAGACATGAATATAGAGGATGGTCCCTCACAATGACCTTAAGGACAAAATTTTGAAGAAGTTTACAAGGACACAGACATAAGGTTGTTATCTTCACCTTTATACATTAGAAAAGTAACAACTTAGTACAAATAAATAAATAAATCAATCATTTACTAAAAATTTCAATTTATTTTCCAGCTTTTCAATCTCTAAATTTTGTCTTTGTAGATTTGTAGTGAGAAGATTGTGGTGCACAATCTTCAAAGTTTGCCAGCCCTGTAGCAGTTCTAGTTGTGAGTGGAATTTGAGCACATTTGAAGCCCTCCACACCAAGAAGTGCAAAATACTGACTCAATAGTACTTTAATAACCCTGTTCTTGTGCAATACATTTAGCATCTACCTCTCATTGACCTTCATGACATACTTTCATATTTAAATTCAACTGTCAATGATATGGACGAGCCTAAGAGACACTCTTTTTTAAGGAAGGTAAAACTAAAATTAATAAAGAAGTAGCAGAATGGGCAGAAGGTATAACCACATAAGAAGGCAGAAGGTATGTGAATGGATGCAGCTGCCTACAATATGCCTATTAAAGAGATAATTTTTCTCAAGTTGAATCAATATCATCAACTTCAAGAGCACCCACACAGCCACTAAGAAGTTCTACTCATAGAAGAAATTTGTAAAATATTAATTGTAATTGCAAATTTTTATCATATAACACCGTGATTGTATTAAGCTTCTTTATTGTTTGTGAATGAATGAAAAACCACTTATTTTCTCTCTGATATCAGTTTTATAAATGTTGTTAAATGTGCTTTTTTTATGTTTGGAAATTTTGTTGAGTTGAGTCCAAGTCAAATTTGGGTTTGTCAAGTTTTATAAAGTTACAAGTTTCTTAATTAGTAACTAAGGAATAAATAATGAATTCATTAGTAATGTCACAGTCACCTTACTGCTCATGAAAAGTAACTCTTCTCCATTTTCACTCTTCCATGAGGTCACTTGTCCACCATACAGAAATACCTACACAAATATAACATTAATAATTTATACATATGACCTAAAAGAGAATTGATAAATTGAAAATGACATCAGAACCACAACACAGATTAATCCATTAATTTCTATTGACACAATGTTAAAATCAAGGGATAGAGAACATAAAAAGGAAATAGGAAGTAGATCTAATGAGCCATATCAAATATAAGATCAAGGTTACATTAAACCATCCTATGCTCTTAAACTAGTATCAGCAACCAGCAACAAATGACACAAGACCTGCTTGGACTTGTTACAATCCTAAAAACTAGAACCAATTATTTTTTCCTTTACTCACAAGGTTAAAAAATACCATAACCAAAGTCCAAAAAATCCAAAATCCAAAAAGGCATGAATTGGAGAGAAAAATCAAAAGCTTGATAGAAAGAACTTAAAACAATAGATCATTTCAAATCTCAATACAACCTCAATGATGAACACAATTCAAGAACAAAATTTATTTATTGACCAAAACAATACCTTAGAGCTTCTCTTAGATTGAGATTCCTATGTAGATTTACTATTATTTGAACTAGACATTGATGTCCAAGCATGGTTTAGCATAACTTGAGTTTCTAAGCCTAACTTTCTAACCTCTAAAAATGGAAGTTCAAATGTCGATCCCAAAAAATTAGTTGAATAATTGACCTGCAATAAAAGAAAGTGAGAAAAATTCATATACATATTATATTAAACGTTTGAAGACATGAGATTTCTACATTCCATCAGGCAAAAATTGAAAGAGCTTGTAGCAGTAACTGTGTAGACATTTTTCAATCTAACTAAATGAAATTAAAACAAAAATTATGTTAAAACACCATACAATTAGAAGTTACAGACTGCACAACATTTTTGTAGTAATAGAATCTCAACAAAAACGTAAACCATATCTAATACAATGCAATTACATACCTGGGTCTTCCCAAACAACTAAGTGGTTGGTCATGACTAAAAATATGAAGTACAGGATCAAACATTGTTGGATACAAAGGCTTCCCAGCTTCAAGCCATCCAATCTCATGTTCCAATCTGTGAAATTTTAAAAGATTATTGTTTCAAGTGGTTCATTTACAAATCTTGTTTCATTTGAGATGGTTAAAAAATTGAATCTACCAAGAATAGCACATGTTAGGCCTTACAAAGCACAAGGATTGGATGTTGGATGTTGTGTTGATGTGAAGGAGCAAGCTTATGTTCCCTTCACCATTGGATCGTATAATGATGTTGTGCTGTGTGACATTGTACCTTTGAGTGGTTGTCATATAATTTTAGGAAGGGCTTGGCAGGTTGAGAAGAGATCCCTACATGATGTCAGAAAGAACACCTACACTTTCACAAATAATGGAGAGAAGATGGTATTAACACCATTGGAGGAGCACAAGACAACTTCAAAGGTGTCAGCGAGCATTGGCATCTTTGAGAGGGAAAGGTTCCTAAGAAAAGAGGAACATGGTGAAGCAATGAAAGATGTTTTGATAAAAAAGGATGATGCTTTGAAGCAAACAACTAATGAGAATGAGGTTGAGGAAAAGAACCTAGAAAAGGATGATATGAAGACAAGTTGTCCATTTGAAGGACAAATAACAAATGAGCAGCAATCAAGTGTTGAAGAGCAAGGAGAACCTAACACCAAAAAGGTTCAAAAGGTTGTAGCAGAGGTAAAGAGAAAGGATGCTGATGAAGACAGAAAAAGATCAGGTCTTGAAGGGTTTGAGGGAAAGGAGATGATTGGAACAAAGATGAAAAGTACAAATGCTGATGTAAATAGCAAAGAAACAAGGCTTGGAGAAGTAGATATGATATTGATTGGTTCTATATGGTGTTCATTGAAAGTTGGACAAAGAAAATTCACAAAGACAATGATGACTAAATCGGATAGAACAACCACCAAACAGGAGTTGGTATACCAAGGCAAATGGAAAGGGTGTGATGACATGTTGCAAACAGCAGTAGAGGTCTCAAGGTGCAAAGAGAAGGATGAGAAGACAATGGAGATGAAGAGCCAAGGGAAGGCTAAACAAGGTGATTATATTCCAAGCATGGAGAAGTATGAAAATATGAGTTATTTTTGGTTAGTTATTCTAATTTTGTTGCAGGCATATGAGAATATGATGGAGATTCCTAGTGTGGGGAAGATAGCAATAATTGGTAAGAGTTGTGTTCTAGAAGGAGCTTGTTATTGCTTCTTGTTTCTACGTATTGTTAGTATCTTATTGAGCTTCACTTTGTTTCGAGAATAGTTTAATATTCTCTACTAAATAGGGCCAACCACGTGAAGGTTGAAGCTCATTTGGCCCCACCCCCCTCCCCCTAACATCACTCTACATTCCCCATTAACATCTAACATTCATTCATTCTTTCAACCATTAATAAAATGTAACATTCAATCAATATCACATGATAACATTCAATCAATATCACATGATAACATTCATTAACACATTAGATTCGTTAACATGCAACATTCATCAATATTTTGCATTAACACATAATTCATGAACATTCATTAGCACATAATTAAATTCATTGAGACATAAAATTCATTCATTATCAATTAAGGTATGTAGATGACAATCATTTCTTTTTTTCTTTCTATTTCTTTTTTCTATGTAAGCTCTAAGAGGAGCATCAGTGTCATCATCAATTCCCCCCTCATCAGTTGTTCTGTTCTCTGTTCTTGATGATCTCAAATTCCTATGCTGTTGCAAAGGGGGGTCCTCTGCAATAACAAATAAAAGAGTTAAATTAAAAATAATTTATTATAATTGTTACAAGTATTTAATTATATTAAATAACATAACTGTGGCGCTCTTTACCTGATCTGAACACATCATTTTGTCTGGACTCAACGTCAACACGGTCATGAACATCGACCCCTCGATCCTCTACAACTGCTATACAAAATGTTACTTTAATCCAAACACCAATTGCAATTACATATAAAAAATTTAATAGCAAATGTATACCTCCACCACTAGGATGCACATCATGTGAACCTTCGGCATCCATAGATTGTGTAGAAGGATTGTCAGGCTGCATTCCAACATCCTACGCATTGTTATCATTGCTTGCTTAAAACATATATACTCACTTTATATTGGAACTTAACATCAAATAGACTAATTGGTAAAGTATTCAATTTGAAATAAATTTCATTTAGCTTATTTACCTGTGGCTCAGATGCATCATTATTAGAACCTTCCACACTGATTTCAGCTCGTAGTTGTTCAACCACGGCTCTATAGCCTTGTTGGAAGCCAATTCTCTTATCCTCTTCTGTGAGGCATCTCTTGAACTCTGAGCCCTGCATTTTTGGGTGGTATGGTGAATTTTACTTGCATTGTTTCATCAACCAATGGAGGGTAGTTAAAATATCAACAACAAATCATCTATATCCATCACAATATAATAGGAGAAAAATCGAGCAGTTTTGATGGAGCAATCTACTATATAAATGTTGCGTGTTTGTATACTTTGCTTGTACCAACATATTTTCTCCAAATTCTTAAGTTGGGTAAGAGTTAGTTCAGCTCTTTGGAAATAAAAATGGCTGCAAGTGCTGCTGCATTCCCTCATTCTTTCAATCACTGCCTTTATTCTCAACTATTGGAGGAAAATTCAGTCTCAACCATGGCCTCCATTTGTGAGATTCTTCATATGAGGATTTTGTGAACGAAGAGAAAAGTAAAATATTAGTGATTGGAGCCACTAGTTATATTGGTCGCTTTGTTGCTCTTGCAGCTGTAAATGTAGGCCATTCTACCTATGCTCTCATTAGATCCATCACTGCCCATGATTCTACCAAAGAAAAGTGCCTCCATGAATTGAAAGATTCTGGTGTTAACATTGTCTATGTATGTCACTAGCTCTATTCATAACTAAGATTTTGTGGTAGATATGTATGACACAGTTGTAAAGTGTGTGTACTTGTTTAAAATATTGATTTTATAGACTGTAGATTGTTTTGATTGGTCATATAGGTTTAGAATATATGATTAAGCTTTGCTTGTTTTTTCATGGTAACTACTATTGCAGCTGTTTGCTAAATTGTTAGATAGCGGTCATCTCACAAATAATCATGTTTGACTGTCTTGTTGTGAAGTTGGGTATTTAGAAATTATGTTAAGAAGGGGTGTTTGGTTAGTGATCTCCTTATCAATGAGTCTAATTTGGTTGGGATCATGAGCTATATTATAGTTGTAAAAATTTGTGTTGTAATGGGTTTTATTAATGTCTACATGTTCTGTAATGGGTTTTATTAATGTGCATGTTTATTATAATGGGTGTTCTGCAAGGAGATTTAAGTGATCATAATTCAATGGTAAAGGCCATGCAAGGCATTGATATTGTTATTTCAATTGTGGGTGGTGGTCAACTTACAGATCAGCTTAAGATTGTAGACGCCATTAAAGAAATTGGCACTATTAAGGTCAGAACATAGGACCCTAACATTATTACCATGAATGCTTGTTAACTGTAATAGACTTAAGAATTGTTGAACTTTGATGCAGAGGTTTCTTCCTTCAAAATTTGGGCATGATATAGACAGAGCCAATCCAGTAGAACCAGGGCTAAGCTTTTACAAAGAAAAGAGAGTTGTTAGGAGGGCAATTGAGGCATCCAACATTCCATACACTTACATCTTTTGCAATTCTATTGCGGGGTGGCCTTACTTTTATCATACCCATCCCTCTGAGCTTGCTCCTCCCCAAGATCAGTTTGAAATCTATGGAGATGGAAACATCAAGGGTGAGATTTTAAATAATGTCATATTAGTAAATGAAGGAATCTTCACTAATCTAGATTGCAGAGTCTGACTTCAATTGTTGAATAGTTTATATTGAATATGAAAATCCACTACTGTTATTATATTCTATTGACCTATTTATAATTGATGAGCTAAATAAGGGAGTCCTAGCATTTCCCATCACATTATATAAAAAATTTGATACAATTTTTCATTTACTAATACTTACAACTCTTTCTTGAAGTTTCGAAAAACCACCAAAATTGAGCTTGTGTGTCCTGTGCTTTTCTAGTCTTGACTTTGTTGCCTTTGATGTGTCAGGCAATCTATGAAAAGTTTGAAATATGTTAGATAGTATAAATATAGAGGTTAATTAGTACATAATTAGATTCTCAACAGTATCACATACCTTGTTGTACTCTCCACTGGTGTAATATTATTTTTCTTGTCAGCTTTATACTTTCCATCCAAAATTAGAGCCTGCCACTCAGCCTTAGGAACATAGGGCGGACGCTCGTACCTGGGGTTATCCCGTAAATTTTTTCTGTACTGGTCCCTAATATACTTCAAACATAAACCAGCTTTTTTAAGGAGATTGTTTCTCTCGAATGCACAAGGTCCAAAGAGTTGGGTCATGCTCTCTATAAGATCATCCTTCAACGGTTTGCATTGGTTATTCCACCTTTTAAGTAAAAAAAAACATGTTAGACTCATAAATGAAGTGAAGCTACCTTTAATATAGTTCAAGAAATGGATGAAAACGAAAACTATTATATCAATGATATGAAATCAAAATAGTGGTTTGGGGTTTTAGTTAGGATATGATGTTCCACCAGGTACGCATGGTGGGCCCGAATATTCGCAAACACTCATCACCAAGTTTTCTCCAAAAAAGATCATTCCCTACAAAACAATCATGGGATCATTAGTCGATGAAGAGTGATCAAAAACTAAATTACTATTATATCACTATAGAATAATAATAACTTTAAAGTACCTAGAACTTTGGCTACTTTTAATGGAATGCCTTCATCATCGCTGACGATCAATGTGACATCCTTCACCGTTCCCGTACTAGGAACATAGGAACATCCAGGAAATGATGCTGCAGCTTCTATTTAAAAAATTTTCATAAGTTTCATAAGTCTTTGTCACGAAGTATAAAAGAACAAATGATAATTGATGTTAAAAAGTTGTAAAAAAAAAACTGTTTGTTGCTATCATAAGAGAGAAAAAGAGGGATTTGTGTACCAGTAGATGGTGCAATAGTCAATGCCTGTAAGCTGTGTGTTGCTGACTCAGCAGTTAGAAAGAGATTTGTGGTTGTCTTGGATGGAGGCGGTGTCATCATAAGATTCAATTGATGTGAAGCTGAAGAATAAAATTGTTAGAGCATGCATAAATATAGAACGCATGGACTAGCATGGACAAGATTGTTAGAGCATTAAAAAAAGGATTGTTCGAGCATGTATTGTCAATGATTATGATCATTCCTATATATATTTAGTGGAAAACAGAAGTGGGGAATGGAACATGCGATCTACTTGAACCACCTGCAGCACCCTCATCATGGGAACGGGGCTCGAAATCACGCAAAAAACTCTGTAAAGACAACGCATCCATATTTTAATTAATGCCATAAAAGAGAATAACATAAAAACCATTATTGAACTCTTGTTATAATTAAAAATTTCATTAATACTTACATTTAAGGTTTTAGAGGTGTGCATCAATTCAGCTCCCCTTTCTCTTATTTCTCGAGTAGTAGGCTTTATGGTTGCCAAACGTAAAATTTCTCTGCCAATTTTCTTTAGCAACTTTTTAGTCGAACCGATCGGGTCATCGGTGTCTGCTAAATCAATATAAAAATGGTCCTCCTCGGGGGGGGGGGGGGGGGGGGGCTGCTGATCAGGGACTGTAGGTTCCTTTCCCTCCCTCCGACCACTGGCCTTCTGTGACAACAATAGTATTAGTATTATCAAAATTACTCCAAAAAAATGAAGAAAACAACATTAAAAAAATAACATTTTGCTTCTATCTAGTTTTCACAATTACAATGAGTTTTACCTGCTCATTTTTAGATGAGTCGGGAACATCGCCAGCATCCGCTTCGAGTAGTTGCTCCATATTGTGCCCCTGTGTCAAAGATCAATTATAAAAATGTTAGTGAAAAATTTATTGACTAAATGGTATGTTGGAGTCATTGATTAGAAGTTGGTTTAATAGTATGTACCACCCCCATGATAGTAGCCTCATTTTTATCTATGCAGTTCAAATTGTAATCAATAAGAAGCTCTTCCCTTGCACGTATTGATTTTACCGCATAGATGAATACACGATTTCCCTCGCGCACCTCAAATATGCGATTGGGTTGCTTTATAGTTGACCCAGGTCATGTAATATTTATAAAACTTGCAATATTCCCTGTTGCTTTTGGCCTTCCATCAATGTATATAGCCACACTTTTACTTTGATTATTGTCTTGCTGTTGTATATAATTTTTTGAGAGGGCATACCTACGCATACTTTTTTAATATTTAACAATATGCATCCAACTTTTGTAATTGTAACATGGTCCAACATACTCCATCAATTCAGAAACTTTGTTGTAAGACACCTTTATGCCGTCCATAGAAAATAGGCCCTAACCATGTAGTGATGATGGTGCTATGCGATATATCCTCTCGTTAACAGAAAAATCAGTGTTTATTGGAGGAAGTTCCTTGGGTACCCAATGTTTTTGTAGATGTTGGTACCTCAAGGGCACCTCGATGTCGCCTTCCATCTCATCATCATAAGAACATGACCCCCCTTGAGCAAGGAAAAATTTCATGCATTTATTGAATTTCCTTCTAGTCCTTTGACCTCTAGTTAATCTCCCTGTTCTAGATAAACTGCATGTCTCACTTTCCTCTTCTATTCCTATATTTCCCTCACTTGAGGAAGACACTTTTGACAAATACCTATTTGTTGGTACCTACAAATGGGAGAGATCTTAGAAGACATAAATCTTACTATTGATAAGTGTATTAAATAGACTGTCTATAAGGAGTATTGACTTATACCTGTCGATCCATGAGACTGTGCGAGATGCTCTTGAAAGGGGTTCAGTTTCCTACAAATGTAATTCAATTATCGTGAGCATAATCACATCATAATCATAATCACATCCATCATTAGCATCACATAAAAATTAAAAACATTAAAAGGTACACAATAAAACACTTAAATCAGGCTCACATTATAAGCCTACTAGGGAAGTAGGCCTAGTGAAGGGCTAAAACTGGGTTTTTGTATCAGCTGATGAGTTGAGGGCTTAGTCACCTTGGGGACATGCTATTTGAAGTTGTTTAATGTGTGTGGAGGTGGAGGAAACACCTAGTTAAGGTGAAGTCAAGTTTGGCGCCTATTGAGGCATTGTAAGAATTTGATAGTTTGTTGATTAGATTGCTTGGATGAATCTATTGGATGGATTGAGGGACATTCATGGGATTATTCCAAAGATGTAGAACCTAAGGTGGCATAAGGATTTGGTGTGCACTTTGATAGGTTATGGAGTTGGCTTGAATCAAGGAGAGGGATCTTATGAAGATGCTTGGTTGGTGTTGTGAGAACACTATGGAAGTCTCACTTTCCTCAATATACCTTTCCCCATCAAGTACTCCCCTTCTAATTTTTTAAAAGGCTCGAGATCCCAAATGCGATCTACATGGATATTTGATGCAAACTTAGGAAGATATTCAGTAATGTACACCATAGTCTGGTATACCATATATCCCGCTACCATAGAACCCTCAGGATGTGCTCTTTGTCGAACCAAAGCCTTCAAAGATTTCAAATGCCTCTCAACCATCCACATTGACCTAGTGTGTACAGGTCCACACAATTCAATCTCTTCAACTAGGTGTATGAGGTAGTGTTCCTGTGCATTGAAAAAAGTTGGAGGTAGACACTTTTGCATTTCACACAGTAAATGAGGAATTCTTCTCTTCCAATAGTTTATATCTTCTTTATGGATTTATTTAGATGACAACCACCTACATTAAGAGATTCAAGTCACAAAAAATATATAGATATGAGACTTTACAAAATAATATACAATAGATTACATAGCAAGAAAAACAAATCGCGAATATAATAAATATATACAACAAATTGAACAGATATTACTGCTTACCTCATATATTTTCCAAGATCGTATATCACTTGTTTGATGTTATTTTTGAAGTGCTCTGGGAGAGATAGAGGAAGCACGTACTGCAGTAATTAAAAACCAATCATTTCATTTTTTTCTAACACAACATAACGAATAGTACATGTAGTTTATGAATATATTGTAAATACAAAAGAACATAAGTTACCTTGACGAAAGTATGCCAATCATGTGTTTTGAGCCCTGGCCCAAATTCACTTTTTTTTGATATGAGATTGTTTATGTTCGCAGTAAATCCTATGGGAAATCAAATTTTTTGTATGACTTCTTTTATGGCATCACTTTGCTACTCCGTTAATAACCATGGAAGGGCACTTATATTAATCTGATCTCTGTTGCTATTTGAGTGAATGAAATTTTTCAATGCATGATCAGATTCATTTATGTCGTTATAAATTTTGACAATTTTTTCTTTGTCACGTCTTCCATCCAATATTTTCCACAATGTCTCTATTATATTCTTTCCAATATGCATAGAATCAAACAAATGCACAATTTGTAAGTGCTCATAGTAGAGAAACCTACTAAATTGTCTGGGATAGCTTTTTAGTCCCTTTGGAAGGTTGTCAGTATTGCCTTAACGACCTTCACGATCATCAATTACACAATTAGTCAACAAAAATTACAATAGAAATATATAAATTACAAACATAAACCATTAGGTGGAATGGCATTACCTCGACGATTAATTCTATTATATTCCAACTTCCATAGGTGAGGTGTCATTCTTCATGGCTTTGATGTAGTCTCTTCTTTCCCATTGAAAAGAGGTTTTTTCGTACTTTGATAATTATGATTCCTATGGAGGAAGTGTCTACACTCATCAAACACTTTCTTTCCTAAACTTTTTGAATGATGAGATTTCATCTTTGGACCACAAACTGGACATGCAAATTTTCCCTTTGTTTGAAGACCTACAAGGTAATGATGTAATTGGATTATTAAATATGTTGATTTTTATAATTAGAATTATTGTGCGCAACTTGAATTCACTATAACATACCACAAAAATGTGTTAGCCCTGGGGCATCATGTATTGTCCATGCAAGTATTGCATGGAATTGAAATTGTCTTTGTCCTATTGGTCTAGAGAAGTCATACATAGTGACACCATTCCATAACTCCACCAACTCATCGATAAGAGGCTCAATATATACATTCATATCTTTTACTTGATATTTAGCTACTTGAATGAACAGTAACATTACATAATTATTGGGACCGTTTTACTGCAAGATTTGTAAGTACATGTAAATTAATAACTATCAAATGATAAGATACTTGGAACAATAATTGCCAACGTAATGTGCTCCCTCTTTATTGACATCCATAGAGGAATGTTATTGTTGATAACAAAAACAAGCCACACCGAGTAAACAGATCTCATCTCTCCAAATGGATTGACACAGTTCGCTGCCAATGAAAGCGTGAGATTACGAGGTTCTTCTTTGAAGTGTTGCCACTTTTCCTCTATGTGCATAAATGTCGAACCATCCGCACGGATTCGAATAATGTCATCTTGACTTCTATTGCATGCATGATAATCCATAAATTGAGCCAAGCTACTACACCTGAATAATTGTCACATCCGTGGAATAATGGGGATGTAACGAAGAACCTTTTGAGGCACCTTTTTTGTTAGTTGATCTATTCGATATCTACTCATATGACATACAGGGCATTGTGTTGCAAATTCATGTTCATTATAATATATAATATGATCATTGGGACAAGCATGTATTGCTTCGTACTCCATTCCAATATCTTTCATAACAACAGTTAATTCTCGATATGGGCAAGGTAGAATATTTGATGATGGTAATAGAAACTCGCCTATCAATCTACAACAAAAAATATAAGTTGTTAATATAAATAATATTAGTGGTACATTATTCACCCTTTGTTAACTATAAAGACATATATGACATACCTTAACATATGTGACATTATTATGTTGGATAAACCATTCATAACCTTCAAGTTCAACAACAACAATACAGCAGAGAGAAGTGTTGTTTTGGAGTCTTTGTATAGGGGCTCGTATACCTTCTGAAGTAGAGGTAAATCGAGGCTATCATCATCATCATGATCAGATATGCTTGGACTAGATGTGTCATGGATCAATGTATTTATACCATCCTCTTCAATTGTGTTTTTTGGCGCATGATCGTCATCTTCCATGGGATCATTATCTTCACCTTGGATATTTGCACCTCCATGTTCCTCCACTTCGAAAACCATATTCTTCGAATTGTTGTGGTTCATATCATGTACTTCCCTGGGAAGATCAACCTATATAAAATTGATTAAAATAAATAAACCATGATCATCAACTCATCATCAAGTGATTTCATATGTATATAAATTGTTAAAATGATATAATGAACGACTTACCAGTGGATGATAGTCATGCCCCCCTTCAATGTGACCATTCTCCCTACAATGTCTCTTAACTATTTTGATTAGCAGTCTTCTACAGTTTAAGCCCTTACAAATATTGCAAGGACAATAAAATTTTCCATCACCTTTTCTTTTCAAGTTAGACCACAATCTAGCGATTGTCTCCCTATTTTGTTCTTCACTTATATTATCTGACATGATTGTTCTTTGCAGGAAGAAAAAATCGGGCTATGAAAACTTCGGTCTACAACTTTCACAAACTAAGCAAAACTGTCAAAAGTACACAAATCTTCTTAGACCTAGCTAAATACTTTAATATTTTAAAAATACTTTCTTTGACTTTATTCCTAAGATTATTTGTAAAACTTTGACCAACCACCTAAAGGTCTTATTTCAAGAGACCTTACAACATTAAGCCACTAAAAGCAATTTAAAAACATATAAGCTAAAAGTCTAGTTAAAATATACATTAGAATAAAAAAAAAACAATTTTCATACCCGAGCGCGCGGCTATAACTCGTGCAATGGCCTTCTTGCTTAGCTATAGAAGCTCTCCAGCAATCAAATTATACAAACTACAAGGCCTAACAAAAATTTCAAAACATATAAGCTACAAGTCTAGTTAAAATATACATTAGATTATATTCAACAATAGCAAGCAATGTTATTCAAAATTAGATTCAACAAACCTTAGCAGTGTAAATAGCCATCTCCTCTAAACTGGACTCCAGACACGAGGGGGCATTCACATACTCTTCCCCTAAAGGTATCCTAAAGAACAAAAGCCACTATTCTTGAGTTTGTGAATTGCACCTCGAGATGAATGAAGCTTAAAAGGAATGAAAATTGTTTTCATACATTTAAATCAGGATGTAATATTTATTCATAAGTATATACCTTGCAAGCACTTAAAATTGTTGTTATATGTGTTGCGGGAAAAGAAGAAGTTTATACTTATGTGTATAGACGCACTTCCTATATGCGATCCAAAGCTCGACTGTTATCAAGTGTGTCCAATGATGGGGAGAGACCTCCATGCAAGCAGAAGATCTGCAATGAAACAAAAGAAAAGAAAATTTTCTTATAGTAAGAACAAGTTTGTTGTGTTGCACAGGGTACCAACAAAATAGTGTATAATATATTTTTCTTTACCTGGCTTTCAATTGAGCATGAGAGCCTTTAATAGAAAATTCAAGTTGATAACATATTTAACAAGAGTTGCAGGGCAGCATAGTTCCTACGTAAGTCCAAGAAAATGTGTGAGGATTGACATAGATTTGCGTAAGTCCAAGAAGATGTGTGAGCATTGACATAGATTTTGTGAACATTTTCTATGTAATGAAGATTTTACTGCAAATGGAATGAACCTAGGGGTCGATTGGTAAACTAATTATTTGTATCAAATGGTGTAAACTTGAAACTAAAACCATTTCAACCGGCCACGCCACTCATGGACTGTTCCTCCATATGTTATAATACTTTCATCATATATCACAAATATGAAATAGAATATGTAGCACACTGAAATAAAGCATTAAAAGATAGTGTCTAAATGTAATTAAATATATGGAACTGGTTATAAGAATATGTACAAATCAATCAGAATGGGTTGAAATCAGTGCATCTTACTTCAGCATTTCATGTAATACAGCCAAATCCAAAAGAAATCTCGTAGACAAACTACCTAAGATTTATAACCTTTATCTTCCAATATCTAATGGCTCCTTATAGGCGTTAATACAAAGAAGCCAACTGTCAAAAACTGTGGCAGTGATAAACATTTTGAAAAATAAAATTGTATTAGGTATAAATAAAAAACAGTGAAGAATGGTGTAGACTTGTAGCCAGAAGATAACACAGTGAAAATTGATGAGCTCTTTGTTATCACCCACCTCAAAGAAACGTGCATATCAACTACAAGTGTCAAATGTTAGCTGTAAGTGCAACAATACGTGTGTTGAAAATATGATTTTTTCTTGATTGATTCGTGATAGTTCAATAATTTTTGAATCTTTTGGTTTGCCTTTTTTTTACTAAGAAGAGTTTTACTACTATGGTAGATAGTAGGAAACCACTGCAAACTTTCATTTAATAAAATATAATGCCATGATCAATAATGTTACAGGCTCTTTTAAAAAGAGAGAATTACAATTAACTCTTGAAATGAGCTAGCCTATTACAATTAACTTTATCAATGTGCTGGATTATTAAAATTTTGATTGGAATTACACGATATAACAATGCACTTGCAGTCTGGTCTATTGCAAATTGACCACTATTTCCAAAAGAATATGTTGCATTTTATTCCATTACACAGAATATGATACTGCGAGCCTGCATTCCCTTCCAAAAACTGCACTGTATTATGGTTATGGCACACAACTTAGGAATTTGACTTCAATTCTTTTAGCATCTTTGCTGCTCTTGTAGAAAAAAATGATATTGCAAATATATAACCATGCAGCTCAAGACAAAATTGTAAACCTGCTATATTATAAAAGTCATTGCAAGCGACTAGGTTACCCCCAAATTTTCTCAACAATTGGGTTGCTACCATCAAGCAAACCCATAGTTAAAGAAAGCGGTCAGACCAACCATCAACCGAAAAGACTTGAAGGAGCTCAAACATTTGGACACTGAAATGAATGGGCATGCTTTTGATCCTGAAAAACATGGAGAACAAAGGAGTAATGGGTTTATTTGTCTTACACCTTGCCGATGCGTGTCTCTGCCCAACCCTCTGAATGCCTCGAGTTCACCTCAATGCCCCTCTCAATGCTACTGAAGTGATCTCCCGTGCGTGCGCCTTTCCTTTCAGAAGAACCTTGTGTCGCGCAATTTCATTCAAATGAGGGTTTTTGGCTTTTTTTTTCTCTTATATCCCGCTGCCATCGTAATTGCGACGCCTGCTGTCGCAATTGCGATGTCGTTGGGCTAAAATTGAAAAAAAAAGGCCAAAACCACATTACCTTTTCTTGCTGTCACAAATTAATGTCGCAAATTGACCCCTAATGTATTAGTGTAATCTGTTCCAGATTGGAAATATTGAGACAAAGAAAACTCAGAAGTCTTTTGTCCTTTTGAAGTGAGGTCAATGTTGACCCTATTGGCAGGGAACAATCTTACCCTAGGGCACAATTGTACGCCAAAAAGTCAACCTTGACCCTATTGGTAGTGCACAATATTACCCTAGTGCACAATTGTATGCCAAAAAGTTGACCTTGACTTGCATTGCTCTGACGAATTTTTTATTTGTGGATCTCGCAAGTTCAATGAAAAGGGTATCCAAATATGCTCTTCAATTCATTGTTCCACACCTATATTTGCAAGAAAAATGGTTTTGTTGTTTGGATGAAGTCAAACCCTGGTTTGGAATCAACCTTAATAATTGAATTGAAATAAAGAATGCTAGCAAGTAGTAGAAGTAAATCTAACAACAAAGCTACAATATTTAATAGATATGCAATTTTGTATTTGAAATGTAAACAAACATATTAATATGAAAGCTTGAACATAACATTAACAAATGTAAATCAAATCATCCATGATTGTATGCTTAGAATCCACCTTGAAAGAAATATGACTAGATCTTGAAGGAAGATCACACCACCATGATGGCTAGATCTAGGGTTTTGAATGATGAATCTTGAATGCTTGAACCAAATCCGTTTAAAGGCTTGAATGCTTCAATCCTTGATCTTCAATGGAAAACTTGAATGCTTGATAATATCTCCTTATGAATAGTAGGTAGTCACTCATAGATCATAAATGTCGTTATCAATCATGGATTTCTTGTAGATATGAGTGGATAATGGATGGCAAAATGAGGGAAGAAGGCTTCCTTATATAGAGATCTAGGGAACTAACTCCTAGAGAAGGCCGACATAGGACCATTAAATCCCATTTAACCTTAACCCCTAGGAACGGACCTAGATTAAATCTAATTTAAGAGTCTACCATTCCAAAACTTGAAACAATTAACCCGAAAGTGAGAAAAGCAAATTTTCAAAGCTCGAGATCCCAAAACTTCTAGAAATTGAAAATGGGACCTAGGGTTAGGGATGAGATTGACCCTACCCTAGGTGAAGGTCATAGTCATCCTTGAACTAGGTTAGGGTTGACATAAACCTTGACCCAAAGGCCAAATTCCTTAGTTTCACAAACTAGTCTATCAGAAATAGGCTAGAAATAGAGAGAGAGAGAGAGAGAGAGAGAGAGAGAGAGAGAGAGAGAGAGAGAGAGAGAGAGAGAGAGAGAGAGAGAGAGAGAGAGAGAGAATAGGGGAAAATAACTAAATCCATGAAAAAACCCATTCAAGGTTCTTGACATGATCCCAGACCACTTACTCAAAGGGCTAAATGCTCTTAACATGAAAGTGCTTCCATTTTAAGATGATACAAATAGAAATAACAGAGAGAACATGATCAGAAAGTTATGCACAATAGACAATGAAGAGCAGTTACAAAATCTGTTGAAGAATATTGAACCTTATCTAAGGAACAAGACAAGAGAAATATTGATCATGGAAGGAAACTATGAGGGAGTGAATAAGGAGACTAAGTAACCTATAGTTCAAATGATGAAGGATTTAGCAACAACAACATCATTATCAATAGTGCCACAAGTGATTATAGGTGTGGACACCATGCAATAGACAACACAAATGTCACAAATGATACCACAGAGGATCCTTTTAAGGATTATGGAGAAAATGTTGACAATTTGGTAAGTTGTGTAAGCTTTAATGAAGAGAAAGTGGAAGAAGAGAAAAATAAAGAAAATTGTAAGAATTTGCCTTAGGGTAGAATTCACCCAAGACCAAGGAACTCAAACACAAGCACAACTATATACCAAAGAGAGAACATGATCAGAATGACAATATATTCATTCAATATGCCATATACAAGTACACTAGGAGTGTCTGTATATAAAGGCCTCTGGAGAGCTTCTAGAATGCATAGAAGTCAACAACATGATAAGTCATACAACCAGGCACATGTCCACCAAATATGGGTTATCCTCCATTAAGCACGGAAGTAAGTGCAATGATGTGAGGATAAGCTTACAATGGTGTAGCATGCAAATCAATGGTGTAGACAACATGTGCTAAAAGGGGAGTGTGAATAAATGTGTTGTCAACATAACAACTCGGTGAATGATGTGAAATCCAATGTTGTAGACACTATATGCTGAATTAGAGTTGCGTACATGTGTGTTGTCAATATGATAACTCAAAAAGATGCGCAAAGTCCTAAGTGTCTCACCTAAATAAATAATAAAATAATGCATTAACCTAAGTAAACTTAAGTAAGTGTAAATAATAAATACTTATTCACGCCAACACCCTCCCTTAAGAGAAACTTAGGGGAATGTGCTTAAGCTTACAAAATCTAGGATGATATGCAAGATGGGTTTTGGCTACTAGGCCATGTTAGCTACCCATGTACATAATGAAAATGCAATCTCTCATAAAGCGGAGAAAGAGGGAAAAGCTCATGGGAAAAACCCTCCCCCAAAAAGAGAGATAAAATGATGTATGGATGGATGGAGTAATCAAGACCCTACCATTATGACATCCATCTAATATATACATAAGAGGAAAATGAGAAGAGGAAGAGAGACAGAATAGGTTCTCCCCCCCCAAGAAGAATGCCTGCTAGTGATTGCTTCGATGAAGAAGTTGATCCAATATTATAGAATGGTGTTCCTCCCCTTAGGAAGAAACAATGACAAAGGTACAAATGAGATGTCTCTAAAACCTACTCAACTAGCTGAAGAACCTGTCTTAAAGAACTATCTATCTCTACAATTGATGAAGAACCCTACCGCAACTGCTGATCATATGTATCCACAATCACTTCAACCTATGATGATTGATCATGTAGAGAATGAACACGAGGGTCAGATGTAACCCTCATGACAACTAAAGAAGATGTTCCTACATCAAGAAGAAGAGGCAGATCATCAATATTGTCCCCCAAATCTATCACTGAAGCTGGACCTAGAAGAGTGGATGTACCCTTCTATGCTAGACCTATCACTATGGTGATATATACATGTGGACTGAAGTGATGAAGTGACCTCTCACTGCAACTGTTGATAGAACCCCATGTGTATGAATCTATTGAAGCACTATCGCTGGTGTTACTATCAGTTTCCACACAATATGATGTGTAGAGAGGAGTAGAGGACAAGCTTGGTGAACTTTCCTCAAAGTGTGCATCCTTCTCCACAAAAATTTGACATGTCTCTGGATCCAATAGTCTATATGCCTTCACATTGTCTTCATAACCAATGAAAGTACAAGGAAAAGGTGATTGTGTCTTGCATCACTTGGAAGAGTTCTTTATCCATGCAGGACAACAGAAGACTCTGAAGTGTGTCACAATAGGTTTTCTGCCACACCATGCCTCAAAATGGGTCTTTCCATCTAAGGCTGGATAAGGAGACCTATTAAGAATGTGAGTGACACTACTAATTGCTTCAACTTCTAATGTTGGATCTGGAGACTTGGCTTGTATCATGCAACTTTCCATAGACTTAAGAGTTCAGATCCTCAATGCTGTGAGATATGTCTTATGCGGACTGAATGCTGATAGATTCTGAAGATCAATGCCCTCGAGTCTACAAAAGTCTATAAGTCTTCTATTCACATATACACTTCTATTGTCCTTTCTTAAAAATTTGATGGCCTTTCTAGATTTTTGTTCTACATGAGTCTTGAAGTCTAGAAACTTGTCCAACACTTCATTCTTGTTATGAAGAAAGTAGACCCAAGTGAACCTTGAAAAGTCATCAATGAAGGTAAGTATGTATCGACCCTGGCTGACTACAAAAGGTCTTGCTAATACCATGTGAACCATTTTTAGAATGCTTGGTGCTCTTGAAGACTTCTCTAACTTCCCCTCTGAATGCATATCCACTAAATTTGTTGAACATTCACCATGGGAAAAGTTGATTTGGGGTAGATCTTTGACCATTTTGTTTGTGCAAAGTTATTGAAGGTAGCGGAAGTCAAGATGACCATACTGTTGATGCCATAATTGCATTATTGAATTTGATTGAGATAACAAGGCCTTTGAAGGAGACTTGGGCACAAAATGGGAGAAAGAGTATGACCTTTTGTTATGATTCACTTTCCTCACAACAACCAATGAGTCATCTTTAAGATTGTGCATCTGTACTGATTCTGGAAGGAACTCAACTCTATGTCCATCTCCAAGGTGAGTGATTTGGTAGATTGATAGGAGATTAGAACTTTAGTTTGGAACATAGAGAACATCTTGAAACTCTCCATTTTCCATCTCCACATTTCTATTTCCTTCAACTTCCACTTTAGTATTATTTCCCACATAGATGTGCGGTACTTTTGACTACTTCATTGAAGAAAATTCCTCCTTTGAAGAACACATGTGATATGAGGCACCTGAGTCAAGGATCCATTCCTTTGAAGAATTTGAATTTTCCATGAGTGCTTTCCATTTTCCCTTTGAATTTGAAGAAGACCCTTTCTCCTTGTAATCATTAGGTAGTGGAACATTATGTTTCTTCATGATGTTGGTCAACTCATCAATCTTCTTAAGATAACACTTATGTTTTTCATGACCCATTTTCCTACAATAAGTACACTTTTTCTTCTCCTTATTTTTTCCTCCCTTCTTATTGGGATTTGAGGAAGACTTTCCTTGTTGATTGGATTGTGGTGTTGCCTTTTATGCATCCTTTGATTTTTTCTTCCATTTCTTCTTCTTACCCTTTCTTGTATTTGAAGATTGTCCAGCTGAATTTTGAGAACCCTCATAGTTGGCCACCAATGCTTTAGACTTAGGTGATTTGAGAATCCCTATTTATTTCAACTTCTTTTCTTCAGTATCCAACAAATCAGCATATTCATCAATGGGGATTTTCTTATAGGTAGACCCTAACATAGTCTTTGATGTGTTAAAAGAAGAAACAAATGTGGAATACTTTGATGGTAACTTGTTATGTATGAGATAGATCAATCTGTCATCTTTGATAGAACTCCCACAATCAGTAAACTTTTTCCTTAGTTCATTCACCTTAATGATGAAATCCTGTATTGAATCATATGATTTAGAATCTAAGGAGACAAGCTCATCTTCAATTTTGAAAACGTCCTCTTCAAACACTTTACCATATAGGTTTTCGAGGGTATCCCAAGCTTCCTTGGATGTAGAAGACATCTTAATTTGATACATGATCTTATCATCAACCCCTAAACATATATCACCTAGGGCTTTCCTATTCATTACCAGCCAAGATGAAATATCAGTTGTTGATATCTTATCACCTACTAGTTTAGGAAGAGTACCATCTACGTATTGTGAAACTCCATTATGCATTAAGTGCTACCACATTTTGATGGACCATGTAGCATAGTTATGTGGAGTTAATTTAGGAAACTTAAAATTTCCCATAATGCAAAAAATGAAAGAAAATTGCAAAAAAGAGATAACACAACACTAAGAACACCCCCCTTTTCACTAAATCAAGAATCCCCCCCCCAAATAGATGCTTTTGGCACTTTATTAGTAGTACGATTACAATGGGCCACTTGCCAATTTTGGCCTTGGCAAACTTCTAATGTTTCTTGTTACAACCTCTTAATGAATTACAAATCTAAAACTTTACAATGTGTTACAATTTTGAAGCAATACAAAGCAAAGAAAGGCCCTACTTCTGAAAGTGACACTTTTTTCTACACAAACCTATAATCTAATTGCAAATCTATAAAGTAGACAAAAAAAATACACTTTCTGAAAAAGAAAAACCTATTTTTGACTCCAGATGTGCCTACACATAGCATTTGAAGTTGTAAAATGTAGGATTATGTAGGTACAGTTGCCAAAAATGCAATTTTTGACAAATTTGTGCACCAAAACTAGAAAAAAGTTGCACCACTAAAAAGTTTAGGAAATTCCACCCAATTTCAAAAAAAAAAATTACCTGATATGGAGTCCAGATAACTGAGATATGGCCTCCCAAAGTTGGACTACAAAATCAAAAATCAAAAATCAATCTAGAGAGTGGTTGCATCAGAAAAAGACAGGGTTAAATTTGATGGTCATACGATCATCGCAGTAGTTCAAATTTGGCCTGGAATGATGGTCAACAACCGTCAAATTTAGGCTCATAAAAAGATGATGTCAGTGACCTTCAAGCCTATGATGATGTTAGCATAACATCAACTGTACAGATGATGACATTAGCAATTTGCGTGGCAGTACAAAATCATACAAAAAAATGCTGATGTGTATGGGTGACTTGAATGGTACGATTGCTAACTATACTACTGACTGTGAATCTGACAAGGTGTCCTAGTCAGATGTTGACTGGAGTATAGCATATGTGTGGCATCCAAGTATCCTGCTAGCTAGGACGTTGTTTACGTGTTGTTGGGAAAATGGAAAAATGCCGCATGGAATCCTGTTTATATAGTGTGGACTAATGTTAGGGTGGACATGTTGATGCTAACTATTCTGCCTATCAGGTTGATGTGGGTAGTGCTAGCAGCTTTCACAGGGGTCTTGTGGCCTGTCCATGTTTCCTGATGATTGGGGTAAGCAGGGTGCTAATGATGCAGAGTTTGGCCACGTGTTCAGGGTCTATGGTGGTTGTGTGATGTGGAAGTCCACGTGGACAAATACAAAAGTGCAATGTGGCATAGGTGGGCAAGGGTTTAAATGTGGACACCTGCTGAAAAATCAATGTTTGACACCAAAATTCCTAATGGAAAGTTTGAGCAACAGGCCGAGAAATTTTTTCGTTGCCAGAAAGGTTTCTTTTTGCGAGTGTTGATTCTTAATGCTATGCTAGATTCTTGTGTTTTTTTGTCCCACATTCGTGGGGAAGCAAGTGTAGATAGTGTATAAAACACTGCACATGTGGAGTTCCAACAAAGATCTCCCACCAAATTTGAGGGGCTGGCTTGACGTGGTAGCTTGCCGCTTGCCATAAATATTGTGATTCGATCGCTGGTTAATATGTAGTAAGCTTTCGAAGTTGAATTGAAGCCCACATAATTATAATAATACCCTGCAATTAATAGAATATTTTGACAAAATTGTAGAGTTGGGGTGTGACTTCTCGGTTCTACAAAAAAAAATCTCTGATTGGGCAATAAAAAATCTAAAAAATACCAAATTTAGAAATAAAATGCAGAGAAGAAATAAAATGTAGATCTGAACAATAAATAATCAAATCAATTAAATGATCATATCTGAACTGCAAATTGGGACCTCTGGGTTCCGATTTGCAATTTTTTTTGCCTTGTGATAAACTTTTACCCAATATAGGAAAATTTATAGTCGATCTTCATCAAATTGACATTCTGGATGCAATAGCGAAGTCAGATCTAGCTTTAAACATGCCCAATTTCTATAGATTCTTCAGATTTGGGTCGAGGTACTGAAGCATGAATAGTCTTGAATAGTTATGTGTAGAGAATCTCCCCGAGCTCTAATACCATGTAAGAATTTTCCTTAGGGAAGAATTCACCTAAGACCAAGGAACTCAAACACAAGCACAACTGTAGACCAAAGAGAGAGTATGATCAGAATGATGATATATTCATTCAATATACTATATACAAGTACACTAGGAGTGCTTGTATATAAAGGCCTCTAGAGAGCTTCTAGAATGCATAGAAGTCAATAAAATGATAAGTCATACAACCAGACACATGTCCACCATATATGGGTTATCCTCCATTAAGCACAAAAGTAAGTGCGATGATGTGAGGATAAGCCTACAATGGTGTAGCATGAAAATAAGAGGTGTAGACAGCATGTGCTAAAAGGGGAGCGTGAATAAATGTGTTGTCAACATAACAACACAGTGAATGATGCAAAATCTAGTGTTATAGACACCATGTGCTAAATTATAGTTGCGTACTTCTGTGTTGTCAACATCACAACTCAAAAAGGTGCACAAACTCCTAAGTGTCTCACTTAAATAGATAATAAAATAATGCATTAACCTAAGTAAACTTAAGTAAATGTAAATATTAAATACTTATTTACACCAACAAAAATAAAGTAGAAGAAAAGGAAGAGGAAGAAAGAAAGAAAATAGAAGAAAAAGAGGAAGAAAAGAAGATAGAAGAAGAGAAGAAAGAAAGAACAAAGAAGAGGAAGAAGAGAAGAAAAAGAAGGAAGAAGAAGAAAAGAAAAAGAAAGAAGAAGAAGGAAAAGCCAACAAGATAACAAAGGCAAGTGAACCTAGTTCTTACAGGTCACCATTTCAATCTACATTGGCAGTTTTGTCAGGAATTAAGTCAGATGATGATGATGAAGTTGAATTTATACCATTAATGAGCAAGATTATTGAGAAAAATAAAAGGGTAAAGAGTCTTAAAAGCTCATTGATAGAAGTTATAGAGAAATTATAGAGCATAATATTAGAGCAAGTGACAAAATTTGAACCCCAAGATAGAGCAAAAAAAAGTGATCAAGGCTTTTGACACTAAATTTACACATATATTAGAAGTGGAAACCACAAAGGCACAAACTCTACATGATGCATAACTATTCAAAAAATTCTATAAAACATGAGAGGAGATGTGAAAAATCTTGATGAGAAGATCAAGGAGTTGAGGAAATGTTCAGTAGAAGGAAAATAAGTGTATGGTAAATGTGTCCTTACACACACATTTATCAAGGATATTTTTAATGAACTAAATGTTAAATTGGAAGAGTTAAAGAATCTTGTAAATGAGTTGAAAAATCCTACTGTGAAAATTGTGGACTTGGAGAGTAGAATCATCAAGATACATGATGAAATTGGGTTTTTAGAGTTGCAAAAGGAAAGGACATTGAAAATATTTTCACTGTTAAGGGAGCACCTTAATGTGAACACTGATCTTGTATAGACATAATTGGAGGAATGCCTATCAGCCAAGTCATCTTATGAATTTTTTTCTTACACCTACTTAGCGACAAAAGAGATTGCTTTATAAGCAATATGTGCAATACTCAACATTTCAGATGCAATTAAGGACAAATCGAATATGGATTTTTCCATTTTAAAGACCAACTTTTCTAATTAAATCTCACAGATATTCAATCAACATTGATGAAGGTAAAAGCATCAATACCAATTTTGACTTGTATATAGTTTTTGCCACCTTTGTCATTAATGTCAAAGAGTGAGAGATATAAGGAAATTTTTTATGTATGTATGTATACACATGTAAGAGGGAGTAGTGTATAAACAATAAATTGTAATAAAGAGAAGGATTATAATCAAAGAGGGAGTTATATTATAAATGGGAGATATAAGGAAAACATGGTATAAATAATGACGATCCACAAATTTTTGAAAGTTTTGTAATGGCTATGTAACTGATGTTATAGATTTTGAAGTTTTAGAAATTTGGCTAAGTTAGACATTGTGATGTTATCATTAATTGCAACATGTATTCAACATAAATTGCGCAAGATGTGAGGATACAATTTTGGTAGATAAACTTAGAAAATTGTGTAAGTGTTCTTAGTTTTCCTATCAGCAGAGGTACATATTTGATTGGCAAGCTTCACTGAGAGAAGATTAACATGTGCACACTTACATGGAGGTAGTATAGTATGTCATGATGATGTATGCATGAGCATAGGATTGTAAAATATGTACAAACATGGATATTTTTCTTTTATAGTGAGAGTGTTGAATTGATAGAACAGGGTAAAAGACATGAAATCAGATACTTTTTATTAATGAATTATTTTCTTTATCAAATTAATTACTTAAATAACTAGGGATGACATCATAGATGTTAACCCTAAGTGAGCAAGAGTTAATTTTGTATTTTGGTAGATGTTCAAAGTTATGAAGGTTGTCAAATTAAAGAAATATGTTATAAAAGGAAGGTTGTGAATTTTAAGCTATGTGTGATTTTTGTGATAAGTATGATATATGTTTGAGATGCAAATTTTTTGATCTAAGATCATAGCAGTGCGAATTTGTGATCAAGTTTTGTGAAGACTAGTAAAAAAAATTAGATAGTGAAGATATCAGTAACAAAGAAGAGGTTTTTGTATCTATCTCTTGTGTTGAAGAACTTCATTGTATATTACATGTTTGGGTAGTGAGCTCATCTTGCAACTTTGTAAATTTTAACAAGAACTTCTAATAGGGTTGAGGCTTCTAACAAGGACTGGTCCTCTAACAAGTACTGAGACACTATAGGAACATAATAGACTCCTAATAGGGTCAATATGTTGAACACAAGATACTTTTGATTAGTGGATCATTTTGTGGGTACCATCCCCACTAGGGTTTTCCTAGTTAACAAAATATGGTCTTATGTGTTGCTTTACTTAATGGTTGTGTTTACCATTAAACATAATTAGTTTAATTTTATATGAAAGTTACAAGTTTGTTAATCATATCCATAATTGGGAAAAAGTTTGTGAAATACTGATTCACCCCTCCTCTCAATATTTCCTATTTCAAACATATGCTCCTTGAAGGTTTTCAAGAATGAGTGGATACACATTGTGCTCAGCTGAGTGCATATAATGTCAATGTGGTTGGAAGGTAAAGTGAAGATCACAAAAGATGTGTTACATATGGTAACTCATTACCCCATGATTGAGAAGGCTAAAGCTATGAGAGTTGCAACAAAGGGGGAGATAGAGAAGCATACCAAGGAAAGTTGGGATGGAAGAGGTCTTCGAGTTTTAACTTAGTGATCTCCAGAAAAAATTTACAACTTGTGTGATAGAAAACAAAATATCCCAATCCAATAAACACAAATATTGATCTCTACACCTATGTTTCCTATTAGTGTCCAAACACTTAGTCATTTACTAGGCAAGGATGGAAGGCCATCATTGTGACTGAGTCATCTAGTAAAGGCTAAGTACATAAGGACTTCTTTATTTTGCATCACATGCTAAGAAAGTCAGAGATTGTCAAGCGCCCTAGTTGAGACCAAGCCCATATATAAGCTTTATATAGTTGAGACCAAGTAAATTAGAAGACAAATTTTTCCAAGTAAACAAAAAATCAAGTATGTAGAAGTTGAGTGCCAGCATGAATGTTAGTTATGACCGAGTGTTAGAACATTCATATGTTGAGAAAATTAGTTTTGTCATATGAGTATGTAATCATGCATATGCCTACATAAACCATTTTTGGCTGACTTATATGCAATATATAATGATTGTAGAGTTAGTTAAGATGGAGTTTACAAATCTTTACAAAAGTGCACGCAAATCAACCAGTTGGCTTGGTTTTTCATGTGTTAAAATTTCTAAAATATTTTAGTGAAAAGTCCATCTTTCCTATAGAAATTAAAGCTATGTGCTTTTGAATCATTGTTTTCCCTAGAAAATCCCTAATTTTGTGTCATTGTTCTAATGTTTGGTTTTGCCCTAAATCCCTGAGCTAGGTTTATGTGGTCTGCATTTTAAAGAAAAGCGAGAGAATTTCTAGAAAATATTTTAGTTTTTTTTTTTAATAATGTTTCCCGCTTGCTTTTTAAATTTTTTTGCATCACCTTACCTTACCCTATGTCACAGTTTGCAAGAATAACCCAAGCTTTCATTTTAATCCTTTAACCTTATGCGGGTTACATTTTATACATGAGTACTAATCAAATCATGATGGCCCTTGATCTTCCTTAAGATCAAGGGTCATCATTATGTCACTTTGAAAAGATGAGCTTGTTTTAACTATAGCAACATGGCGATGAAGTGACACCTATTTGTGAGACCTAGTGAATGGCAAAACTTCAGTTTAATCTCCATTGTAGATCAAGATTGAAATCTAAGGTCATCACTAAGAGAAGTTGCTTGTTATTTTTTCATAATGACATAATGACAGGAAGACATGTGGTGATGTGGGCCTTTCTTCTTTGAGGCTAGTGGGTTTGTTAGAACAAGTGACAGATGTACAAGTTCTATTTGTGCTTTACAAAGGTGGGCCAGTTTGTTAATGTGCTTTTATCTGTCATCAATTTTGAGATGATCAAAGGATATCACTTTGTCATTATGTAAAATTTCTCAATGAATACCCATAGTGACATAATGATAGCTTGCCACACAAAAGGTGGTAGGACTATCCCTTACACAAGTTGCCGAAGGTTTCAGTCATGAAGGAGGTTCCAGCTATCAAATTTTCATTTTCCACAGAGGTAAAAATTATGGACAAAAGCTATTTTTTCAAAGTCATCTGATCATTTTAAGATCGACGAATGTCACCTTATCGCTAAAAAAATTTGCATGATAATTTTCATAGCAACAAAGCAATAGTTGGACATGTGGAGCAAGTGAGACCACTTGTTTGAAGTTAGGCAGAGTAATTAGAAAGAACATGGAGGACCATATATCTTAGAGTAGATGTGCGATCATCATCATATCGCTATGAAAAGATGAAGGTTTTTACTCTTGGTGACATGACAAAAACAAGACATGTGTCTAGTGGGTTCGATGTATTTTGTAGCATGGTTCTCATTGTTCGCCATCAGATTGAAGATTTGTCGAGTGGTTATTGCTATGTCACTAGCCAGACTTGCACAATTTTTAACCATAGCGACATAGCAAGGAGTTGATACATGATATGGGTAGCTCAATTTTAAATTAAGATTACAGTATTATCCTTGATCGTTAGATGCACGAAAGATCAAATGTTGTCATTATGTCACTATCCAAAATTGCTCGATCTTTAGCCATAGTGACATAACAATAGGTTGACACATGTATTATGACATGAAACTATTTTATAAGAAGCACAAACAAGGTACATAGATATCCATGTGTCAAGGTTTTCTTGGTTTGATGGTTAGGTCAGAGTTTTGAAGGTGAATCACCGCTACAAAGGCACAACAAAAAAGTAAGAATCAGGAGATCGCATGTTCTCGGGTCAGCTTGGTCAACAAAGAAATACAACTATGAGGTTGTGAAAAGATGATAAGGAGACACGTCCAACAAGTTAGAGGGTGACACATGGTTTTCAATGGGCAGCTAGCTGAATTTGACCTTGAGGTGGCCAAAATTTTGATTCAAAATGCAAATTGTAGAGCTAGACATGAATGAAATAGAGTCAAAAGATGAACATTGAGTTGATTTCTTGATCTTATACAACCTTAATGGAGATTTGATTTCTAGGTTAAGTATGATAGTAAGAAGATTAGATAAAATCATATTTATGGAACAACCACCAAGAAAGAAGTAAATATTGCAAAGGTAGTTGCAGATATTAAGGTTATGTCAATGGAGGTAGTTGAAGAATTTCATGATTAAAGGATGTAAAAGACAAAGGAGAGTAAAGTCAAAATGCTTGAAATGAATTCTTACATGTTGACTTTTTCAACTACTTCCCTTTTTTCTAGATTGAACACTAAGGAGTATTTTGTATAACTTCCTAGGCATGTCTTGTCACTTTTTAGATCCTTTTAAGTTTTAATATGTGTCCTCCTCCCATCTGTAGCTTATTGCAATCCTATATAAGGATTTCTAAGATGGGGAGTAGTGGTCAGAAGTCTACAAAATTTTCTTGTTTTTTGTCTTTTTAACAGTTTATCCAAGTTTTTGTAATTACATGAATGTAATCAATTTTGTATATATGAGAATATAGTCAATACCAAGTATACGTTGTCAAGTTTTGAGTTGTATTTCGAGTTTTATCAGTATTGTATTCATTTTCAAAGGAAATCAATACAAAAAGGAAATTCTACATATATGTGTCTTTGGGTTGTGTCTCCTTCCTTATACATCTATAATCTTGAGATTGAAATGAACAATTTTCTTTAAATTTAATGCAATTTAGGTAAATTATATATCTCTTACTTATTGATGTTGATTCCAAGAATTAACTAATTGCTTTCTATAAGTGATAGGGTTTAGGGTTTATGGGAAGGATATGGTAAGAATGAAATTTAGAGCTCGATGTTGACAAATTTAATTACAAGTTGATTAAATACGTCCAAGTTGATGGTTTTGACTCTATAAAAAAATGGATAAGACACTGGTCAATTAATTTCAAGTTGCAAGTTGATGATTCATATAGTTGCAGTACACACATTACAAACAAATAGTCAATTTACCATTTTATGTAATGTAGAATTAAAAGGTGCTAGTCGTTACTTATTTGCATTTACTTTATTTTTGGTTATAGTTACCTACTATGATCAAGAAGTTTATGAGAAAATCATAGAAGAAAATTGACCACTTTCTGCTATAGGGGCTAGTTTTGAAGAGAAGAATATCATAAAATCAGTCATATTAGTCCAAAAGGTTTGCCTACCTTGGCCCTGTAGAGCCTAAAGTGAAGGGAGTCCTAGTGAATTTGTTGAAGTTGGCCTAGAACTAAGATTTAACCATGTTGAGTATAGGATTTAGCTGATCCTTAGGCTTGTCCCTATCTTATTCTTCCTAGTATTAGGTCCAGACCGGTCTAATATATTCCTTACCAAAAATAACTCCAACAAAATGGTGACTCCACTGGGAAAATTGTATAAGAAATATTGTCATATGTGTTATAGTCTTTTGAGCATTGCCTAGTGTATAAAGTTAAAGCTTTATGATTGGCCCTATGTTAGATATTTTGTTAAAAGCTTTCCCATGTTATTTTTCATCCTTAAAAACCATTGTTTAAATGCTTTCCCTTCACAAGGTGGCGACTTAAATCTAATTGTAGCTAGTGCTATAAATATTTTAATAAATCCTAACTAATGGCTGATAGGAAGAAAAATACATGTGCTTTTACAGAGGACCACCCAGAAATACCATTATACATCAAATCACCTCTTGGGGGTAGAAAAAACCAAAACAAAAAGAAAGTTGATTCTAATCCTACGTGGCCCTAGAGGTAGTGTGTTAGTCCAATCTCAATATCAACTTGTGGTAGAAAGGGAATCATCCTCCAAAAGTTCTAAATCAGAAGATGCTACACTATTGGGAGAGACCTTCACCACCCCCTTTTCAAGCAGAGAGAGCTTATCAGGATTTTTAAAAAAGTGTTTTCTATGGGGGATGTGCCTTGTAGACCAAAGTTGGTGCAATGAACCACAATTGGGTATTTAGGGTAAATATGGGTGCAAGTTTCAGTCCTAGACAAGGACCATATGTGGCTAACCTTATAGATCTAGATGACCTACTGGATTCAAAAGCCAGTACTGCAAACCTTGAGGATTTATTTCCAAAACTAGTCCTTCTTTGGATGAGGGTTGTAGAGGAGGAAGCCAAACACATTCCTTTAGAAAAGGAGAAAGAAAAAATCACTTTGAATACTCTCATTGAGAGGGACAAATTGCTTAGGAGAATGGCTTCCCTACAAGAGAAAAATAAGAGATTAGAGGAGAAATCTTCTAACCTACATTCTGATATATTTGTAGATATGGAGGCTTAAAATCTAAAGTCGAAGAGAAGGAATGCTTTCTTAAAGAGAAGGAGGGGCCTATTATTTCACAATTTCAACCTTATAAACTTGTTGAACCTAGAGTTGTATTGACTGTGAAAGACCTTGATAGAGGAAAACAAAAGATTATGGGAGTACAAATCAATGAGTCCTAGGTTCTTCCTGATAAATCCACTAGCCTTATCATGTCAAAGCTTGATCTAGACTTGGAAAGGGTCAAAAAAGAAAAGGAAGATTTAGCAAAGGAACTTGAGAAAATAGAGAATGAAGCTTAGGAACCTGAGACTAGGAGAAAGATCCAATTTATTAAATCTAACTCTACCCTAGCATTTCAGCGAGGCCAATCCTCAAAAGTTACCCCTTTTATCCCTACTATTGGACCTCTAATAATAGGCCAAAGCTCTTCATAGTTAGCCCCTACCTCAACTTTTGTTACTACTAGCTAGATCCTTGTTATTTAACAAATCTAGTAGACTCAAATTCCTATCCAAAGCCAAGCTATTGGAGCAAGTACCTCAAATGTTGTAGGTTTCCAAAGGAAACAATTTTTTATGGAAAAATACAAAAAAATATCCTTCTTAGGCATCCTTGGTTTCCCACATCTCATCTCCAATGACCTTAAAGACAAGGTCATAAAATTCTCTTGAAAAAATGCCATCATTGGTGAGGAACACGTCAATAAGTTCATTGACATGCTCAATGACTATGAGGTAGAACATGAAGATGTGGTGATAAAGATTTTGGTTCATTCACTAATAGAGGATGCCAGAGACTAGTTTAGAAGATTGCTAGAAAATAGTGTAGGCTCTTGGAGTGACTTCGAAAAAATTTTCAAAGAGAAATATGGTGACAACATCAATGCCAACTTTGTGTTGTATGAGTCCAATAACATAAAGAAGAGTGCAAATGAGTCCACTTTTGATTTTAATGTCAGATTTCAGAAATGAATGTATAAACATTTCCAAGTAATGAGGTTGAATGAGGATGTGTGTCTCACAACCTATTTTAATTCTTTTGATTGTAAAATGGCCTACAGTCTTAGGGAAAAGGATCCTAAAACATTGAGGGAGGCTTATAAGATGGCAGTAAACATAGAAAATAATAGAAAAGTGAATTGTAAAGTGGGAAGAAGGGATGATCCTAAATTTTTCAATCCTAGAAATAAGAAAGAAGGTGAAAAGCCTACTATAGGTAAGAAGCCTAAGGAAGATTCAATGGGGAAAGTTTTAAATTTGCTAAAGAAAATGAATCCACCAACCTACCAAGAAAACAAACCAAATACTACTGAGAAGGCCCCTTTCAATAATAGTTTTAATAGGCAGCCTATGATGCAAAACTAACTTTATACCACCCAATGGAAGGATGGTAAGACAATCCCCAATCCCACTTAAGGAAACAAAGAAAAGGGAATACCAGATCCTCTGCAAAGGAATTATGTAAACATGGCAAAAAAGATGCCTTGGTGTATTTTTTGTCAATCCCCTTATTCCCCTGATTATTGTGCAATGAGTCAAAAAATTTCTACAAATTAGAAGGAACAAAATGAAGAGGGAGAGGAAGAATAACATCATGAGGATGTGACATAAAATATGATCAACTTTTGTGAAAATAATGAGGAGTCTAACATAGAGGAAACTAAAAATGATGTTTCAAACTAGAGAAATATGTATCATATGCATCATCAATAGGTGTTTTATGATAGTGAAGATCAAGATGAAATCACAATATGCAACACATTGGTAGGGGTGGATCAAATAAATCTAACGAAGCCTACCAATGAAGAGATTGATAAATTATTGTAAAAATGGTGGCTCAATCCCAAAGTACCTATAATCTAAGAAGGATTATTAATAATGTTCCAGCTAAGCTAGCTGGTATCTTCATTAAGGACACTACTACAAAGGTCAGAAATGAAAACAAGAGGGATACTCCTAAGGCTTCTAATGTCAAGGAGAATAAAATTAAGAAGTGGGAGCCAAAGGAGAAGGTACAATTTCAAGGAACTGAAACTATCAAAGCACGTGTACAAGAAAAGAGATCAGACTCTGATACCATCAAGCAAAAGGAGCCATATGTTATTCAAATGCTCGCGACTACAGGTATTTCTATTAAGCCTATATATTCTAGCTCTATTGACACGATTTCAATGTTATCACAAATTACTATCAAAGTTCCTTTGTCATAAATGTTTAGAATATGGGAACACAAGAATAAGGTTTTATCTTGGTTAGGTGGGATAGAGAATAATAATGTTGTCACATAAGAACCAATAGTTATACAATAGTACCCAATCTTATTAGAAGACAAAGAGGATAAGGGAGTCATGTCCCAAATACCCCAAATGTATTTGGACAATTCACCTATAGTTTACGTACAAGACATTGATCATTTTTTCCTTAGCTTGATCATAAAAGGTAGGACTTTAAAGAACTATATGATTGACTCTGGTGCATCTAATACTATTATGTCTTTTAAGGATATGGAGGCTCTTGGTTTAGAATTAGATACCAAGTAGGGTAGGTGTAGAGAAATGGATTCTAGGAAATTACCTGTAATATGTACTATAAATGCATTACCTTTCAAACTTGTTGCATATCCTGATGTAGAAATGACTATGATAGTCTTTGTAGTTGATATTCTTCCCCCACTATGGATGTTTCTCTCTAGAAAGTGGAGTGATGTGATGGGAGGTATCCTATAGTATGACTTATCATATGCAACTTTTCATAAAGGAGACAAGTCTATTAAGATTGATAGAGAGCCAAGGGTAACATGCATATTTGAAGATAGTATTGATAAGGATGCTACTTGTTTCTTGGACACAACGGTAAATGTATTTAGAGCTAAATTGATTATTCAAGAGGTTAAGAAGTTACCACAATTGATTACACAAGAGGTGACTTTTTGTATGGATTGACATAATTTGTGGAATATGTATTTTGATGGAACAAGCTCGAAGGAAGGATTAGGAGCTGGGATAGTTTTTATCTCTCTAGAGAAAAATACATTTAGATACTTATTTTCCCTTAACTTTGCATGTACCAACAATGTTGCTGAATAAGAATCACTATTATTAGGGTTAAAGGTAGAAGTGAGCCACAAAATCAAGTAAATGCATGTAATTGGTGATTCTGAGTTGATTATCTCTCAAGTTAGAGGAGTTGTGTTTCAAAGAATAAAAGATTGAAACAATATAGGAATGATGACTGGGATGTGATTGGGTATTTTGATGCTTTTGAAATAGCTTGGAAAGACATAAGTGACAATAAAATGGCTTACTTATTAGCTAATGTAGCTATTAAGCTAGATGACACATCATTTTCTGGTGTGTCTACTATTGAAATGCAAAATAAGCCATCAATTTCAAACATGTGAAAAGTTGGCAAGTATTTGAGGATGATAAGGATATCCTAAATTTTTTCCTTAATGAGGATAAATATCATTGCCAAGAGCTAGATTACAATGATTAGATATAAATACTATATAGAGAGGAGAAGATCTTTGGCCAAGAGATCCTGCATCTCAAGACTAATAAGGTACCCAAGGGGCTGGAGGTTTTGGAATTTTTTTTGATAATCAAGACCGAGTATATTCAAAAGCCAAAGAAAAGAAGCCACAGGAGCTAGAAGAAATAAATCTTGGCACTACTAAATCCCCAAAGAAGGTATATATATTAGTAAGACCTTATCCCTTGAAATTATGCAATCCTTGATAGGTCTGTTAAGAAGATTTAGACATGTTTTTGCATGGTCATATGATGACCTTAAGGATTATAGGCATGATTTTTTTCAGCATGTAATACCTCTCAAGGATGATGTTAAACCTTTCAGACAAAAGAAAAGGCCCATGAATCCCATTTTAGCCCCTAAGATGCAAGAACTTATAAAGCTTAGGGATAGGGGGATAATAAAGCCAATTAGGCATTCCTCATGGGTGTCTAACTTGGTATCGGTCAGAAAAAGAATGGTAAGATTAGGCTTTGTGTTGATTTTAGGAACTTGAATATTACATCTTTGAAGGATAACTATGGGTTTCCTAATATGGAGGCTATGTTGCAGCAAGTTCCTAGTTTATAGATAATGTCTATGATGGATGGTTTCTCATGATACAACCAAGCCCTTGTTGATGAGAAGGAACAGTTTAGTACAAACTTTACTACTCCTTGGGGAACCTATATATATGTAAGGATGCCTTTTGGCCTCATAAATGTAGGATAAACTTTTCAAAGAGTTGTGGATGTAGCATTTAATGAATATATTGACAAATTCATGGTAGTGTATCAAGATGATTTGACTACATATTCAAAAAAATGTTGAAGATCATTATAGGCATCTAGAATTATTTTTTATCAAGGCTTTAGAATATGGTATTTCTCTAAATCCCAAGAAGTGGACTTTTGGAGTAATAGAGGGGAAGTTTTTGGGTCATATAGTGTCCAAATATGCGGTGAAGATTGACCTTGAAAGAGTGGCATCAATTGATAAGGTTCCAAAGACCAAAAATGTCAAAGGTATACAATCTTTCTTCGAGCGAGTTAATTTTTTAAGAAGATTTTTGACTAACTTTGTTGAGGTCAATAGACCAATTTTAAAAATGTTCAAGAAAGGAGCAACTAACAGTTAGGAAGGTGAACCTACTATTGCTTTCCAAGAAATTAAGAATGCCATTAAGAATGCACCGGTCCTTAGGACACCTAGTTATGAAAAGCCTATGCATATCTTTTCTTTTGCATCTTTTCATACTATTGCAACAATTTTGCTTCAAAAAAATGAAGATGGTCATTAACAACCCATTTCATTCTTTAGTAAATCTCTATAGCTTGCAGAACTTAAGTATGAAATCAATGAAAAGTAGGCATATGCTTTAGTCAAAGTTGTCAAGGCCTTTAGGTGTTACCTAGTAGGTGTTGTTGTCATTGCTTTTGTGTCTAGTATAGCAGTAAAGGATATTTTTTCTCAGCAAGAGGTGTCTGGTAGAAGGTGTAGATGGATCAATAGAATAAAAGAATTTAATATTGATATTTAGATCACCAAGTTAGTAAGAGGTCAAAGATTAACAAAGCTTATGGATCAATCTAATCTAGATGCTAATCAAATAAATGCTATGAATAAGGACCTTAAAATAGCTTCATGTGATATGGATCAATGTGACTGGTACAAGCATGTGATATAGTATTTACTACATATGCAATCTCCACCTCATCTGATAGAAAATGAAAAGAGGATTGTAAAATTGCATTCAGTTAGATACATTATTGTAAATGGAGGTCTATGGTGGAGGAATTTTGAAGGAATACTTTCGAAATGCATTGATCAACAAAAATCATAAAAGGTATTGAGTGACATGCATTTAGGGGTATGTGGCAGGCACTACATGGCAAAGACTACTGCCCACAAGATCATTAGAGTAGGATTTTGGTGGCCTAGCTTATTTAAAGATGCACAAATCCTGGTTAGAAAGTGTGACTCTTGCCAGAGATTTGTAGGAAAATTAAAGTTCTCTGAGAATACTCTTCTGAAGTTAGTTGAAGTACAAGCACCCTTTCAACAATGGGGGATGGATTTTATAGGTGAAATATCACCCAAGTCTAGTACTGGCTATTTGTGGATATTAGTGGCAATCGATTACTTTACAAAATGGATGGAGTTCATTCCCACAAGAAATTCTACTAGTAAAGTGGTAAATAATTTTATACTGAACAATATAATAACAAGGTTTGGGTGTCCTGAAAGAATTATCAATAATAATGCCATGTACTTCAGGTGTGAAGAATTTATTAAATTCTATAATAAGTATGGCATCACTAGGTTAGTACAAACAAAAGCTTGTTGAAGGTCATAAAGAGGACTTTGGATGACAACAAGAAGGCACATGACTCTAAATTGCATTTAGCAATATGGGCTGATAGAGTGACAATGAAGAAGGCAATTGGTGTATCACCCTTTGACCTTGTATGTGGAATCCAGGCTAAAGTGCCTTAGAATAACCTAATGGGCTTATATAATTACATCTAGATGTATAATGATAATATCATTCATGATATGAAGGAAAGAATGGATGAATTAGTTGGATTGATTGAAACAAGGAAAGAAGCCTCTGCAAGAAATATAAAACTACAGTTACAGACAAAGCATTTGTATGATAGGAGGGAAATTGAAAGAAAGTTTGAATCAGATGATCTTGTCCTAATGAGGAATGTAAGGCTAGAAAATAAAGGTAAACATGGAAAATTTGATCCTATCTAGCTTGGTCCCTATCTAGTTGATTCTACTTGGGGTGAGGATTCATATTTCATCAAAGAATTATCAAGGAGCTTTCTTGAATTGCCAATCGATGGACAATTATTGAATACATACTTCTGTTGAAGGTATTTATCTTCCATGAACATTAGTTAATGTTTGTATATTTGTACAATTCTATATTTTCCTATGTATATATTTCTATATAGTCTCAAAAAAATTTGTTGTCAAGTGTGTGGTCTACTTCTTCCAGGGATTATGAGCACTCGCATAAATTTGCATATTCATTGTCCCTAGACACAACCACTATTGGCCTAGTTTTTTATGTGTTAAATTTATGAAATATTTTAGTGAAAAGTCTAGTTTTCCTTAAGAAATTAGTTCTATGTGCTTTTGAATCATTATTTGCCCTAGAAAATCCCTAATTTTGTGTCATTGTTCTAATGTTTGGTTTTGTCCTAAATCCCTGGGCTAGGTTCACGTGGTTTTCATTTTAAAGAAAAGCCTAGAGATTTCCAAAAAATATTTTAAAATTCTTTTTATAATGTTTCTTTCTATCTTATTAAATTTTGTTGCATCGCCTTACCTTATCCTAAGTCCCAGTTCGCAAGAATAACCCAAGCTTTTATTTTAATCCTTTAACCTTATGGGAGTTACATTTTATACATCAGTACTAACCAAATCATGATGACCCATGATATTCCTTAAGATCAAGGGTCATCATTATATTATTTTCAAAAAATGAGCTTGTTTTAACTATAGTGACATGGCAATGAAGTGGCACCTCTCTGCAAGACCTAGTGAATGGAAAATCTTCAACATAATCTCCACCATAGATCAAGATTGAAATCTAAGGCTGTCATTATATCCCCAAGAGAATTTGCTTTTTCTTTTTTCATAATGACATAATGACATGAAGACACGTGTTGATGTGGACGTTTCTTCTTTGAGGCTAGTGGGTTTGTCAGAACAAGTGACAGATGTACGAGTTCTATTTATGCTATACGAAGGTGTGCTTTTATCTATCATCAATTTTGAGATGATCAAAGGTTGTCGCTATGTCATTATGTAAACTTTCTCGATGAATACCGATAGAAACATAATGACAACTTGTCACATGGAAGGTGGTAGGACTAGCCCTTAGAAAAGATTGTCGAAGGTTTTAGTTGTGAAGGAGGTTCCAACTGTCAAATTTTCATTTGCCACAAATGTAAACATTATGGAGAAAATCTATTTTGTCAGAGTCATCTAATCTTTTCAAGATCGACAGATGTCACCTTATCGCTAACAAAAGTTACATGATCTATTTTCATAGCGACAGTTGGACATGTGGAGCAAGTGGGCCCGCTTGTTTGGAGTTAGGTGCAATAATAAGAAAGAACATGGAGGACCATATATCTCAAAGTAGATGTGCGGCCATCATCATCTCGCTATGAAAAGATGAAGGTTTCTTACTCTTGGCGACATAACAACAATGAGACATGTGTCTAATGAGTCTGGCGTAGTTTGTAACATGGTTCTCATTGTTCACTGCTAGATTAAAGATTCATTGAGTGGTTGTTGCTATGTTGCTAGCCAAAGTTGCATGATTTTTAACCATAGAAACATAGCGAGGAGTTGACACATGGTATGGGTGGCTCAATTTTAAATAAAGATTACAATATTATCCTTGATTGTCAAATGTATGAAAGATCAAAGGTTGTCATTATGTTGCTATCTAAAACTGCGTGATCTTTAGTAATAGCAACATAACGACAAGTCAACACGTGTCTTATGACATGAAACTATTACATAGGAATTGTCAAAAAGGTACAAAGATATCCATGTGTCAAGGTTTGTTTGGTTTGACTGCTAGGTTAGAGTTTTAAAGGTAAATCACTATTGCAAAAGCACGAAAAATAAGTAAGAAGAAGGAGATTGCATGTTCTTAGGTCAGCTTGGTCAACAAAGAAATATAGGTACAAAATTGTGAAAAGATGACAAGGAGACAAGTCCAACCAGTTAGAGGGTGACATGTGGTTTTCAATGGGTAGTTGACTAAGTTTGGCCTTGAGGTGTTCAAAATTTTGATTTGAAATGCAGATTGCGGAGCTAGACATGAATGAAATGGAGCCGAAAGGTGAACATTGAGTTGATTTCTTGATATTATGCAACCTTAATGGAGATTAGATAAAGAAATCCAAGGAGTGAAGGATAGAACAAAGATATCAGATTAAGACATTGAACATAGGAGATCCAAAATCACATTTTAAAGCAAACTAAGGGTTAGAATGAGTTTTAACATATCGTGTCAAGGAAAATCTCTTAACCGAGTGATCCTAAGAGATCTATGTAAATATCCTAACAACTTCCTTACTTAATTGTAAGTGTAAAAACATTTAATAGTGTAAGACCTAAAAATATTAGGGCAGACCCCTCATAAGGTAGATCATAGTATGATCAAATATTATAACCTTAACATGCTAACTTTATTGTTGCAATAGTTAAGATTTGTGGGTTCCATCCCCACCCCAGTTTTACCTTCACATTGAAGTGTTTCTGGGTAATCAAACCATTCTTGTTATGGGTTGAAAATTTTTCATGGATGTGATGTTTTCATTTAAATTTCAGCATTATAGTTTTAATGTTAGATCTAAGATATGAGATGTATTAGGTGTGAAATCAGTAATTCATTTTTACAAGTAAATGTTTAAGATCCTAATTCATCCCCCCTCTTAATATCCTGTTTCTAATTAAACCCTTCCAAGAGCACCATTGTACCATGTAGTGTTGTGGATTTAGTATATAATCTTGTGAAGAATTTTTTTAAGACTAACCTAGTTGAGCTTCTATTGAAGCAAATTGAAGATAACATAAAGACCATCTGAGTGGAAAAGACCAACACACTGAACTATGACCCATTGTTGGTATGTATTTTGTTCTATCTACATATTTCTTTTTGCACAATTGGTGAAGTTGATTGGGACACAAGTAGACCTATTATATATCAAATCAATGACTATATAAATGGCCTTGGTAAAAACTGTTTAAAATATATGAATGAATACTTTGATAAATTCAAAGCTATGATGCATCAATGATTTAGAATTCCCCATAAACTAGTGGAAGACTAAAAAGATACCATTTTTTTCTATTTGACATAGACTCATGTCTAGTAAAGGTTGTTGAATCAAGGATTAGATGGTTATAATCTAGAGAATATGAAACTAATATTGACTAATCTACACATGCTATTAAGGTATTGTTTAATTAACCTATTGATAGGAAAATCAAGAGGTATGGTAATTATGAAGAGACAAAGAAAATAATCAAAATGGATATCTTAATTCCTAAGATAGAGAAGAAGTCAAGATATGCATAGGAAAATTTGGTGAAGGAGAATATAAAGATGATTTGGTTGAAGAGGCAACCTAGGGGAATGAACAAGAGGTTGGTAAAGAAATTGTTGAGGAGGAAACCAAGCTAGAAGAACCTAAAGAAAAGAAGGTTAAAAGAGCACATATTACCAAACCTCAAATTCCTAAGGTTACTTGAGCTAGGAATAGAGCTTCCAAGAAATCCACATACCCACAAAAAGAGGAAAGATAAAAGACATCCAAATTGAGCAAAAGAAAACTCAAATGTACAAGAAAAGGAAAAATGTTCAGTTGGTAACTAAGCCACCAAAAACACAAAAGATTTCTAAAGGATATGATAGTGAGAGAACTGGACCTAATGAAGATCAATTCAAGGTTGTCAAGAATTTTATACCAAAAATTGTTGATGAACACACCTAGCCAAAGTTGAGTTGTCATTTTGTACAATGCTAACAACATAAATTATCTCAAATCGCTCTCTTAAAAAGCTTATCAATGACCAAATCCAAGGTTCTAAATGATTATTTCTCAACCTATTGGGTAGCTCAATTGAATATAAATGTGAATATACATAAGGAGACCTTTTTTTGTATCCACCAATTCTACACAACTTTGCTAAAACATAACTATAAGACCAATATATATTTTTTTTAAATTTTTTTTTTATAATGAATGCAATTTATAATTGATGCAACTATATGAATTCCTATTTCAACCACATGTTTGAAAAGAAAATAAAAAAGATAGAGTGATGAGAGATTTAAAAAAAATTATTGAAAGGGAAATTCCTAACAGACATAAGCCAAAGTAACAACACATATGCGAATTAAATTATCTAAAGGACCTACTTGGAAACCAATGAAATTAGGAGCAATGCTTCCTCAACTCCACTAATGCAATTGTCAATGTGAACTTTAATAAAACTAAAAGATGTTTCATGATTCATCAAATTGTGTAGCTGCAATAATTACACTCACACAAGATAAAATGTTATGTAAGAACAATATTGATCCTTTTTCCAATTCATCACAATAGTGGAATTTGAACATAAGGAAAACACCATAATTAAAAGATTGCACAATTATAACACTAGAATAAAATCATTAGCTTCATTACATTTCATGAACATGAATTCACAAATATAACACACTCCAAAAAGATTCACTATACCCAGAATGAGAACACTAATAACATTCATTATTACATCAAAATCTTAGCTTGGATTACATCTTACATCCATGTATTTATAATAAATCCTCTCTTCTTTTTGTGTTAGGAGTGAGAACTGTTCTAATGCAAATACTATGCTAACAACTAATATAATATATCTAATTATATACAAACTAACTATCTAAATTGTGCTAGTTAGGTCTCTACACTTGTTTATATCAATTAATGGGTGCATGAGTTTTACATCCTCTCTTCTTTTTTTGTTAGGAGTGAGAGCTCTTCTAATGCAAATACTATGCTAAAAACTAATATAATATAGCTAATTATATACAAACTAACTATCTAAATGGTGCTAGTTAGGTCTCTACACTTGTTTATATCAATTAACGGGTGCATGAGTCTTTACATGACATAAAATAAAATAAAAAGAGAAGATAAGAAGAGAGAAGTCATCAGATAATGCGAGAGCCACCAAGACTTCTAAAAATGTAATCTTGGCCTTCTCTAGGTGTTTCTAAGAGTTGAACTATCATTAAAATGTATTTCCAATGCATGAAATGCTCAAAAATATCAACTAGAAGTTAACTGTTAGTGTACTATTTCATCTTCAAAATTGTTGACACACCTCTTGATTTGGCACACCTTGTGAAAAGTGCACCTCTACATAAGCACACCTTCAGGTGTGACCCAACTTTCTAGGATTTTGCTGTGTTAGAACTTAATTTCTAGCATCTGGATTTTCCTCCCTCTAGACAAAAATGATGTATGCATGTGTCCTTCTGAACTTTTGAATGATGGTCGTGATTTCTTGAGTTTTTGGTAAATCCAAATACTCATATTTATTACAGACCACCTGGCTATTATTACTAATCTCTAGCCTGGTATCTGCAAAACCTTCCAATCTAGAATCTAACTTTAGTAATGCTTCTTCCATTTTGAAGATTTTTCTAATATCATCTTTGGATGAGGCTGCCTCAAATAGTTCTCTAAATTATTGCACCATTATTTCTACTGAAGAAAGTTGAGTCCTTGAATCATCCACAAAATCCTCTAGGATGGCAGCACTCTAATACTTATTCGCTTCCAAAAACTACCTCTAAGCTTTATTCTTTATCTCTTGAATATCCTCATATAACCCTACCATAACTTTATTGTATGTTGATACTTTTTCTATCAAATCATCCATTTTATCTAACTCTTCTGGCATATACACCTCCATTAACATTCAATATTGTTTCCTTTTGATAGTCTGTAATGCTTCTAAGTCATTGTTCTAGGTATGCACTTCATCCATCAGCCCAAAATCTTGGTCTATTACTGTAACCAACTTATCTGCATTATTTTGAATGTTGTGTAGAAGGTTCAAGTTACCATTTATTATTTGTACCCATCTATCTTCAAAATTGTGACATCACCTTTTGCAAGCATCCAAAAATGAATTAGTTTCCTCCTCAACTTCTCCTCACTCTTTCTTCTCTAAAGCGGCCCCTAGTGAAATCTCCGGATGATCAGGGTCTATAAGACCTACCATTTCATTCAAATATCCCATCAGTAATTCATTTTTCTTTCTCAAACCCAAAATTTTTTATTCTCCATTATCTAGATGTGAAAACACTTGCTTAAGGTTTGTGGTGATTAAAACCTTGGTTGTATCAATTGTTAGTTTTCCAAGCACTATCTCTTTCATTTGGTAGTCTTTTGGAGATACCTCTTATTTACTAGTGTGGAGAGATAGAATGACAATGTATGCCAAAAGATCTTCATTTAGGTTCTGCATGATAAAAGATAGCGACTTAGCATCACCCTTGGGCAGCTCTAGCATCATGACTACTTTTATCAATTCTATCATACCCTCCTCTTTAGTGAACTACATCTATCTCCTTTGTTGAGTTAAGACATCTCTCTTTAACCATGCTAGAGTAATTCCTATAGTAGACATTTACTAAGAAGATGACCTAGGTTCTGAAGCTAGCCCTTTACCTTTATCAACTTATTTTGGAGTCTTCTCTTATTAAGGGAAGATTACTGATTGATCTTATATTTTTTCTTGTGTTGAAGACCCATTCTTTACTTTTGGAAGAAATTGTTCTCCTTCCTCAATAATTTGTCCTTCTTTTGATACTTCATCTATATGTAACTAGACATTCTCTCCTTCCTCTATGGTGTGGCTTTTAGGCTCTTCTATCAGAGGAGGTAGAGAAACTGATTCTGGTTCTAGCTAAGGAAGTCTTGATGTAATGCTAGGTTAAATTTCTCCTTAGTCCTTACCTTCACAAGGACATTCTTAGGATTACTAATAGCCTATTAGGGTTCCCTTTATTTACTAATCCCTATAGGACCTCTATCCTATCCTTTATCCACTATCAACCTAGTTACACCAATGATTATGGTTCTTTCTTTACTCAAATACCTTCTCAAACTCACTTGTTAACCTTCTTCATATGCCTTTTCTAACCAATTTCCTCAACCATGTAGAGTGAGGGCTCTCACAAGTAATCTCAGACTTCCATTTGACTTTTGGACAACAATCTTACAAGGTATCATCAAGTTCTTTTCTCTTAAGCCAAAACTACCACAAACAGGGCTACTAGGATTAGCCCTCCAATTTGGGTTTTTGGGCTTTAATCCTAATTTCCTCCAAAGGATATGGTAAAAAAACCTCATATTCGAGTAACCTTTTGGAAGATCTCAAATATTTCTTGGGTCTCAGATCTCCAAGGTGTCCGTACACTAGAAAGTAACTTTTATGCCTATTTTTATAGGTTTCACACCAATGTTGACTGTTCTAGCTAGGGTATGTTCTTTCCCCCTTCAATTATCATCATGAAACCTTTTACTCTAGTAGATGTTGACATTAATCACCCCCCTTCATTTTTCACCACTTTCTTTGAAGTATCAAATGCTTTCAAACCCCAAAATATCTCTTCCAATTTTGTGATTGCCTAACCAAGTACAATAGACTTTCCTAGGGCATTACTTTTAAATTGCTTGCCATGCTTTTTAGGGCCCAAAAACTTATCTACGGTATGTGCATTAGCTCTAATCCCATGTCCCCTAAATACATGAAAAAATCATGGTAGGAACTCATGGGGGATCCATTATTGCTCAAGCAGTACTCAAAAGTGAAACAACACACATGCTACTTAGAAACAAATTTCAAAACCTAGTTAGATGAACACTTACAAATTAGTAACTTGAATGAAAATTTACTATAAAAACATAAGAAACGTAAATCCAACACCAGATTGGATGGTTCAATCCATTTTTCCATACATGCAATTTAAATTCTACGAGCTATCTTAAACTGAACTAGAAAAATGTGTATTCACTTGCCCAAACTTGCTCAATACAACTCTCCACCCTTGGGATGTGTTTGATTAATGTCAGACTTACCTTTGACTCCTAGACAATAATCTTACAAGGTATTATAAAGTTCTTTTCTCTTAAGTCAAGACTACCACAAATAGGGCTACTAGGATTAGCCCTCCAACTTGGGTTTTTGGGCTTTAGTCTTAATTGTCTCCAAAGGATGTGGAAAAGAAACCTTATATTTGAGTACCCTTTTGGAAAATCTTAAAGATTTTGTGGGTCTCCAATCTCCAAGGTGTTTGTACACAAAAAAACAACTTTTATGTCTATTTTTAAGGTTTTCACATCAACGCTAACTAGTCTGGCTAGGGTATAGTCTTTATCCCTTCAAAATGCATCATGAAACCTTTTCATCTAGAAAATTTTGACACTAATCAACTCTCCTCTTTTTGTAGCACTTGGTTTGAAGTATCAAACACTTTCAAACCCCAAAACCTCTCTTCCAATCTTGTTTTTGCCTAACCAAGTACATCAAACTTACCTAGGGAATCACTTTTAAATTGCTTGCCATGCTTTCCTGGGCCCCAAAAATTATATACAATATGTGCTTTTTCTCTACTCCCATGTCACCTAAACCCATGAAGAACTCATGGTAGGAACTCATGGGGGAGCCATTAGGAATTACTCAAGCTTACTACTAGCCTATTAGGAACCCTTGATGCCCTAATCCCTAGAGGACCTTTATTCTATCCTCTATCCACTATCAACCTAGTTACACCAATGGTTATTGTTCTTTATTTACCCAAATACCTCCTCAAACTCACTTGTTGACCTTCTTCCTATGCCTTCTCTAACCAATTTCTCAACCATGTAGAGTGAGGGCTCTCACAAGTAGTGTTAGACTTCCCTTTGACTTTTGGACAATAATCTTGCAAGGTATCACCAATTTCTTTGCTCTTAAGCCAAAACTGCCATAAATAGGGCTACTAGGATGAGCCCTCCAATTTGGGTTTTTAGGTTTTAGTCCAAATTTTCTCCAAAGGATGTGACAAATAGACCTTATATTCAAATATTCTTTTGGAAAATCTAAAAAACAAAATTGGGTATTAGATCTCCAAGGTGTTCATACACTAGAAAACAACTTTTATGCCTATTTTTAAAGGTTTCACACCAATGCTGACTAGTTTGGCTAGGGTATGTTCTTCCTCCCTTCAAAACTCATCATTAAACTATTAGAATAATCAAATGTGAAGAATACTTCTGAGAGGGGGGTGAATCAGAAGTATCACACTTTTAACTTTAAAAACTTTTAACTGAAAATTAACTTCATGCATGTAAACATATCAAACAACCATAAAGTAAATACATGCATCAACAACACATAACACTAAATTTGGTAACCCTCCAAAATAAGAAGGTAAAACTAGGGTGGGGATGATACCTACAAAATCACTCCAATAGTAATGTTTGACCACTTTTGATGGTCTGCCCTGTTAAAGGCTTTACACTATGTCAATAGTGACCTGGTTAAAGGATTTACAAATGCTTTACATGAAGTGTCACCCTGTTAAAGGATTTAATCACCTCTTCAAAGGATCTAAAACTTAGTTGTTAAGCTAACCTATCAACATAGGATTTTCCTTCTAATACAATTGCTAGAGACTATTAGATTCATAAACCTAATTGCTTACAATTTGAAATTGCTAATTTTAGGCACTAGTTCTGCTCTCTCTAATCTTGATCCTCAAGATCTGATATGCTACTCTTCGATATTTTGATACGTTGTTCTTCATCAACTGGATGTTGCAATACTACTATTTTCCTCTAAATCTTTTCACTCTTCCCATTGAATTTCACTATAGTTTACCCATACACTGCTTGCATCCATGCATACAATGGGGTTTTGTCCTCTTTTTAAGAATTTTGAAGACTTAGGGTTAGGTATGGATCTATGATCCATATTGAATCTTTGATTCCTGCTCATTCCTTACACTTTTCTTAATGGTTGCATGCCTTCTCCATTTTTCTTATTGGTTGCATGTTGATTTCATAGAAAGTGTAAAAGAATCATTCGTATCTTTAATATCCTTCAAGATTCTTTTATGTCGGCCAAAAAAAGAATTGTTTACATCTAAGTTTGTGAAGGTATAGACTCATATGCTAATTCTATGTTACTCGGCACATACTAGATTATTGGTGCTTGGCACATATAGTATTCTGGCTTGCTCGATGCCTATTGCATTCTATTTTGCTCGGCACATGTATGATTCTAGCTTGCTCAGCACATGTTACATTCTGACTTTCTTAGCATCAACTATGACTCGACACTTATATATCACTCAGCTCATATGGTTCACTCAGCACCTAAAGTCACTCAGCACTTGATCTTCACTTAGCACATAAAGATTTCTTGACACCTAAAGATCAGTCGGCACCTATTGTAGTTTTGTCTGGCTTAGCACATATAGTGTACTTGGCTTCTATATGAAAATTGGTTAAGTGAGTTGACACTCAGTTGTCAAAACCAATCTGAGACCAACAATCTCCCCCTTTGACATGAGTGTCAAAAACACCTAACTAAGCATTATTTATCTGACCTTATGAGTACATTATCCAATCTGTTTGACATATATACAAAATTTCAAAAACTTGTTCAAGATTTTGTAAAGAACAATATACCTTAAAATTCTTATAACTCCCCCTGAGATGATTGTGCCATTTCATTCCTGTAACCAAAATTTTTGTGCTGATGTGTCTGATACTCTTTGCCTTTGCCCTATTTTTGTACTCTGTGCTTGTGTTTCCTTCCATACAATTCCCAAAACATTGTATCTCCTCGACACTATGTCTTATTCTTATCTCCCCTTTTTGGCTATATGAATGAAAGAAAAATACTTAATATTCTCCCCCTTTATTTTATTTCTCTCCCTTTTTGACACTTATGTCAAAGGGTGCTAAGGAGTAATATCATATTTTTTCAAAACTATATTGTTTACCTCCATAACTATTTTTAGAGCTGCATCCAAATTCTCCAAAGCAATTTCTAGTGACTTATGCTAGATGGCAGTCTCTACAACAAGATGTACAAGACCATCTAATGTAGAAAGATTAGGATCTTTCTTTAAAATAGTTTTAGCATAGACTTGCTCTTTATGAATTACTTCCAAATGTGGGGTAATGGAAGATTGAATCTGCATTAATTTGGCCTCTTCACTTGCTAGTGTAGCTAATTCTTTTTGAGTATGAAGCGATTGAGAAAAATGCTTCTCACTTTGAGCTAGATTAGTGGGTAGTTGCATGCTAGAAATCTTAAGATTTCTCTCCAAGCTCAATATCTATTGGTTGGTCTCCTATGTGAAAAATGTGAAATCACACAACTTGTTATACAATGAGAAGATATTCTCAAGTACAGTTTTGACCTTTTCAATCTTCTTGGCCAATTCAACTTGTTGAAGTGCTATGCCATTGGATATTTTCTCATTTACTTTTCCTTGAAACTTCCTTTCAAACCATTCCATGAGTTTCATATTTGTCTCCTGGTCTTTACTTGTCACCTGGTCAACAATATCTGACAATTGTTCTATTATAGGCTTTGTCTCATCCGATGACTAAAAGCTAAAGGCATCCATAAAGATGTCCTTAATCTCATGTAATGCTTGCTTATGTTTATACTCCTTCCTGATTATTTCTTGCCTCTCTCTCCTATTCAATGCATCATGCATATTTGTGATCTGCTCAATGTTGATTGTCCTAGAGTCATAGGTAGGTATGACAATTTCTTCATCTAACTTAGGGTCTCCATAGTGAAGTACCCTAGTCACCTTGGTTGAGCTCGAGCCTGGTGTAGAGATTTTCAATGCTATCATCTCAGTGCTCTGCTTCTGAAGAGTTTTAGTAGGAGTGCCAATTTTTGGTAACTCTACTAATGTCTGTATTACGCCTACTCCTCTTCTTTTCATGTGTCCTCCTTGTCTTGTTCAAATTTCCCTTGATCAATGACAACAATTAGTGGGGTTGCACCTATTATCTATACTATAGGATCAGATGTAGCAATCTATCATGTTTGCTCTGTGTCTTACTCTACTTCTACACTTGGGCTTCTAAATGGTTTCAACTATTACAGATGTATCAACTGTTGCAATCTGTGATGGTGGTGGAAGCATTAGGAGTTTAGTGCTAGTATTTGAAGAGACAGAAGGTGGTTCTTGTGGATTCACCTTGTCTCTTGATGAGTTAGCTATAGCCTTCTATAGCTCATCTACATTGACCAATATTGGATTATTGCATAATCTTGCTTGCTGTGTTGATTGATCAAGGATCTTTGTGAGATCCTCTGTAGTTAGTGGATTGATATTCTGACATGATTTTTCAGTAACATCCTTTATAGTTATAGTGTCTGTAGGTGTGATGGTTTCATGAGGAGGGCTAGGAGGTGGCAATTGTGTGTCTTGCACACGTTGGTCTTGTTGCTGCTCCTACTCAGTTGTTGCCATTTGATCTCCTTTTTGTGTCTCCTCCTCCTCAACCTTTTCTTTCTCCTCTTCATCTTTCTTCTCTTCTTCTTTCTTTTCTTCTTCTCTCTTCTCTTCTTCTCCTTTTCTTGTTTCCTCTTCTTCTATTTTGTCTTCTTTCTCCTTCTCACTGGCCTTTGCCTTATTTTCTTTTGCATCCTCCTCTTCTCCCTTTTCATCCTTGTCATCAATCAATTTGTATATTGGCTTCCACAATTTTATGGACTTATTTACTACATCTTCAATTTTATTTTGTAGGATGCTAAAGGCTCTATACTTTGGTGCAAATTTGCCACCATGTTTCTTGTTAGCCTTAGTTATTTGACCTCTAGTCAAATCAGGCATCAGTTGTGCCAGTGTTGATTCTCTTATTTCCTTTTCCATCTTTAGACAATAATGTCACTTATTTTCAATAATCTCATATAACTCCCTAGGCATAGTATTGTCTAACTCAAGAGGTGTGTACTTAAATTATGGCATCATGGCATACACTGACTCTTCTATCATATTCTGATCCTGTCTACTTAATTTCTTAAAATCAACATTTTTCAAATCAGTAAAATCTGCATTCTTAACATTTTCATAGATTTTATCTATGTGTGAGTTAGGAGGATAGCTTACCACTTTAAATTGGTTGATATCCTTCCTTCTTTTCCAGGATTTTCTCAATTCTTCTTTGGATTCCTCCAAGTTGTGTAGGGTAAGGTGCACATCAATCATCTAAATCTCTATAATCTTCCCAAGTTTGAAGACTTCCATCTTCAGATATTTTCTCTAAGTTGTTAGGCTTCTCCTTGTGAGAAATCAGCTTTGATGCCAATTGTTGGAATAATCAAATGGGAAGAATACTTTTGAGATGGGGGTGAATCAAAAGTATCACACTTTTAACTTTAAAAACTTTTAACTAAAAATAAACTTCATGCATGTAAACATATCAAATAAGCATAAAGTAAACACATGCATCAACAACACATAACACCAAACCTGGTAACCCAGAAACCCTCCAAAATGAGAAGGTAAAACTAGGGTGGGGATGATACCCACAAAATCACTGCAGCAATAATGTTTGACCACTTCTAATGGTCTACCCTGTTAAAGGCTTTACACTATGTCAATAGTGACCTAGTTAAAGGATTTACAAACACTTTACATGAAGTGTCACCTTGTTAAAGGATTTTATCACCTCTTCAAAGGATCTACAACTTAGCTATTAAGATAACCTATCAACATAGGATTTTCCTTCTAATACAATTGCTAGAGAGTATTAGATTCATAAACTCAATTGCTTACAATCTCAAATTGTTGATTTCAGGCACTAGTTCTGCCCTCTTTGATATTGATCCTCGAGATCTGATATGCTACTCTTCGATATTTTGATACTTTGTTCTTCATCAACTGGATGTTACAATATTTCTCTATTCCTCTAAGTCTTTTCACTCTTCCCACTGAATTCCACTATATACACTGCTCTCATCCATGCATAAAATGGGGTTTCATCCTCCTTTTAAGGATTTCAAAGACTTAGGGTTAGGTATGGATCTACGATCCATATTGAATCTTTAATTCTCGCTCATTCCTTGCACTTTTTTTATTGGTTGCATGCCTTCTCCATTTTTCTTATTGGCTACATGTTGGTTGCATAGGAAGTGTAAAAGATTCATTCTTATCTTTAATATCCTTCAAGATTCTTCTATGTTGGCCCAAAAAAAATGGTTTACATTTGAGTTTGTGAAGGCACAAACTCATATGTTGATTTTGTGTTACTTGGCACATACTGGATTGCTGGTTCTCGACACATATAGTATTCTAGCTTGCTTGACACCTATTGCATTCTGTCTTGCTTGGCACATGTATGATTCTAGCTTTCTCGGCACATGTTACATTCTAACTTGTTCAGCACCAATTGTGACTCAACACCTATATTTCACTTGGCTCATATGGTTCACTCAACACTTGATCTTCATTCGGCACCTAAAGATTGCTCGACACCTGAAGATCACTCGAAACCTGTTGTAGTTCTATCTGGCTTAGCACATATAGTGTACTTGGCTTCTATATGAAAATTGGTTAAGTGTGTTGACACTCAATTGTCAAAACCAATCTGAGACCAACATAAACCTTTTCCTCTAGTAGACGTTGACACTACTCAACCCTCCTCATTTTTTACCACTTGGTTTGAAGTATCAGATACTTTCAAACCCCAAAACCTCTCTTCCAATTCTATGACTACCTAACCAAGTACAAAAAACTTGCCTAGCGCATCACTTTTAAATTGCTTGCCATGCTTTCTAGGGCCCCAAAACTTATATATAGTATGTATATTGGCTCTACTTCCATGTCCCCTAAATCCATGAAGGACTCATGGTAGGAACTCATGGGTGAGCCATTATTGCTCAAGTAGTCAAAACTAAAATAACACATAGACTACTTAGAAAAGAATTTCAAAGCCTAGTTAGATGAACACTTACAAACTAGTAACTTGATTGGAAAATTACTATACAAACATAAGCAACACAAATCCAAAACCATATTGGATGGTTCAAACCATTTCTCCATACATGCAATTCAAACTCTACAAAATGTCTTAAACTTAATTGGAAAAGTGCATATTCACTTGCTCAAACTTGCTCAATACAACTTCCAACTCTTTGGTTGTGTTTGATTAGTGTCACACTTCCTTGTGACTTTTGGACAATAATCTTATAATGTATCATCAAGTTCTTTTCTCTTAAGTCAAAACTACAACAAACAAGGCTACTAGGATTAGCCATCTTATTGAACCTATCCACAATCACATAAATGCTATCATACCCCTACCTTGTTTTGGGTAGGAAACTAAAAAATCCATACTTATACATTTCCATGGTCTGTTAGGGGTTGAAAATGGTTGGTAAAGACCAAGCTTTGAGGATGTCCCCTTGGCTTTTTGGCACACTATGCAACTCTCAACATACTATTTAATGTCTCTAGTCGTCCTAGGCCAAAAATAGAATATAGTGACTAACCCTTGAGTCTTATTGACTCCAAAATGACCACTAAGTGCCCCATTATTATTTTCTTGGATAAAATTTTCCCTCATTAATCCTCTAGGAACACAAATTTGATTGCCCTTAAACAATAGATCGTTCTGTAGTTTATAATCAGAAAACTCACCATGGAAGTTATTTTTAAACTCCTTGCATACCTTGTAAATTTGTAATGGACCTTGATTAATGTTCTTATTATTTATAAAATGATTGAATATCATAAATAATTGGATCAATTGTTATAAATATTTTTATTAAATCTTATTTATAAAAATAATTGACTATCATAAATCAAGAATGAATCTCATTATGTTAGATTTACTATTAAATAGATCAATTAAATACTGCTATGAAACTTATTATATTAATTATGCATGGAATATCGACATATTAAGCATACATTACAAATCATTAATAAAGTGGTGCAATACATCATTTTGACGTGACATGGCAATAAAAGCCAAACCACAAAACATATTAAAATCAGAAAGAAGAAGCATTGTGAAGAAAAAGGATAGAGGACAAAACAACATCCACCACCTCAACAAACATACTCCGGCCAATCCCAAATTTGCAAGCATGTGGAGAAGGATGGTGTGTCCTTCACATCATACTAGTTGTGCAATCAGTCACAATGCTTCAAGAGGCACAGACCATATTAATTTCCATGGCACATACATTTGCATTAAAATTTATATTAAACATTCCCAAAAAAATAAAAAATAAATTTTTAAAAATAATAGTTATTATATGTTATAAACATTTATTAAATTCAATTATAAATAATTCTATGCACATTAGTAATAATCAATCCTTTGAATGGAAAAATAAACATTGATATCAAGTAATAATATATTAATCTATTAGGATAATTATAAGACTTGAAGCATGGGGGTAGCAAGGTATTAACACCTTGAACCGACCACCATGGCTGAGAATTCTTTGTATTGCCAGAATATTCTGATGTTGTCAAACATTTGCATATGTCATTTGCCTTGGATAGATGATTCCCATCCAAGAAGAATCTTAAGGGGTGCACTCCCGTGATGACGGGGAAGTAGCTATGAGCTATGAAGCCCGATCTAAAGATGTCCTTAAGATTGGGATTAACTTAGAGGGTAGAATAACATAGTTAGTTTGATTATTATTATTCTAACATTTATTTTTGTAGGTATTACTTTTGCTTAACTTAGTGGGGACATTACAGTGGTATCAGAGCCTAATCCTACCATCTTGAAGAAGAAGATCAGAAAAAATGGCCAAACAAATAGCTCAAGAGCTAAGGAATTTCATAAAACAAACTAATGAAAGATTTGAAAGAATAGAAAACTCCAATAAAACAATACTTGAAGCTATCCAAAAACTAAGTAAATAATAACTAGAATGAAAGATTGAATCTAGATAGGGACCATCACTCTAATCATGAAGAAAACACACCAAATGAACCTTCATCACAAAGCTCGGTCCCACCAAAAACCTTCCCATCCTTTATTCCAAGAGAAGAACCTATAGAAGAAGAAGAATTGACGACATATAATGTGGAGAAAATAGGACAAATGTATGCCAACCTAGATCCTAATTTGAGACAAAACATTTCATTTAAAGAGTATTATGAATCTAAACTCTTAGAAATTAGGAAGAAAAATCATATAGATAAGGACCTCCAAGAGAAGTTTAATAAAGTGAAACTACCATGTTTTGATGGCTCGGGAGAAGAAACTGCTCAATCTTGGGTTCAAAAATTAGACATGTACCTATCCCTTAGTCCAATGATAGAAAAGGGTGCTATCAAATTCATCATACTTCATTTAAGAGGTTCAACCTACAATTGGTGGCACTATGGCCAAAACTCCCTAGGGCTCAAAAAAATATCCTATAGTGAATTTACTCAAAAGTTGATGGGTAGATTTGACTTAAGGTATCCTGAATGGTATTACCAAGAAATCACTTGTCTCAAACAAACAAGGATAGTAGAAGAATTTGCTAGTAAATTTCAAGACCTGAACATAATGGTCCCAAATTTGTCTCAAGGGAAACTTACATTTTTATAGAACTTAAAGAATCCATAAAAACCCAAGCCCTTTGAACCTCCAAATCTTGGAGAATCCATTCAAAAAGCCAAGAAAATTGAACCCAATGCACTTAGAGAAAGGTATAGAAATACCTCAACAAAACCATCCTATGAAAATAAGGGACTTAGAAAAAATGATAGAAGAAAGTTGTGTTATATTTGCAACAAACCCTGGAACAAAGATCACCAGTGTGAGAAAAAGGAATAATTTCATCAAAAAAAACCTTTGTTTCAAATGAAAAGAACCATGGAATCTTGGTCACCAATGTAAAAGGGGATGAATGAACCTGGTGAAAGAAGTTCTAGAATGAGAGGAAACCAATAAATAAAAAAAGTGATGAAAGCGAACAAGGCATTCTCGCAGTCATCTCAGAAGGGAATGAGAATAGAACCATTCAGGTCAAAGGAGAAGTCAAAGGACAAAGAATCATTACCTTAGTTGATACAAGAGCCTCACATGATTTTATTAGCAAATAAATTGTTTCCAGAAAGAAATTGAAAACCAACGAATTTAGTGGATTCAAAGTGGCATTTGGAAATGGATCCATCAAACAATATACCAAGATTGTAGCAAAATTAGAAGTTACACATGTATGACACAAGATATTTGGTTACCTAGAAACCCTCTAATGAGAAGGTAATACTGGGGTGGGGATGACACCTGTACACTCGAAATGTGTCACACTCTAAACCCTTCTATCCAAACGATTCCATGAGTTTGGAATGTTTGGATGCCGGCTTAGAGCTCCCTATCCACGGAGTGCAAGAGAGTATATTTCAAGAATAAGAAGGCTCTCAGATGAGCCTTAGAGATACTCTTCTTGCTAGTAAACCATGCAATGGGAGGTTCCAAAGACAAGATGCAAGAATGCAAATGTCCCAAGGAGTTCCTCAAGGATGCAATGCAACTAAAGATTAAGCTAGCATGAATATGAAAAGTGCAGCTATTCTAAGCATGGATGAGAGTGTTACAATACCATTATTAAGCTATGTGAGATTAAGCTACATGTAAAAATGAAAGCTAAGCTAAGATGCTATGGTATGAGAGAATGTAGACAAGAAATAGAAGTTCTCCACAAAGCTCCAAAGAAACCTGTTAGAAAACCTGCAGCATAACAATATTCAAAATGAGGATTGGATTGAGGGGGAAAGCTCTCTCCCTTTTAAAGATGTATGGATGGTAGAGATCAAGATGAAGATGGTGGATGATCAACGGTGGAATTTGAAAAGAGAAGTGATCCATGTGCACACACAAATCAACCAATAGAATATAAGTTGACTTGTCATATAAGACAAAAGTCACAAAGCCTTTTCTTTTAATTGCAAAATAGAAAAAAGACTTTATGTGTGCACTTTAAGTGGGTTAGAAGAATGGGGTCTTTTATTTAATTAAAAGGGGACATGTTCTTTTAATCAAATAATGAACTTAGGATAGCATAGTCAAACTATAGGTTATAATCAAATAAATTGATTATTAGCAATTTGGCTTAGGTAAGTGATTAAATTAATTTAGCCAAAATGTTGAAAAAGGGGCTAATAGTCTAGATGACCATTTTTAGGTGATTACATTTGCCCCTCTTTGACTAATGCGTGATCGATCTGGGAACACATTATGTCAAAGAAAATCGAAGCCAAGTAGGCGATGATAGATATAGATGTCTAATTCTGAAGAGTGAAATGCAGAAATAGATAGCAAGTCCTAAATGCACAGCCTGATAGCAGTAGTACTGAACACTAGGAAGAGATGATGTTAGAATTCAAGAAGAATACTAACACTTAGAAAAGCAGATATAGTGAGAACAAGTGAGAAGATCAAACAAATGCTCCTAAGCAGTGATAGAGTATTTCTGCCCCCTCGGGATCGAAATTGAAATGAGGTAAGGGGATGCAAAAACTGGCTAGAAATGAGAAAATTAGAATATAGCAATGTCCAAGATGACAGATAGATGATTAGAACCCAAGAATGACTATATAAAAAAACTGATAAAATGCCCCAGTTTGACTAGAGTTGACCTTGAAGGATATAGCATAAAAATAAGGTTGAAATGAGTAGAAAGGTGATTTTAGACATGAAATAGTGAATTTAAGTAGATATGAAGTATAGAAATGATGAAGACATGAAGAAATGAAGATGCCCGAGTGATGATTTAGAGATTAGACCTCAAAAGGTCAACTAATTGCTCAGAAGAAAGTAGAATTTTAAAAGACAATTTTGACCATCAAGATTAACTCGAATTTGAATTTTGATCCCGAAAATGAATCTAGGACGTCAAAATTATTTAAGAGGTCAAAAATTTATATAATGTGATGATAAGATAGAAAAGAGATGAAGCGAAAGATTAAGAAGGTGAAAAGACATGAACAAGAAGAAAGTAAAGAAATATATGAAAGGAGTTAGCTGATATGTCCACAAAAAGATGAAGAAAGAGAGCTCTCCCCATATGCAAGAATGCAAGACTAAGCTAGAAAATGAACCTAAAATGCAAGCTAATATGAAAAGTGGTTTACCAGCAAGAAGTGCATAACATTTAGACTCTTAATTTCATCATTGAGCATTTATTAGGGACATCATGAGATCATACAACCATCACTAGTATAACTATGAGGATATGAATATGATCGATATTAGATAGGTATGTGGAAATCCAATCTAAGCATCAGAGACATGTAAGTCAAGATAACTACACGATTAGATTCCCTAAGTTTAATTTAGCAAGATTACACCTGTATCAAGGCATAAGCGCTAGGATAAACCCTGAGTGCGGTCTTGCAAAACAATCAAGGATGATACATTTATAAGTCAAAGTGTTGAATAGGACAAGCATGAATGCTTACAACACTATAGACAAACAAAAGTATACCCACAAGCAAAAATCAAGAAAATATGTCCCATGCCCCCAGTCTTCTAGTCAATGACATCCTTGAAAGACTATTAGGGAGGGAACACCTGGCAAAGAAATCATCATAGACAGCATAGAAAATATCAGCATAGCTCATTCGTTTAAGTGTTAAAGTGTGTGTGTGTAAGTTACTTGGCCATTTCTTGAAGACTTGATTCTGATAGTGAGAAATATCGCGACATCGGAGACCGTAGGTAAACTATCTGTAAAGTGTTAAAAAACACTTGATGTCAAAGTGGGGGAAGTGTTGAGAAACACTATTTTGTGAGTTTTCAAAGAAACTCTAATGCACAAGAATACCTCAATAGGCTAAGCAGTTGTGCCCCCAAGACGAGGACAAGAAACAATTCCAAGCTAGGAAATGTGTAGCAAAATAGGTGATTGAGACTGATAGACATAGGTGCAAGGGTCTCAAGTAGCAGCTGTTTCTAGATTTTCACCACTTTGACAGATTTTTTCAGGACTTTTTTCATTTTTTAGTATTTTTGTATTTTTGATTTTTTTTGTGATACATCAAAGCACCTATTGCTAGGTTTTCACTAAGATGATCATTTTTTCAAGACATTTTTTGATTTTTAGGATTTTTTCAGCATCATAATGATTTTTTTTGGAAATTTTTAGAAGGTTTTAGAGATCACTAGTTCTCAAGAAAGATCACATCATTCTCTCCCAATGTCTAGCAAGGTATAGGATATGATGGAGCAATGAGCCAATGGATAAGCAAAGATGGATGAAAAAAGAGTATGAAGCAAGTGAATGTGATCCTCAAGGACTGACTCCTCAAGAGTACCCAAGCTAGGGAAAGAGGTGAAATAGTCATATGAAGCATATTTTGGATAAGCAATGGAAGTAATGAGAAAGATAGCATGCAGGATAAGCGGTGAAGCCAACAAGTGTGATAGCATATAAGATAAGCAGTGGAAGCCAATGAGTAAGATAGCATGTAGGATAAGCAGTGGAAGCCAATGAGAGAGATAGCATGAAAGTGTGCAATCCAAGAGAGTAGACATGTCAAGAGGCCTATGAGAACCATGTTTCATTTATTATGATCAAGACCAAGGGGTCAACTAGATAGGATAGCAATGGGATAGAGCAATAAAAATAAAGCTCAAGCTGGAGGCTATGAGTGAATGGGAGAGCACAATAGAAAATTTGGTGGATAAGATAGCCAATATGCAAAGATAGCTCAACATTGTCAAGATCAAAGAGAGAAGAAGGGATAGATGGATGATGGAAGAATTACGCATGATGCCTGTTTGCCAGGTTTTCATCATGGTACTTATCTAAGGTGCCACAAGAAGTAGTTTTCACCATAGGATAAATTTATTTCTCTTTACTTTTGCTACCAAGATGCCACAAAAAGTGGTTTTCACCAAGGCACATTTTCATTTTTTTTCTTTTTTTTGAATTTTTAGAAAAAGCTCAAGTTTTTTGAATGTAGATAGTGCTCCTATAGGAAAGATAAGTCATGATAAGACAAGACCATAGAAAGGTATGCTCAAAGATTTTGATAGGGTGATGAAAGGGAAATGGTAGTAGGAAGAGTATATGGAGGATAATAGTTCATGTATAGAAAGTAAGTGTAAGCTTTAGAGGATTTCATGAGGGTAGTTGAAATATTGGACAAGATCAACATTGACACACACCTTGAAGGGTATTGGAATGATGGAGGAATCATGGATGAAGTAGCTTGAGGTTTAGATGTATGAGGTGGTAGAAGTGATTTGGAAAAAATTGGAGTGGAAGGCTTTGGAATATTTTTAGAAATATTTTTGAAAGAAGATGGAATGGAAGTCTTTGGAAGCTTGAATGTCAACTTTGAAGTATTTTCAATGTTCAAGTCTTTTAAAAGAGACTTGGGAATCCATATAGCTTTAGATTTTCCTTTAGATAATTCAAAACACATTTCGTCAATAATGGGTTTAGGAACCCATATTTTCTTTGATTTAGCTTTTTTAATAGTGGACCTTTGCAGTCTCTTTTGTGCATTCTCCTTCTTAGCATTCACATGTTTATTAGATGGGACATAGTGATCTTTCTTTTTCAATGGATTCTTATGTTTATTCTCACTTCCAAAGGACTTGGGATTTGTGGATGAATAAGGAAGATATGACTGGTTTAGATGTATAGATGGGTGAAAAGTCATCAAGGATGAGTGTCTTTGTTGATCTTGAGGTAATATAGGAGAGCTAGGGAATGAGTTATGAGTGAATGTAGGAGATGGAAGAACATAAGGCCCCAAAATGGATGGAAGCTTTGAATGCTTTAGCTTAGATGGATAAGGACCAAGTAAAGATTTAGAAGATGCAAAGGGATAGTGGGAAGGGATATCAACATCTTTAGAGTGAGCACCATGGTCAAAGCCATCAATAGACTCATGAGTATCTTTGATAGGATCAACATTTTTAATAGGAGCACTTGAAGCTTGAGAAATTTTTTGAAGTGGATATGGAGAAGTAGAACACGAGGGGATGCTTTGATCTTGACAAGTAGCTTTGGATAGCATATGAAGAGAACTTTTCTCATAATTTTCAGTAAGCTCAAAGGAGATAATGGAAGTGTTATCTTCATCATACTTAGGAGGTGGACAAGATATAGGATATGGAGGGGAAAAATCTTGAAAGAGATGAAAAGGTGCTTGATCTTGATCTTTCTTGACATTTGTAGCTTTTTCTTTTTGAGAGTCCTCTTGACATGGAGCCACTTCTAAGGACAAGGGAGAATGAAGAGTGAATGGAGTAGTGCTTGGATTAGGCATAGTAGTGCATGAAGGTTGAGGATGTTTAGGATTAGTAGCATGGAAAACATTTTCAGCCAAGTGAAGGTTAGCTTGAGTTTCTTTTAGAGATAGCCCTTGAGGATAGGCATAGTGTACGTGAAAAGAATTAGGTTCTTTATTTGATAAAGGCATGTTGGAAAGCTTTGAAGTTTTGGGAGATGCATGAGTGTTGGAAGAAGTGGAATATGTAATGGAGCCACTACTAGACATAGGTTCATCAATGTAATCTTGCTCAAGAGAAGTATCCTCAGCACATGAGTCACTAGAGGTTCCAAGATCAACAATCTCATCATCAATTAGATCTTGGATTTTATGTTTTAGCTCAATGCAATCTGAAGTACTATGCTCATTATGTTGATGATAAGTGCAATAGATATCCAAGAATGGGTTTCCATATGAGCTAGACTTTGGTAACATGATGGTCTTATTGCTAAGAAGTTTTTGCAAAGTGTCATCATAAGAATCTTCCAAGGGAGCAAAAGTTCTATTAGAAGTATGTCTAGGATCTTCTTGTTGTTTCTCAAGTGAATAGAATGCATTCATGTATTCATAATTATCTTGGTCAAAGATAGGTCCATCATGAAATTTTGGAATAGGCTCAAAGTAGGTATCACTTGCTTGTCCTCTAAAGAGGTCTTTAGATCTAGAAAATGAAGACATTTGATGTTTTGAAGTAGAGCATGTAGAGCTAGAAGAAGAGGATGACCTCAAAGAAGGTGACTCACATGCATGTAAAGACCTTAAGGAAGATTCATGTAATGATGCAATCTTCTCCTCTAACCTTTTCTCAAGTTTAGACTTCATTTCTATCATGCGCTTAGAGAGATGAAGGTAAGAAAGATCATTTGTCTCTTCTAGTTCTTTGTATTGTGCATATAGATCTTGAAACTCTTTAGTGACATGGAGGATATCATAATCATCTAGATTTGGTTGAATTTTGGTAGCATAAGGTTTAGATCCCATAGTTTTAGACACAAAGCCAAGCATAAAATAATCTAGAAGATAACTTGATGTTGAAACTATAGGAGGTAGAGTGTTCACTTGCCAAGATATTAGAGAGAGATTAAAGTGACTTGTCAAACAATATGTCCAAGAAATTTACGACATGAATGACTCAAGTCAATAGCTAGGTAAGATGCCAAAATAGCCAAATAGATAGAGCAAGAAGGGTGACAAGTGAACAACTCTCCAACCCAAGAGTGTAGTCAAGAAATCAAGGCAACCATTTCAGCAAAAAGATAACTAGCAAGTGGACATAGACCATGAAGATAGAAAGACCAAGAGCACTACGACCAAAGAGCCACTTTAAGCATGTTCAAAAACTAGAGACATAGCAAATCAAAGTCAAATGATGAGAATCCCCTTAGCAAGCAACAAAAGAAAAATGTTAAGACTTGGTTGACAAAGTTTGACAATAGTTGATAGCATAGCAAGTTTGATGTTCAAAAACAATTTCTTTCCAAGCAAGATAGTGACACATGGAGTATTCTTCAAACAATCAAGCAAGGGACAAAGCAACCTTGCATGATACAAGCATATGTGACGTCTCAAAAGAATTCCCTAGAATTATTGTCATGTGTATGTTCAAAAGATTTTCACAAGTATACCACATTCGAGAACACATCAAGCAATATCTACCTACAAGTCATGGTTCATTACTCAACAACTTGGCCCACGCTTGATGCTCCTTCACCTCACACCAAGTGGTTGCCCACAAGAGATATTGGCTTTGTCATGGAAATGCCATAAGCATAACCAAGGGAACACATATGGTGAGTGTAAATCTTGGGGTGATCCGGGTAGTCCACTAGGATCAATCCTTGCACCAAGAAGTTGAGCAGCTAAAAAAGGTAGTTACTAACTTAGGATGTTTAGATAGGGCTTCCGTTCATAGTGTTCCTCTTGCTCCCAATTACGGGACACCTCACCTTGTGATGAGTAACCAATCTTGCGACCACAAGAGTACCTTAAGCATTCTTGCCTAGTGATCTCCCTATGGTCGAAATCCCATAAGCGATCACACTAGGCAAAGACAAACACTACATCCACCAAAGTTTTGTGTCCTTGGTAGCCTTGAGTTTATAGTGGGTTGGAAGAGCTAGGTAATCGGCTTGTCCCCACTTGGGTCGTTCCTCTCAGGTTGTCTGAGAGCAGACCCTCTAAAGGATTCTAAACTACACAAAGAGTGGATCAACTTTTGGAAGTCAAGATTTCTGATTCACCACAAGGGTGAAGAGCATACTCTCCTATTCCAATCATTTTCTCCCAAACACGCTAGAAAGATTCAATTACCCCTTGCTTTTGAAACCAAATGGCAAGTCAAGATTTCTGATTCACCACAAGGGTGAAGAGCATACTCTCCTATTACCAAAAAACTCCAATCACAAGTTTTATGTGCCTATGAAAAATGAACAATCAGTCAATGCCACACATGAAAACAAAAAAGAAATTTTTTTGGGTTTTTATGCTTTGGGCAGCCCTGCAAACAATGTTAGTAGCCCTTGTGCATTTGAAGCTTTGACATGCGTTCTTTTTATGCAATGTTTCAATTTTTTTGATAAGGACGGCAACCTGTAATCACAACTTGTTAGCACCAAAATTTAGTATGAAATAACATAAAAATTTGCAATAAAAAGTGGTGATTTGCCTCAAAAATCCAATTTATCTTCCAACCAAGTGCATGCAAAGAAAGTGCAAGTTAATCACAAATGCTCTCATTTTTACTCTTTGATTTTGACCTAGTCAACAAGATTGGACTTTTTTACTATGATTTTTTATCCAAAAATGAAAATTAAAAGAAGAGACCTCTATTAAAAATCAGAGATCTTTCCAAAAATGCAAGAAATTTTAAAAAATTTCTTCATTTTCGCTCTAGAGATCAATTTTGTCAAAATAGACCAAATTTATCAAATCGAGTTTTTGATCTTTAATATGACTTCAAAATTCAAAACACAAATAAAGAACCCCAATTAGAATTAAAAACCATTTCTGAACATGTAAGTTTTTAAAAAAAATTCGCTAATTTGCGATCAGAAACGGCTTTTTATGAAAAACAAAGAAAAACTCATAACTCCCAAAAATCATGTCAAAATGCTCTGCAAATTGGACTGAGACATTTTGAGCATATACCCAACTTGCAAAAACAATTTCAGAACCAAACTTCAAGCGGTTTAAAAGATATGATCAAATATTTAAACCAACTAAGTTTTTGGCCTTCAAACCAATTTACTTATGGGTTGGCCTTAAAACCAAAGTGATAATTCTACAAAAGCATTTGATTAGATCCAATATGCTGCTGTAAAAAATTAAAGATGAAAAATAAAAGCAAATGGAGTTAGAAACTTGATTCAAGCCCCACGGTGGGCGCCAAAAATGTACACTCAAAATGTGTCACACTCTAAACCCTTCTATCCAAACGATTCCATGAGTTTGGAATGTTTGGATGCCGGCTTAGAGCTCCCTATCCACGGAGTGCAAGAGAGTATATTTCAAGAATAATAAGGCTCTCAAATGAGCCTTAGAGATACTCTTCTTTCTAGTAAACCATGCAATGGGAGGTTCCAAAGACAAGATGCAAGAATGCAAATGTCCCAAGGAGTTCCTCAAGGATGCAATACAACTAAAGATTAAGCTAGCATGAATATGAAAAGTGTAGCTATTCTAAGCATGGATGAGAGTGTTACAATACCATTATTAAGCTATGTGAGATTAAGCTACATGTAAAAATGAAAGCTAAGCTAAGATGCTATGGTATGAGAGAATGTAGACAAGAAATAGAAGTTCTCCACAAAGCTCCAAAGAAACCTGTTAGAAAACCTGCAGCATAACAATATTCAAAATGAGGATTGGATTGAGGAGGAAAGCTCTCTCCCTTTTAAAGATGTATGGATGGTAGAGATCAAGATGAAGATGGTGGATGATCAACGATGGAATTTGAAAAGAGGAGTGATCCATGTGCACACACAAATCAACCAATAGAATATAAGTTGACTTGTCATATAAGACAAAAGTCACAAAGCCTTTTCTTTTAATTGCAAAATAGAAAAAAGACTTTATGTGTGCACTTTAAGTGGGTTAGAAGAATGGGGTCTTTTATTTAATTAAAAGGGGACATGTTCTTTTAATCAAATAATGAACTTAGGATAGCATAGTCAAACTATAGGTTATAATCAAATAAATTGATTATTAGCAATTTGGCTTAGGTAAGTGATTAAATTAATTTAGCCAAAATGTTGAAAAAGGGGCTAATAGTCTAGATGACCATTTTTAGGTGATTACAACACCCACAAATCTCCACTACTATAGTAATAAAGTGTATCCAATGAAGGTTACAATGTTTGATCATGAAATGATCTACCCTGTGAAAGGTCTAGCCTGTTAAAGGCTTACAAGATTATTAGATCTTACCTTGTTAAAGGATTTCAAAACTCTATTAGAAGTGTGTTTGATAAAAGGACTTTAACTTACAATTAAGTAAGCACCCTATTAAAGGATTTATAACAGCCTGTTAAGACTACTCTGTTAAGAGATTTAACTAATTCACCTATTAGAATGCCTCAACAATAATCTTGCAGTTAGCACTCTGTTGGTAGATAATGGATCACCTCTTTGCATATATTCTTGATCCTCATTTGATCAAATGTATCTCTTATATCCTCTAACCTCTCTTTTTTTGTTCTCTTCTAACTGATTCTACAATGTATCTCAATTCACAACTCCTTAGCCACCTTGAATGCTCTATTTTCACATGCAAACTTCTCTCTTCACTCCTTCCACATTTTAAATTTTTTTTTAGGGTTTTTCCTCCTTAAGAAGACCTAGGTGGCTTAGGGTTAGGTATGAATCAACGATAATGATTCACACATATTGTCACTTAATCCTTCCCTTTTTCTAATTGAATGCATGTTCTACATAGGGATTCTTAATGAAGATTTGTTCTTATCATCTAGGATTGCAAAAAAATCCTCAAGTCAGCTCCAAAATGGTTTACATAGTATTTTGTGCCATTACAAACAACTATGTCAAAACTATATTACTCGACACTTCAAGTCCTTGATGCTCAACATCAATTGTAACTTCAATGTTTTAACTCAACATCTGAATGACACAGCGGCCATTGGTTATTCAGAATCTGAATCACTCATTATCATCTATCCACTTAGCACTTGAGTGACTTAGCACTAACTATTTACTCAGCACATACTAAGTATCTCACTCAACATGCACTACCTAACATGTTATGCTCCACAAGCATTACTTGTTCAGCATGAACTGAGTTCTAAGTTGTAAATGACTTAAGTGTATAGACACTCATATGTCAAAATCAATCTAAGATTAGCAATCTCCCCCTTTGACATGAGTGGAAAAAATACTTGGTCATGCATGAATGATCTTAACTTATGAGCATAACTAAGATACTCACTATCTTTGTTTAGCATATGTACAAAATTTTAAATTTTCAAAATTTTGCAAAACTTGACTTAACAATCATACCTCAAAATCTTATAACTCCCCCTGAGTTGATTGTGAAATTCTATAAACCTTTACTCCTACCAAGTAAATATGCATATGCTAAATTGTATTGTACTTTTTTTCTATCTTTGACTCCCCCTTTGTTTGGTCTCCCCCAAATTTGTATTCATTCTTTCCTTGGAGTCATTGTCTCTCTCAAAAACTTATTACTCCCAAAAAAACTTATTACTCCACCTTTTTGACACTGATGTCAAAGGTTTATACATGTATAGTGTGTTTATCCAAGAAAGGTTTATAGACCTCAAGTATGATCCTCAAAGATGCATCCCAGTTATCACAAGCTACCTCCAATGATTTGACTTGGATGGTTAACTTAGTAGCAAGGTGAACTAAGCCTTCATGTGTAGAAAGATGGGGATCTTTCTTCATCAACATTTCTACAAAGGCTAGTTCCTTATGTAATATGTCCATGTGTGGGGTCAACATGAATTGGATGCTTATCAGTGTAGCCCAAATATTTAAATCTTTAGAATGTAGGGCTGCCAACTGACCTTGGGAATTCATCAGATTCTTGAAGTACTTTTGACTCTAAGCTATAGAATTGGGTAGATTAGTACCTATCATCTTCATATCTCCCTCCATATTTGCAATATTCTGTTGCACTTCTTGTGTGAATACAGTTGTATCACACAACTTGGTGTAAAGTATTCTCTAAAACTTTCTTTACACTATCAATCTTAGTTGCTAACTCAACTTGATGAAGTGCAATGGCACTTGATATCTTTTCATTGACTTGGTTTTGAAATTTCCTCTCAGACCATTCAAGTAGTTTAACATTTAAATCTAGGTCTGTATCATTTACCTTCTCTACTATATTCTCCAACTACTCCATGATGAGCTTGTGTTCTGTAGGTGCAAGCAGGCTGAATGCATCAAGAAATGTTTCTGTGATATCTTGCAATGCTTTATTCTACCTATGCTCCCTTTTGAGAAGTTCTTGGTGTTTTTTTCTTGCAAGAGCATCCTAAAGTATGCTCATATGTTCAATAGTGATTTTTGAAAAATCAAATTTTGGAAACACAATCACCTCATCCAAGTTGACATCACCATATGATGTAACTTCAGTTACCTTGGATGTGCTAGAACTAGGCCTTGATGATTGCAATGGTGTAGCTTCTACACTCGGCCTATGAAGAGCTTGACTTGGAGGAGTAGCAATTTTTAGCAAAGTAACCAATATTTGTATTGCTAATTACTCCTCAAGCTTGGTAGTCAAGACTGACTCTTCAGTCCTATTCTTTTCTTTCTTTTCAAACTCAATTGTACCTTGAGTTTTTGTTGTAGGTATAGAATTATCTTCCTGACCTATTTGAACTTATGTCCCTTCCTATTCTTCTATAGCAACTTCTTGTACTGACACATTTTTCACCATTGTGTTAATATTGTTCATTGTTGTCTACTTCCTTTGGTACACTACAATGGACATTGTAGGTTGTACCATAGTAAATTGAGGAGTTTGGGTTATGGCTTGTTTTCCTTCCTCTATAGATGTTGTTTTTATCTTATTAAGTTCATCTATACTCACTAATATAGGATGATTGCATAATTGTACCTTGGTGGTGGTGTCTAACAGTATCTTCTTCATGTCCTCTCTTTTTAATGGATTGATGTTCTGAGCTACAGTATAAAAAATATCCTTGATTTTTATTGTATCTATGTTGGCATCTATCACATGTTGTGGACTAGCGCTCAACATTTTTATATCTGATATACTCTATTCTATTTGATGATCATCTTCAGTTGTTGCCTGTGTATCTACATTTTTCTCAATGCCTTCCACATGTGCATCTTTCTCATTTTCATCTTTAGTAACCTCAGTTACTTCTTGTTTACCTTTTTCTTCACCTACCTCAACAGGTGTCTACTCAATTGCCTTAGGTGTTGTTAGTGCATGTATTTATTTTCATATTTGAGTGGACTTTTGAACAACACCCTGAATGTCCTTTTGCAAAATATTGAATGCGCTATACTTAGGAGAAAATCTCCCTTTATATTTGTTAATGGCCTTTGATATTGTGGCCTTATCTAATTTTGGCATCACTTGAGCAAGTGCAGTCTCTCTGATTTTCCTTTTTGTAGTGAGACTATATTGTTATTTTTGCTCAACTCTTTCATATAAACTTTTAGTCATAGAGTTGGTAAGCTCAATTAGAGTCTTCTTGAATGTTTTCATCATGGAATATATTGACTCTTCCACTTGGTTCATCTCAAAATTTCCAAGTTTTTCAAACTCAACATGTGCGAATCTAGATAAGTCAACATTATTCTTTATATTTTTACACAAGTTATCCAAATCAAAAGGACTGTGACTTACCACTTTAAATTGGTTGTTGTTATCAAATTTTTTCCTCTTCATCTGAGTTAGCTGGAGAAATGTGCTTTCTCCTTTGTCTCTTCTCAAACTCATCTTCATGTGTAGCTATCCTGGTTCTCTTCCTTTTTGGCTTTTGCACTTCTTGAGCCTTCTTAGTAGTAGCCCTTGATTTGGCCCTAGTGGTAGGAACTGCAAGCTTAGGTTATATAAGTTTTATAACCTTCTTTGGTTTGCTAACTACTAGAGCTTTAGCTTTTCTTTTCTTGTTTTCTTTCACTATAGGTGATTCATTAGCTTCTTCTCCCTTAGAACCTTCATCAATCTTGGATTCCTCTTCACCTTGGTCTTCTCCTTGACCTTGAGTAATGGCCAGTGGTGCTTGGGTAGGTGCATGTTCACCTTCTTCATTATCATCATCATTTTCTTCTTCTTCTTCTTCTATCCCTTCACCAAATTTTTATTTGAGCTTCTAAACAATTTTGTTCTTTTTCCTTATTACAGAGGTTGTCTTCAAATCCATGGTTATCTTTGACTTGGCTACATCATAATTACCAAAATTTGTAGCTTCCTTATCCACTTCTTTAGCCAGTAAAGCGGTAATTGTTGTAGATGCCTCACCCACATTTATTTCATAACCTAGAGGCTTTAACCATCTCGCCCTTGGAACTACAACCTGTACATATGTGAAATTAGTATCAACTAGAAAAAAAAACATCATTGAAGTGCTTCTCAAATAGCGACACTGGAATCCTATGTCTTTGTTTTATTGACTTCTTAAAGTCTTCAAAGTAGCTAGCCATTATAGACTCAAAGTTTTCTCCAAGTTTCTTAATGTATCCTCCTATCTATACTGCAATAGATCTATGTCTCTTCCATGCAACTTTACCAAAAGAAGGGAATGTGTTTTGCCCATAGAAAAATATACATACAAGTATTGAACCAAACTTGCACTGTGCACTCTTGGTTTTCCTTATGGCTCCCAAGTTTTTTGATAATTTTTGTAACTGCAACTCGGCAAGGTCATTAGAATGATCCTTCTTAACTATCATGTAGCCTACATCAACAACAATATAAGGTATATTGTTCAATCTACTAGATTGAAAGAATTAATTTATAATTATCCTTACTACAAAAGAAATTAGTGGATATGTGATGGTGTCAATTGTCATTCCTCTCTTATTCCACACTGCCCCTATATTTTTCTCAATAAACTCTTTTGCATCACTTCTCATGGTCTTAGGTCTTCTACAGTTGGATGCCCTGTTACCCTTTGCACAAGCCTCTTGGTGATTTTTTTAGGGCCATCCTCCAACCATACAAAATTTTGATGAATGATATTAATCCATTCTATTTTGAACACGTTTGGAAAATATAGGGCATGAGTTAACCCTTTTCTCTCTACAACCTTGAATTCTTCTTTCAATGCACCATTCTCACACAAGTTTCCATAAATGTCTCTTATCTCCATGTTGCCCATGCTACCTACCTTACATGTGTAACAACGCCTTACATCTTGAATCATTAAAACTTGTGGTAGTATCATGGATAACACACTAGACAGATCTTGTTTGTATGCAATGTCAAGAATTGCTTTAAAGTTTGGTTTTTTGATCTCACTGCTGATTAATTGAACATTTAAAACTTCCTTTCCCAAATTAACCTTGGAATCAGAAGAACTAGATGCTATATTTGATACCTAGGGTTTACACAAATTCAAACAATGTAGCTCGACACACGATAAATACCTTCACAAATTTGATAAATGGTGTCGAGAACAGTAGTTGAATTTAGTCTGCAAACACTTGGAATGATCTCTCCAATTCTCCTTAAGTTCTTCATTCTCTTCAAATTTGAATGATGTCAAATGAATTGAAAAAAATGACCATATAGCCCTCAAAACTTTACAATTAATGCTTAGTGCTTACACAGTTGTAAGCTCATCTATAATAGCAATTTTGACTTACTCGGGTTCCATGTAGTTTTTTTCACCCTCGACAACCACTACAAGCTTGGCCAACACTATCACTTATGACAGCTCAGCATCAACTAGATTTCACTTAGTGGCTTAGGTGAAAATTTTCATGCTCAGTAGCAACATGAAAACTTATCGATTTCTTCTAAGTTATAACCAATACTTTGCATCTTACTTCATGCATACATAATCTTTTCAAAACTAAATCCTTGGAACTGATGCATGATATATCATTTAGCTATTAGTTCCACACATAACTATTAATTACCTAGTTAGGGATGGTGTGATCACCTAATCCATTGGATGAATTGATCCCATCTGAACTTGATGTGCTTCAATATTCCTTCTTCTTCCATATCTTGTTCATCTGCACTTTGACTTCTTCAACATCAGCCTTTCCTTTACCTTTGGTAAACTCACTGCTTGATGCCTTTGACTTTGTTGGACATGTTTGCTTATGTGACCAGTCTGTAAGAAACTAAAACATGTAGTCTGACTTAACCATCTACTATAATCACTTCTAAAATGTGTTCTTATGCAATATTTAGGAACATGTCCAGATTCTTGACAATAGTGACAACTATGCCTAGTATTATAATCCCAATTATAAGTGTTTCCATTGTGCTTTACCTTTGTCTACTTGTTTTGATGACCACTTGGGCTTGGATCTATACTCATATGCTCTATGTCCATATTTCTAACAATTATAGTAGTATCCTTAAAATCTTTCAAATCTTTGTGTGTTTATGGTCTTGGTTCTACATTCATGTGCTTGATGTCCTTGCTTGTTATGCTTGTGGCAGTAACCCATGAACTTTTGCTTAGGATTTTGATATGCAGTCTTGCTTCTACAAAAATTACAAATATGTTCTAATTTTCCACAATTATGACAAGTAGGTTTGGAGTTATTATGTTTGATATTCCTTTGTTCACCACTTTTAGATGATTCTCCTTCTTTAGTACTGGTGTAACCCGATCTAGTAGTATCACTATTGGATCTAGGAGGTCCCATCAATTGCTCAAAATACTTGATGGATTCACTAGGTCTATTGAAACTTTCAAAAAATTCTTTTTCTATTTTTAGATCATTTCTTAATTGTTCATTCTACAACTTCAGTGTTGTGGTTTCAATATCTTTTCCATTCAATTCATGATTGGCAATCATCATTTGATTCAATGTTTCCAGTTGCATGTGAGAAATCTTATTCACCTCTAATGTCTTCTCTTCTAGTATGTTGGTCAGTATCCTTTTTTCATCCTCAATTATGATTTTGTCTTTTTTAGCTTTCTTTTTCTACTTTGTCACCTCACGTGGCAATATTGATTGGACTTCTTGTTCTATATTGAGATTTATGACCTCTTTAGTTATGGCTCTATTCTTTTCCATCAGATCTACAACTACTGCATCAAATTCACTTGTGTTTCCATTTGCAAATAATTTAGTAGTGTCAATCTCTTGGTAATGTGTGTCATTCTCTTCAATAGCTATATCTTTCCTTCTCTTCAATGATTGCTTCAACTCATCTCTTGCTTCATTCAGTTGATGTAGGGAAAGCTAGATTTCAATCTTCTAATTATCAATAATCTTTTCCAACTTGTAGACTTTCATCTTCAAGATCTTTCCTCAAAGTTGTAAAGCTTTCCTTTCCAGAGAACTATGTTATGATACCAACTGTTAGAAATAGAATAGGGAAAGTAAACTCTGAGAGAGAGTGTGAATTAGTCCTTCAAAACTTTAACCATAAATTCATTCACCACACATCCATCTCATAATTTGCATGTAAACTGAAATAACTAGCTAAACATATTCATCCATAGTATGAAAGCAAATAACATTCAACACATGTATGACAAAAGATATTTGGTTACCCAAAAAACCTCCAATGAAAAGGTAAAACTAGGGTGGGGATAATACCCACAAATCTCCAATACTACAATAATAAAGTGTATCCAATGAAGGTTACAATGTTTGATTATGAAACATGATCTACCATGTGAAAGGTTTGCCCTATTAAAGGCTTACAAGATTGTTAGATCTTATCCTATTAAATGATTTCAACACCCTGTTAGAAGTGTGTCTGATAAAAGGACATTAACTTACAATGAAGTAAGCAACCTGTTAAAGGATTTACAATAGCTTGTTAAGACTACTCTATTATGAGATTTAACTAATTCACCTATTGGAATGTCTCAGCAATGATCTTGTGGTTAGCTCTCTACTACTAGATAATTATCAACTCTTTTCATATATTCTTGATCCTTCTTTGATCAAATGTATCTCTTTTATCCTCTAACCTATTTTCTCCATTCTCTTCTAACTAATTCTGAAATGTATCTCAATTCACAACTCCTTAGCCATCATGAATGCTCTATTTGTGCATGAAAACTTCTCTCTTCACTCCTTCCACATTTTTTTTAAAAAATAGGGTTTATCCTCCTTAAGAAGACCTAGGTGACTTATGGTTAGGTATGAATCAACAATAATGATTCACCCATATTGTTACTTAATCCTTCCCTTTTTTTTGATTGGTTGCATGTTTTGCATAGGGATTCCTAATTAAGATTTGTTCTTGTCATCTAGAATTGTAAAAAAAATCCTCAAGTTAGTTCCAAAATGGTTTACATGGTAGTTTGTGCCATTACAAACAACTGTCCAAACTATATTACTCAACACTTGAAGTCCTTGATGCTTGGCATCAACTGTAACTTTAATGTTGTAACTCGGCATTTGAATGACTCAACATCCATTGGTTACTCAATATCTAAATCACTCGGCATCATCTGTCTACTCGACACTTGAATGACTCAACACTAATTTTTTACTCGACGCATACTAAGTATCTCACTCGACATGCACTATCTAACATGTTATGCTTAGCATGCATTACTTGTTCAACGTGAACTAAGTTCTAACTTGTAAATGACTTAAGTGTATAGACACTCATATGTCAAAACCAATCTGAGATTAATAATATGTCATCAAAATGTTTGGTAAATTTCCTATAATACTAAGCTAATCCATGGAAGGTCTTGCTAGTGCTTTGAAACTTTTCGGTTTAAAATTACCTCGATGAGAACAAGATACATCTAGGGGTAGCTACTTTCCATCTTCAATATACCCTTTCAAACACTAAGCCAACTATAAGGCTAGACCCTTCTTCTACTTCAGGCTCTGCAAAACCTAGGTGGATGGACCTTAGATTCACTTACGTAGTACTAGTGCTAAAACATACACTTGAATCTTGACAAAGCAGATAAAACCCTTAATCTTCTAACACTTATGCAAAGATCTTAGACATGGAATAGCTAATAACATGACCAAAGAAATTGCTAAGCTAAGTCAGGGCATCACATTTCATTGCTTCAACATTAAAGGAAAAATACTTGATTCATGATATTGATTTTCAGCAAAAAACATGACATGAACAACATAACACTTTGATCCTGTAGTTGATCAATGCCTTATCTCTTGGGAAATCCTACAAAACCCTAACACAAGTCCTTGAATGTCATTTACATATCCCATAAATTAGGACTTCTTGATCTATCTATTCACCTTGTGAATCAAACATCTGCATCTTTCTAAATCTCATACTCGGCCTATCCCTTCATGAGATTTGCAATCCTATGATGATGAATCAAGCATTTACATAACTCCTTGAGTCATAAGAAAAAAAAATTAACATATATAACCAATAGATTGCAACTAAGTTTCATGCCCTTTGTTTACAAAACATGAAAGATCATAAACAACATGAATGGGAGACAAGATATCAGAATGAAGACTAACTTACTGCCTCATTTTCATTCATTTCTTTGAATAAAATACAATAACATGCATGAAAATGAAATCTAGAGCTGCTTGACAAATCAAAACTATTTATATGCTTTCTTTTTTAAATTCATTACAAGGGAAATTATTGAAGAACATGGTGGAATCACAACTTTGGATACAACAATGTGGTCTCATAGAAAAACTGGAACCAACCCTTACAATGGATGAGAAAGAGAAGGATATAGAACAAGAATGGAATCCTGGATCTGATCTAGAAATGACATGTGTCCATTTGAATATCCATTTCTTGTTGTTGTAAAAACTTTCTCATCTTTCTACCCATGAAATCAAATTTGGTTTTCATCATTATTTTGTAAAAAACTTGAAATATCTCTTCTTCAATGATGAAAACCCTTGTATTACCAAAATATCTTATGTGCATCATGAAATGCTGATAAAACCTCCATTTAACTGACTTGGAAGTAACAAAACTCACCTGTAATTGTGTTTTTACTACCTTTTACATTCACTCAGTTCACCATTTCATTAGAAATCAAATCTAAACTACCTCAACTGAATTAAATTGAAAATTGGGTACCTGAGACAAATCCTTGCATAACTTGAACCAATAACCTCTTGTGCAAAAACAAACTCCATAAATGGAAAGCTTGTTCTCTCTTGATTCCAATGATATAATAATGCCATACTTTCTTACTGGAAATGCCCAGAATCTTAAAATGAAAAATAGGCTCCTGTTATGGCTTCAAACTGCACTTGATTTTTCAAAAATTTAAAATATTCCAAAGTTTGAACTATAGAATAAATCAAATTCTATTTAAAACTGACCCTGCACGTATTTTTGAGGGAAAATAAAAATTAAAAAAATTATTTTATGCTATTTGAATTTTCCTTCCCTTTTTCATCTGGGTCAAACATGCTTGACCAACCTTGCCACGTGTCATGCTCTGATTGGTTGACTTCTCACTTAGTCACCTGACACCTGCCATGTGGCCACCACATGTCTACCACATCATCGATCGCTATGTCACATGACAACTCAACATTTTGCCACATCATTGCGACATTGTGACGTCGTGACATGTGGCATTTTCAAACACGTCAGCACCTTGTTGGCATCACCACATCACTATCTTAGTGGTCCTCTATTTTATCACATGGATGCCACATCATCTGGTCACCATGTTGCATTGTTATCATTCGAGCATCTTTGTTCTTACGACATAGTGACAATCATTTGATGTGCCACGTGTTGCCATCTTGTGCCTTAGATCTCATACCGCCACATCATTGCCTTGTTAAAATCCATGCCTTGTGTTGCATTATAATTCACTCAACTATGCACATCATTTGTCCTTCTATTTTGGTCAAAACTTGACTTTCTACATCCTATGGTCGAATGGGCCCCACACACAAGGTTAAGGCTTCAAAAGCCTATGTCTTTTAAGACACTTAGCATATGATTGCTTGGGCTTATAAATATTTTTGAAAACTAGATCCTGCTCAATGTGGGATTAATCTCTTAAAACCCTACTCAAAAAAAAACTTCCAATGTCTCTTCCTTTTTGCATGATCCTTTCCTCTGTCATTGGAGTATGAAGGAATGTGAGTTTTTCTACAATAAAAAATGATTATAAGCACCTCATCTGTGGAGCCTATGGTGTTTGGTGTATAAGTTTCAGACCTCCAACTTCATTCGTAGATGGCTCCTTTGCTCGATTTGTATCCCTATTTGCTCCATTTGCAAATGGCACCACAGATTGAGACATCACTTTGATCTAAGAGACTTGAAAATAAGGATGCTCCATCATAATTCTGTTCTATTCTTGGAAAGGGATAGTATTGTTACCTCATCGAATTTGAGGGAGAGTCTTTCACATATGAGCTGCTACCTCCTTTCATCTTTTAAATCCTACTCCCCATCTAGTCTGATGGACGGATCTAGACTAATTGCAGTATTGAATGCTTAAATAAAATAAAATTAGCAGAAGTCTTAATCCATTTAACATAAATGAAATTAAGCATCACAAACTCAAAAGCTTGAGGTGAAATAAAGAGAATTAAGAGAGAGAAGAAGATAGAAAGTGCAAACAAAGTTTGATTTTCGAGTTCACCACAAATGTGACAACGTCTCTGGGTCGGCTCCAATAGAGTACGACTGATCCAATTAATCTCCAAAAATCAATTACAAATATGCACCAAAGAAGACCATTTCTTCTAGCACTTCGATTGCATAACAATAGTCTGAAGTACGAAAATGGCTCCAAAAAATCTCCTAGAACAATCTCCCTATTCCTTTAAAAAAAACATCACCAAGAGCAATTTCTCTCAGGTCTCCCTTAATTTCCGTTGCCTCCAAATGACATCCTACCCCCCTTTTTATACAAAATAATTTGCTTAAATTGGCTCAAAACTAATTAATTTAATAATAGGAAATAAAACAAAACACCCCCCCTTGAAAATCTCCTTTGCCATTTTTACATTTTGGCATTTATACAATTTTGGTGGTTAAACAATTAACCAAAAAGGCTATTTTAAGGTGGGTATGACATTTGGTTATAGGTTAAATAAAACATTTGCTATCAATATCTTAACTTGCATAAGTGGCATGTTGGCACATGCTTATTTTAGAATCCATGGGGTCGGGGTTTCAAACCCCATGGGTGGCCATTTAAAAAGTCTTTGGCGGCATGCATGGTTGAAATAGAAAGTTTGACAAATGTACTTTGAATACTCTGCGTGGCCTAATGGCAATGTTTTATTTTGGTAGAAGGGTGGTTGGGAGTTCAACCCCCACCGACCCAATTCCTCCATCCACTTGCCAATGATGTGTAAATGCCACCATGACATCATGATGACATCATCAAAATTCAAAATGATGTTTTTTACCTCCAAAATTCAAATTGCCATAACTTTTACATATGAAGTTCATTTTTGACGAAATGAACGTCGTTGAAAAGCTTGTAACAAGATCTTTAATTTGAAACCCATTGTTGATCACTTTTGAGGTGGTTTGATTTCACTCCTTATCTAGCCCTCTAGTCTACCTATTGACCAAAACTTGACCGAGCATAACTTGTACAAACGGACTCCTTTTTACTCTGTTCAAGTTGCGTTGGAATCAGGATGCTGAGATCTTTTTTATGGTGCAAAAATCTGGAGATTCGAAGACACTTCAATTTTCATTGAAATTATCCACTAGATCACCATTTTTAAAATGGAAATCACTATCCTTACCATTCCCTCTACATTTTTTGCTCTTGTCAAAATTTAGACTTTTTCACCTACATCTATTGATTCAAACATGATATGGTCATTTCTTTCCTCTGTCAATGGCTAGAGCTTGGTCAACATTTTCAGCGCTGCTATTCACACTCTGAACAACACCCATTTCCAACTTAAATCAACTTCTCTTTCATGTCATCTCCTCCCAACCTCTTACTACATGTGGACTATGCATCATTGTATGGATCCCAATCACCCATTTGATAACTTCCTCCAAAGAGCATCCGGTTTGGCCCCAAAATCTAGTGCCTAAATTAACAACGAGTCAACATGAATTAAAATAATGCTTAGAATGTTTATAATCTCATGCTCCATGGATTTGTGCAGGGAGAATGTTGTTAAAGGTTGTAGAATACAATGTCATAGTTGTGGATTGTATTTTCCATGAAATCCTTATAAAACTTACTTCAATGAATCCACATTCTACAAGTTATGCATTTATTTCATTTCAAGCAATTCATTATTCTTGTTACTACCTCCACTGCTTGCAACAATATCCATTGAAATTGAAAGCCTACTAGTGAGCTAGCAAAACTAAATACCGCTACTATGATGATGCCAAATAGGCATGATGATAGATATGATAGGAACCATGAAGAATTCAGCCTAGACTATTGAAGCTAATAAATATATCTCAGCGAACATTACAACTGCACCTAGGAAATCGATGAAGAGACAAGGGGATGAAAAAGAGAATTGTGTACATATAGAACCAACAGAATGAAGATAGGGAACAATAGTAGGTGCAATGATTTTATGAGATCTGATATTCAACACTATTCAAACAATAGAACCAACAATCAACATCACCCATAACACATATACCAGATTTGTTCATACATTCTTTTTAAAATGGGCACTTGACTAGATTAAACTAGCTTTGGTAGCTTTTGGTCTCCAATGATGAGATATCCACTAGTTAGCATTATAATTTTTTAGGTTATCCTAATCACCTATGTTGAACATTTTCGATCCCCAGTAACTTGTTCATCTGATGAATTTAGTAGGGCCCCTAAAGTGGGTCTGACTAAAAAAAAAATTGGATTCAAAAACCTAAACTATCAAATTATCCATTAGTCACCAAATAATAATTTGAAACAAATTTGAAACTCATTTTACATCTTTCCGCAAACTGTCAACTTTGTGCCAAGAGGTCCTTTGACTGGCTTTAACAATTGATAAAAACAACTGACTGGGCTCTGAAATCAACAATATTGATCCTCTGTTCCACATTCATGCACAATGTCAAATCTCATCTCATGAAGAATTCTCAGCCAAAAGATATTGAACATCAAATTTTCCTTCTCAAAATTTCCTGCAAGCAAACAATTTAGAAAATAATAAATCGCATTTGGAATCGACTTTGAAAACAAGGTAAACTAACACTTGGGGGCATGAAAAATGGGAAATTGGTTCACTATCACAAAGAGAGTACGAATCTGTGATTAGGTCTCATGATGAATAACTAGATGTATTTTTTGAATGGTCAAAGTGGGCTACTCAAATTTGTAAATTGGAATTAATGGCAGAAAAGTAATTTTTGCGAATGGAATGGACCTAGGAAAGTGTGTAGAAGGATTCATAAAGACTTGCAAATTGGCACACTTAAAGAATTTTTAGAATATAACACAATAGTACAATCCATTTGATCTCACCGATCATGGATTTAGTGTTATGACATCATTAACAAGGTTACCGAAAAATCTATATTTCTTGACACCAGTAAAAAGTTATAAATTGCATATGGAATCACATTTGAAAACTGAACATATAGATTCGTCATAAGCTAAAAATTGAAACATAACAAGTCTCTAACCTCTAGAATGAAACACAAAAGGAACTTTCTCATTTTATTCAATTGGGTCAAAGTTATGACAAGTCAAACAGGGCCTTCTAGAATTCATTACAATTTGTCAGCATGACAACAATAAATGACCAACTTTGAGGGATTCAAAACGTAGTCAAAACATATCGAAACAACTCAAAATATGAAACATAGGTTCTATGATATGGATATCAAGCACTCCCCAAATAGTGAGTCATGAAACATTACCCGATAAAAGATATTCAAATGCAAACAAGGCCTCTTATCATTGTTTCACACTTGGGCAAAAATGCAGATTTGGACATTGCTCAAAACAGAACTTCGCAAAATGACTTGGAATGGCAATTTATCTTCATGGGATAAGTGAATATACTAAATTCAAGGTGTTAGAAACATAAAAAACCTCTTAGGCTTCAAGTGGACATCTGAGTACACATGCATCAAAAAGTGCTTATAGGGCTTGATTTTTAGGATGGTACTCAAAATCAGGGCTTCAATTTTGAGTCCCAACACTTCTCACATCTAATGCAGTTTTTCATGTCCCCTTTTCAAATAATTAAAATAATAATAATCTTTTCTAAGGCAGGTAGACCCAAGAAAGTTCAAAAAAAGGGGGTTAATCTTTGGAAACCATTGGACTAATAAATAAAAATTATTATTAAAATATGTTTCATTAACCTCTCTTGGATGTGAGTTATGGTTATGCCCTCTTTTAAGGGGTTTGGAGGCATTTTGGGCTAATTCCAGAACTTGATTTTTGCTCATTCTTTGTTATTCTTTAGTGGCTGCCAAACCTGTGGAGAAGGAGACCCAAGAACGAGAGTTTGCAAGTTTCCAGGGAGACCCAAGAATGGGAGTTTTTAGGTTTCTAGGAAGGCTAAGGACAGGATTTTGAAGCCATTCCATGTGCATGCTCATACAGAGTTTGCCTATGTGTTGAACAGTGCAGATTTGTGGGTTTCGGGTGTGTTTTTTTTATGAGTTTAGTGTTTTCAGTTGAGTATTTCATATCAGTTTGGGTTTCTGCTGTATTTCAAACTTTAAGGTGTTAAAATAGAGCTGAATATATTTATTTGGATGTGATTAAACTTCTGAGATAGATTATTAGTGTTTTTGTGGTGTTTTCAGGCATTTTTGTGTTAATTTCAGGAGCCCAATGAGCATAGTTTTTGTCCTACATTTGAGAACTGTTGTGCAAAGGCTATAAAGATCTGGAAATGTCATTTTGTAGGCTATTATGCTGCTAAAATTTCTATAAAAATGTCCACTTTCAGATTTATTAATAATAGGTGAAGCTGTGAAGCTTTTGGCACAATTTCTGGCATACCCGATTTGGGGTTTCTTGAGAAATTTGGTGGATCTTTGTGATATTAGTTGTTTGATCTTGAAAATATGATTAGAGGCATGAAATATCATGTAAAATAAAAAAAGGGAAATTTTAGTGGTACCAGAGCCATGATCTTGCCAGCCTGAGGGTTTGTAGAAGCTTGCATGTCAGTTTTGACAACTACCCAGATCTTGCATGTCATAATTTATGATTGCATGTTGCTTCTAATCAGTTGCATGTCAAAATTTATGGTTGCATGCTATTTCTAATTATTTTCATGTTAGTTATTAATGAATTTGGTGGTTGTAGAAGTTTGCATGTCAGTTTTGACAACTATCCAGATCTTGCATATCAGTTTTGACAACTACCCAAATCTTGCATGTCAGTTTTGACAACTACCCAGATCTTGCATGTCAGTTTTGACAACTACCCAAATCTTGCATGTCATAATTTATGATTGAATGTTGCTTCTAATTAGTTGCATGTTAAAATTTATGGTTGCATGCTACTTCTAATCATTTGCATGTTAGTTCTTGGTGAATTTGGTGGTTGCATGTTGCTTCTAATCAGTTGCATGTCAAAATCTATGGTTGCATGCTACTTCTAGTCATTTACATGTTAGTTCTTGGTGTTTGAAGAATTTATATCCTATTGGGGTTACACTCTACTTTATCCAGAATGGACAGGTATAGTACAGAGTCTCAGAGGACACGATCTTGGACAATTGATATCCAGAGTCAAAACAGTAGAAAGGATGGTTATTTAGACATTCGAGATAAACTTATGAAAATAAGCCATGACATGTCTAAACAGTTGATTGAGCACCACCGTATAATGAATGACATGTTGTTCAACCCAGCTAAGGTGGATAAGTTGATTGGATTTCTATTTGGCAGATTTTCTCACAGGACAGATGACACAATTCCCAAGAACTTGCATGAGGAGTTTGAGAAACTAGCTGATAGCCAGGTAGAAGTCTTAGATTCTACTCTGCCACAAGAGGTGGTGGGAAAGGATATTACATAGATTGATAGTAACGGTCAACTTGATACTCAAATTGAGATAATTGTTTACAGGTCGTCAAAGGGTGATGCCACAGGTATTCAGGATGGTATAGTTACAACAGGCAGTAACTACAGTGTAGTGGGTTCAGATGATGATTATGAGGATGTTGTTGTGCAGGATGGTGAGATACCTGGTAGAGATGAGCAGGCATTGAGCATTCATGACTTTGCTGAGAAAGAGTACTAGGCATAGTTAGATGCTTCATCACATGAGGTTGAGGCTGGTAGTACTTCACATGATTTGTCCAGCCAGCTGAAGGTGAATAAAGATAGTATTGTGACTTCATTATCTCATCATGATAGGTATGTGGAGTTAGTTGGTATTGGTCATATTACTCAGGTGAGGAGTTTTCTTGAGTTACCAGTTGATTCTAGTTTACGGATATGGACTCAAGATTGTTATATTGGCATTTGGGATTCAGTTGACTGGAGATCTTTAACACTTTTTGGTAACAGTGTTTGTTTGGGTGCTATCATGGATTTGATTAGCAGATTACACGGTGTTGTCTTTTCTTGTGCCAGTATCTTGTCTGATGTTGGTATTAGTTTTTATACACCGATGTTGGGCTTTGTTCATATATCCAGTCGACCATACTTGCTGGAATGTGTTGATAATATTTCATATTTGGTAGTGTGTATAGATGAGTCCCAGGATCATATTGGCATTGATGACATCCAGGAGGATGCAGTGGGCAGTTTTGAAGACTTAGTTTCTTTGGGTATAGAGGAGTTGGACAACAATGCTAATGTTTTTGATACGCTATATGTTGATATGAGCTTTAGATTTGATTCACAGGATATGGATGGTAATACTCTAGAGACTAGTAACTTTGAGGATACTCCTTTAGACAGTGCATTAGAGGAGGTTTGTAGGAGACAATCAAGCTAGTGCCATCATGTGTCTAATCAGTTGAGAGTTAGTGACCGAGACATTGCTATCACTTGCCAGCATTTCGATGTTGCTCGTCAGTTGTTAGCAGTTTATGGATGGGGTTCTCCTACTAGTGATGAGCAGGGAGGCAGTTATCTTTCCTTGATAGAGTTCCACTCTTTATGGGAGGCTATTCAAATTTTGAGACAGAATTATATGTAGTTGGTAGCCGACAGAGATTATCTTATGGAGTGGGGCAGTACAACATATGATGCATTTTTGGCCAAGGAAGATGAGGTGAGTGAGCTTACTGAGCAGCTTGAGGAGACTTCTGAGATTCTTGAGAGTACACAGTTGGCTTTCAAGGAGTCACAGTTTCATTTGGCTAAGGTGACCATGGAGTTAGAGCGACTACAGTCTTTACCTGATTCTATACAGTCACAAGTTGTGGTGTTTGGTGATCCGAGGATGTCCATGGCTAAGATTGTCAGAGATAGTGGATATGGGGATGCATCCATCCTTGATACTAACATTGGCATATCAGGTTCATTCCCACTGGAGTCAGGTTCAGTTGAGTTGGGTGTTGTAGCAGATTGTTGTATGCCTGACATGGTGGTGGCCTCTAGTACTAATGGAACGAAGACTAGAGATGTATCAAAGATCATGTGTGATGTTGGTGAGTCAGCAGTTGGCATGGTTCTTGCTAGTAATATTACTCCCTTGGTGATATCTTTGGAGGTAGTAGTCAATTCCAACATGGTTAATGATCAATTGCAGTTAGTTTCATCTAGATTACAGTCTGAGCCACTGATTGAGATTGGCAAATTCTATCGGCATTACACTGTGAGGTATGCTCATCAATTTACCTTTGATGACCATGTTGATGAGATGATGATACAGAGATGTACTTTGGTTCCTAGTGCTTATCATCAGTTATGGAATAGTTTGATGCCTCAAAATGAGAGTTGTGATGGGCATGACATGGTGATAGGTTCTGTAGTTGACAGCTTGATAATATGTGACTTAGAGCAGGAGTTTGGGAGTGATGCTTCAGTGGGTATTGTTATTGATTCTACTCCTTTGGCTATGACATCTCCTAACTTAGCTAGTGATCAGTCACAGTGGGTTGTATCACTTGTTCATGGTGAGCTGTTGACTGAGGTTGGTTTTTTTAATCAACATTATATTGCAGGGTATGTACATCAGTTAGCATTTGATCCTTGTTTTGAGGAGTTGATGGCAGGAAAATTTGATTTGGATTCCATTTCTTACTCTTTATCTTGTAATGTCTTTTCACCATCAGCAGTGCATGGGAGTTATGGTTATGATATAGTGGTCGGTGATTTGCAGAGTTGTGTTGACTGCAAGAGTTGTACAGAGTGTGGATTCTCCATACTTGATATAGTTTCATTTGAGAGTATTCACCATTGTTGCATAGTTGGATTGTACATTCCGTATAGGCCAGTGGGATGCATTGATGGTATTTACTGTGTTGGTAGTTTGATTTGTCCACTTTACTTGGGTTTTGATGTTCTAAGAGTTTGTGTCTCATGGGTTTTTGACTGTGGTAGTGGTGATTTTGGAGTTTGGTTGAGCTATAATTGTTAGTTTGATTATGGATTCCTCTTGGTCATATTGCAGAGGATATTGCAGGAGCCTGTGTTAATTGGTAGTAGTATAGTTCATGACTACATTTGGGATCCAGGTGGATTGATTGGTTTATTGTTCAGCCATTGCTTGAGGACAAGAAATTTTTGGGAGGGGAGGACTTGTCATGTCCCCTTTTCAAATAATTAAAAAAATAATAATCTTTGCTAAGGCAGGCAGACCCAAGAAAGTGAAGTTTCGGAAAAAGGGGGTTAATCTTTGGAAACTGTTGGACTAATAAATAAAAATTATTATTAAAATATGTTTTATTAACCTCTCTTGGATGTGAGTTATGGCTATGCCCTCTTTTAAGGGGTTTGGAGGCATTTTGGGCTGATTCCAGAACTTGATTTTTGCTCATTCTTTGTTATTCTTCAGAGGCTGCCAAACCTGTGGAGAAGGAGACCCAAGAACGGGAGTTTGCAGGTTTCCAAGGAGACCCAAGAAAGGGATTTTGTAGGTTTCCAGGAAGGGTAAGGATGGGAGTTTGAATCCATTCCATGTGCATGCTCATACAGAGTTTGCCTATGTGTTGAACAGTGCAGATTTGTGGGTTTCAGGTGTGTTTTTTTATGAGTTTGGTGTTTTCAGTTGAGTATTTCATATCAGTTTGGGTTGCTGCTATATTTCAGACTTTAAGGTGTTAAAATAGATCTGAATATATGTATTGGGACATGATTAAACTTCTGAGATAGATTATTAGTGTTTTTGTGGTGTTTTCGGGCATTTTTGTGTTAATTTCGGGAGCCCGATGAGCATAGTTTTTGTCCTACATTTGAGAACTGTTGTGTAAAGGCTATATAGATCTGGAAATTTCATTTTTTAGGCTGTTATGCTGCTAAAATTTCTATAAAAATGTCCACTTTCAAATTTATTAATAATAGGTGAAGCTTTTGGCACAATTTCTGGCATACCCGATTTGGGGTTTCTTGAGAAATTTGGTGGATCTTTGTGATATTAGTTGTTTGATCTTGAAAATCTGATTAGAGGCATGAAATATCATGTAAAATCAAAAAAGGGAAATTTCACAGCTTTAAGAGTATGCTAACTTAGAATGGAATCTACCTTCTCTTGATCCATTTTTAGGTTACCCTAAGATAGAACAAATCCAAGATACACTAACGCCTACTTCATGAAGTCACATTTCTCCAAATTGATCATTAGTTTTTCATCATGCAATTTCTTAAAAACAATCTGTGGATGCCTAATATGTTCCTCTTTGGTATTTCTAAAATTTAAGATGTCATCTAAATATACAACAACAAACTTACCAATGTAATCTACCAAGACCTCATCCATCAAACTCATAAAAGTAGATGGGGCATTGGATAAACCAAATGGCATCAAAAGTCATTCATTCAAACCTTTAGTAGTTATGAAGGATGTCTTCCTTTCATCCCCTTCATTTATCTTGATTTGATGATAGCCACTTTTCAAGTCTATCTTGGTGAAATATTTGGCTTCCCCTAAACAGTCCATTAGGTCTTCAATTCTAGGTATTGGGAACCTCTACCTAATGGTGATCCTATAATGGCTCTAGAATTAGTACAAAGTCTCCAAGTTCCCCCTTTCTTGGGTGCTAAAATAGTAGGGACTGCACATGGACTAATGATTTTCCTAATTAGGCCTTAGTTTAAGAGTTCTTGAATTTGTTTGGCAATTTCCTCATTTTTTTTGAGTCATCTTATAGGAAGCTTTATTAGTTAGGATAGCTCCTAGGATAAAGTTTATTTGGTGGGTAACTAGTCTTTTGGAAGACAAGGTGGCAGGTTTCCCATCACTGACAATACCTTATATTCTTTAAGTAATTCTTGCACTTTAATTGGTATCTTTATTTTCTTGGCAGCAACTCCATCTTTAGGTTTTAAAACCAATGCAAACCCAACTTCATCCCCTTCCTCTAGAGTCTACAAGAACTCCTTATAATCAACCATAAGCACACTTGGTCTTGAGATCTTCAACTCTCCCTCTTATAGCAAGGATTGGATCTTGAAAGTTACTCCATCCTTCTTGAATGAGTAGGAATTTTTAGTCCCATCATGTATAGCCTAATTATGAAATTGCCATGGGCTTCCAAGTAGAAGGTGGCATGCATCCATGGGAATAATATCACATAATACTCTATCCTTGTACCTCCCTATAGTGAACTCCACCCATGCTTGTTCTCCAACAAGTATATGTTGCTCTTTATTGAGCCATGTGACCTTGTATGGATTGGCATGAGGGGTTCTTTTTAACTTCAACTTGTTGACTGCCTCTTCACTTATTATAGTTTTATTTGAGCCTAAGTAAATAATAACCCTACACACCTTTCTCATGATCTTACATCTGATCTTAAAGAGTGCTCTACTTTGACTTGGTTCTTCTTTGATTGGCTCTTTAATTAATGCCCTCCTTATCATCAAATTCTCCCCTTCCTCTGATTTTAGGGGTACATCAAAGTGCTTGTTGCTACTACTAGATTCCTCTTGTACATAATTGAACCTTTTTATGCTTCCTTGGGAAGTTGAACCTTTTTTAGGGCACCTATATGTAGGGTGTCCTAGCTGATGGAAATGATAACACTTCATGGTGGCAAAGTAGGAACATCTTCTTTGATTTTTGCTCCTTCCTCTCCAACTAGAGTTAGGGCCTCTACACCTACTGAAACCTCCTCTTCCTAAACTTTCTTCTTGTTGTTTAGTAACTGTATTATCTCATTATGACCTATAGTTTGATCTTCTTCCACCATAGCTTCTACCTCTTCCATATCTTTCCCTGCCTCTACCTCTAAATTTTGAGTCTGCCTTCTTTTTATTCATCTCTTCCACTTTCAAAGCAAGTTGGAAGCATTTATGGACTATTGTAGGAGTTCATAAATTGATATTTTCTTGTAGGCTCAATTTTCAAACCCCCTAGATACCTAGATACCTTAATGGCCTCATCTTATTGCAGTCTTGACCTTAAACACAACTTTTGGAACTCTTCAATGTAAGTTGCTATATCCATGTCTTTGTGCTTCAAACTTTTTCTCTTCTTGTGTAGTTGAACCTCATAGTCCTCTGGTAGGTATTTCTCTTTCACCTTTGTTACCATGGCATTCCAATTTGCAATGGGCTTCTTTCCCATTGTTTCCCTCTCTTCTTGGAGGTACTTCCACCATGTTAGGGATTATCCCCTCAACTAGACTTGGCTACTTTAACTTTTTGTGCTTCACTCACACCTTCACATCAAAGTGATTCTCCATTTCTTCAACCTATTCCATCACCAACTCGGGGTCCATCTTGCCATTGAACAAATGAACTTCTTCTAGGGCCTTCCCACCTAGGGCTTTGATAGCTTTTAGGAATGGCTCTTCATTTATAGGGGGGTTAGGCTCAGGAATAAGGTCTTGTTCATCAACCTTCTCCTTACCTTTACTACTACTTTCACCTTCTTGATCCTTCTTCTTAGTTGCCTCAACAACTTCTTCCAAGTTGGTCTTCATTGTTTCTATAGATTCCTCAAGGATCTTGTTCCTCTCCCTTTTCTCACCCATCTCCTTGCCAATTTTGCATTGGTCACCATATTAGACTCTCCAACTGATTCTGTAGTTGAAACATCTACCCACAAATCCTAATCTTCTTGCTCTGATACCACTCTAATGTAATGTTAAGTTAAATTGCTCCTTAGCCCTTACCTTCATAAGAACTTTCTCAAGCTTACTACTAGCCTATGAAGGTTCCCTAGAGGAGCTCTATCCACTATCAACCTAGTTACAACAATGATTATGGTTCTTTCTTTACCCAAATACCTCCTCAAACTCACTTGTTAACCTTCTTCCTATGCCTTTTCTAACCAATTTTTTCAACCAAGTAGAGTGACGGATCTCAAAAGTAATGTCAGACTTCCCTTTGACTTTTGGACAACAATCTTACAAGGTATATCAAGTTATTTTCTCTTAAGCCAGAACTGCCAAGATAGGGCTACTAGGATTAGCCCTCCAACTTGGGCTTTTGGGCTTTAGTCCAAATTTTCTCCAAAGTACATGGAAAAAAAACCTTATACTCAAGTACCCTTTTGGAAAATCTCAAATATTTTGTGGATCTCAGATCTCCAAGGTGTCTGTACACCAAAAAGAAACTTTTATGTCTATTTTAAAGGGTTTTACACCAATGTTGTCTAGTTTGGCTAGGGTATGTTCTTTCCCCCTTCAAAAATCATCATGAAACCTTTTCCTCTAATAGATGTTGACATTACTCAGCCCTCCTCATTTTGCACTAGTTGGTTTGAAGTATCAAACACTTTCAAACCCCAAAACCTCTCTTCCAATTATGTGATTGCCTAACCAAGTACAATAGACTTGCCTAGGGCATCACTTTTAAATTACTAGCCATGCTTTCCAAGGCCCCAAAACTTATATATAGTATGTACATTAGCTCTACTCTTATGTCCCCTAAAGCCATGAAGAACTCACAGTAAGAACTCGTGGGGGAGCTATTATTGCTCAAGTAGTCAAAATTAAAACAACACACAGGCTGCTTAGAAAATAACTTCAAAACCTAGTTAAATGAACACTTAAAAATAGTAATTTGAATGGAAAATTATTGTACAAACATATGAACTACAAATCCAACAATAGATTAGATGGTTCAATTTATTTTTTTCGTACAAGCAATTCAAATTCTACAAATTGTCTTAAACTGAACTAGAAAAATGTGTATTCACTTGCCCAAACTTGCTAAATACAACTCACAACCATTGGGATGTGTTTGATTGATGGTTTTATAGGTTTTCAAAGAGGTTCCATGTGTTTGGTATGTTAGCATGAATGTTGATGATATTGCCTTGGGGGATTTATCCTAAGCATTGGAGAGTATTGAAATGTTGCATTCATGGTTGTGTTTGTCATTGATGTCAACATAGCAGTAAGTTTGTAAAGACTGATAGAGTAAAGAATAGAGATCTTAGTTGAACAGAATTTTTTTGATTGTTTGGTGATGCGCATTCATGGACCTATTGGGTACAATGTCTTGATGTGACAATTCAATGTGCAACATGTAAGTCAAAGGTGTACAAAAGTTGTACCTGATTTACAGAGAGCATTACAAAGACAAAGTATCTAACAAGTGGTTTCTGATGTTTGCATTATATCCTTTGGTGATGATATAATGTGTTCATGTGTGGTCAACCAATAACTAATGACAATCTGATGATGATGTCAGCAGATGTTTAAGCCCTAGTGTCGCATGTGTGAGAAGTTGTATAGACTATGAGCTAACAGTGCTATTGTAATTGTAAATTAATTAATTATCTTATTATCATTAATTGGGAAATCCTCAAGGCTAGCTAAAGGAATTATTTTGAAGATATGGTATAAAGGAAAGATGTTTTCCTTGTTTGTAAATATGTTATAATCATTATGTTGAGTGTGAAGTGAAAAAAGGAGTAGAGTGTTTACTAAATGCAAGAAAGCAATCCAAGTGATTATTGGATGTGAGACTTGTGGTCTGGTTACAATATCAAAAGGATTAGAAGTTTGGTTGATAGGACAAAAAGAGGAAGGAGAATTACTATTCATTTTCTATTATTCTACAAGTAATGATAGAGAGATCATTTGGATAGTTGGTTCATTGATCTTGCCCTTGAAGTTGTTTGGGTAGTGGGTCCAGTTGTCTTCCACAACTCCTAACAGGGTTGGCACAACTCCTAATAGGGATTTAAAGTCTCCTAACTTGAATTGATATGTACTAAATGTTTCTATTGACTCCTAACAAGGTACATCCTCTATCAAGGAATATTTATATTAGTACAACATATTGTGGGTACAATCCCTACCAATTTTTTCTCTCTAATCAAGGGTTTCCCTAGTTAACATATCTGGTGTTATTGTGAATGAGTATCTTGTTGTGGTTTATGATTATATTTCTCATATGGTTAAAGTTTAATAAGGTTGATAATTATGATATTAGTTGGATAACTAATTCACACCCCCCCCCCCCCCCCCCCCCCACCTCTTAGTTATATTGGTGGACTATATATTCTAGCAATCGGTATCAGAGCATCAAGTCCTTGAAGGATAAGCTTAACAGCTTTGAGAGATCGATCAAAAATCTTTTGAAAAATGATAGTCCTAGATTTGATGAGGTCAACTATGATAGTTAAAAGGAGGAAGATGATGTTTTCTAGAAGATATTGAAGACTTTGACACCACCATTTAGGCAAGTAGCTCAGACGATTCAACTACTTATACCTTGTAGTAAGGAGTTTACTAGGGAAACATTGCTTGGAAGATTGGAAGTAGGAGAAGTAGCTGTAAGAAAATTAGGAGAATTGACAAGAGTGGAGATAGCTTTCAGTGCCTTAAATATTCAACCAAGTCTTTTTAGAAGTGCAAGTACACATGGAGATTTTGCTACTAGCAACAAAACTAGATCTAATTAAGACAAGAAGATTCAAGAAGGTATAACACTTCTTGTGAGAAGAGAAAAAGATGGTAAGAATATCTTTAAATATTGGACTTGTAATGAGTTTGATCATTATGCATCTGAATGTCCTAAAAGAGAGAGAGAAAATATAAAGGAAATTTCAAACTTAGGAGACCTAGGAATTGCTTGTATCCTAATGAAGAAGAAGAATTTGATGGAAAAGTTCAGAGTGAAAGTGATGATGAGATAGGATTGAAAAGAAATTTGATTGGATAATAGATAGTGGTTGTTCACATCACATGATTGGTGATCTAAATAAGTTTGTTAAATTTAAAAACTATGATGGAGGCATTGTTAGAGCTAGTAAGAATGTAGCCAGTCATATTATAGGGATTGGATCCATTACTTTAGATGGAAGAACTAACACTAACAATATTTATTTTGTTGATTGATTAAAACACAATTTGTTGAGTGTTGGATAGTTGGTGGAAGAAGGGTATCAATTGCAATTCACATAATAGACTTGCTCTATCAAGAATAAATATAGTAAGATGATTGGAATTGGAACTGTTAGTGTAGTTTTTTTATTTTTCCTATTTTGCTAAGTTTTTCTTACACTTTTAATAATCTCGATTAGGTTAATAAAGAATGTCTTATTAGGTGAATGGTTGAGAGGTGTCACCTTCCTACATGTGAGCATCCATTAGCTATCTTGGGAAGATACTTTGCTATCTTTAGTCCGATAGATGGTTGCTCCTCATTGGTTGGTGTTGCCACCTCCTCCCTCTTCCTAGCCTATATAAGCATGCTACTTGGCTTGTATTTGCATCTCTTATTTTTGCATCCTCTTAATGCTATTTTGCTTCCAGCATTTGCATTACTCTCTTGGAGACTAACTCTATGATGCTATTTTGATTTTGTATCACTTGCATTCATAGTTTAGATATTTACTCTTTGCACTAGTTTTCTAGGTTATTAATCTTTTCAGATTCTAACATGGTATCAGAGCTTTTCTATGTGCAAGAGTAGATTTTAGTTTTCATATTTGAGAGATTCGGGGGGGGGGCTAATAAACTTTCTTGTAGTTTTTTGAAAAATGAAGTATGTTCTTCTCTTGCATCTTTGGATGATCCTGAGAATCAGAAAAGTTTTGACAAAAATGGTTTTTCTCTGAGGTTTCAATCTCAAATCTGACAACCAACTTGCATATTTGAAGCTTTCAATCAGTATTGCAGGTTCCAGCATACCATTGATGGACTTAGAAAGTTGATCCAGCATTTACATGTCATGTTTTGGTTGCTAGGGTCATTTTTTTTTTTTTTTTGGAGTCATTTTTTACTATTAAAGGCGTCCAATTTACACTACAGCAGCATCTTCTGTACATCAAAAACAAAAATGCTTTCTGAGTTTTGTTCACGAACCCAAAAAACTATCTGAGTATCTTTTAGATTTTGCATGAAAGCTGTATATTATGCAGAATCAAGCATGCAAAGCTACAGCCATACCCCTCTCTGTTGGCAGTCACAGATTTGAACGCAGTTTTCAAATGTCTCATTCTTGCTCATACGGACTCCAATTTTGATGATTATTATTATGACCTTGGCTATTTTTTTGTGCTCTATCCACTAGTAGAGTTGTTTTTTTATTTTCATGCATGAATTCTTCAAAAATTGCAGATTCTCAGTCGTGACTGTGCACAGTTCTCATTTTGAAAACTTCGAAGGATCATAACTTTCTCATACGACCTCGTATCGAGGCGATTATTTTTTTGAAAGTGCATGATTTTTCAAGTAGATCACAGTGGTGCTATTTTTTTCCTTGATTATTGTGCCCAAGTTTCACTTTTAGCATATGCTCTTCATGAGGAGGCCCTGTCGGTTTTTCTTCCGTAACTTAAGCATACGGACGTATTTTTTCGATCCAAAAAATGCGTCAGAAAGCTGGTTCTGAGACAGAGATGATGTTATAGGTTTTTTTTATTTTTGCTACAGTCTAGTTGCCTGTTTTGGTAGTCAAAGCTAGATGTTCTATTTTTCCTTCCAGGAGCCATATCTCGCTCATTCAGACTCTTTTCTGGGCTCGCCAAATATCGTTGGAAAGATGGTTCTATGAGTTATTCAGTTGCAGAGGTGTTTTATTCAGATTCTACTCCAAGTTCTTTCTCCTTTGAGTTTTGCACTTTCGCACTCTGGCGGATTACTTGAATTCTATAGGTCCTGGAATCTCTTCTTCTATTCTTTTGGCTCACTCTTCTTTCTGACTCCTGAGCATTGTATGCTTCTATTATGTTGCATTCCTTTTTTTGTAAATGCACTGAGATAAAGTGCCTGCTTTTGCATATCTGGGATCTTGTACACCTTGTGTTTGTTTGTACTCGCACTCAGTTATAAAGTGCCATGGGGGTCATGATATTTTGCCATTTTGTGCTCATCCACCTTTGTCAAGTGAATTTTTCTTCCACGACATTAGCCCATGCAGTGTGTCGTTGACACCACCCTTTATCATGTGCTTATACTTCTATTGCACTATTGGTGTTCCTGATTCTTCTTCTTGATGATATTTTTGGCATTGCATTTTAGTGTTCCTGTCACCCCTCTCGCTGTTTAGCATTATAGGGGGGTTCACTTGTTGGCTCTATTGCTTCTTTGGTTCGGTTGAGTGATCTATGTATTCAGTTTTTGTTCCTATGTACTAGGCAGATGCAGTGGCTAGGCACCTATGCATTTCGGTGAGATGGTTCATCTACTATATAGACACTCATTCATTCCTACCTTTGGAGCTCACCTCTTCGATTGATTAGCTCTTCAGACTTTATCTTCTCTACCTGGTCATGCACTATTTCAATGGGGGTTCCAGCAGTTTCTTTTGACAATGTTTGTAGCTTCATGCTTCGGAGATGCTTCATGCTCTTTTTTGTTCCTCTCTTTGGGACATTTCCTAGATTGGAGGCTTAGTTTCCTTCATCTAGTTCTTTTTCTTGTATTGGGTACCCGATCAGGCCTTGTTATCGGGACCCATTTTCCTACTTTCATAGCTTTGCTAGGTTAGCATCCACCTAAGCTTCGCTTATGGGGGGGTGTTAGTGTAGTTTTTTATTTTTCCTATTTTGCTAGGTTTTTCCTACACTTTTAATAATCTCACTTAGGTTAATAAAGCATGTCTTATTAGGTGAATGGTTGTGAGGTGTCACCTTCCTACATGTGAGCATCCATTAGCTATCTTGGGAAGATACTTTGCTATCTTTAGTCCGATAGATAGTTGCTCCTCATTGGTTGGTGTTGCCACCTCCTCCCTCTTCCTAGCCTATATAAGCATGCTACCTGGCTTGTATTTGCATCTCTTGTTTTTGCATCCTCTTAATGCTATTTTGCTTCCAGCATTTGCATTACTCTCTTGGAGACTAACTCTATGATGCTATTTTGATTTTGTATCATTTGCATTCATAGTTTAGATATTTACTCTTTGCACTAGTTTTCTGGGTTATTAATCTTTTCAGATTCTAACAGGAACTAGGTCCAAAGGTGATGTATTTTAGTTGAATCCCACTAAAATAACATGTTTAGTTGTGAAAATTGATAACAGTTGGTTATGGCATAGGAGATTCTATCATATAAACTTTGATAATATTGTAAAATTTAGTTCCATGTTTGTAGTCAAAGATTTGCCTAAGATAATAAAACCTACTAATTTTGTTTGCAAAAAAGTATTTTGGCTAAGAAGAAGAAGGTATCATTTCCTAATGAGAAGTTCACAACTACATAGAAGCTCAAGATTGTTCACACAAATTTGAGTGGTGCCTCTAGAATAAGAGGATTTTATGGTGAAAGGTATTTCATGATTTTTTTTGATGATTTCACTAAAATGATGTGAGTAGCATTTCTTAAAGAGAAATTCAAAGCTTTTGAGAAGTTTAAGGTAGTTAAGAATAGAGTTGAAAATGAATCAAGTGTTGAGATAAAATGTTTGAGATCAAAATAGAGGAAGAGAATTCACCTTTAGAGAGTTTAATATGTTTTGTGAAGAGAATGGAATCAAAAGACAATTATCTTCATCTAGGACACCTAAACATAATGGGATTGCAAAAAGAAGAAAAATATTAGTAGCAAAGGAAAAAAGAGTGATGTTGTTTAAGAATGATTTATCTAAGACATTTTGGAGAGAAGTAGTCAATACAACAATGTACGCTATGAACAAAGTACATATCAGAAAAGGTATGAGCAAGACCCCTTATGAATTATGGTTTGGTCATTCACGATCAGTCAAGTACTTTAGAATATTTGGAAGCAAGTGTTATATTAAGAAAGATGATGATATTGGTAAGTTTGATCTAGGAAGTGATGAAGGTATGTTTCTTGGCTATTCATTGAAAAGCAAGGCATACAAATTTTTTAATCATAGAACTAAGACAATAGTTGAATGTGAAAATGTAAAGATTGATGAAAGGTTTGGAAATAAGGAAAAGATGTTAGATTACAATTCAGATGAAGAAGAATAATTTTAGAATTGTTAGACAAAATGTAGATGTTTTATTTGAGACTAACAATGATCTGCAGAATGACGTACAAATTGTTGATCAAAGAGGAGAGCAAAGGTCAAAACCTAGAGATGAGATAAGAGTTGAGATGTCAATTCCTAGCTCTAATAGGAACAATGCAAAGAATCACCCTCTAGAGTAGATAATTGGAAGTAAAGAAAAAGATATCATATGTAGACTAAAGAAATCTCTATATGGACTAAAGCAAGCACCTAGAACCTTGTATGCAAAGTTGGACAGCTATTTGGAAAAACTTGGATTTGCTAAAGCTATGACAGATAGAAACTTGTATTTGAAAGAAATTGAGAATGGTTTTCTGATAATAGTAATATTTATTGATGATATCATATTTTGAGGTAATGATTAAGCAAGTGATAAGTTTTCTAAAGAAATGAAGAATGAATTTGAGATGAGCATGATAGGACAAATGAAGTTCTTCCTAGAATTGCATATTGTGCATAATAGTGATGGTATTTTCATTTCACAAGCTAAGTATTTGAAAGATTTGTTGAAGAGATTTGGATTTAAAAGTTGTAAACTTGTTGGTACACCTATGATAACTAGTCACAAGTTATCTAGCAAAGATGAGACACCTACAATTGAGTAGAAGAATTACAGATCCATGATTGGAGGTTTGTAATATCTGAATCACATTAGACCAGATATAGAAATTGCAATTGGGATTGTAGTTAGATTTAAAGATGATCCTAAAGAGTATCATTATGCATTAGTTAAGAGGATATTCAGATATTTGAAAGGAACATCTGACTATGGAATTTGGTATGTTAGATCGAGTGATTTCACTCTATGTGCATATACTGATGTGGATTGGGCAAGCAATATGGATAATAGAAAGAGCACTAGTGATGGAGACTTTTTTCTTGGAGGAAGATTGGTTTCTTTGCTAAGAAAGAAACAAAATTGTATTTCACAAAGTATGACTGAGGTAGAGTATATTGCAGCAAATTAAAATTGTAATCAAGTTATGTGGATGAAACAAATGTTGAAGGATATCAGGATTGAGTTTACAAAACATGTTATCATATACTATGATAACACAAGTAGTGTAAGTATGTCTAAGAATCATGTATTGCATTCTAAGACTAAGCATATATCTATTAAGTATCATGTCTTGAGAGATAAGGCAACAAAAAAAATTAGATTGCAATATGTGAGTACTAAAGATCAAATTGCAGATATCTTTATGAGGCCCTTACCTAAAGATACATTTGAGTACTTTAGAGGTATGCTTGGGTTTATGCCCCTGTCTACTTTTAAGTAGATGATGCATAGATTTCATTAGTCCAGTGGTACAAAGCACTAATTGTAGACTAGACTAAATGTTGATGCTTCCTATATGGGAGAGTATCTGTGATGAGCTGGGTCATTAAGGACTCTTGGTATTTGGTCTGGAAGAGTGTCTTTAGAAACTTGAGTTGGTTGAAGAATTGGAGTAGTAAACTGACATAATGAGACCTTTTTCATTGATGTCAATGGGGGAGATATGTACATGAAAAATAACCTCTAGTTGAATGAGGGAGTGAATGCATAAGAAAAGTATAACTGGGAGAGAAATCTCTACTTTATTAGGGAGATTTGGAAAGATTCATGTAAGAAAGGAGAAGGAATAACTCAATGTGGGAGATATGTAGCATAAGGAATTCTTATGTATGGTGATTTGTTTAGTGTGAACAACTATTGTCGATCCTAAAGAAGAAGAAGAACAAAGAAATATTTTAGAGGATTTCAAATTTGATTGATGAAAAGGATTTGAAAACATGAGAACAACAGTAACAACAATAGAGTACTATTTGGTATTCTTGTACCTTAGATGTATTCATCTATGTTTTCATCAATGCCAAAGGGGGAGATTGTTAGCATGAATTCTCATGATATTCCTTTGGGGGGGTATCCTAAGAATTGGAGAGTATTGACATGTTGTATTCATGACTATGTTTGTCATTGATGTCAACATAGCAGTAAGTTTGTAAAGTATGATAGAGTACCAGACAGAGATTTTAGTTATATAAACAATGTTCTGATTGTCTGGTGATGCGTATTCGTGGACATGTTTAGTATAGTGTCCTGATGTGAAGGTTCAATGCACAACACATAAGTCAAAGATGTGTGGAATTTGTACCTAATTTACAAAGAGTAGTACAGAGATAGAGTACCTAAGAAGTGGTTTTTGATGTGTGCATTACATCCTTTGGCAATGATATAAATTGATTTGTGGCCAGGTAGTGATTGATGACAGTTTGATGATGATGTCAGCAGATGTGCAAGCTGATGGGGATCTTCTTCACTCTAGAAATTTATTGCTCTACCAAGGCCTAGCCTATTTAGGGTTACTATTCCAAACCCCAACCTAGAGGACTCCTTCTCAATGCCCTTTAACCAAGAAACTCACCCAACAATTCAAGTTTCTATCCTCCATCTTCATTTCACTAATTATGCACTATTTGACCTAGTGTGCCAAGATTCCACCAAGTGCACCTTAAAGGAAAAAAAATTAATTTTGAACCATCATTATGAGGTTTTTGACATATTTCCTACCATTCTGCATCATTCTTTTGAGTTTCACACTCTCACAACTTCAAATTGCCATGTTTACCCTTGTAGCCCTAAGAGCCCCTATTAGCCCTCCTAAAAACAAGGAACAAGCTATGACTCCCAAAAAATCTTAGCAAAGCCACTTGGTGTCTTCAATAATTTTCTTCCTAATGATCTAGGCTTGGATATTTTCTAGGTCTTAGGTCTCTTGGGTGTCCATATAATACAGCTCTAAAAAACCCTTATTTCAAAGGAAATGACAATGAATCTTGCACCAATGGTTTCAAGCTTCACTTCCAACCTCCTCCTTTGATTTATTAACCCTTAAAATCCTAATTCGTCATTGACTAAGCAATATTGGCACGTGTCAATCCATTGTTCTCATCGAAACTTAAATTCAAGCTTTCATTCCACCTTGCCAAGCCTTTACTGCTTGCCTAAGGCTCTCGTGAAAAATTAGCTACTTGACTTACATAAACCCTAAAATAATTATATACATTATTTATAGGATCTATTTCTCAATTTCCAAGAGTCATGGTGTTTTGACCAAGGAAGTTCAACCCATAGCCATTTTAGTGTTGGAGATTCAAAAATGGACAACAAGAACACAAAAATTGATTAATTTTCTAAACCTTGTAAAATGAATGCTATGAATCAAAGAAAATATGAATAGATCCAACACATGATCTAAAGACACTACATCAAAAATAGTAAGCTAATTAATCCAAAATCTCATTTAATCCTCCAAACCACATTTTTTGTCACGCAAAACTCTCCTTCAGAATGTGTTGTCTGTACAACTTAGCATCCAACCCTTGGAAATGAGTTGAAATGTGTTTAACTAGGCTCCCTCCTCCATATTTTCATTTAGTTTGGTCCATAACTACCCATGTAGTTCATTCCTCAAAACATTTCAAAAGTTGCTATGTAGTTTTGCAAAAATTGCAAAGTTGTCAATGAGCAACTTTTTGACAACTTTTACAATTTTGCAAGTTCAGCCTTCAAACTTGACCAATTTTCTATCAAACCTTTGAAAATGAACCTAAAACACCTAAGTTTCTCTTTTGAACACATATTTCCCCCTTTTAGGCCTTTTTTCCACATTTTTCCTTATTGAACAATTATAAGCAATTTTTGCCTATTAGGACCTAATTGACAAAACTTGACTCACATTTCAAATCCTACCTATTCAAACCTCCTAAAATTACCTTGGGAATTTAATATTATTCCTTATTTCCTAAATTATTTTTTAGACTATTTACAAACCAAAAATGAGTTAGGGTTTCACCTGTATCCCTAGGTGCTCATGTGCCATTCTCCATGTGCAAGAAGAAGTCTAAGGTACTGCTAGAGAGAGGAATTCCTTGATGATGTCATGCTTCTTGAAATCACTCTCAGAAATCCAAGTTGCCTCAACTTTAGGTGTATCCAACCATTTCACTAGATTTTCCTTATAAACGTTGTTCCTTGTACTCTTCTTCACCCTGGAATCCAATATCCTCTTCACCTATGGTTGCTTCCTTTCATATACTTGTAGGTCTGAGATATCCTTGCTTAACTCTTCCTAATACTCTAATTCATCCACTTCAGGACCCTTATAAGGTATTAGGTCTTTGACATTAAAGATGGGAGAGATATTTATGTCCTTGGGTAAGTCTACCTTGTAGTCATTGGGTCCATACTTCTCAAGTACCTTGCATGGCTCAATCCTCTTCATCTACAACTTACTTGGGATGCCCTTTTGCAACTTTGCTTTTCTCAGATAAACCATCACCAAGTCTCTAGCTTGAAACTGCAACTCTCTTCTCCCCTCATCCTTCTTTTCCTTCAATTTTTGATCTGCCTCCATCAAGGTTTGTTTTACCTGATCATGCATCTCCTTCATAGATTGAACAAAGTTATCAGCATGCCCACTAATGTTGGCTTGGCTTGGTAAGTCTCTTAGCTCCATGACCCCCCTTAGATGAGTCTCATACACTAATTGGAAAGGGTGTAACCCTATTTTTCTCTTCTTACTATCATTTTAGGAAAATTAAGCTTGGAGGATGACTTATTCCTAACTTTTCCCATACTCCTTGGTAAGGCACCTTGATAGGTTGCCTAGGACCCTATTGATGACCTCTATCTAGCCATCTATTTGGGGATGGTAGGTAGAACTATGAGCTAGATTTGTCCCAAGCCTCTTCCATAGGGTCTCCCAAAAGTGCCCCATAAATTTGACATCTCTGTCAGCAACTATGCTCCTTGGCAAGCCATGTATTTAACCACCTCCTTGAAGAATAGATTGGCAATATTGCTTGCATCAAGTGTTGTCTTGCAAGAGATGAAATGGCTCATCTTGTTGAACCTATCCACCACCACAGACAAACTATCTAATCATGTCCTAGTCCTTGGTAATCCCACTATGAAGTCCATGTTGATGCTCTCCCAAGGCCTATTAGGAATGGTAGAGGTTGGTAGAGTCCTACATTTGATGAAGTTCCCTTTGCCTTTTGACATATACCACACTACTCCACATACCTCATTACATATCTTTACATCTTGTGCCAGTAATAGAACCTCTCCATAAGGTCTAAAGTCTTGTTAAGACTAAAGTTCCCACTCATATTCCCATTGTGCTTCTCTTGTATGATATTTTCCCTCATAGATCCCCTTGGGATGCACAACTGTTGACCCTTGAATAATAACCCATTCTGCAAGGTGTATTTAACAAAGTCACTATAAAAATGATTTTCAAAGTTATAACATACCTTGTAGGCCTCTAAAAAATTATTTTCCTCCTCATATAGATCCTTCAATCCATCCAACCCTATGCTCTATAGCTTGACCTCTTGTACTGTTAGCAACCTCCTACTCAAAGCATCTGCCACCTTGTTGTTTGTCCCCTTTTGTGTTTGATGGTGAAAGTGTAGGACTACAATAATTTCATCCATTTGATGTGCCTCAAACTTAGCTTCTCCTATAAGTTGATAAATATTAACGCTTGGTTATCTATGAAGATAACAAACTCCTTAGGCAATACGTAATGCCTCCACTTCTTGAGGGCTTGGACAAGTGCATAGAGCTCTAGATCATATGATAAGTACCTTTTCTTGCCTTCATTAAGCCTCTCACAAAAAAATGCTACTATTCTACCCTTTTGGCTTAAAATTGCCCCAACTACTATGGTACTGGCATCACATTCCACCATAAATGGCTTCTCAAAACTAGGCAAAACCAATATTGGTTGTGTTGCCACTTCTTTCTTCAACCTCTCAAAACTTGCATCTACTACCTTGGTCCATATGAACTTGGTCTTCATGCCTCCTTTAATGGTTTCATTCATGGGTGCACAAATCTCATTGAATCTCCTCACAAACTTCCTATAGAACTGTGCTAGGCCATGGAAACTTCTGACCTTTGTAGTAGATCTAGGAATAGGCCAACTCAAGATTGCCTCCACTCTATCCTTGTCCATCTTTAGATTCCCTTGGGATACTACAAACCCCTAATACACCGGCTCCTCCTTCATGAACTCACTCTTTTCTAGGTTTACTGTCAAATTTCCTTCTTGGAGTTTCCTCAACACCATTTCTAGGTGTTTCATATGCTCCTCCTTTGTCTTGTTGAAGATGAGGATGTCATCTAGGTATACAACAAAAAATACTCCATTGTAGTCTTTCAAGACCTCATTCATGACTCTCATAAAGGTACTTGGTGCATTGGTAAGACCAAATGGCATTAGCAACCATTCATAGAGACCTTCAATAGTCTTAAATGAAGACTTCCACTCATCACCCTTGTTCATCCTAATCTGATAATATCCACTATTGAGATAAATTTTGGAAAAGTACCCAGACCCACCTAGATAGTCCATTAGATCCTCTATCCTAGGAATCAAAAATCTATATCTAATTGTGATTCTATTGATTTCTCTAGAATCAATGTACATTCTCCACTTACCTCCCCTTTTAGGTGTTAGGATAACTAGTATGGCACATGGATTGGTGTTCTTCCTAGTCAATCCTTGATCAAGTCACTCTTGGACTTGCCTTGCAATCTCCTTGTTCTACTCTAGAGTCATCTTGTATGCAACTTTGTTTGACAGTGATGCTCCTAGTATGAAGTCAATTTGATGACTTATGGCTCTCTTAGGAGGTAATGTTGGTGGTGCTCCATCACAATTGAACTGATCCAATAGGCTTTGTACCTCTATAGGTATAGGTGCTTGTGAAGATGACTTCTCCTCCTTGGACTTCACTATGATGGAATATCCTACTCCTTCACCTTCCTTCAAGTCCTTGAGGAACTCTTTCCCACTCATCAACAATGTCTTGGTAGAAGCCTTCTCTACCTTTTATTCCTCCACTATGGATTGTATCCCATAGGTGACCCCATCCTTCTTTTGAAGAATAATTATTTTCCTTCACATGATGTACTACCTCCTTGTCATACTGCCAAGGCCTTCCTAACAACAGATGGAAAACATCCATGAGGAGTACATCAAATAGGATCTTATCCTGATACTTACTAATGGTGATTTCTACCCATACTTATTCATTCACTAGGATATTCTACCCTTTGTTCAACCAAGTCACTCTATAAGGACACACATGTGGTATCTTTGTTAGTCCAATTTTTTGTATTGCTTCTTCTGACATTACATTGTTAGTAGACCCTGAGTCTATAATCACTTTACATACCTTACCTAGTATCTTGCAAGTAGTTCTAAATAGTTCTCTTCTCTACTTGGGTTCCTCCTTTACTAGTTCCTTAACCAAGACTCTCCTCAACATAAGGTTTTCACCCTTCTCTATGTCAAGGTCTACTTCACCTATTTTATAATTATCTTCCTCTTGGATGTATGTGATTTTATTCTCTCTATAGGATGATGATGCCTTCTCTGGACATCTGTAGGCAGGATGCCTCAACCTGTCATAGTTATAACACTTCATATTGTTGAAGTGTGAGCCTTTTTTGTTGTTCCTATATTTGCCTCTACCTCCATTGTTGGATCCTCTACCTCCACTAGAGCCTCCTCTCTAACTAGTCTTATTGGCCTAATCAGTCCACTTGGAATCCTCATAGCTTCTCTACTCATTGGTCCTACCATCAGAACCTCCTCTTGAGCCACCTCTAACGTCTTTACCTCTGCCCCTATTTTTAGAACTTGAGTCCCCTTTCTTTCTTAGCTTATCTTCCACTTTCCTAGCCATTTGAAATTAGCTCTGTAATGTGGTGAGTCTAAACAAACTCAACTCATCTTGAATGGACCACTTAAGGCCATTTAGATACCTTGCCACCTTGATGCTCTCTACCTATTGTACCCTTTACCTTAGAGACAACTTCTAAAACTCCTCGGTATAGGTAGCCACATCAAGATCCTCTACTTGAGATTCTACCTCTGCTTGTAAATCTGAATCTCATAGTCTTCTAGCAAATAGGTTTCTTTCATCTTTTACACCATAGCCTTCCAATTAGCTATAGGTTTCTTCCCTTCACTCTCCCTTTCCTCTTGCACAAACTTCCACCATGTCAATGCTTAACCTTTCAGTCTTGATTTTGAAAATCTCACCTTTTGGGCCTCTTGTCCCCTCACACTCAAAGTACTTTTCAATACTCTCTATCTATTCTAGGACCACCTCTACATCCATCTTGCCATGGAATAGTGAGACATTATCTAGGCTCTTTCCTCCAGATGCCTTGAGGGATTTGAGGAATGGTTCTCGTTCACCAAGTGGAGGATTTGGTTTAGGTATTTCATCCCCCAAACTCACCTTCTCTTTACCCTTGCTAAAGTCTTCATCTTCCTTAGCTTGGGCTACATCTTCCATCTCCTTTAACTTAGGTTTCATCTCCTTTATGGCCTCATCAAGTAGCTTGGTCTTCTCTTCCATGATCTTCTTTTTCTCATCTACCTCCTTTTCCAACTCTGCATTGGTAAGCATCTTTGAAGATCCACTTGACTCGGTGGAATACAACATACCACCAGAAGCCACAATCTTGTGGCTTTGATACCACTTTGATGTGGAGCTTCTTCACTCTAGAGATTTCTTGCTCTACCAAGGCTACTCCTAGCCTACTCAAGGTTACTATTCCAAACCCCAACCTATAGGACTCATTCCCAATCCCCTTTCACAAAGAAACTCACCCAACAATTCAAGTGTCCATCCTCCATCCTTAGTTCACCATCTACTATTTGACCTAGTGTACCAAGATTCCACCAAGTGCACCTAGAAGGAAAAAATCAAGTTTGAGCTATCATTATGAGGTTTTTGACACATTTCCTACCATTCTACATCATTCTTTTGAGTTTCACACTTTCACAACTTCAAATTTCCTTGTTTACCCTTGTAGCCCTAAGAGCCCTCCTAAAAATAAGGAACAAGCTATAAATCCCAAAAAATCTTAAGAAGTCCATTTAGTGTCTTCAAGACTTTGCTTCCTAATGACCTAGGCTTGAATATTTTTTAGATCTTAGGTCTTTGAAGTTTTCATACAATATGGCTCCATAAAACCCTTATTTCAAGGGTTTCAAAGACAATGACAATGAATCTTTCACCAATGATTTCAAACTCCACTTCCAACCTCCTCCTTTGAGTTATGAACCCACTATCCAATCCACTATTCTCACCAAAACTTCAATTCAAGCTTTCATTGCACCTTTCCAAGCTTTCACTACTTGCCTAGGGCTCACTTGAAAAATTAACTACTTGACTTGCACAAACCCCAAAATAATTATATACATTATTTACAAGGGATATTTCTTTATTTCCAAGAGCCATGGTGTTTTGACCAAGGAAGTTCAAGCTATAACCATTTTAGTGCTAGAGATTCAAAATTGGACAACAGGAACACAAAGCATAATTAATTTTCTAAATCTTGTAAAATGAATGTTCTAAATCAAAACAACTATGAAAAAATCCAACACATGATCAAAAGACATTACTCCATAAAAAATAGTAAGCTAGTTAATCAGAAATCGCATTCAATCAACCACATTTTTTTCACACAAAACTCTCCTTCAGAATGTGTTGTCCGTACAACTTAGCATCCAACCCTTGGAAATGAGTTGAAAGGTATTTAAGTAGGCTTCCTTCTCCATCTTGGTCTTTGGTTCAAGCCATAACTACCCATGCAGTTCATACCTCAAAACTATACAAAAAGTTGCTTGCAATTTTACAAAAAATGCAAAGTTTTCAATGAGCAACTTTTTGACAAATTTGTTATCAAACCTTTAAAAATGAACCTACAACACCTAAGTGCCTCTTTTGAACACATCGTGCCCCTTTTTAGGCCTTTTTTCCACATTTTTCCTTATTGAGCACTTCTAAGCAATTTTTGCCTATCGGGACCTAATTGACAAAACTTGACCCACTTTCCAAATCCTACCTATTCAACCTTACTAAACTTACCTTTGGACTTTATTATTAGTCCTTAATTTCTCAATAGTTGGTTAGAACATTTACAAACCAAAAATGAGTTAGGGTTTCACCTTTACCCCTAGATGCTCCTGCACCACCCTAGTGTCACTTGTGTGAGAAGTTGTATAGACTGTGAGTCAACAGTGCTATTGTAATTATAAATTAATTAATTATCTTATTATAATTAATTGAGAAAGCCTCAAGGTTGACTCAAGGAATTATTTTGAAAATATGGTATAAAGGAAAGATGGTTTCCTTGTTTGTAAATATTTTGTGATCGTATAAGATTGAAGTGCATGCGAAGTGCGAAAAGGAGCAGAGTGTTTATTGAATGCGAGTAATAGAGCCAAGGCATTATTGGATGTGAGAATTGTGATCTGGTTACAAGATTAGAAGAAGCATAAGTCTAGTTGACAGGACAAAAAGAGGAAGGAATAGTACTATTCATTTCTATTATTCTACAAGGAATAATAGAGAGATCATTTAGATAGTGGGTTCATTGATCTGACCCTTAAAATTATTTGGGAAATGGGTCCAATTATCTTCCACAACTCCTAATAGGGTTAGCACAACTCTTAACACTATTATGTCCATCACATAGCTTAAACTAGCTCACTTGTTCTTTACTATGCTCATTCATTACTACATTTTCTCCTTCATCTTGCTTGGCCATAACTATCACTTGGTTGATACTTCTTTCTTGGATATCTCTTAAGTTTCTTAATCTTTTGCTTCGTTGACCACAATTTACTAGGTCTTACTTTTATTTTGATTATCTCTCTTATACTTCATATAATGATCAAACAACACATTATCCTTTCAAAGACTAACTAATCAAGTGCCCAATTTAATTTGAACATACTTTCTCATCTTCACTCAACAACTTCTCTAATTCATCTAGTTATCTCTCTTTTCAAATTCTCTTCATCAATCAATAGATATGGTACTCTACATTGTTTGTAAATGTATTATCAGTAAGGTTTGACATTAATCACACCATAAAAAAAATTCCAATTGTAGTTTCTAACAATCTCCCTCTTTGGCATTGATGGAAACACCTCTAGTTACCATGCAAATGCAAAAGACTGTCTCATGATTTGTCATTATCATCTCCCTTTGTAGTCTATGTTAGACCTTCATGAATACTCTTAGTTTCATTCTGATTCTCATCCTTGTGACCTCTAATATGATTCTCCTTTGGTTCTATTACACTTCTCCCTCAATGATACCATTTGTAGACTATTCAATTCTGACGCTAATTATATTGGGCCTCTGTGACATCTCTTCGTGTATCTCAAATTCTCCCCCTTTCAGTGTGTTAGTAAATAGATTTGTCTTCAATGAAAAACCTACACAAGTAACTCTGAAATGCCCTAACTGAAAGAAAAATTTGAAACCAATAGTTTGAGTCACAATTATTTTATCAAGTGCTCTTTGAATTTTGAAATGAAGGTACAACTCCCTCCTTTTGATTTATAATAAGTAATTTTCAGATTATCCTTTAACCAAAAGGCACATAAGGAATACCAACATCCATTCATCAACATGATATGAATGTGAAGCTTGATTTAAATAAATTTAAAATGAAATAAAAAATATAGCACACAAGCTATCTAATCAATTGTCTCATTTACAAAGAGACAAAAGGGAGACCCAATACTCACTGCACATATGATGCATAAAACCATAAGATTCCATGACACACAACAATCTTGATAAATGAGACCAAGATATTATTTCAAATGCGACCGGAGTGACCATAAGATTATCCAAAGAAAAATGAATTTAAACCCTAGGATTTCAAGGTAAATTTATTTTTATTTCAAATAAACAAGCAAAAAACCATATGATTATTTTCCCTTACACCATAAAAAAGTTTCAAAACAAATACCATCTCCTTCCTTCCCTTCTCTGTTACAGATTTTAAAACTAAAAATGTCTTCGCTTTCTTGAAAAATGCATAGGCATGTCCAAACCCAAGAAGGACTCTTTACCATTGATTTCCCCCCATTAAATAATTCCATAAAGAAGTTTGGCAACTACCACAACATCTTACCAAACTAATTTTATCTTCTTGGGCACATTACTATAATAATTAATTCTATTAAAGAATTTATTATTTTACATTCTTTTTCAATCTAACTTATTTCCCAAGAATTTCTTCTCATACAAGTTTCCCAAAAATGTCTCATGTCATAATAATAATTAATTATTTTAAGGAATTAATTATTTCAAGCTCTTTTTCACATTTATTTTACCCCCATTAGTTAACTAATTTGCTTGTTTTTATATCTCATTATCGATAATTAATTATTGATAGAATGAACTACATGGGAAATTTTAAAACTTGCTAATCTCTCACATTGTTACTGAGGATGGGATACTTAGGGTTTCAAAACCCTAGGTAATAGTGGCTCTAATTGGGGCCTACATTCTATGCCAAGATGCAAAGAACTCTAGAATCTTTGGGTGGTCCAGTGCTTATCTGTGGATCATAGATCATTGATCACTTTACTCTCATGCTTGGAAAAACTTTCTTTTTTATCTTCTTACTTATTTCCATTCTTCAAGTATCACCTTAATTTGAAATTTTTTCCTTTTAGGTGACCATCTCACTAAAAAACTTTTTTTAAATGCTTGTTCTTGATTGAACATTGCTTGTACAACACTCTTATCCATTACAAATGTTAAAGATCTTGTCTCATTGTTGTAGAGATCCACATCTTCTCTAAAAGTAAAAATTCTTATTGTTCTCCATAATATTTCAAATGTTATCCATTAGAAAAAGGCTAGATGCGAGGAAAATAGCAGGTGACCATTTTGTTGCTACCATAGAGGAAAAATACAAAAGGCTTGACCTCATACAGATAAGTGAACACTTCTTTGATGGGATTGCCACAATCATAATTGATTAATTTCAACTGATATTCATATGTTTCGTCTCCATTCATTGCCATCTTCGATACTAGCAACTTTGAGGTGGTTCTAGATTTCCCCATTGGGCTCAACTATGAGTGAATGATCTACTGGCTTTAGTCAACTTTTGGCTCCTGACCATCACCGTATTGTTGAAATCTATTAGATATAGAGGCTGTAATAATTCTCACTACCTGGGTGGTAAAGTAGATAGATGTAAAACATATTACCAAGACATCCTCCAAATTTGATATTGTTGCTTGGATTTGGGTCTCCAGTATACATCATCATATTTTCTCTTCATCTCACACATGTAGAAATTGTCCTTGACATTTCCACAATGAATACAACCAAGTCTATCCGAATCCATTCTTTATCACAATTCACTAAACTAGCAAAATAGTTCCTTAAAAATTCATATGCTCATTGTAAAAGGTACTTTCCAAATTTTTTGGTTTTGATTGCCCTTATATTTGCATAGTTAGAACTAAAACTTGGTGGCATAAGGGTGTGCAAATCACTAGCTAAAGGATCACAAACCTCAACATTTCATAGCATCCTTGCCTCATGAAATGGACCTCCTATCAAAAGAGATGCATGCTCTAGGGTACATGTAGGCACATGAGTAGCCTGTTAAGATTTTCAATAAGAGCTTTATTATTGATTGACTGCATCTCCACCTTATTGTTCTAGATTCTATCAGTTCAATATCTTCCCTCAACTTTACATTAAATATGTGAAACCATTCATCCATGTCTTCTACACAAACCATGGTTGAGTCAAGACTTCATAAAACTTCCTCAACTAAAATTTCATTCTCCAAAAGTTAGCATATACATTTGTTGCTTTCAAGCAAGTAGTTCCCGCTTTAAACGTTCAAAAAATACCTCTACTTCATCAAGAGCTAGGACATATGTGCTAAGAAGAACCCCCATGTCATCCTCTTCTTCTTGAGAAACAAGGTTCTCCTTAACTATAAACTTCATCTCACTCAGCCTGTCATCATCTTCAATTGGACTATTCCTTACAATTGTTTTCATAGGAATTGTCTTTGTATTTTCTAGTGCCCATTATTCCCTTTCAATAATAATATATGATATCATTTCATTTTTGTCTCATAATGGTAGTGGAATATTATGATGTGTCATTGCTAAAATTAGAGAGGCATGACAATTGAAGCATTTTCCTTATCAGACACACTCTCAAAGATCTCGCAAATGCACGATTTTGCAAATGGCTACACTGACAGATTATTATTTTTCAAATGGTTTATCTTATTTTCTAGCCACTGCACTCTCAACCCTAATTAGGGTTAACAAATTTCATTGTGACACTTCATGATTAATCAACAATGTTAGAGAAAGCTATCATTTGAAAACCTATTATGGGTCTAGAATCTTCTTCTTGTGGGCTGCTTGAACCTTTTAATGTGCATAATTTGCACAAAATTATACACTCAAAAACCATTTGATATTTGATAGCTACACATTTTCCAAGTGTCCACCCATGAACCACCATAGTTGTAGAAGCTATAATTGTGTGTACCCTCCCTATTCATCTGTCATCCATTTTTTTGAGCCTCCATAATTGAAGATTCCCTCAATATAAAACCATTTTTTGAACCATTTTTCAACCAAAACTACTTTTGAGGCATTCTTATCAATATAGATTCCCATCCAAACTTGATATGTGCTAAAGTAGCCATCCTATAGTTAGTTCTAGCAACTCTCAAAAAGATGCAAGATGAAATATCCAAAAGAAGAATATCAAGGTACAGATGACATCACCTGGTCTTCTATTTGAAAGATAATTTCTAGAAATTCCTTTTACCATACAGTTTCTTGTGTACATTCACCTTAGATATCACTCTTGCAAGATTTTAATGCATTGGAAAGCAACAAAATAAAACACTCTTTTGTTGTTGCTACTGCATTGTTGCATTCGATGATGTTACACTCTTTACAGTGTTGATTTTCAATCATAGGGCATATAGAGACATTGTGGCATCATAGTTTATACCTTTTAATGCCATGACAGACTAGAAAACTTTATGTTCCACATAGGGCAATACTCTGTAGCTTGCATATTCATGACAATATAAATATGTTAGGCAAGATTTTCATTATGATTATTAAAAGTGGGAGTTGTTGTGAACACATGATAAACATAGTACACTCATCCCACATTTTCATTGGCATCCAAAAATATTCTTTTATATGTGAACAATTGACCTCCATTTGAGAAGATTTGTCTATCTTGTTAATTAGAAGGGGATACCATAACCATGATTCCACATTTAATATGCATATGAACTTCTAATTAATCTTCTACCACAACTATCATTCACAAACTGATTGTACTTGAATCTACATATTAAAATCTAAACTTGAACTTGAATCTGAAGCTCAAACTATGCATCTAAATCTTTGAACTTTGAACTAATCTTTGAACCTACATGCTGAGATTTAATATTGAAACTTGAATCTAGACTTGCATCTGAACCTTGACTCTCTAAATTTGCAAGCTTGATGAAGTTGTAGTAGACTAAAGAACAATCATAAAATTTTAAATAGAACATTATGATCAGGACCTCCAACCCTAAATATTTTCAAAAGCTCCAGCACTCCCAAATACAAATGTAGAAGCTTGAATACCTTGGAAAAATGTGTTTGCTTCTCAAGTGAAAGGAACCACTGGATGTTGGCAACTTAGGTAGTGAAAATAGATGAGTGCATGATGTTTTTTATTAGATAAATAGGTTTTACAGGGATCTTGAAACCCAAAAGTTAAAACATAAAAGGCTAATAATAAGCATGAAACCCCAGCCAAAAAAGTATAAGTTCAAAGGCTGATAATGAGTGCATGATGTTGCCAATCAATGAAGAGGGCCTTTATTTCCTTGAAATTTATCATAATATGGATTAACTCAAGAAAAGGGAGAGGTTCAAAGATGATGCAACTTTATTGAAGGGAAACAACAACAAAACAAAGTAGAAAACAAACTCAGGCCAAAAATTACAAAATGGGACAGTTATTTACAATGGAGATGGGAAAACCCTAAAAACTAAATGTGACCATTTACATGTTGGAAAAAGTATGAGCCTTTTTTAATCAATTTTTAGTAAAATGGAGGAAGGTTTTGTACACAAGTGAGCAACATGGCTAATGTGATCTTTAACTCATGTATGGAAAATGAATGCAGAGGAGGGAAAATAAATACAAATTCAAGATTTCCTGCAACATTTTTGAAATCAGCATAATCTTTCACAAATATAGATGAAATGTTAATATCTTTTTGTATACCTTGAGTCTCTTGAATTTTTGATTGCTCATGTGATATCTCCACTATAAATTGCTGCATTGATTCCTCCAAAGGAAGAGAGTGGAAAAGATTTGTAAGAGGCTAAAAAACATGTGAATCTTTTTCTTCCTCTTGATTGTCCCCTAAGTCCCTTCAAGAGCATTTTCTTGTTCCATGCATCACTTCACCAATTTATTTTTCTTCGCACATCTCCTCTACTTTTTCTAGCTCTTTCATAGGAGATCTTCTTTGGATGAGGATAGCACCATAAAAAGACTTTAGAAATGCTATGTTTTTCATCAAATCCCCAGTGACTTCTTGGATTGGATCCTCTTTAAATGGAGGTATACAAGTAAAGATATCCACATCATTTTCATTTCTTGTAGGAATCCAATTCTTCAAGATTTTTAGATATCTTTGAAATTCTTTTTGGTATTCAACTTCAATAGAGCTGCTAACCTCCATCCTTGTGGAAGCACCTCAAAAATTTTACAAATCAATTGCACAAGGCACTCTAGTTTGTTTCCCCAATAGAGTCACCAAAAATCTGTTAGTAAATAGATTTTTTTTCTATGAAAATCCTCCACAAGTAACTTTGAAGTGCCTTAACTAAAAGATGGTTCTAAAACCAACAGTTTGAGTCCCTTGTAATTATTTTATCAAGTGCTCTCTGAATTTTGAAATAAGGTACAACTCCCTTCTTTTTATGTATAATAAGTAATTTTCAAATTAGCCTTTAACCAAAAGGCACATAAGGAATACTAACATCCATTCATCAACATGATACGAATGAGAAGCTTTATTTAAATAACTTTAAAAGGAAAGCAAATATATAGCACACAGACTATTTAATCAATCATCATGTTTACAGAGAGACAAAAGGGAGACTTGATACTCACTGCACATATGATGCATAAAACCATAAGATTTCATGAAAAGCAATAATCTTGATAAATGAGAGCAAGATATTATTTCAAATGCGACAAGGACGACCATAAGATCACTTCCAACCAGAGAAAAATGAATTTAAACCATAGGATTTCAAGGTAATTTCTCTTTATTTCAAATAAACAAGCAAACAACCATATGATTATTTTCCTTTACATGATAAAAAAGTTTCAAAACAAATACCATCTCCTTCCTTCCCTTCTTTGTTATAGATTTTAAAATTAAAAATGTCTTCCCTTTCTTGAAAAATGCATAGGCATGTCCAAACTCGAGAAGAACCCCTTACAATTGATTTTCCCCCATTAAATAATTCCCTAAAGAAGTTTGGCAACTACCACAACTTCTTACCAAACTAATTTTATCTTCTAGGACACATGACTGTAATAGTTAATTCTATTAAAGAATTAATTATTTTACATTTTTTTTCAATTTAACTTATTTCCCAAGAATTTCTTCCTATACAAGTTTTTCACAAACATCTCATGTCATAATAATAATTCATTCTTTTAAGGAACTAATTATTTCAAACTCTTTTTCACATTTATTTTACCCCCATTAATTAACCAATTTTATTATTTTTATATCTCAATATTGATAATTAATTCTCAATAGAATTAACTATATGAGAAATTAGCTTGACCTACCAATGGTTTAATATTTAATTACTTTGCATTTAACATGAATGATATCTAATTTATTAAAAAATTAAATATAATATAAATGCAAAATAATTTGTAAATTTTAAAAGCTGCTAATCTCTCACATTGTTGAGTGAGGAGGGGATACTTAGGGTTTCAAAACCCTAGGTAACACAGTGAATGGTAACTTAGCACATACATACACTTCTCCCTCATTGAAAATAATGCTAAATAAATCATCCACTTATACATATCATCTTCTCTTTGTCATTGTCTAACTAATCTTTAATATCACTCCCTCTGTCATCATGACTTGCAGTTTCATTTTCTTGTGCTTTTGTTCATCCTTTCACAGCTTTAGGCGGCTCCTAAAGTGTGACCTCCACCACCAATGTGTAAGATATTCTAATCATAAAAATTGATGTAATGTTGCATCTCTTCTCAATTTTCTTTAGAAAGGGGAATGATTCCTAACTTACCTCTTAGATACTCAAAATTGTCCTTAGGTAAAGCCTTAGTGAATATATCAACTATATGCTCCTTTGTGTTCACATACTCTAGTCTCACTTCTTTGTCTTGTACTAACTCCCTGAAGTAATGATACTTGATTTTAATGTGTTTTGTCTTGGTGTGCATGAAAGGATTCTTATATATGTTTATAGCACTTGTGTTATCATAATATTTCGCAATAGGTTCGGTAATCTCTTCCTTCATACCTTTCAACAATTTCTTGATCCACACAATGTTTGAATAATCAATTGTTGCAGCAACATATTTAGCCTTTATTGTAGATTGAGAAATACAATTTTGATTATTTCTTGTCTGTGAAATTATTATCCTTCCTAAAAGGAAAGTGCCTAAACTTCTACTCTTTTTATCATCAATTTTTCCTACCCAATCAACATCTGCATTTACTTTCAGCTCAAACTTGTCACTTTTCTTATACCACAATCCACAGTCATATGTTCCTTTCAGATATCTCAATATCCTTTTTACAAATATCATGTGATTCCCTCTAGGATTAGCAAAGAATCTAGCAAAAATACCAACTACAAATGTAATGTTAGATCTATTATGTACAACATATTGCAATTTATCAATCATTGACTTGTACAATGTCTGATTCACTTCAGCAGAACCATCAATCTTTGAGAGTTTGTGAGTAGTGACCATAGGTGTTCCAACTAGTCTTGAATCTTACATTCCAAAGATCTTCAATATCTCATTAATACACTTTTATTAAGTAATGTAAATTCCTTTCTTTGTCTGATAAATTGGAAAACCAACAAAGAACTTAATCTCTCCAAACATTGACATCTCATTAGAAAATGATCTACACAGCACATCATGTCCACCAAATATGATATCATCAACAAATATTTCAAGTAGAAATATCTCATTCTTAGATTCACTTTTCAAGTACGGATTGTTATTGTCATTAGTTCTTGCAAAACTAATTTTCACTAAATAAGAGTGTAGTCTTTCTTCATCTCATTAGAAAATGATCTGCATAGCACATCATGTCCACCAAATATGATATCATCAACAAATATTTCAGGTAGAAATACCTCATTCTTAGATTCACTTTTCAAGTACGAATTGTTATTGTCATTAGTTCTTGCAAAACTAATTTTCACTAAATAAGAGTGTAGTCTTTCATATAATTATCTAGGGGCTTGTTTCAAAATATATAATGCTATGTGAAACTTACATACTATGCTCTTCTTGCTTGGATCAGAAAATCTTTTAGGTTGTTCAACATAGACTCCTTCTCAAGATTACATTAAAAAATCTAGATTTTACATCCATTTGGTATACCTTGAATCCTCTGAAGCAGTATATAAAACCAAAGTTCTTACTCCTTCCAATCTTGCAACTGGGGAAAAAGTCTCTCCATATTCAATTCCTTCCTCTTGTGCATATCTCATACAAACTAGCCTTTCTTTGATTATTGTGACTCCACCTTTCTCATTCAGCTTATTTTTGAATACCCATTTGGTTCCAATCACATTCTTATCCTTTGACTTGGGTATCAATGTCCATATCTTCAATTTCCTCATTTAATGCCTTAATCTATTCTTCATTCTCTAAAGCATCTTTAATTGATTTAGGCTCATACTCTCATGGTAGACATGCATTAATCTTCAACTTAGATCTTGTCATGACTCCTGAATCTTTATCTCCAATGATTTGGTTAGGTTTTATGATTCCTTGTTATATATTTTTCTGAGATAGGTTTAGGTCTTCTTTCCTCTTGAGGTAATTCAATTGGTCCAACTTGATCAATTTTTTTAAGTGTCTTTGGCAGAAACTTGACATTGTCTATCTAGTGTTTGGTCTTATCTCTCTAACATTCAATGTCTTCTCTCTATAACTTGACTCCTACAACCTGATGCTCGAAAGAGCTTATTTTTTGAACCTCAATAGTGCCTATCTATTGATACTCGATGACCTCTTTCTCTGGTTTAGGTAATATACTTGGTTCTTGTTCATAGATATAGACAAAGCTTCTATAATATTCAAGTTCTTCCTTGCATTCCTCTTCACTCTTTTATTCAAATTCATCGACTCTAACATTTGCACTTTTCACAATTTTGTTTGTCTTATAATTTAAACACTTGTATCCCTTGCTTTTAGTAAAATATCCTAAGAGTATACCTTCATCACTTTTTGCATCAATTTTTCATTTCCTTGTATCTTTTAATATATAACACTTGCTTCCAAATACTTTGAAATAATTGCATTAGATGCATAGCTGTACCAAAGTTCAAAAGGGTTTTATTTGTACCTCTCTTAACTTGAACTCTATTCAAAGTGTAAACTATAGTACTTATAGCTTCTCTCGTATAATTTTGTGAGATATTCTTTTCCATCATTGGTGTTCTTGCATAGTCCATGATTGATCTATTTCTTTTTTCTATTATTCTATTATGTGGTCATGCCCTTGGTACACTCATTTATCTCTTGATTCCATTGTCATTGTAGAATGTATTGAACTCATCGGATATGAATTCACTACCTCTATCTAATCTCAAGAATTTTAGACTCTTTCATGTTTCCTTTTCAACTCTAGCCAAATACCACTTAAACATTTGAAAAGTGTGAGATTTTTCTTTTCAAAACATCAGTCATTATTCCAGAGAAATCATCAAAAAATAGAATAAAAAATATTTCACCATAATAGATTTACACTCCAATAGGGCCACATAAATTGGTATGAACCAACTCCAAAATATCATCAGAACAATAGGTCTTGCTCTAGAAACTATACTTTGTCATTTTTCCCATTTGATATGTTTTGCACATCTCTTTATTAGGTTTGCTCAATCTTGTTAACCCTCTTACTCTTTTCATCTTACTAATTCTTACCAAATTATCAAAGTTCATATGATAGCCTCTTATGCAATAACCAAATATCTTCAAATTGTGCAAATAGACAAGTATCTTTAGACAAGTTTAGGTAGAACAAGTTATCTCTTGTTTGATCACCACTTCCAATCAGTTCACCAGTAGCATCATAGATTTTTTCCTTCTTATTTTGGATTCAAATGGATAGCCTAAACTATTCAACTATGCCATATTTAACAATTTATATTTGAAAATTTTTGGAGCTTTAGAAAAATAGTGAACTTTGGCAAAAATAGTGAACTTTGGAAAATATAGTGAAATTTTGATATGATTGGTGTCAATCTGTCGGCAGATGCTACTGGCGTCATTCCTACCCAAGGCATTATACCATCACTGGGGTGATGAATGTTGGAGGCAGCATATGCTATGACTTGGCAAATAAGGATAGATCCAGGTGTGATCATTCCACTTCCCCTAACCCTAACCTTAATGCTCCCTTTAATTTTTTAGCAAGCTCAATACCTGTGCACATTAACTCCCCTGTGATTTCATCTCCACCCAACTCAAATGCTAATATTAGCAATGTCTCAGGCTCAACCAAACGCAATGTTGTGTCTGGTGGTAAGCCGAGGTCTTTTCTAGAGGTAGTCGAAAGCTTGGCTCCTATGATTTGCTTTGGCACTCACTTTATCACTCTCATCCAAGATGAAAACTCCACAATAGGTAAGCATTTTGGGAGCCTTTCATCATTTGATGTTTCTCCAAACCCTGAAATGCTAGCTGAGATATTAAAGGAAAAAGACAGATTGAAAAACTTTTTTATTTTCCTCTCTATGGTTGAAACTAATAAGGTTCCTCCTAGGAAATTCCTTGATGACTGGTTTCACAATTATTGGAATTTGAAGCTTGGATACCATATCTTCTTTTGTTGCTAGATACAGAAGGGTTTGTTTGTCAGCTTTTTCAATATTCATGAATTTTAGGTTGCAGTTCTTAAAAAGGAATATTGGATGGTTGGAAATACTACCTTCTGGGCTCTAGCATGGACCCGAGATGCTAACATAGATGAGGTAGTTTCCCTCTCAGCCCCCAGATGGATCCTTATAAAATATATCCCTCCATTTTTGTGGTGATTTTTACCCCAGCTCTTCGAACCTCTTAGAAAGTTTGTTCATATGGACGACTTTGTCTGGCTAGTTCCCCACTTAGATTATAGGGTTCTTATTTCACTTAAACCTAGTCATGATCTTCCTAAGGAACTTAACATTGTTATCACCAATGAGAGTTATTCTTATCCAGTTGAGACATTAGGAGGGTTAAATGCTTGTTTTCTATGCATAAAAGAAGGGCATCTTCAAAAAGATTGCCTCATTATTAAGAATAAAGCTCCTAAAATTGCCAACCCTTCGACCTCCCCTAATTTTGCACCTATGGTCCCCTCTTCCTCTATTAAATCCACTCTGTTGCCCTCACAGAATGCTCCTTCACAATTGACTTCTTCCTCTCCCCCTTTGCTTTTCTTACAGCATGCTTCTATAACTAGCATTGTGGATGCTGATGGTTTTCAAATAGTTACTAAAAAGAGGAAAAATTGTGTGAATAAACCTAATGGTGCTCTGAATACCCCTACTTTCCCCCCTCTTCCTATCATTAATTTGGATGCTAAAATGTGTGAGGCAATTAATTTTTTTTCTCCCCCCTCTTTTGCTATCACCTTCAAAACCCCTTCTCATGTCCCTGCTACAGATATGAAGCTCTTGTTTAAAAATTTCAAAGGAATTTTTGATGAATTTATTGTGCAATTCATCCCTGCAATCTCATCTTTTGCTAGCTCCTCAATCTTGGATGGTAATATCATTTCTCCATCTCTTTCTGATAGTGAGGACATCCTCACATCAAAAAGGAGAGGGAGACCTCCTAGTTCCAAAACTAAAAATATGAACAACAACAAAAAAAATCCCACAGACCCTAGGGAAATCACTCCTATGGAGGATATTGTGGGCTCGAAGGCATCTAACTCAAATATTATTTCCCAATAAATTGTTTATCTTGGAATATTAGAGGACTCGAATGCCTTGATAGAAAATTTGTGATTAAAAGCTTCCCTAGCTCTATTAATTATATTGATATGGTTATGTTGCAAGAAATTAAATCTACTAGAATCACTCTTGAATCCAATCTTAATTTTCTATGGAAAGATGCCATTAAGTTTTCTACTAATCATCCTCAGGGAAGAGGGGGAATTGCTATTTTGGTCAACCTAATATGGGGTCGTAGGATTAAGAGTTATGGCATTTCTCCCTGTAACAAGGCTATTTGGTTAATTTTTAATTACAATAATACTAATTTTGGTGTATGTTCCATATATGTTGCTAATAATTATATTGAAAGAGCTAATTTTTGGTATTGGCTCAATTCGCTTATGGACATCACTAGGATGTTTGGAGGAGATTTTAACATGATTGAAGACCAAGAAGATAAAATGGGAGGTCTTCCTTTTACTTGGAGAGAACAAGAAAAACTTTTTGTGGAATAAGTTTAAACATTGTGAATCTCTATTTGATCCTTTAAGTGGGAATAAGAATAGCAATCCTAGGCTCTGGCACACTTGGTGCAATTTTCAAAAGGGGCATTCTAGAATCTATTCTAGACTGGATTGTTTCTACCTCAACAAAAATTTCTTCTCGGTGCTTCCAGATAAGCATAACAGTCTAGTGCTTGTCTCTCCTACTACTCTTTCGGATCACCACCCTATCTCTATCTTTGTTAGATTTAGCTACTCCCCTATCCTCAGTAGACATATTAATTGTAAATTTATTCTTAATATTATTCTTCTTGATGATGAAGATATCCTTACTGGTATCTCCATCATTAGACTTATTAACAAGTCTCATTATCCCTCCATGACAAATGTTGATAGATGGAACATGAATTTCTCTACTTGGCATAATTTGTTGAGAACTGTTGGTCAAAAGAAGGCCAAGGATTATACACATAAAGAGACTTGGCTTAACACTAATATGTATAATGTTGAATCTACTATCCAGAATAATTCTAGTGATCCTTACCTAAGCCAACAGATTGCCTATGCTAAAAACGCTCTTAGGAAACATCAACATCAAAAAGCTCTTGGAGCTAGAATCCGCTCAAGAGCTCACTGGTTACAATTCGGAGATAGAGGAAGTAAATTCTTCTTTAATCTTATCAAGAAAACACAAGCTAATGAAGCTACTAATAAGCTTTATATTAATAATTAAGAGATTATAGATATTGATATTATTAAAAGGGAATTTTCTCACTTTTATGAGGATCTTTTCACTTCAAAATATTCTCATGAAGCTAGTTCCCGTAGAGATCAATGCAGGAACCTTCTCCCTAAGAGGGTTTCAGATAATGATGCCTCCACCCTTAGCCAACCTATATCTCTTGAAGAAATTGAGAATTCCATCAACTCCCTCAATAATGATAAAGCTCCTGGTCCTAATGGCTATCGATGGAGTTTTATAAGGTGCAATTGGATTTGCAAGGATTTGCTTAATATATATAATGAAGCTATTGATACTGGCTCTCTGGGTAGATATATTAATTTTGGTATTATCAAACTTATCCCTAAGGATAGGGATAAGACCCTTATAAAATTATTTTGAATGTCTCTTATAAAATTCTTGCTAAGATTATGTCTCAGAGACTAAAGACCATCCTCCCTAAATTTGTTTGTCCTACCCAAACTGGATTTGTTAAGGTTAGATATATTTTAGAGAATCTGATTACTAGTTATGAAGCTCTTGATTGGGCTAAGCATTATAATCAAAAAATTTCTATGTCTTATTGGATTTTGAAAAGGCTTATGATAGAGTGGAGTGGAATTTTATCACCATGATGCTAGAAGCTTTTGGTTTCCCTCCCTTCGTTTGTAACATTGTTAAAATGCTTCTTAAAGATGCTCATGCCCAAGTTGATGTTAATGGATCACTTTCAAACCCCTTTCCCCTAGGAAGATCAATTAGACAAGGTTGTTTGCTTGCCCCTGCGCTCTTTGTTATTCTTGCTAATGCTCTCTTTTATATTCTTAGGGATAACTCCTTATCCCCTATGGTCAAAGGTATCACCCTCCTTGATAATAAGGAGATTATCAACTGTCAAATTTTTTATGATACTTCTTTGTTTCATGAGGCTTTGGAAGCTAATTTCAGAGCCATGATTAATAAACTTAATTTCTTCTATAAAATTTTGGGAGCTCGTTTATCTCAATCTAAGTCTATCTATCTTGGATGGAAAGATCAGCCTCTGGATTGGTTTGATAAATTCAGGTTCCAATGGGGAAGCCCCTATAAAATTGTCAAATATTTGGGTATCCCCTTTTCCATAGAGCCTTCTTTGAAATAAATGTTGAGTTGGGTCAAGGAAAAGATCCATAATAAACTTAACAAATGGCACAATAGGTCTCTATCCCTTGCTAGTAGAATCCAGGTGTGCCAAAAAAAATTTGTCCTCATACAATATTTATTATTCTTCAGCCTAGATGTTCAATGACTACCAGGTGTTGGAAATTTAGAAAGCCATTCGTAAGTACCTTTGGTCATATGGGAAAGGGAATAATAAGATTCATTTTGTTAAGTGGGAATGGTGCCATGTTGACAAGCTCCTTGGGGGATTAGGGCTGAAAGACCTAAAACTGTGTGGTCTTGCTTTGGCCTCCAAATGGTTCTTTCATGTTTTGGAGGGAGAAGATTCTTGGAAAATTCTTATTCGTAACAATATTGAAAGGTGATATCCCAAGAATACCAAATTCTCGAAAAATATTCCTCTTACTAATCTGATTTGTGGTGATTTTCCTATCATTGTTCAAGGCTCAGTTGTATTAAAATCCATTTGGAAAGCCTAGAACCATGTTAGGAAATTCATTAAAAATAAAGATTTTCATGATGAAAAGACTCTCCATGGTGAAAGATCCATTTGGTGGAAGCTTAAGCTGGGTAATAAACCCCTTGTTCTTACCCAAGATTGCTCTACCAAGCACTGGACCACCTGTGGGATCAAGCAATTTATTGATATTTTTGAAAATGATAAACTTATCCTTTCAGATGAATTAAAAAGTAAATTTAACCTTCCTAACTCTCATAAGAAAACTTATAATATGATTTTCAAAGCTAGTAAGGATATTCCTACTGTTTGTCATGTTAATTCCAGTAGCTTTCTAAAAATAAAATGGTTGGATGGGACCATCATCACCAAGATAAAAGCTAAGAATATATACTCTATTATCAATCATAGTGAAGCTATTATCAGTCATGTTAATAAAATTTGGTACACTGATCTTGGTATCTCCTCCTAGAGGAAACTCTTTGATAAGCTATGGAAAAGTTCTATTGATCCTAAAATTAAATGTTTTAAATGGCTTCTTATTCTGGACAAGCTTCTTATTAGGAAAATTTTCTCTGATGTTAATTATTGCAATAATTGCAGAACCTCAAAAATGGGAAGACATATTTTCTTTGATTGTGGGTTTGCTAAAGAGGTTTGGTTGATGTTTGGCATTTCTATCCCTTCCACCTTCAACATATTTGAAATTATTATCGGTTTTATTTTAAATGCTAAAAAACATATTAATATGTTTTGGAACATTCTCTCATCTAACATTTTGTAGAAAATTTGGAAATGTAGAAATGAGGAAAGCTTTCAAAACATACCTAGATTGCTTACTAAGTCTTTTCGAAGTCTCACACATTTTTAAAAAAATTTGCAAGTTCAAATCACTATGAAAGTTGACAAAGCTAAGTTCAAAAGGCTCCCAAAAGATGCTCATGCCACTTTGTTTGCTAATGAGGTGAAGAATGGATACTTCTAGAGGTTACATTTGGATAACATTCAAACTCTCAATCACACTATTAACCTCCTCAGCAAGGAAACCAAAAGGAATCAACATGGCACTACAGGAGAAATGATATATATGCTTAAGTAGATTCAAGAGCAGAAAAACATTGTTTGGATGGAAGGCCCTATGGGCTAGACAACGTATGTTGATACCTTTAAAGGTGTGCTCCATTAGTTGTTGGGCCTTTCTATATTATTTTTGTAGTTTGGGATTATGTAGACACTTATCTCTAGTGTGAGGTTTCACCTCTTGTATCTCATTCCTGATACTCTGCAGTTCTTTTTGTATTTTGAATTCCATATATTTAATTTATTTTTATAAAAAAAAAAAAAACAAGTTCTATTTCAAACCATCAACCCAATATGCATTGTCACATTTGATTTTATCATATAGTATAATTGATCCTTTACCTTTCACATAACATGGTGCATCATTTTAAAACTTAATGCAACTTCATTATAATGTTCTAGCTTTTCAAAATTACTTGTATCACTAGTTATATGATGTGAATAACCACTATTCAAACTGATAAAACTACTTAGTCAATATAGAAAATCATCAGTAATTTAACTTATTCATTCATCACTTAACTCTGTGTTTAGTATCTGTTGACTTAACATAAATATATAACATGAAACAACGTGAAACATTAAAAAAACATTCACACATTTATGACACTAAGATTTAACGTGGAAACCCAATTTGGGGAAAAAAAACACCAAGTAACATGCTACCATTGTTTCACTCTTTTGAAGTGAGATTAGTTAAGAGTCAACCCTTTTAAAGGTTACAAAACACACTATTTGGTGTGGCCCTATTAAAGGATTTAATCACCCAAGGTAGTTTGGTTAGAGGTGTTTAGATCATTCCATTAGAATGTCACCTTGATTAAAGGATTTACAAATGACTGTTAAGTCAACCTTGATTAGAGGATTTTGACTACCACGGTGGTTAGAAAGTAATAGCTAGGATTGATCTATTAATATACAACTCATTTTGCAAATTTAGATCTCCATTTGGCTCATTTATTGGTTCATTAATTAGACTTCATTATAATCTTCGTCTTTGATCTTCTTGGCGACCCTTCTAGCAATCACACTTCACTAATATTTTAATTTTTCTTCTCCAACTCTATTCTTCACTTGTCCTTCATAAGATTTACAATAAAAAATGAACCAACCTTACAAAACATCCTATGTACCTCCTTAAATAGGCATCTTTGAAGTTTTGTTGCTTAAACATTAGTGAAGCTCTTAGGGTTTGATCAGATTCATTAAATATGTCCTTCTTCTCCTTTCTTGACACTTCTAAAAACTTATCTTCAAATCCTTTCCTTTGATCACTTGAGAAACTCAATTTATGCATTAAATTTCCTAGCTCATCAATCCTCATCTTTCATGCATTTTCACCCAACCAAAAATTCAACTACATTAGCCTCAAAGCTCAATTCTTCCACAAACTTTTATTTTACACTTGGTCATCATTGTGTTATTTTGCTTTGCCATCTTTGGCTCACTCAGTCTATAATATTTATTTATTTTCATTCTCTCGACTTACACTACTCGCTTGGTCTTTACTATGCTTGATCAATACTAGATTGTCTCCTTCATCTTTCTTGGCTATGGCTATCACTCAGCTGATATTGCTTGCTCGATTATCTCTTAGGTTCCTTAATCTTCATATTCATTGACTATAGTTTACTAGGCCTTACTTGTGTTTTTCTCATCCCTTCTATACTTCATACAATGATCAAACAATAAATTCTCTTGTCAAAGACTAATTGATCAAATACCCATTGTAATTCGAACATACTTTCTCCTCTTCACTCAACAACTTCACTAGCTCATCTAGTTATCTCTCTTTTCAAATCATCTTCATCAATCAACTTATATGGCACTCTACACTATTAGTAATGTCTTACCAGTAAGGTTCAACATCAGTGACAACATAATAATTGTTCCAATTGTAGTTTTCAACAGTGAATATTGACGAAAGGCTTCAAAGATATGCAGTTGCATAGATTTTGATGTTTGCAAGCATAACATTAAGTGTACAAGGCATTTTAACTCTATTCAATAAAAAGCCTCATTGTGCAGGAGCACCTAGGGTAAGATCAAGCCCTAAGTCTAATTTTTGGATTTTGGATGGTCTAACCAACCATGGGAATAATAAGAACTAAAAATAAAGTCTCGAGGTGTGTTTAAGAGGTTTGAGTTCATAGGTTTTGATTTAGGAGTCTAATTTGGTCAATTAGGTCCTAACAATTAAAAATTGCAAAAATTGCTTTAGGATGACAAATGAGGTAAAATTCCATAAAAGGTGGCAAGGAGTGAGTAAATATAGATCTTAAATTTTCTAAGGTCATCATAGGAGGTTTTATAACATTCTTTGCAAGTTTGGAGAGTCTAGGAGCAAAATTACAAAAGTTGTCAAAAAATTGCATTGACAGCTTTGCAATTTTGCAAAATTGCTTGACAACTTTTTAGGAAATTTTGCAAAACCAATGATTTGGTAAGTTATGGTTCAAACTGAAGAAAAGGAGGAAATATGAAGTCTATTTAAGACTTTTCCAATTTAGTTCCAAGGGTGGGACATTTGGGTGTACAGACAACACCAACAATAGGACAATTTTTTAGCATTTGAGCGTAGTTTGGAGTTTTGGTTGGAATTTTTGATTGGATAGAAGAATATTTTTGGTGAAGCGTAATCATGTGTTCATGTCTTGAATCTGTGTGCAATTTTTTTGGTTTCAAATACGCATTCAATAAGGTTTAGAAAATTATTATCTTTTGTTAACCCTGTTGTCCAGTTTTGAGTAACAAGTATGGAATAGGCTATAGCTTGAGTGTCCTTGGTCTAATCACCATGGCTATTGGAGACCAAGAAATATTCTCTATACATATTGTAAATATGGTTTGCAAAGGTTTTGGAAGGCCATTTTCTATTTTTACAAGCAAGTCCTAGGCAAGCTAATAAGCTTGGCAAGGTGCAAGGAGATGCTTATGAAGAGTTCTTGTGAAGAACAGATGATTGACATTGGAAAATATTTAATTGGTAAGGTAGGAGAAATGTGTAAGGGAATTTAAACTCAAATTAGGAGTTTGGTTATAGAGTTTGACATTTACAAGGGGGAAACACTAACATTGTTTCCAAAACCCTTAAAAGTAGGGTTTTCTGAATCTATACAGTGTGGACATTGCTGAAACCCTAGACCTACAAAATCTTCAAGGGTTGGTCATAGGGAGAAAAAGTCTAGTGTACACCAAGGGGCCTTATTAAGGGTTTTTGTGAGTTATAGCTCTTTCCTTGTTTATAGGAGGGCTACAAGGCCTATCTAACCAATTTGGTGATTTGGGTGAGAGAACCTTGAAAGAGTGTTGCAAAATGATGGAGAATGAGTTAAGGACCTCAACAAGAGTAATCTATCTTTTTTTTGAGGCACATGGTGTTCTTGCAGAATTTTTGATATTCTAAGCCAAATAATGCATCTTAGGTGAATTTGGAGAATGACATTGAAGTTTTGAGTTGGTGGGTGAGTTTCTCAGAGAATGGGGATTGTAGAGGGATCCTCTGAGTTAGGGCTAGGAGAGAAGACCCTATAGTGGGCTAGGAGTATCTTGGGAAGAGCTGGAAGCTCTTTGTTGAAGAAGCTCCCCATCAAAGTGGTATCAAAGCCATAAGATTAGGCTTGTGGTGACATGTTTTATTCCACTTAAACAAGTGGATCTTCCAAGATGATGACCAATGTAGAGTTGGAAAAGCAAGTAGATGAGAAGAAGAAGCTCTTTAAAGAAAAGACTATGGCTATAGATGAAGCCCTAGAGGAGTTGAAAGACAAGTTGAAAGAGATAGAGGATGCAACCCAAGCTAAGGAAGATGAAAACTTTGGAAAAGGTAAAGAGAAGGTGAATTTGGAGGATGAGATATCTAAACCAGATCCTCCACTTGGTGAGCAAGAGCCATCTCTTAAAGCCCTCAAAAAATTTGGAGGGAAGAGTCTAGAGAATGTGTCTTTATTTTATGGCAAGATGGATGCAGAGGTAGTCTTAGAATGTCTTGTGTGCATTGAGAACTACTTTGAGTGTGAAGGGACAACAGAGGCCCAAAGCATGAGGTTTGTAAAGCCCAAATTGAAAGTTCAATCTTTGACATGGTGGAAGTTTGTGTAGGAAGAAATAGAAAGTGAGGGGAAGAAGCCTATATATAATTTGAAAGCAATGATGGCAAAGATCAAAGAAACATATCTACCAGAGGATTGTGAGATTCAGATCCATAAGCAGAGGTAGAACTTCAGGCAGAAAGAACTTGATGTGGCTACCTAGACTAAGCAGTTTCAGAAATTGGCACTAAGGTCAAGGGTGCAAGAGGAAGAGAGAATTAAGGTGGAAATGTACTTAAATGGCCTTAAATTGTCCATACAAGATGAGTTGAGTTTTTTTAGCATCACCATTATTTAGATTTATTTTTGAATGGCTAGGAAGGTGGAAGAAAAACTAAGGAAAAAAGTGGACTCCAGTTCTAAGGACAAGGGTAGGGGTAAGGACTTTAGAGGTGGTTCAAGGGGAGGCTCTAGTGGCAGAAGTAATGAGCAGATAAACTATGGGGACTCTAAGTGGAATGAGAGGACTAGTGAGACTATTCAAAGAGGAGGCTCTAGAAAAGGTAGAGGATCCAACAATGGTAGAAAAGGTAGATATGTAAACAATAGAAGAGGTTCACAATTTAGTAACATGAAGTGCTACAACTATGGTAAGCAAGGACACCCTTCTTATAGATGTTTGGAGAAGGCATCATCTTCTTATGGGGAAAAGAAGATTACCAATGTCCAAGAAGAGGACAATCAAAAATTAGGAGAGGTGGACCTTGATGTGGAGAAAGGTGAAAACCTCATGTTGAGGAGGGTGTTGGTTAAGGAGCCACTAAAGAATGAGCCAAAGTAGAGGAAAACACTATTTAGAACCACATGAAAAATATTAGGAAAATTTTTCAAGGTGATCATAGACTCGAGGTGTACTAACAATGTCTTGTCAAAGGAGGCAGTACAAAAGCTTGGTTGGACCAAGATTCCACATGTATGCCCTTACAAGGTGACATGGCTGAATAAGGGACATAATATCCTAGTGAATGAATAAGTGTGGATAGACATCACCATTGGCAAGTATCAGGATAGGATCTTGTGTAATGTGCTTCCCATGGATGCTTCTCACCTATCATTGGTAAGACCTTGGCAGTATGATAGGGAGGCAGTACATCATGGGAAGGAGAACAAGTATTCCTTTAAGAAGTATGGTGTCACTTATAAAATCCAGTCTATAGTGGAAGAAGAAAAGGTGGAGAAGTATACTACTAAAGCATTTCTCAGGAGTGAGAAGGAATTCCTTAAGGACTTGAAGGATAGTGAAGGAGTAGATTACGCTATTATGTTAAAGCCTAAGGAGGAGGAGACATCTACATCCACACCTATACCTATAGAAGTGCAAGAACTATTGGACCAATTTGAAGACATCATTTGTGATGGAGCACCACCTACCTTGCCACCTAAGAGATCCATAAGCCATCAAATTAACTTCATATCAGGACCATCACTACTAAACAAAGTTACCTACAAGATGACTCCAGAGAAGAACAAGGAGATTGCAAAGAAAGTTCAAGAACTGCTTGATCAGGGGTTGATTAGGAAGAGCATCAGTCCATGTATCATATGAGTGGCCTTTCCACCTAAAAAAGGAGGTAAGTGGAGAATGTATATTGATTCTAGGGTAATTATTGGAATCACAATTAGGTATAGATTTCTTATTCCTAGAATTTAAGACTTGATGGATTGTCTAGGTGGAGCTAGGTACTTCTCTAAAATTCAACTTAAAAGTGGATACTATAAAATTAGTATGAAAGAGGGGGATGAATGGAAGTCCAAATTTAAGACTACAGAGGGTCTCTATGAGTGATTGGTAATGCCATTTGGCCTTACCAATGCACCAGGTACCTTCATGAGAGTTATGATGGAGGTTTTGAAGGAGTACATTGGGGTATTTTTTGTAGTATACTTAGATGACATTCTCATATTCAATAAGACCAAGGAGGAACATATGAAACACTTATTAAGGAAACTCCAAGAGGAGAAGTTGATAGTAAATTTGGAAAAAAGTGAGTTCATGAAAGAGGAACTATTGTATTTGAGATTTGTATTATCCCAAAGAAGTCTTAAGATGGACAAGGACAAGGTAGAGGCTATTTTGAATTGGCCTACACCTAGATCTACTACTGAGGTTAGGGGTTTTCATGGATTGGCACAATTTTATAGGAAGATTGTAAGAAGATTTAGTGAAATATGTGTACCTATGATGGATACAATCAAAGGGGGCATGAAGACTAAATTTGTGTGGACAAAACTTGTAGATTAGAGTTTTGAGAAATTGAAGAAGGAGGTAGCAACCCAACCTATCTTGGTTCTACTTAGTTTTGAAAAACCATTTGTTGTGGAATTTGATGCCAGTAACATAGTAGTTGGGTCAATTTTGAGCCAAGAGGGAAGACCAATGGCATTTTCCAATGAGAGGCTTAATGAAGCCAAGACAAGGTACACAACATATGACCTAGAGCTTTATGTACTTTTCCAATCCCTCAATAAGTGGAGGCACTAAATGTTTCCTAAGGAGTTTTTTATCTTCACAGATAACCAAACCTTGAGTTTCATTAACTCACAAGAGAAGCTAAGTCTAAGACATATCAAATGGATGGAGTTCTTATAGTCCTATGCCTTCACTATCAAGCATAAGAAGGGGAAAAACAATAAGGTAGTAGATGCTTTGAGTGAGAGATTATTGATAATGCAAGAAGTCAAGTTGTAGAGCATTGGCTTGGATGGTTTCAAAGATCTGTATGAGGAGGAGACTGGCTTTATAGAGACTTATAAGGTATGTACTAATTTTTCTAACAATTTCCATAGTGATTTTGTTGAATATACTTTGTACAATGGACTATTGTTCAAGGGTCAACAGTTGTGCATCCCAAGGGGATCCATGAGGGAGAATCTCATACAAGAGAAGCACAATGGGAGCATGAGCAGGTACTTTGGTCTAAACAAGACATTGGATCTTGTGGAAAGGTTCTACTACTAGCCTAAATTGAAGAGAGATGTTAAGTTTATGGGGCACTTTTGGAAGACCCTATGGAAGAGGCTTGGAACAAACCTAGCACATAGATCGCCTACCATCCTCAAACTGATGGTCAGACAGAGGTGATAAATGGGTATTGAGCAACCTATTAAGGTGCCTCACCAAGGAGTGTGGACAAAGTTGGGAGCAAGTTATTCCCCAAGCTAAATTTACATAAAATCATAGCAAGAATAGGACAATAAGGTTAAGTCATTTACAAGTGGTATATGGTACTCACCCAAGACTTATAATGGAGTTGAAGGACCTACCTTCACATGACAAGATCAATGGACAAGCTGATGATTTTGCAATCAATGAAGGAGGTACATGATCAAGTGAAGAAAACTTTGATGGAAACCAATCAAAAGTTGAAGGAGAAGAAGGATGAGGGGAGGAGAGAGTTGCAGTTTCAAGTGGGAGACTTGGTGATGGTGTATCTCAATAAGGCCAGGTTACAAAAGGGAATCCCTAGTGAATTGTAGATGAGGAGGATTGGTCCATGCAAGATCCTTGATAAGTATGGATCCAATGCCTACAAGATAGATCTACCAAAGGACATGTCTCTTTCTCCAATATTCAATGTGAGAGACCAAGTACCATATAGAGGTCCTAATATGGATGGCATGGAGTATTATGAAAAGTTGAACAAGGATGTAGCAACCATGAAGGTACTTGAAAAGAAGCAACCATAGGTTGAAAAGATATTAGACTCCAAGGTGAAGAAGAGCACAAGAAATAAGGTCTGCAAGGAGCAATGAGTTCTTATCTCCAGCAGTACCTAAACCTTTTTGGTTCTTATCTCCAGTAGTATCTTAACTTCTTCATGTAGGGGGAGAATAGTGCAGGAGCACCTAGGATAAGATCAAATGGATGGTCTAACCAACCATGTGAATAATAAGGACTAAAAATAAATCCCCAAGGTGTGTTTAAGAGGTTTGAGTCAATAGGTTTTGATTTAGGAGTCTAATTTGGTCAATTAGGTCCTAAAAGTTGAAAATTGTAAAAATTGCTCTAGTAGGCCAAATGAGGTAAAGTGCCATAAAAGGGGGAAATGGGTGAATAAAGATGGTTCTTAGATGATCTAAAGTCATCCTAGGAGACAAAATTGCTTGACAACTTTTCAGGCAGTTTTGCAAAACCAATGATTTGGGCAATTATGGTTCAAACTATAGACTAGGAGGAAAGGTGAAGTCTATTTAAGACTTTTCCAATTCAGTTCCAAGGGTAGGTGAAGTCTATTTAAGACATTTCCAATTTAGTTCCAAGGGTTGGACAGTTAGGTGTATGAACAATACCAGCAATAGGATAGTTTTTGAGCATTTGAGCGTAGTTTGGAGTTTTGGTTGGAATTTTGGATTGAATAGAAAACTATTTTTGATGAAGTAGAATCTTGTGTTCATGTCTTGAATCTGTGTGCATTTTTTTTGGTTTCAAATAGGCATTCAATAAGGTTTAGAAAAATATTTGCTTTTGTTAATCATGTTGTCTAGTTTTGAGTAACAAGTATGGAATGGGCTATAGCTTGAGTGTCCTTGGTCTAATCACCATGGCTCTTGGAGACCAAGAAATAGCCTCTATGAATATTCTAAATATGGTTTTTGGAGGTTTTGGAAGGCCATTTTCTATTTTTACAAGAAAACCCTAGGCAAGCTAGTAAGCTTGGAAATGTGCAAGGAGATGCTTGTAAAGAGTTCTTGTGAAGAACAAATGATTGGCATGGGCCAATCTTGAATTGGTAAGGAAGGAGAAATATGTAAGGGAAGATAAACTCAAAGGAGGAGGTTGGGTATAGATTTTGATGCTTGAAAGGGGGAAAACACTAACATTGTTTCCAAAACCATTAAAAGTAGGGTTTTCTAAATCCATATTGTACAGACATTGCTAGAACCCTAGACCTGACAAATCTTTAAGGGTTGGTCATAGAGAGAAAAATAATAGTATACACCAAGGGGCCTTATATAGGGTTTTTGTGAGTTATATTTCTTTCCTTGTTTATAGGAGGGCTAATAGGGGCTCTTGGGGCTACAAGGCCTAACTAACCAATTTGATGATTTGGGTGAGAGAACCTTAAAAGAATGGTATAGAATGATGGGGAGTGAGTTAAGGACCTCAATAGAAGTAATCTATCTTGTTTTTGAGGCACTTGGTATTTTTGGGGAATTTTTGACATTCTAAGCCAAAGAATGCATTTTGGGTGAATTGGGAGAATGGCATTGAAGTTTTGAGTTGGTAGGTGAGTTTCTTAGGGAAAGGGGATTATAGACGGATCCTCTAAGTTGGGGTTAGGAGAGAAGACCCTATAGTGGGCTAGGAATATCCTAGGAAGGGATATAAGCTCTTAGTTGAAGAAGCTCCCCATCACCTCAAATATTTCTCATTACAGGGTGAGCTTTGTGATCCTGGGAAGAGCTAGAAGCTCTTAGTTGAAGAAGCTCCCCATCACCTCAAATATTTCTCATTACAAGGGGAACTTTTCATAAATAGTGCAATAAAATATTATGATAGCTTATCCACAAATATATCTACGAGTCTAAAGGAGTACTCAACATTTTTAAGGAAATGACAACATATGTCTATATTTATGATATGGCATTGATCAAAGGTCAAGACAAATGTTGTCTATGATATTGATTTGGAAGTGTTGATAATTACAAGTAGAGATTAATAATAATTTATAAATATTTAAAAATACAAAAAAAAAATCAAAGGCAACATTATTACCGTGGAGAGACCAATCTAATGAGGACTTATTATTGATTACATAATTGATTATTGGTAAGAATGTGATTAAGAAACTTTTATCTAAGGATAAGAGTAAGCAGATTGTAAAATTTGAAGAATATGACTATAGGATAAAACTTCCAAGGAAGAAAGATCTTGATGTGATTAGTCATGGGATTAAATAGTGGCTGGAAAAAAATCCTATAAAATGGAGAAAGTGGGAATTTTACATTGTGGGGGTTATAATAACCAATGTCCCATTCTCATTATTTGAAAAATGCTTATATGGAGAACTTTTTTGATTTGTTGTATATGTATCCTCATTGGAGCAACTTGTATCAAGAATGCACACATAAGTATTATTTAGCTCTAAAGTATTACCTGTATCTACTCATTGTATCTTGTCTCTTAATTGTATTTCTATACACACTATAAAATCTATTTACCTTGACCTTTTCCTTTACCTCTGGAGACTTCTCGCAAGAAAAGAGGATTGGTACTTTACCCATGTTACTAAATATTGTGCACAACTCAATCTTATGATAGTATCTCCGAAGAATTTTTGATCTCGAATTCGTTCATCATTTGATGATCATGTTGGATAACCTAAGGCTCTTGAAGCAAATATCTCTAATGGTTAAGATTATGAAGTATATGAACTATCATTCTATATTAAGAGGGAGTTTGATAGTTCATTAGATGAAGCCTTGGACAAAAGGAAGGAGAAAATAGAAAATATGCTTCAGTGAAACTTTTGATGATCTTGATTGCATTTTTTAGAGGGAGTGGACCATGTCAAGATGGATTCTCCAGTAATTAGAAACTATTACAGTTAAAGGACTATGATTCATGGGATAAAGTTTCATGTATGTGGGTTGGAAGGCCTTGTTCTATTAGGATACCTATTAAACTAGGGAAGTATGAAACAACTTGATGCCAGGAGGTTAGAAGGATGGTAATAGATTCAAAGGGAGTCTAATACTTTGTCAGAGACAACCTTGTACCAAGAGGTCAAAAAAGTTGATATCAGACTCAAAGGATTTTTTTGACACTTTATTAGTAACCTTGAAAAGGAGGTAAAAAGGTTAGTGTTTCTTTGCAAAGAAAAATTTCCAAATGTGATCCCTCATAATGCATTCTTGTCTATGAGAGATAAGTCTAAGGTGAAAACCTTGTTCTCTAATATGTTTCATCGTGGATGTCATGTCAACACCACATGACAATATATATCATGACTTCATGTGAATTTTTGATGTCATGAGTGTATGGGCTTTCCCCCTATGTACATCATGTGGAAGTGACAAATTAAAAATGATTATCACTTGTATTTGTAGAAGTTATTTGAAGGTGACACTCTTACAATAACTAAAATCACGATATACATTCTATGTAAATATTGAAATAGAACATATCTTATAAATCAACAACTAAGTGTTAGATGTCATCCACTTGATCGTCTATGAGTTGTTTGCATAGATATATGATAGGTATTTGGTGAATATAATGTGTTGATATTCTGATAGGTCATTACCTTACTGAGCACTTGATGAATATGATATGTTGATATTCTGATAAACTATTATTTAGAGTACTTGGTGAATATCATGTGTTGATATTCTTATAGGCCAACACTAACGATATCAAATATGATATCAAAATGGTATAAATATTCTAATCAAAGATTTCCTTATATGCATCATTACTACTATCACAATGGTGTAAAATTTACCTATATGTTTTTCCTCCCCAATGAAGAGGGAGTGTTAATTTTAGAGTAGTTTCATTTGGATAAAATGCACTAAAGATATTTTTATGTATATTAGATACTTTATATATATATATATATATATGAGATATATATACTTAAATTTATTTAATCTCTCTCTCTATCTCTACTTATCTTGCTCTTAATCGTGACTATAAGTAAATTTTATTGATAACTAATGAGAGTTTAAGAGACATGTCTCTGTGGAGACATGCCTTTTAAAGTCATATGCATATGCTTTGAGAAGGTAACTTAAAACACACATAAAATCTACAAATGTTATTACAATGTTACAACCATAACAAATAGATCCTAAATTAATAGTGGATTATCTATTTCATAGATCTTGTACTTTTATTCATCATTCTGAGATTTGAGGCAAGTTCCTTGTACTTGTTCTAAAAAACTCACTTTTTCATCTTGTAGTCTTTGCATTTGTTTGCATGTCATTATATTGTGAGAGAATACCCACAAAATTTCCAAAAGAGAAAATAAACAAGGTTTTGGGTTCTTGTGTCCAAGCTCAATTAGAGATTATTGTAGATATTACTTATTTTGTTGTATTTTAGAATGGCAAATAGCTAATGTATCTATTTGCAACAAATAGGTGTATATTTTTGCTACATATATTTTGGCATGCCTAGTAGGACTCAAATCTTGCTTTACATTTATTCTTTTTAGTTTTCTAAGGTTAACCCTTTTGCAAG